>CM035439.1:141678138-142278138 GCA_020310875.1 Ceratopteris richardii | reverse complement strand
CTTATTTGCCCATTTAGGAACAACTTCCAAATTGAACAGATAAGCATCAGGTAGTTCATCAGACACTCCTTGTGGTGACTCTCCTGAAGTAATGCGAGAAAGGTGATCTGCCCGAAGGTGGGTTCTACCTTTCCTGACAACAACTTCAAAGTCATACTCCATTAGTAAGAGGAACCATCTTACTAAGCGTCCAGTATTGCAAGGTTTATTGACCAAATATAACAAGGCTTGATGATCAGTGAAAAACTTGAACTTGTTGGCCAATAAATAGTGTCTAAACTTCTTTACAGCATATACCATGCCTAACCCTTCTCGCTCGGTTGTGGTATAATTTCTTTCGGCTGGGTTTAGTTGTCTACTAGCATATGCTATGGGCAAATCTAAATTCCCTTCACCTGTGGGTTGTGCCAGCACACATCCTATGGCATGATTGGATGCATCCACATGGACATGGAATGGCTTATTCCAATCAGGAGTGGTCAATATTGGTGCTGTGCACAAACGTTTCTTCAGTTCGTTGAAAGAATTCTCGCATTCGTCGTTCCACTCAAAATTAGACAACAAGGCATAAAGGGGTCTAGCTATGATCGCGTACATGTGGATAAACCTACGGTAGTATCCACAATGGCCCATAAAGGCTTGTACCTCTTTAATATTCCTTAGCCTTGGTAGCTCCGCTATGGCTCGTACCTTTTCATCTGTTGAGATTCCATTCTTAGAAACAATATGACCTAAGATTTTACCTTGACGCACCATAAACACACACTTTTCTGGGTTTAGACACACTCGATATTCTCTACACTTGTTGAAGATTTGTCTGAGCTCAGGGATGTGAACCCTTCTTTCTTGGGAATGAGCACATAAATCATCCACATACACTTCTAAGCTCTTTCGCAAGAACTCTTTGAAGACATGACACATGAGCCTTTGGAATGTTGCAGGTGCATTGGTGAGCCCAAATGGCATTACCCGAAATGCAAAGATTCCCCACTCTGTAGCAAAAGCTGTTTTGTGTTGATCTTCTGGGGCAATGGCTACTTGATTGTAACCTGAAAATCCATCAAGGAAGCTATAAACTTCCTTGCCTGCAACACACTCCAATAGGTGTTCTGTGATTGGAAGTGGATAACTATCTCTAATCGTAGCGGCATTAACTTTTTTAAGGTTAATACACACTCGCAACTTCCCGTTCTTCTTGGGTACCACAACAATGGGGGACACCCATTCAGTATGCTCAATCTCATAGATGAATCCAGCTTCAATCAACCTATCAATTTCTTCTTTTATTTTGGCTGCATAGGTATCATTATATGTGTAGGGCTTCTGTTTGGTGGGCTTGGCATCAGCAGTCATGGGGATAGTATGAGAGCAAATTCTTGGATCTACCCCTTTCAAGTCTCTATAGTGCCACGCAAACACATCCCTATATTCCCTTAATAGAGCTACAAGCTCCATTTCTTCTCTTGCACTTAGGTCATCTCCTATATATGTGCATCTCTCTTCGTTCTCTTCAATGGTCACTACAATCTTCTTGGTCTTTTCTTTATTATCATATGATTCTCCTATGATGGCCTCTCTCTTAGGCATTCGTACCAAAATTTTGCGGTCGTCAACTTCATATTTCTTGAAGTTTTCTGGTACTTCGAACAATGATTCCTCCTTTTCTTGTTTCACTGCTTTTCTTTTCTTTTTCTTTTGACTACTCTCACTTCCATCTTTTGAGTTGACTGTTTTAATACTTGTGAGAGGTTCTTCTTCTTTCTGGGTAAACACTCCTATATCTTCTAGATAGTGCTGCTCTGAGTTAAAGCAACTATCCATCACAATAGACTCCAGATCATCGTCATTCTCTTCTTCTTCTATGACATCACTAGGGTCACATTCTTATAGCAAGGGTTGACACATGAACACTGAGATATCATAACCCTCCTCATCACAATGAGGTGTCCACTGTTCCTCATTGACAGCAATGTCCATGGTGGCTAAGATTTCTGGCCAGCCATGAGGCTCAAACTCCTCATCTGGAAAGATCATCGGTGTGTAGGCTGGGTCTCTAACTGGTCTATCTCCTAGTGAAGTTCCTTCTTCCCTTGCCTTTAAACGTTTTTCCTCTTCCTTTGCGACTTTGCACATCCACAAATGAGTATCTTCATGCAGCCATGATGGATCAGGTGAACTTTCAGAATGCACAGAGATGGAATCTTCTTTCACTTTGTGGATAGGATTCCACTGTAGGGGTGGTACATCTCTGAAGGTGTAATCCTTCAAATTGACCTTGGTGGTGACCCCTAAGTGCTGTAAGTACAAGGAGTTAGTTCCCCAATCCTGTACTATTTGCAATTGTCGTAGGAAGGGTCTTCCTAGGATCATCTCATAGACATTATTTTTCTCAAAGTCACATATAGCAAATGTGTGCTCAAACTCTACACCACAAGTGGTTAGAGTGATCCCTTCTAGCAACCCTAGAGGTCTTTCAAAATGACCCTCAGCCATTTGAAGTTTCATTCTAGTTGGTCTTAATGTGGGCTTGCCCCATTGCTTCCACAAGGAGGTGGTCGCAATAGCAACACCAGCACCTGAATCTATGATTGCTTTGGTTGTGTAACCTTGGTAGGTGATGGGAAGATAAGTATTACCTTCTTCACCCTCACACATGTCCCCTATTTTGTCTAGAGGTATCTCTGGTACCCTTTGCTTGGAGCCTGCTTTTGGCATGTTGGAATCAAGTTCTGGGACCTGATCCTTCACATGATTCCATAACTCAGGTTTTGCTTTGAGCAGCTCTTCTACAGTGAGATGACACTGAACCTTAGTGTTCTTCACGACATCAGTGTTCCTTGGAACCACTGAGTCTTCATTTCTTACCAGTATTGTGGGAGCTCTAATCTGGAGAGATTCAGATTCCCATGGGCCTGGAAATTGAGGCAGTTCTTCTAAGGTATTAGATTCAAAATCTAACCTTTCATCCTCTTGTTGTTCTGCTTCATCTTCGTAAATGGATGGGATGTCTTGGGGAAATTGATCATGAAGATCATCAATCTCAGGAATAGGAGGGGAATTACCCTTCTCCTTGGCCCATTTCTCTTCTTGTATTTCCCGCAAGAATTCTTGTGAGTACTGTTGAATTGAGGGAGGTATTCCTGGATCCGTGGAATTAGGAACATAAGCTCCCATTGGTGGTGAGCTTCCTCTTTCAATAACTGGTTGAGCCTGAGGAGGTAAAGAAACTTGTGGTTTGTTTACCAACTGCTCTAATCTTTCTAGTAAGCCCTGGAAATGCAAATCTGATTTGATAGAGTTTGTCTGATTGAACTTTTGACTAGTCTCAAGTATGGCTTGAGCTTGTTCTACCATTTTCATGCACATTTTCATCCGTTCAATCTCTAAATCTGCTCTAGGGTAACTCTTGTCTAGGTTTGCAGCTGTAGGCCCTTCTTGAAGTCGAGCCTGGTAGGCCTTGAACATCATGTCCAAACCTTCTGGGGTTGGATCTGCAAGAACAGACCCTGGTTGTGGTCTATTCACAATGGGTGGTGGGGTGGGATGAGGTGGACTGGATGGAGTTTCGGCATGCGAGGGGTTATGAGATGCAATGTCTTCTATTTTTGTTTTTGCGTCTTTCAAGCTTTCTTCTAGTTCCGATAACTTTTTATTCCACTTACGATTGGCCTTTTCTCTGGTATCCTTCCATGTTCTTGTTTTCCTCTTACTAGGCTCTCCCGATTCACTCGACTCTGATTGTTCTACTGGTTTATCCTGTTTTAAGGCTTGTGCTCTAGTGACAGCTTGTATAGGAGCCACATTGCTACTACTTGAACTTGGATCTGCCACTAAGCCTACCACATTAATGGGTGTAATCTTGGGTGCACTAGAGGGGTTTCTTGGACAATCTCTGGGGAGATGGTCTTTACCACAATCAGGACAAAAAGCCTGTATTGTGATAGCCTGTCCTTGACTCGGAGATGGTGGGTGGGGACAGTCACGAATGAAATGGTCACCATGACATCTGAAACAAGATCCTCTAGGGGCTTGTGGTCTCATTTGTCTCAACTGGGGCCTAGGGTTAGGATTTGTGTACATGACATTGGAGTATTCTGGCTCCCAATTTTGCTCCATAGGCGGTGCCTCATATTGATACGAGTAAATCTCACTATGTTCAGGTGACTCTGTGTAATAAGCATGTGGACTACCTTTATGGGAGTAGTCTGAACTATGAGCATGAGAGTCATTATCTGGTATCAATGGGGTTAGTGGCACCAAAGCTCTATTTGGATTTTCCTCTCCCACAGCATACTTGACTGGAATCACGTTGGCTGGAGCTGGTGGTTGGTTTCCCAAGACAGGTTGTGGCCTATATGGTACCTGATATTGCTGTTGTGGTCTATAATATGGCTGTTGGTATTGGTTCTGATACCTACCTTGTGGATAAGGTTGCTGATAATTCTGTCTAACAGCCTGCCTATTGTAGGGACATTCTTGAGCCGTATGGTTTGTGTACTTCCTTTCAATAGTACAATAGGGAGCATTCCTTTCTCTAATATTTTGGTTTTGCGTTGGGCATACGTTAGCCATGTGGTCACCTCCGCAAGTATAGCACCGATTCAAAGGAGTGACTCTCTGTGTTTGTTTATTTTGGACTCCCAGCTTCTTGGCAACTTGCTCAGCTATCTCTTCTATTTCTGTGGAGATCTTTGAAGTATGACTAGTAGAACTATCCGAATCTTTGTAGAGTTTGGACAATCCTAACTCCTCACCCAAGTTATCTTCTATGTCTATGCACGTCCGCACACACTCTTCTATGGATCTAGGATCTTTCAAGTACACATATGATCTTAACTTGGTGCTCAGTAAGCCATCTAAGAACAAAGCCACTTGTTTGGCCGGAGTGGGTAACTCTAGAGCAGGGCATCTTTCTAGATACTGTCTGAATCTTCTACCTGCTAGTCGCACTGTTTCTTGGGGAGTCTGCTTGAAGCTGTGGATCAAGGATGATGTGTTATGCGTGATACCACTCTTGGAAAATTCTACAATGAATTCGTCTAGCAGTTGACCTATATCGTGATAGCTGCTTCTACTCAATGGTTGAAACCAAGCTAAGGCGGTGCCCTTAAGGGTCAAACCAAATGCCTCGTACTGGGTGAACCAGTCCTCAATTTGTTCGGCTCTCAGCACTTGTTTGTACTCGGCCACATGATCATAAGGATCCCCTGTCCCATCGAAATAGTTCTTCATTGCCTTGATCACTTGAATGGGTCTAAGGGTTCTTGGGTACTCTCGGGGTCTAGGCAATGGAAAATCCTGTTCATCTCCTTGTTGCCTATGTGCTTGATGTCTCTCTCTTTCAGGTCTTTCATTTTCAAATCCTGCTCTATTCCTGCCCACGGTGTGTACAAAACTTACCTCAGGTCTCTCTCTAGTTCTTCCTCTCTGGGCTTCATGAGCGTGGGATGATCCTACTCCTTGGAGGCCATGGGAAACATTGGATCTTGGTGGGGGGAAAATCAATTCATTCTTCCAAGTATATGCATGTCTATCATGTTCTGTTACCAAGAAAATTTTCTCTGATGTGTTATCCAGGTAGACAACCTTTCCTGGTATCTCTGGATCCTTGAACTCGTAGATGATGACTATGCCCAATTGGCTAGGTTGATCTGGCTTTAACCTCCAAAAGGCTTCCTCTGTTTCTCTATTCAAAAATAGTTCTATGCTTTTGTTGTCTTGAGGGATCCAGTCCGGAGTGATCACTCGGGTCAAAACTGACTTACCTCTAGGAGTCTGGGGTCCTTGTCCTACGTTTCCTTGTTCTAGGTCTCCTATTTCATTCTCAGGAATGACATTTCCAAACTCATCAGTCCTATCTGGTAGGTTGGTGACCACATACATGGTTCCTTCCTTATCAATGTATGAACCCTCTTCGAACTTGACCACCGGGTGTTCAAGTCCAAAGGATTGATCTGGATTTTTGAGTTGGACCACTGATTGCCTCAGACCATCCTCATAGATGCGAGCACCTAAATGGTTGGTCCGAATATATTCCAACTGTGTCTTATAGGGACCTTCCGGTGTTTGTAGATGGGCAGTCCCTGAGCCTCCTGCAGGTTTTCCCATGCTAAAAGACATTTCTGAATCACTTGTGTCTGAACTTAGTAAAAGATCACCACTTAGTTGTTGTGTCCAAGACTTGGATGTATGGTTGACACTAGCCTCAGAAGATCTAATGCTTTGTTTATCCTTGCCTAAGTGTCTACCAGATCTCAGGTTCATAAGCTTTAGTCAAGAGTCCAAATTTTCCCTTTGGTATGGTTCAAAATTCTTTAGAGCCCCCTTGGTTCCCTAGTCCCACCTGAGGGTCAACTTCAAATTATCCTATCTCAAAATCAATGCATTATTCTTGAAAAAAACAGTTGAGATCGTGTAGGATTTGAAACGAGCTTTCCAACAAGCTATAGAGCTCAAAAAATGGACTTTGGATGAGAAAGTTATGTCAAATCAGGCTCCTGGGGGTCAAAACAGGCAAACAGGACCTTTGGAGAAAATCGCGATTTTGTGAACTTTCTGAAAATCGCGATGCTGTGAAGTCAAAAAAATCGCGATGTTGAGCACAAAATCGTGATTTGAAAATCGCGATGTTGATCACAAAATTGTGTTTCTGAAAATCGCGATTTTGATCACAAAATCGTGTTTCTGAAAATCGCGATGTTGATCACAAAATCGTGTTTCTGAAAATCGCGATGTTGATCACAAAATCGTGTTTCTGAAAATCGCGATGTTGATCACAAAATCGTGTTTCTGAAAATCGCGATTTTGATCACAAAATCGTGTTTCTGAAAATCGCGATTTTGATCACAAAATCGTGTTTCTGAAAATCGCGATGTTGATCACAAAATCGTGTTTCTGAAAATCGCGATTTTGATCACAAAATCGTGTTTCTGAAAATCGCGATTTTGATCACAAAATCGTGTTTCTGAAAATCGCGATTTTGATCACAAAATCGTGTTTCTGAAAATCGCGATTCTGATCACAAAATCGTGTTTTTGACTGAAAATCGTGTTTTCTCAGAATCGTGTTTTTGACATGAAAATCGCGATGTTGAGCACAAAATCGTGTTTTTGAAAATCGCGATTTTGAGCAAAAATTCGTGTTTTCACAGAATCGCCTTTTTCACAAAATCGTGTTTTTGGCATGAAAATCGCGATTTTGTCATAGAGAATCGTGTTTTTCTCAAAATCGTATTTTTCGCTGAAAATCGTGATTTGTGAGAATCGCGATTTTGAGCAGAAAGTCGTGTTTTTCACAAAATCGTGTTTTTTTGCTGAAAATCGTGATTGGTGAGAATCGCGATTTTCATCACAGAATCGCGTTTTTTGGCGGGAAATTCAAATTTATGAGCGCCGGCTATGGCGAGCTCCGTATGAGCAGAAAATCATGAAAAAAACACAGCGCTTCCTCTCCCTTGCACCTCCTAACTCCTTCCCACACAATAATGCATGAAAAATGGTATGAAAATGGTGAAAATGCACTAAAAAACAAGAAATTTCTATGAAGAAGAAGATGGAAGAAGGTGGAGATGATGATGATGATGAAGATGAAGAGGAAAAAACAGAAAATGAACTGAAATGACAGTTTTTTTACCTTCCAACGTCGCAAATCTACGATCTTACCATCACAACGCTCGTCCTCGAAGCACTCTCCCCGGCAACGACGCCAAAATTTGGTGTAGCTCAAGCGTAAGCACCACCTCCTTTACTTGTCAATCCGCGGAGACGTGAGGACCGGTATGAAGACCACGAGCAAGTGAAGGCACAAGTGCGTGAGTGAAAGCACACAAACATGCACACACATACACACACACGCGCACAAAGTAAGATCAAAGAGAGGAACAATGGAAAGCTTTGATTGCAAAAGAGTTCTCTTACAAAAGTTCTATTCTCTAACAAGCCACCCCCAAAAATGAGCTCTCTAGCTCTTTTTATAGTTTTTTGACTAGTTTTGGCCTTGTCTAGACCTAGTGTCCGGCCTAGTTAAAAATTAGGTTCCAGGGCTTATTTGAGGGCTCAAACGAAGTCTAAAAATTATGAAAATTGGTACGATGGTACTTCTAATACTCCTCAAGCTCGAGGACTCCTCGGCTTGAACAAAATGGAGTTACTAAAAATAGATAATGGTATTTACAATGGTTTCTAGTGATGAAAATCACTATTTTTGTAGGGGATTCTTCTGAAAATTTGACATACACTTCTTGGAGCTCCCTACTTGCTCCCTTTCCTCGTGTGTCCACCTTTTGATGTGCTTCCATGCTTTGTCCTTGACTTTGAGCTTCAACACTTGCACACGCACTACAGCAGCTCAAAACCAAGGGGAAGGGGTAGACAACAGTCCTACACATGCATTTCAAGCATAACACACACATACAAGAGCGAAATGAAGATCAAAATCAGCATGAAAGAGGCAAACTCAAAAATCTGTAGAGCTCCTTCTTCACAATGGCAAAAAGTTCTTTACAAAGAGTCACATTTGACTTATATACTAGTGCCCTAGAAATGGTCCTTTCACACAAGAGACCGGCACTTTATTCACTAAAAGACTAATTTCCTACTATTTTACATGAGTAAATCTTTAATCTTTTGCGGGTATGCATCTAGAGGACTCCTCTAGTGCCTTTACAACGGGAAATCTATTACAAGAATGATTATGATACAAAAGTATGATGTCCAAATCGGAAAAATTTTGGGGCCCGTCTTTTTCTCTGCTTTGTGCTCTTTTCAACTCTGCAACACTCTCCCCCTCTTCGTCTCTGTCGTCCCTTGACAGGCTTTAGCTTTTCGTCGGCTGATTACTTCTTTTCTCCGCACGCTACCCTTGGTCAGTTTTGTCTGTAGTTAAACGGACATGCAGCTTTGATGGCCTGTTCTTGATTCAAGCTCTACTACACTAGAGCCTGCCTGCTGCATTTGTCTTGCCTGTTGATTTGGGTTGCCATGCACGCCACCAGTGACTAGGAATGTGCTGTTCTTAGTCACCCTCTTGAACTTTTCGGCCTCTACCCCTTTCTAACTTTTGGTCCTCTGATTTGTCCTAGTTGCAAACATCTGACCCTGTTGTATTGCTTTGAGCCTGTTTGCTTTCTTCCACCGTGCAGAACCTGGATGTTTTGCATTGTTGCCTGATGCGTGCCCCTGCGGGGCTCTGTGCAGAGATGGGTGTTGCGCCTTTGCGGGGCTTCTTGCAGAGATATTTCTTCAAATATCATTGTTTTATTCATTATTGAGTTGTCTTTGACTTTGATCTTCTTCTTCTTCTTTTTTTGCTTGATTCCCCTTCTACAATGTCCTTCAACATCTGGGTCTTCGGAAGGTCTAGATCAAAGGCTGAAGGACCACATCCTCATACCTTCCACTGGTGGCGTGCGTGGCAGCCCGACTTAACACAACAGCCTAGATTTTAAGAGGTTATTGGTGAGCTAGAGTAAAAATCTCAGGTACTCCATCTCCACGGGTTGTGAGCGACGAAAAGAAATGAATAGGCAAAACGAATGCATCATGCCCAGAGCATGTAACAGAAAAATCACGAACAGGGCCATTAAAACGTAATGCCAGTCTGACAAAGGGGCAAAACTGACCAAGAGGTGCATGCGGAAAACAAGTGATAAACAAGAAGTCAAGCCTGTCAAGGGACGACAGAGACAAAGAGGGGGAGAGTGTTGCAGAGCTAAGAAGAGCAAAAGGTAGAGAAAAAGAAGGGCCCCAAAATTTTTCCGATTTGGACACCCTATTTTTGTATCATAACCACTTTGTAACATATTTTCCGTTGTAAATGCACTAGAGGAGTCCTCTAGATGCATACCCACAGAGAATTGTAGCTTAACCTTGTAAATTAGTAGAAAACTAGCCTATTAGTGAATAAAAGTTCCGGTCTCTTGTGTGAAAGGACCATTTTTAGGGCACATGTATATAAGTCAATTTGTGACTCTTTGTAAACACTTTTTGCCATTGTGAGAATCAAGAGCACAGAATTTCGAATTTGTGTCTTCTCCTCTCTGTATCATCTTTTTTGTGAGATTGTATGCATGTGTGTTGCTTGAAAAGAGTGTTTGGAGGTGTTGTCTATCCATGAAAGTGCTTGTTTGCTGTTGTTAGGGTGTGTGTGAAGTGTAGGAAGTGCTGAAGTGTAGGAAGGTCATTTCCGCAGCTCAGTATTTTGCTCATAACTTGAAGCAAAAGTGTCAAAATTGAGTGAAAATACAACCATTGGATGCATCTTCTTGAGAGCTTCGAAAAAAATATGCTATTTGCTATATTCGAAGTTCGGAGCTGAGAGAAAAGCTTGATTTACTGTTGGCTATTGCTCCAAGTATCACGGCATCTCCACAGATTCTTGACACTTGTTTGGAATAGTCTTAGCCTTGTTTGCACTCTTTGGGAAGCTCATTTGCAATGATCACCATTTGAATGCATGTGTTCATACACTCGGCTAGGTTTTGATACTCCTCGGATTGATAAATAAAGCGTGAATCCCCACTATATGCACTTGAGGGGGATCGAGGTATAGTGTCTTTCTCCACAAGTCCCTAGGTTGGATCTTAGGTACACATGATACATGATACTCAATGATCGCGGCGATACATGATACACAGGGGATCGTGATGCACGATACTTAAGTATCACGATACTCAACCCGACGATACACTATACCAAGGTATCATGATACATGGAGAGTATAGGTATTGGTGATACCTGCCAGGTATCGTGATACACAGGAATTCAAGTATCGCAATACTTGAACTCAATCGGTCACGATACTTGGGCTTATCTCACTCAAATGAAAGAATTTTTTTAGAGATTTTTGGGTGTATGTGATCCTTGTGCACTTCTCTCCACTCTTATGTGCCTGTGGAAAATAAACTCTCACTCTATCCCATGATACTTCTTCCTCGATATTGATTGCAGCTCCCATCACGTTTTTAGTGGATTTAATTTGATTTTAACTGGAAATTTTATTTGATCTCATCTCATTGATGCTCCCTCTTGGTTCTCCACTTGGCTAGCTGCTCTCTAAGGCTATAAGCACATGCGATCTCAGAGCCACGATACCTATCGTCAGAACTACACGATACTTGCATCAATAAGTGACTTCTCAAAGACTTGTTTTTTTGGTTTTTATACTCCTGGGCTAGCCAAAGGCTGAGAGGTATAGAAATAATTTTTTTTTTGGGATTTTGGGGGATCTACCTACCTACTCTACTCCTAGTCCTTCCTTTCTACTCTCTATTCCTACTCATTAATTCTCACTTCCGTAGGTCTAACAACATACTACACACACTTTCCAAGTGCGAAGTAATAAGTGCAAATAGAAATGACTTATCAAAGCAGAGTACTCACCTCTTCACAACCCATACCTTCTCCTAAGAGCTCTTTGTTAAAAAATAAAGAAGCAAGATCGTATATACTTTTGCAAAAAAGTATTTTCTTCAATGGACAGAAAATACAAAAATGAAAAATGGAAGCATTTACTTCAGCAAGTAGTGGAGATCAAAAGAGAATCAAATCCAAAAAGCTGAACTGGAAGAGGAGTGGCTACTCAAAGTAGTGGAAGAGTTATGGAGAAGAGCTCTCAAACTCATCATGAGAGTTTTTGGTCACTTGGCTATAAAAGAGGCAAGGAAGGACACTTAAGTATAGAGGAAGAAGGCGTGGAAGTCTCCTTGTAGGTAGTTCATTTGGTTTGAGTCATTTCGTTCTCTTCACTCTCATAAACTATGTCCAACCACATACCATTTTTTGGCTAGCCTACTTGTGAGAGTCATATCTCTTAATATATGTATCCATTTTTAGAGTTTAAACATTCACTCGAAAGCTTACCTTGAGTAATTGCTCTTTCTAGAACAGTTTTACCAAATTCTTTTTGCTTTTTGAGTTATTCAATTTTCAGCAAAGTTCAGTTTTTAGCCTAATTGAGTGAACAGGCAACCTATTTTGAAGCAAAGTGTTTCCAGTGTTTCCAAACCAAAACTACTCCAAATTGAGTGTTTGATAGCTCATTTGAAATCTATAAGTGCATAGTTTGAGTGACCAAAGTATCAAGTTCATTGGATCTTTCAATTGATACCAATTTGCATTTGAAGGTTCAGCTATTGGTAAAAGTCTTGATCCTAAGAAGGTCTTCTACACTTTCTGCTGCAAATAGGAGAGGAATTCTCCAATAATTGGTATCAGAGCATTGGAGGTTGAAGAGGCAAAGTATTGGAGCTGAAGTAAAGCAAAGGAGAAGGTACAAATCAAGGGGGAGCTTTGTGAAGTCAAGAAAGAGCACCACAACATACTTGAGGTAAACTTCAATCTTAGAAGTTTCCAATGGTTGATTTAGGACAACAAGTTGAGAAGTTAGACAAAGAAAATCTTCAATCTTGGAGGTATAGAATGACAAATTACCTTAAAGGTAAAGGTTTATGGAGTCTAGTTACTAGAGATGATCCAAAACCGGTGGACCTTCAAGATCCCAACATTACTCCAACACAAATGAGACAATTTACTGATTGGGAAAGAGGAATCGAAGGGTGATGTTCCTCATCTCACAAGTTATTTCTAACACTATGATTGGTCATGTGCAAAGCTTAGAAACATCCAAGGACATTTGGGAAGCATTGGAGAAGGTGTATGCTACCTCAACAAGGTCTCGAAGGAGGCAACTCAAGAACGAGCTCAACAACATGAGAAAAAGCTCAAACCAAAGCATTAGTGAGTATACATTGAAGATCAAGGAGCTTCGAGATCAGCTAGCATCAGTTGGATGCAAGATAGAAGAGGAAGACATCGTCCAAATAACCCTCAATGGATTGAGGAGTGAAGAGAAGTGGAAGCCCCTCATCACAAACATTCTTTATAGAGACCCACTACCAACATTTGACGAGATTATACCAAATCTTGTGGCTGAAGAGGTTGCTTAACAAGGAGAAGGCAACAAAGGTAAGGATAGCCATAGTCAAATGTTATATGTAGGTCGAGGTAGAGGAATGAACTCAAGAGGAGGTTTGACAGGAAGAGGAAGAAGCTACAACAACACAAATTCCAGCCAACACAACTCGGAGGACAACAAAGACAACTCAAATGAGAACACACATGGAAGAGGTCGAGGAAGAAATAGAAGAAGAGGTCGAGGCTCATACAATCCTCATAAAGGTATAACATGTTATCATTGTGATAAACTAGGACATTATGCAAATGATTGTTGGCAAAAGAATGGAAGGCTGAATGGAGGCAACCAAAGGAGCCAAAATAACTATGCAAGTACATCAAGTGAAGGAGACAAGCAAACCATGCTTGCCATGAAGCATGAGTACAAGAGCCTGAGAAGTGATGATAGAAAATGGTTTATAGATTCAGGTTGCAGCAACCATATGACATGCCAAGGAGATTTATTCACAAAGCTACAAGCTCCAAGTGGAAAAGGATGTGTGGAGATGGTGATGAAACTCAATATGCAATTGAGCATGTTGGAGATATCAAGCTTGGAGACAAGAAGGTATTGACTGATGTTCTTCATGTTCCTACTATTGCAAAGAATTTGGTTTCAGTAGGACAAATGGTAGAGAAAGGATATCATGTTATCTTCAATGAAAAAGGCTACTTTATAAAGAATCGAAAAGAAGGATTCAAGGTCATTTCTCAAGGAAGGAAAGAAGTTAGGATGTTCACTTTGGACATTCAACAACCACATGGAAAGGTGATGTTATTCAGTTTGGAAATAAGAGGATTGCTGAAATCGATTTGTGGCACAAAAGGTTTGGACATATCAACATTCCCAAGCTCAAGGACATGAGCAACCATGAAGTGGTAAGCGGTCTTCCAAGTTTCAATGATGCTGGACTACATGAGTTTTGTGAAGCATGCCAATTAGGAAAGCGAACTCAACAACCATTCAAGAAGAGCAACTATGTGACAAGAAATGTCATCGACTTGATACACATGAATGTATGGGAACCATTACAACAACCATCGATGGCTAGTAATAGATATTTTGTCACTTTTTCTGATGACCATTCAAGAAAAGTATGGATGTTTTGCATAAAACAAAAATTAGATGTATTCTCCATGTTCAAGAGATTTAAAGCACAGGTAGAAAAGGAAACAGGATGCTACATAAAGACTTTGAGGTTTGATGGAGGAGAAGAATATTTCTCCAAAGAATTTTTAGATTTTCTTTATGAGAATGGCATCAAGCGACAATTTACATGTAGGTACATGCCTCAACAAAATGGAATTGCTAAAAGGAAAAATAGACATATCACAGAAGTTGCAAGATGCATGCTCAACGAGATGAAGGCACCACTAAACTATTGGGCTGAAGCAACTAGTATGGCTGTTTATTTGATGAACAAGTGCACAACGGATGGAGTGCATAATTTAACTCACGAGGAGGTTTATTCTGGTAATAAACCTGACCTTACACATTTCAAAGTTTTTGGATGTGTGTGTTATGTTCACATCCCTCAAGAACTAAAGACAAAGATGGAGGCAAAGTCAAAAAAATGTATTTTCATTGGATATTCATTGGAGCAAAAGGGATACAAGTGCTACAATCTGGTGACAAAGGAGCTATGAGTCTCACGAGATGTGGTATTTGATGAGCTAAGACCATGGTTTGAAGAGAAAGGGAAAGAGAAGATTCTTGAAGAAGATTGCAAAGATGATGGAGGTGCTGTCCAAGAAGAATTTTAGCAACAAGCACTCAAATGTCAGGTCCAGAAGCTTCTACATCACTTGGAGAAAGGTCAGCATGGAAGGGGAGACTAAGGAGTCATTCCTCATCACCAACATCAGGTTATGGAAGATTTGAAGCTGAAAGTGCTGCCCAAAATAGTGATTCAAATGCAAGTGAAGAAGAGTATGAAGAGGTGATTACACTAAAGGTAAAGTTGAACCAGTTGAAGAAGCAATATTCAAAAGGAAATGAAAGGAGGTCTTCAAGAGCAAGGTATCCAATTCAAAGGCTGAGCTATGATAGTTTTATTGCAAAGCATTTTGCATATATGACATAGGTGGTCAAAGACAAAGAACCGGATGCATATGAAGAAGCGTGTACACAAAAAGAATGGAAAGAAGCTATGCAAGAAGAGATAAAAGATCTCAAGGACAATCACACATGGGAGCTAGTTCCAAAGGCTGAAGGTATGAAGATTGTTCCAAATAAATGGGTGTTTAAAATAAAGAAAAATGCTGATGGTTCTCTAGCTAGGCATAAAGCTAGACTAGTAGCAAAAGGATTCAAGCAGACTCACGACATCGAGTATGAAGAGACTTTCAGCCCGGTTGCAAAGATGGGAACAATTAGAAGCTTGATTGCAGTGAGTGCAACAAGGAGATGGCCATTGTACCAACTTGACATAAAAAAAATGATTTTCTCAATGATGAACTTCAAGACGAGGCATACATGAGTCAACCAATTGGATTTGAAGATAAAAAGCATCCAGATTTTGTTTGTAGATTGAAGAAAGCTTTGTATGGGCTGAAGCAAGCACCATGTGCTTGGAACTAAAGATTGGTTGAGTGCCTCACAAGGTGTGGGTATATTCCAAGTAGTGTAGATCCCTCTCTCTACATGAAGAAAGAAGAAGGCAAGCAGGTATACATTTGCATATATGTTGATGATCTCATCATTACAAGAAGTAATGTTGCAGAGATAAAAAGAAAACTTGGTAAGGAGTTTAAAATTTTAGATCTTGGTGAGCTGAAATACTTTTAAAGCATTGAGGTAGTCTATGGAAAGATGTCATCTACTTGATGCAAAGAAAGTACCTGCTGGATGTCCTTTTCAGATTTGGAATGAGTGAATGCAAACCACTCACTCAACCTATGGAGACAAATGTGAAGCTATGCTCAAATGATGGAGAGAAGTTACATTATGTAACTACATACAGGAGTACTATAGGTTCAATGATCTATGCTACGATCACAAGACCAGATTTGTGTTATATCATTGGAGTTCTTTCTCAATTTATGCAAACTCCAACAAGTGAACATTTAAATTCAGCCAAACGAGTGTTAAGATATGTGAAGCACACGGTCAATCATGGCTTGTTTTATAGATATGGTGAAGAATTGCAGGTAAAGGGCTTCAGTGATGCTGATTGGGCTGGTTCGAAGGAAGACAGAAGATCCACTTCAGGTTATGTGTTCATGATAGGTAGCAAACCTATCACATGCAGCTCGAAGAAGCAACCTACTATTGCACTATCATCTACAAAAGCTGAATATAAAGGATTATCCTTTGCAACTTGTGAAGCTATGTGGATTAAGAAGCTCTTGGTTGATCTTCATGTGTAGGTAGAGACCATTCCAATTTATGGTGACAATGTGTCAAGCATTCACTTGACAAACAATCCAATGTTTCATGCACGAAGTAAGCACATAGAAGTGCATTATCATTATGTTCGAGAAAAAGTTTTGAGCAAGGATGTGGATATAAAGTTCATTAGAACTAATGACCAGGTTACAGACATGTTTACAAAGTCCTTAGATGCTTGTAACCTAAAGAGGTTCAAGCATGAAGTCAACTTGCAGGATATGGCTGAAGATGCAAGCTCACATGTGAGCTTGCGGGGGAGTGTTAAAAAAATAAAGAAGCAAGGTCATATATAATTTTGCAAAAAAGGATTTTCTTCAATGGAAGGAAAATACAAAAATGAAAAATGGAAGCATTTACTTTAGAAAGTAGTGGATATCAAAAGAGAATCAATCAAAAGAGAATCAAATCCAAAAAGCTGAACTGGAAGAGGAGTGGCTACTCAAAGTAGTGGAAGAGTTATGGGGAAGAGCTCTCAAACTCATCATGAGAGTTTTTGGTCACTTGGCTATAAAAGAGGAAAGGGAGGACACTCAAGTATAGAGGAAGAAGGCGTGGAAGTCCTCTTGTAGGTAGTTAATTTGGTTTGAGTCATTTCATTCTCTTCACTCTCATAGACTATGTCTAGCTGCATACCAATTTCTGGGTAGCCTACTTGTGAGAGTCATATCTCTTAATGTATGTATCCATTTTTAGAGTTTAAACATTCGTTGGAAAGCTTATCTTGATTAATTCCTCTACCTAGAACAATTTTATGAAGTTCTTTTTGCTTTGTGAGTTATTCAGTTTTTAATGAAGTCCAGTTTTTGGCCTAACTGAGTGAACAGGCAGTCTGCCTTGAGGCAAAGAGTTGCTTAAGCAAAACTACTCCAAATTGAGTGTTTGATAGCTCGTTTGAAATTTATAAGTGTCTAATGTGAGTGACCAAAGGGTCAAGTTCATTGGCTTTTTCAGTTGATACCAGTTTTCATTTGAATATTCAGCTATTGGTAAAAGTCTTGATCCTGAGAAGGTCTTCTACACTTTCTGCTGCAAATAGGAGAGGAATTCTCCAACAATTACCATCATGTGAGTGCCTTGGTTGAGCTCGTATCTCCCCAACAACGGTGCCAAAAATGTGTGTACCTAAGCGACAAATTAGGGACTTGTGATGAAAGAGACTATTCCTCTATCACCAACAAGTGCATATAGTGGGGATCACACATTTAAATTATCAATCCGAGAAGTATCTTGAACCTAACCGAGTGTATGAAAACTTTCACTTACACGATGGTCAATGAAGTGAGATAGCTACCATTATATGCAGATGAGTATTATCTCGCACATTCATCACTCACATAGGTGGAAATGGTGTCGTGATAGATGAAACAACAGTAAGCACAAAAACAAACTTTTCTCTTAGCTCCGAACTTGGAATATGGTTCATTTCAAAGACCTCAAAAATGGTGGTAGTCTTGTTCGATTTTGACAAACCTAATTCAAGATATGGGCAAAAAACTAAGCTACGCAATTCACCTAGTTTCACCATACACCTCCTGATGCTTCACACACACATTACACACTTCATAAAAGCAATGAATTGGATAGACAACACTTCCATATGTTGGAAGATTTCTCCTCCAAATGCACAACAAGAAGCTTGGACCCTTCCCAAGACATATCCACCCTCAAACTAGTACTCACTAAAACTAGTATATCTCACAATTCACAAATTCAATGCAACAACCCTTTTAGCCATAGGAGCTGGATAGTAAGTGCTTTCCAATGAGCTATCAATCACTAGATTTAGACACCTGTAGACCTATAAATTGAGTTACACAATGTAGCCCAATTTTCATAGCAAGTTTTGAGATCGAATAGTAGACAAAGAAATAGCAATATCTCATAGTACAAGAATAGTTTTTGCCAAACTTCATTTTGGACTAGAATTGTTGCTTTATAAGCTTTCCAATAAGTACAAGAAGTCTCAGGATGGAGCTTCCTACAAAGAGAAACTGAAGTCTAACAGGCTGCTATAGAAATGGAGCATCCTTTGGAAAGGGTAGGAGAGATATACAAGAGAATAAGAGCATCTATGAGAGCCTATGGCTCAATGACACATATATATGCAGCACCGCGACTTCCTAGCATCTCAACACTCCTTGAATGAGCTTGGATGGTCTTCATATAGCCATGAGAACCTTCTATGACTCTTCATATGTCCTCCATGTCTCTTCACATGCCCTCCTTGTCTCTTCACTTGCCATATGACTTTGTCTCTTCATTGGAGTGGCTTTTGGTGGTCCAATGCCTCCTTTTGGATAAGGTTGCACCTTCAACTTTATTCTTTGACTTTCCTAAGGTTAAAAAGCCTTCAAATGGAGTTATTTTATGAAAAACAAAACTTGAGCTTGCCCTAGAAATGCAAATCTTTTAACACTCCCCCTCAAGCTCAAGTTTCTTTTGAGTTTGAAGTTGGTTCCTTGAGTTGTATGGCTTGCTTCAGCTTAGCAAGCTTTCCAGCATCCAAGAACTTTGTTAGTAGATCAACTACCTAGTCCTTTGTACTTACATGATGAATATCCACTTCCTTTTCAAGCACCTTCTGCCTTATGAAGTGATAGTGGACTTTGATGTGTTTGCTCCTTGCATGTAACATAGGATTGTTTGCAAGATAGATGCTTGATATATTATCTCCAAACAAAGGAACTGATCCAACCTGCACATTCAAGTCTTTCATTAGCTTTTTCATCCACATTATCTCACAAGTAGCTTGGGCCAAGGCTCTATATTCAGCTTCGGTTGAAGATAAAGCAACTGTGGGTTGCTTCTTTGAACTCCATGATGCACAATTATTTCCTAACATGATCACATAACTTGTGGTGCTTCTTCTATCATCTTTGGAGCCGGCCCAATCAGCATCCGCATATCCTTTGAGCTCTAATGATCCTCCATAAGCATAGAAAAGTCCTTGATTTATTGTACCTTTGATGTACCTGAGTATCCTCTTTGCTGCATTCAAATAATCATTAGTAGAAGCATGCATATATTGAGAAAGAACTCCTACACTAAATGCCAAATCAGGTCTAGTTATGGTTCCATATATAAGTGAGCCTATTAGGCTCCTATAGGTATGAATGTCCTCAAGTTCTTCTCCTTGGGTGGAGCTAAGTTTGCTGTTTACATCCATTGGTTGCTTTAGTGGTTTGCATCCACTCATTCCAAACCTGTACAATACATCCAACAAATATTTTCTTTGCATTTAGTAGAGATCATCATTTTTGTACATAACCTCAATGCCCAAGAAGTATTTGAGGATTCCAAGATATGATATCTTGAACTCCTTCCCAAGATTTTCCTTAATTTCTTTGATACCTGCATCATTATCACCTGTTATGATAAGATCATCAACATATATGCATATGTATATAGATTCTCTATCAACCCTTTTGATGTAGAATGAAGGATCTGAATCACTTGCAACATAACCACACTTCATTTGTGTGAGAATAGGGTAATTGAATATAATGCGGAAACGTGTGTTGGTGTATGGAGTAAAGAATAACTCCAAGATTTACACATAAATGAAGGTACTGTCCCAATTGAATCATCATGAGAGGAATTGACTTCAATACGTTCTCCTCATAAATACAAAAAGAGTATTCTTACAAAAATGCTCATGTTCATAATAACATATGAATGTTCATGTACAAACGATTTGCATGTGAATGCATTTCATAAAGTAAATATCTTTAAGTGATTTGTGCACAAACAATGTAGTCGAAACCATGTTGGCTTTTGTAGGAAAAATGCTGATGTGCAACCTGCATTCGGTCTGAAGTGATAGAGTGCGAACGAAACTTGAAGAACAAAGATATGTATGAGTACACAGATAGACATATGCAACTCGGCTCAATATTAATCTGAAATACTGTGTCTTCAACTCCAGTACTTGACTTTGTAAATCATGACAAAAGTTTAATATGCAATGCTAGTAATTTGCATATTTCTCGCATATGCATCATGCATAGAGTGCCTTTCAAAGATACCAAGACAGATTGTAAACTCTCCTGCGTTAAATAGACTCTAATAGAACTCGACAACTGTAATCCTTCAACAGATTAATCGGCAGTTAAAAAGACTTTATGAAATCTTCCAAAAATCTTCCTTTGTCTTGTTTGACTGTAGGTGCACGGATATGTGAGCTCTGGATTCAGTTGTATATGAACTTCAAACTGTTGGTGATTGCTTCAAGAAGGCGTCTGTGGATAATTACATTTGTATAAATGACATCTCAAATGATTATATGAATCAGGAACAAATATGCACACATTAATTGTGTATACAACCTCCGATCACACAAAATGATTACATACATTTCAATAATGGCGTTCATGCTCATCAAGTATTGTATTGTCATACAAGCAAGTATATAAATCTGATCTATTCATAATGAAGATGCGCACACTCATGAACTTTGCACGGACATATGAGCACAGACATATAGTTGTCTTGTTGTAAAAATTCGAATTCACATCATACATGTAGTACTGATATATTATCCTCAATCTATAGCGATAGATTAACAGGATATTGAACATAAATATGCTAAGGTGTTATTCCCGTAACCTTGGTTCATAGTATCGAGTGCATGAGTCATGATCGTCAAGTAAAATCAGCGTTGCAATGATACTGATGCATATACATGTTGCACAATAAAGAGATCATGATATAATGATGTGGTACATCACACACACATCAATGCATTAGTGAATGCGGAAAGAAATGAGTCTCCATAAGTTTTGCACGTTCCTATTATCTCTCTGTGATGACAGAGAGAGAGAGAGACAATGTAATGGGGCAGACGATAACATATATGCCATGAACTAACAACATCGCCCACTTTTTCATTGATCACTTATGTTTATATACAAGTAATGTTAAGCGGCAAAAGTCACCGCATGTATATTCCTTTCTAAAAAGAAAGATCGGCTTGATTCCCTTGATCTAAGGAAGGTAGTTCATGAAGATTTTATGCGTTTCTTTTTGGTGAAAAAGTTACGCATGTACTTTTTCCTTTTTTATTTCTCCTTGTATTTTTTAAGATTTGGTTCATACAAAACTCTAAGAGTAGGGTCATGTGTAAAATATCTACGAGCTTTTCGGTGTGCTTTATATGAAAAAAACAAGAGGTGCTACGGGTGGTGAATTTGGAGATTGCTTGCTCCAACAGCTCCCCTTCAATCTTCAAATTCTACCAGTCATCTTTTGATGTTGTCTGTTCTCTCTCTTGACCTTGCTTTCCTTCTACTCTCCCGTTTGATCCAATTTTTATTTGCCTTGATTCTTTTCTTCTATATGTGGTTCGACTTCCTTCTTCTCTATTCTTTGCTTCATTCTCCATGGGTGATTCTTCTTCATGTTCTTGGTTATGTAGATTCTTCGATATTGATGTAGTCATTGAATGTTGAAGTAGCCTTTCCATCAGGTATGATTATCTTCAAGACTTTTATGTTGATGATGACATTTGCTTCTTGAGCTTGATGACTTTTCCTTCTTGATCATTTGATGTAGAGAGCTCCTTTTGAACTTGTCTTTGTTGAATAACTTTCATCTTTTGTGTTCGCTTTCTTTCTCCCCTTGTTGTTGATGCCCTTTTGAGTTGATGTCGTCCATCGATGCATTCCTTACTTCATGTGATTGAGCTTTTCTTTAAAAGTGTAGTCCTCGATTTGTATGTCTGTTCTTCTCTTCAAGAGTGTTGTCCTTGCTTGATGTAGTTGAACTTCTTCTTAGGTAATTCGTCCTTGCTTCACGAAGTTGACCTTTTCTTCAAGTTCGTAGTCCTTGATGTGGTTGATCTTCTCTTCCGATGTGTAGTCCTTGTTTGATGTGGTTGACCTCCAAGAATGTAGTCTTTTCTTCATGTGTTGATCTTCAAGAGTAACTCCCCTTTCATATGATGGTTCCTTTTGTATGGTAGTTCTTGATACATAAAATACTTCAAATAAAGAAGTACATGAGCTTGATAGATAAGCTCATGATGATGGTGAATTGGACCAAGATACATGATGAAATTTCAAAACAAGTTACAAAGCAACAAAAGGCTTTATCTATGGCTTTTTCCATCTATGTATAACAACTTAACTTTGTCCAAATGTAAAGTTCAGAGGTTGTAGTTTTTCACACTCATCTTGGAGCGAGCAAAGCTCTAGCTCTAGAGTGATCCTATTCCTTCACTTATTTGATAAAGAAATGAAGCTAATCAAGATCCCATCGTCTTGATTAACCTCCATTTTGTGATTTCACTTCTTATGTGTGTAGAACAATTCTTCCATAACTATTTATCAAGTGCTCACACCACTTGTATTGTACCCAACTATATATGTTGGTCCTTTACATTGGTTAATGAGAAAGGGAGTTTGATCCACCATGACTACCTTGACTATGCTTTACAAAGAAATGTGATTTGTGTGATAATATGCAGCCCTTGTATATGTCAAGTCTTCTAATATGACTCTTAATGCATGTGAGTCTATCCAAGCTTTGATGAATATAAGTCATTGTGACTTATGAAAGCACATATAAAGTGCTTATGAGACTTCTAATAATCTTTTTTACCTTTGTATGAGTGCGTTAAATGCACTTTCTTCATCTTCCTATTATGAGGAAGTCTTCTTCTTTGATTGGATGAATGTCCTTCTTCTTCCTACTATGAGGAAGTCCTTTTTCTTTGATTGAGTGCATTGAATGCACGTCCTTCTTCTTCTTCCTGCTTTGTGGAAGTCTTCCTTTAGCCAATGGCTTCTTTTACTTCTTCCAATCGATGTGCAGAAGTGGGCTTTAATGTAGTCCTTTCCATCGGATAGGTAAGCCCTTGGAGAGTGGCTTCTATGGTCTTTGCCTCGCCACTTGAATGATCCCTTTTTAAGCTTATTTGATAATGAGAAGAGTGCTTGAGGAGCACTTGGCTGCGAATACAATTTGTATTTGTGTGTACATGTCTCAAACAAGAGAGAGATAGCTTTGAAGAGCTAATGTGAGATGGACTAAGGCTATATGAGATGTCTTTTAAGATATTCTTTTGATACAAATGTATGTGGTATATAACCAATTACAAAGGGGATGATCATTGTCATAATATGGATTCCTATAAGAAGGCTTAGAAGAGGTTTATGCTAAAGAATGGATATCTCCAAGATAGATCTATGTGATGCATTGATCCTAACCATGGTTTTAAGTGCACAAGGATCATGGGAAATGAAAATCTATCAAGAGAGGTACCGAATCGATATACAATACTGAATAAATGCTTCCAATGTAGCGACCACCTTCTTTGTTGTAGTTGTGGAATCTTGGAACTAATTGACTTCAATGTATAGGAGCTTTGAGGCCAAAGATAGCCTTTGATCTTGAATCCCGATCCTTGGGGCTTGTGGGTTGTATAATCCTTCAAGAGCTTTGTCTTCAACCATCTTCTTTTGAATTCATTTGTAATGCTTCATAAGATCTCCTCATTGATGAACCTTGAAGTAAGCTTCTAGTGACATGTCTTCTTTGATGATGATCTTTGATGATGAATAACCAAGCTTGATTGCCTTCAAGAGTCGATGCTTCTTCATTTCGGATCTTCCTTTGTAGCCTGATGATGATAGCCTCCTTCTGTGTTAGATCTTCCAATCAAAACTTAAAGTAGCATTGAACAAATATAGAGGTCATTTGTTCAAGTGAATGATTACAATGGATGTACAACACATCTTCAATGAGTTTAATAATAACAAGAGTTAATGAAGGCCAAGAAGGGTTATGGAAGGCTCTGATACCACTGTGAGAATATGGTAATTGAATATAATGCGGAAACGTGTGTTGCTGTATGGAGTAAAGAATAACTCCAAGATTTACACATAAATGAAGGTACTGTCCCAATTGAATAATCATGAGAGGAATTGACTTCAATACGTTCTCCTCATAAATACAAAAAGAGTATTCTTACAAAAATGCTCATGTTCATAATAACATATGAACGTTCATGCACAAACGATTTGCATGTGAATGCATTTCATAAAGTAAATATCTTTAAGTGATTTGTGCACAAAAGATGTAGTCGAAACCATGTTGGCTTTTGTAGGAAAAATGCTGATGTGCAACCTGCATTCGGTCCGAAGTGATAGAGTGCCAACGAAACTTGAAGAACAAAGATATGTATGAGTACATAGATAGACGTATGCAACTCAGCTCAATATTAATATGAAATATTGAGTCTTCAACTCCAGTACTTGACTTTGTAAATCATGACAAAGGTTTAATATGAAATGCTAGTAATTTGCATATTTCTCGCATATGCATCATGCATAGGAGTAGCCTTTCAAAGATACCGAGATAGATTGTAAACTCTCCTGCGTTAAATAGCCTCCAGTAGAACTCGACAACTATAATCCTTCAATAGATTAATCGGCAGTGAAAAAGACTTTATGAAATCTTCCAAAAATCTTCCTTTGTCTTGTTTGACTATAGGTGCACGGATATGTGAGCTTTGGCTTCAGTTGTATATGAACTTCGAACTGTTGGCAACTGCTTCAAGAAGGCGTCTGTAGATAATTACATTTGTATACATGACATCTCAAATGATTATATGCATCAAGAACAAATATGCACACATTAATTGTGTATACAGAATCCGATCACACAAACTGATTACATACATTTCAATAATGGCGTTCATGCTCATCAAGTATTGTATTGTCATACAAGCAAGTATATAAATCTGATCTCTTCATAATGAAGATGCGCACACACATGAACTGTGCACGGACATATGAGTGCAGACATATAATTGTCTTCTTGTAAAATTTCGAATTCACATCATACATGTAGTGCTGATATATTATCCTCAATCTATAGCGATAGATTAACAGGATATTGAACATAAATATGCTAAGGTGTTATTCCCGTAACCTTGGTTCATAGTATCGAGTGCATGAGTCATGATCGTCAAGTAAAATCAGCGTTGCAGTGATACTGATGCATATACATGTTGCACAATAAAGAGATCATGATATAATGATGCGGTACGTCACACACACATCAATGCATTACTGAATGCAGAAAGAAATGAGTCTCCATAAGTTCTGCACATTCCTATTATCTCTCTGTGATGACACAGAGAGAGAGAATGTAATGGGGCAGACGATAACATATATGCCATGAACTAACAGCGTCGCCCACTTTTTCATTGATCACTTATGTTTATATACAAGTAATGTTAAGCGGCAAAAGTCACCGCATGTATATTCCTTTCTAAAAAGAAAGATCGGCTTGATTCCCTTGATTTAAGGAAGGTAGTTCGTGAAGATTTTATGCGTTCCTTTTTGGTGAAAAAGTTATGCATGTACTCTTCCCTTTTTTATTTCTCCTTGTGTTTTTATAAGCTTTGGTTCATACAAAATTCTAAGAGTAGAGTCATGTGTAAAATATCTACGAGCTTTTCGGTGTGCTTTATATGAAAAAAACAAGAAGTGCTACGAGTGGTGAAATTGGAAATTGCTTGCTCCAACAATTTGGTACTCGACAAATCTCTGATTCCATGTTCTAGGTGCTTGCTTGAGTCCATACAAAGCCTTCTTTAGTTTACACACAAAATCATGCTTCTTTTCATCTTCATAACCTATGAGTTGATACATATAAACCACTTCTTCCAAATTTCCATTAAGAAAAGAATTTTTAATGTCTAATTGATACATTCTCCATCTTTTAGAAGCTGCCACTGAAATCAAAGTCCTAATTGTATTCTTATTTGCAACAGGACTAAAAGTTTCTTCATAATCAAGCCCAATTGTTTTTGTGTAGCGCTTAGCCATTAACCTTGCTTTGTACCTTGCTAAAGATCCATCTGAATTCCTTTTGACTTTGTACACCCATTTGTTTGTGACTACCTTCATGCCTTCTTCTCTAGGTACCAATTCCCAAGTTTGGTTTTCCTTGAGAGCTTGAATCTCCTCATCCATAGCATCTCTCCATTCCTTGTGTTGGCTACCTTCCTCATAGCTTGACAGTTCCTTATCTTTGATAACCTGTGTCATATAAGCATAATGATTTGCAATACAGCTATCATAAGTGATCTTTTGAATAGGATGTTTTACTCTTTCTGACCTCCTTTCACAACCTGTGATTGGATATTTCTTCAATGTCCATTTTTTTGCACTTCAGGAGTTACAACTTCTTCAAATTCATCTTCATCTTTACTTGAATGAAAATCTCTTACCAAGTTACCTCCATTACCTCTATTGTGGATACATTTTGATGTATGCTCTAACTCCTTTTTCTTGCCCTTCCATGATGATGAGCTTTGTGAAGGACTTGGCGTACTTGGTCCACTCAATGTAGTGCTAACTTGCACTTGCTCTTCATGTACCTAATCTGCATGTACAAAGTCTTCTTCCTGCAAATCATTCACACCTCCATACCAAGGTTTTAACTCATCAAACACAAAATCCCTTGACACTCTAAGATTTTTAGTGACTGGATTATAACACCTGTACCCCTTTTGCTCATTTGAGTAGCCAACAAAAATGCATTTTTCAGCCCTAGCATCAAGTTTACCTTTCTAACTTCCTGTGGGACATGAACATAGCATATGAAAACCAAAAATCATTAAATGAGACAAATCTGGTTTCCTTTGATAGTATACCTCATCTGGAGTAAGATCATGAACTCCTGAAGTTGGTATCCTGTTCATAATATATGCTGCTGTGGTTGCTGCATCAGCCCAATATGAGAAATGTACATTCATCTCATTCAACATGCATCTAGCTACCTCTGTAATTTGTCTATTCTTTCTTTCTAAAATACCATTTTGTTGAGGGGTATACCTGCATGTGTATTACCTCCTTATGTCTTCATCTTCTAAGAACCTTGTGAACTCATTGGCAAAATATTCTCCCCCTCCATCTGACCTTAGGGTTTTAATCCTATGACTTGTTTCATTCTCAACATGTGCCTTGTATTTTTTGAATACTTCAAACACATCTGATTTTTGCTTGATTATATACAACCAAATTTTCCTTGAACAATCATCAATAAAGGTAACAAAGTACCTATTACCTGCATGGGAAGGTTCTCTTGAAGGTCCCCATACATCTGTATGCAGTAAATCCAAAACCCTTGGAGAAACATACTTGCTTGACTTGAAATGCAACCTAGTTTGCTTCCCAAATTGACAAGCTTCACATACCTCATGAAGATGTGATGTTGAGAAGTTTGGAAGCCCTTTGACCAATGCACTTTTCTCCATGTTCTTTAGCTTTTCAATGTTTACATGTCCTATCCTTTTATTCCACAAATCCAAATCTATTTTGCTTGATATTGAGAGTAAACATCCTTCCATGCTTCTCTCCTTTTGCCACAAGCTGAAATCCATTCTTTGGATCCTCTATGAAGCAACCTTTGCTATTGAGCTTCACTTGGTATCCTTTATCTACCATTTGACCAATAGAAGTGAGATTCTTTGTAATAGTAGGGACATATAATACCTCATATAGTATCTTGCTCTTCTTGCCATCCTGAAACTTGGCATCACCAATGTGTTTGATCTCATGCTCGATGTTGTCACCTATCTCTACACATCCTCTTTGCTTTGGAGCCTGTAAACTGCAAAACATGTCCTCCGTACAAGGCATATGATTGCTACATCCACTATCTATGTACCAAGTATCATCCTTCTTATGTTTACTATCTCCATATGCATGATTCATAGCAAGAACTTGATCACTAGACTTATTTGAAGCATAGTTACCTTGAGCATTGTTCCTCCTTTGGTAGCATTCACTTGCCCAATGTCCTAGCTTCCCACAATGAAGCATCCATTGCTTCTTGATCCTCTTGCTCTTCCTCTATTGTTTCTGCCTCTACCTCTTCCATTTGAAGATGAGCCTTCATTTGAGTCCTCTCCGTTGTCACTTTGCTTGCTTTGGCTTTGCCTTCCTCTTCCTCTACCTCTTGATGCTTTGCCTCTTCCTCTACCTACATATAACATTTGACCTTGGGCACCTTTGCCCTTGCTTCCACCTTGCAATATTTCTTCATTAACCATTAAAGTGTTCAATTGATCAAAATAAGGCATGTTCTCCCTGGCATACAATGAGGATATGAAGTTCCTCCACTTGTCATCATCTTCAAGACCATTAAGTACAAATGCAACCATGTCATCATCATCAATTGAATGTCCTATGGTTGCCAATGAATCTCTAATACCTTTGGCTTTAATTATGTAATCATGTATGGATTGGTTACCTCCTTTCTTCAAGTTGTTGAGCTCATTTTTGAGTTGTACCTTCTTTGCCTTTGTGTTTCCAAATATTCCCACATTTCCTTGGCGGTCTCCATGCTTTGAATGTGACCTATCATTGTGTTGCTTACATGCTGAGATATCACAAATATAACCCTTCTATTTCTTACCTCCCATTGTCTAATTGATCTCTTTTCTTGGTCGATAGGGTTAGTTGGATCCACAACAATTGGTTTGACATCTCCTCCATTGATTATGCCTCCTAGGTCCTTGCTCATGATGAAGTTTGTCATCCTAAACTTCCAAGGTTGAAAGTTGTCTTTGTCCAACTCAATCTGGTTGGATACCTCTCTCATCCTCTTGAATCACCTAAAATTGAAATATGGTGTGGGATTACCTCCTTTGTTGAAAGTGAAGTCCCTTTGTGTGATGAAGATGAAGCTCCCCCTTGGTTCCAAGTTTGCAACCTCCTTCAAGATTTGTAAAGGCTTCAATAGTTGATTCCTTGGCTTAGCCTCCTTCATTGAACGCTCCTTGATGTCCACAAGGAGCTCTGATACCACTGCTGGAAGATTTCTCCTATAAATGCACAACAAGAAGCTTGGACCCTTCCCAAGACCTATCTGCCCTCAAACCAATACTCACTAAAACTAGTATATCTCAAAATTCAAGAATTCAATCCACAAACCCTTTTAGCCACCGAAATTAGATAGTAAGCACTTTCAAATGAGCTATGAATCATTGGATTTTGACACATGTAGACCTATCAACAGAGTCACACAAGACAGTGCAGTTTTCTTAGCAGGTTTTATGATAGAGTAATAGACAAATAAGTAGAAATATCTCACAGAAAAAGAAGCATTTTGCAAAAATTCATTTTGGACTAGAATCCTTGATTTATAAGCTTTCTAGGATTTACAAGAAATCTCAAAATGGAGCTCCCTACAAAGAGAAATTGAAGTTCTAATAGGATGCTACAGAAATGGAGCACCCTTTGGAAAGGGTAGGAGAGATATACAAGAGAATAAGAGCATCTATGAGACTCTATGGCTCAATGGCACATATATATGCAGCACCTCGACTTCCTAGCATCCACACACACCTTGAATGAGCTTGGATGGTCTTTATATAGCCATGAGAGATTTCTATGACTCTTCATATGTCCTCCATGTTTCTTCACATGCCCTCCTTGTCTCTTCACTTGCCACATACTTGAGGAAGAAGAAGCAAATTCAAAAATCAGAGTTCTCTCTTAATCACAATGGCAAAAAGTCCTTACAAAGTGTCATCAAATGACTTATATACATGTGCCCTAAAAATGGTCCTTTCACACAAGAGACCAGCACGTTATTAAGGAAAGCCTAACTTCCTACTATTTTACAAGGATTATGATACAGTGTTTGGGATTTATGCATTTAGAGGACTCCTCTAGTGCATTTACATGGCTTTATGAGGTTTTCATAGGAATTTCGGATTTATGCATTTAGAGGACTCCTCTAGTGCATTTACATGGCTTTATGAGGTTTTCATAGGAATTTCAAGAAGAAAAATTGTGCCCATAAATTGGAAGTTTTTGGGGCTCCTTTTCCTGTGCTTCTTTATTCTACAAAAACAAGTGTCCCACTAAAGCATTGCAGTCTATCACTCCATATAGAGAGAACTATTTGTTGTTGGAAATTCTTTGAACTCAATTCCATGATCGCTTGGTTCTACTTACCTTGGCTCCTACACAAGACACAATCTCAACAACTTCTCTAGCACCCAAAGAGAGAGATGAACTAAGAAAACATTTTCCAAAGACAATTCAATAGGCAATTTAGATGCTTACATTTGATAAGCCCTCAAGTATAGTTCATATGAAACAAAGGTAGAAGCCCCAAATTTATGGGGTATCTATGCGCAAATGGAATTATCTTAGAGGCACAACACGATAGAATCTAGCTCAAAATACTATGATTATCCTTGCTCACATAAATGTGATAATACAATAAAGGCAACCATGTATGCAACAAAGCATGGTTATGCAACCATGCAAGAAGTGACATGTCATTCCAACTAAAGAGATAGATGTCCTACATGCATCAATAAAGAGAGCTTCCATGCTCATACTACACACAAATAAGGATGTACAAAATAAAATTAGTTGCAACCTACTCCATGCAAGTTATGACAACAATAAAATCCTTCATCATGATATTGTGAGCCTCATCCGGGTTAACATGGCTAAAACAAGTGATGAAATTATAAAAAAAGTTGTTCATAAGATTTTTTTTAAGTCATAGGGTTTCGAAGAGTTGCCTCTCATTTTATTAGCATTAGGAGTAATGAATCTTCATGTGACTGATCCTTTGAGTAGTTGGTTTAGTTCATTTTGTTGTGGTTTCTATTTTTGTTGTTGTAGTTTTGTCCACCTCTTCCTCTTGTGTTGCCAAATCCACCTCTACCTCCTCCTTTCTGTGCTATTCCATTGATCCAACAATTCTAAGTGGTGTAATTGGTCTTGTTACAGATGGGACAAGGTTAACTTTCTTTTCCTTTTGTTTTGTCCTACTTTTCTCCTTTCTTCTTTCCTTTACACTTGCTCTTGCCTACATAGTTGGCTTGAGAGATTTCTTCATCATCATCCTCCTTCTTCTTTCCTTTATTCTTCTTATCCTTCTTATTTGTATAAAGAAAACTTGTGGAGTTACCTTCCTTCGAGTTGTTTTTGGACTCTTGATTGAAGAGTTGTCTAAGAAATATGTTGAGGCTAGGTGTCTGGATATCCATGATAAGATTGTAAGACAAAAGTTACGCAATATAACACAGGAGCAATAGCAGAGAAGATAACAGATATAGGAGAATCTCAACAATTTTCTACTAGCAGCAAGTACAAAGATGATGGCGTTGTCCACCCGTGCGCTCTCAAGGTAGAGCTTAAATGGTGATCTAGACAACTCTAGATAGGGAGATACAAGGTAGAGGTATGCTGGCTCAACTCAGTGTCTTGGGTAGTGCAGAAGTCATGTATATATAGGATCATGGGTGGCCTGCCATGGACGGCTATACATGGGCGGTAGGGCGTGGGCGGCCACCGCCCGTGTAATTGCCATACACGGCTTAGACTGGTTGAACCGACCTAACAAATATAAATGATTTTTGACTCCGACAGGGAATATTCCATGGAATATTCCCTTTACCGTCGCGAGGGGGGTCCGCTGGCCCCCTTGGACCCCCCAGCCAGGGCTGCTCACCGTTGCCCCGGACCCCACAATTGGGGACCCTGGTAACTCCCTTTCCTTATAATACCTTACATGGTCCAATATGACCTTCATCCAACATGCAAGTTGGGATTCCCATCAATTGGGTAATGCACGCTTGGCTTCTCCTCATAAAGGGGGCCTTACAAAATGTGCATACAATCATGAGGGGTAGACATTGATCATATACTAACAAAGATCATATGCAACTGTAAATGATTTACATTGCTTATCAATCCTAATACCATTTAGGATCTACCTCATGATGGCTTCTTCAATAAATTCTCTAATTGAAGCTAATTGATTTTTAGCCTCTTTAACTTTAGTGACAAACTTTGTGATTGTTTGCTTTGGTGTCTTCTTCATTTGGTTGAACTCATTCCATAAGCGATTCTTCCTAGCTTTGGTGCTAGTAGAGAAGAATGTCTCAAGTGCATCCCAAATTTTTTATGATGTTTTGAAACTTTTAATGCGTGGAAGCAAGAAATTAGAGATAGAAATTAAGATATAAGACCTGGATTGAGCATCTTTTGCACACCATAATGTGAGCTTCTCAATCTCTTCTTGTGTAGGTCCTCCTTTGGATCTTGGTGTAGGCATAACTTCATCACTTGCTAAAATTCCATAAAGATTGCTACCTTGTAAGTAAGCTTCCATTCTGATTTGCCAAGCAACATAATTCTTCCTATCAAGCTTCTAAGCCATGGAAGGAAAACCATCCCCCATCTTGATGTAGCTCTAATACGATTGAAAGTAATTGGAGAGGATAGATTAGTAGAAATGTGATGTTAAAGATATTGAAGTTAGTGTAGTGGTCTCTTCTTTCTAGGTAATTTCTGCATGGAGGAGAATCCTATGGTAGAGGACATTTGCTTTGGTAATTTCCACACTCTCCACACCTAAAGGAAATGATTGACCTTCTGGGTCCATTTCCAAAGTTGCCCCAAGGAAGTGGGTTCTGAGTATTACCTTGAGTTGTTGCAACAACCATTACATTTGGTGGTGGCAAAGGCCCCGATTGGGCTCCTCTTTGTACCTAGGATGCTTGTGTAGGAAACCCTTATGAGTGGCACTACTAGGCTTCATCGCCAAACTTGTTCCATAAAGGGGGTCATTCACTTACCACATGTCCTTGTTTTCTACACATTGTGCACCATATCCCACTTGATTCCATTTCCTACACGAAGTTCCTACAACTCTTGATAGATTTGTGCCATTTCTTGTGCCTAGCCTTGCTCTTCTTTTTGTATTTTTAAGGCTTCAATTTCACATTGTTGTGCTACTACACTCTCTTCTTCATTCTAGGTCTTATTCTTCTTTAAGGTCTATAACTTCTTCCTCAATTGGGATATTGGGTCATGTTCCATGGAGTATGGGAGGCTAGAAGACGTGACTCCATATTTTTGCCGAATTTGTTCCAACCTTCTAGCAATGGTAATGAACTCATCAATGGGTGTCATATGGAGCACCAATTCATTTATCTTGCATTGGGTGTACACTCGAAGTGGCTTAGCAAGCCACTTTTTGACAAAAAAGTCATTAGGAGGGTCTAGGAGTTTGGCCATAAGGGCTTTGTGGTGACATATTCAAGAAATGTCTCCCCCACTCTCAATCATAATCTTTCCAATTCTTTAGTAATGTTTTCCATGGTATTACCTTGCTTGAATTGTATTTAAAGGCATCCCTCATGAGGTTCCAAATAGCAAAAATTTTGTTAGTAAATTGGTTAAACCATTTATCAGCCAAGCCTTCCAATGTTGTTAGGAAGAGTACCAAGAAAACATCTTTCCTCCCCATTAAGCCCCTTGCCTATAATCCAACCATAAAGCAATTCATAACAAGCAAGGATGTTGTATTTCAAGAGCATAGGCCATGGTATGAAGATGATAAAAACAAGGTAAATCTTGATTCACATTTTCATCAATTAGGTAGCAAACATGTGCACAAGGGGAGCACTCTAGAAGTGAATTACAAGATCAACAAGATAAGAAGGAAAGACTACAAGCTTTGGAAATCAAGAGGGAAGGCCAAAATGCAAGAATGTAAAAAATTCTCCAAACACACTCCTAGAAGATCAACAAGGGAAAGAAGGCAACCTAAAAGGTATGCTTGTAACCTTTTTTAACCAAACATACCATCTATTTGGCCAAAGATTCAATTTTAGAGGAGCCCTTGACATATGAAGAAGCAAAAGGTATCCCTAATTGGGAGAAAGCCATCAAGGAAGAAATAGAAGCTCTGAAGGAAATGGATACATGAGATTTAGTTCCAATGCAAACCGTTAAGAAGGTAATAGGCTGTAGATGGATCTATAAATTGAAAAGGAATTGAGATGGATCAATTTGCAGGTACAAATTAAGGTTTGTTGCTAAAGGATGTGCTCAAACTCAGGGCATAGACTATGAAGAAACTTTCTCACTAGTTGGCAAAATTACCACCATCAAGACATTGCTTAGAGTTGAAGTTGTTGGTATTCTAAGGTCTAAATACCATATGTTGGAAGTGGTAGACAATGCTCCTCATCAGGTGAGAGGATCTGACATGAATCTTTCTTAAAAACTACTTTATAACCATCTGACAAGAAAGTCGAGATTGAGAGCAAATTCTTATTTATTTCTGGAACATAAAGAACATTGGAAATTGTGAAATTTCCACCTACTCTTGACTTTAGGTTTACTTCTCCAACACCAACAACATCCAAATCATGACCATCTGCAATGGTCACTCTTCTACCTGAAGAGTTAGAAAGGGAAGAAAATACCTTTCTGCAACCTATCATATGCTTAGTAGCTCTAGAATAAAAAATACAAGGATTATCTAAGATTGCATTTAACGCTGCTTGATCAAAAGCTATCTCTTCAATAGTGGCACATGCATATTAATCTGCCTTTGAAGATTTAGGTTTTGGATCATCTTCAACACTATTTCCTGATGCTTTCTTCTTCTCATTGAAAATCCTTGCTCTGCATTCTGTTATGAAATGACCTGACTTCTTACAGTAATGGCATACTCCTTTCTTTGAATCAGATGTAGTCAAAGATTTCTCTTTGGGTGTAGAGGAAGCATTAGAGGTAGAATAAAAAAAATGAGGATTAGAAGACTTACTTTCCTTCTTGGATTGTAAACTCTTCTGTTCCTTCTTTGACGATGATAAAATGGCTTCATCATTCTCTTCCATACCCTTTTGTTGATCTTCATTTTGAAGTAATAGGAACTGTAGCTCTTCAAATGAAATTTCTCTATCTCTTGTAGAGAGAGATAAAGAAGTAACAAAAGCACGGTATGTAGATGGAAGTGAGTTTAGAAGTGTGTTTACCATCTCTTCATCTGCAATGTTGACTCCAACATTTAGTAACTGATCTCATAAATCTTTAAGCTTCAAAAGATGTGTCTGAACTAATTCACAAACTTTCATCCTTGTGTTGGCTAGTTGTCTCCTTAGATGAGCTTTCCTAGCAGGGTTTCTGCTTTGATAGAGATTCTCTAACTCCAATCAAGCCTGGTGAGAGGTTTTGCAAGACCTGATTTGGGGTATAATATGCCTCTTAACTCCCATAGCAATATATGAAAGTGCTAAAGCATCCCTTGAATCCCATCTGGATTGCCCTTCTATAGGAAGTAATCTAGTAGTAGTATGAAATCCTAATGATGAAAGAGTTTCTTCTTCTTCACTAACCTCCTGTTGAGCAGAAATAGGAACAGGGGGTCTAGAAGATGAAGCAACATCTTCTCCGACTTGTCTTGGCCTTGGATAAGTGCCATTGACAATATTCCATAAGTCCTTTGTTACCAATAGATTCATCATCATAAAACTCCACATTGGATAATTAGACATGCCCTCAAGCTTGTCTTCATTCTCAAGTCTATAGTCACTCATCTTGTTAAGGGTGTATGTTAACTAGGCTCTGATACCAAATGTTGGTATTCTAAGGTCTAAATACTATACGTTGGAAGTGGTATGGGCACCAATAATAATAAATTCATAGGTTTATAGGATCTTCCAACAGATGAACCTTAACATACACACCTTAAGACTCAAAAATAGATGAGTGAGAGATAGAGAGAGAATAGATGAGATTTCAAGTGTAATGGTAGGCTATGAGGCTCACCTACACTATTTATAGCAAAGTAGGGCAAAGTCGATGGTTAGGCAGACGCCCCAATGTTCGAGGTGTTGCCATGAATTACAATGTGTGAATATAATAGAAACTAACAATTTCAGTATCCAAGCAGAAATTGGAACTAAATACAAGGGATTGTGTGCCTGAGAGGTATGAAGAGTGTGTGTGTGTGAGAGAATATGGAGAATACAAACAGTTTATAATTGTTTTACAGCAAACCCAGATTTTGATCAATCTAAATCAGAAACGAGTGACCTAGCAAGTCAGAACGGAAATAAACTTGCTACTCACAGTAAATCAACAATGGATGTTCATGGTAAGCTGGTAGAATCTCCTCCAAATATCTCCTGAAGTAGACCACAACTCCTCCAAGAGTGTGAGAACTCCTCCTCCAAGATGGCCTCCAAAGATCTTCTCCAAGATCTTGATCACTTCCTTCTCCTTAGCCTTGAGAACTTGAGAGACTTAAGTGATTAAGTCGTAATGAGGCAAGGGCCTCTTTATATAGTTTTAGTGATCCCTCCAAAAGCATCTTACAAAAGCTACGATCACCAAAACTTGACACCCAAAAAGCACTGCGAAGAAATCGACTACATCGCTTTTCGTTTCTCCAAAAAACATGGCTATTTTTACAATCCGTTAATGCTGTGTGCAAGTTCTTCCTCAAGAACTCTTTGAATACATGACACATCAACCTCTGAAAGGTAGCTCGCGCATTGGTTAGACCAAATGACATTACACAAAAAGCAAATATGCCCCACTTTGTGGTAAAAGCCATCTTATATCGATCTTCTGGTGCAATGGCTACTTGATTGTAACCAAAGCACCCATCCAGGAAGCTATACACTTCCTTGCCTGCTACCCTTTCTAATAGATGCTCAATGATAGGAAGTGGATAACTACCTCTAATAGTGTCTGCATTATCCTTCTTCAAGTTAATGCATACATGTAACTTGCCATTCTTCTTGGGCACCACTATGATGGGGGACACCCATTCAGTGTGCTCGATCTCATAGATAAATCTAGCTTCAACCAAGCGATCTATCTCTTCCTTGATTTTGGCAGCATAGTTATCGTTATATGTGTATGGCTGAGGGTTTGGCATATGAGGTCATGGGAATTGTATGTGAGCATATGTTAGGGTCTAACCCTTTGAGGTCCTTGTAGCTCCATGCAAAAACATCTCTATATTCTTGTAAGAAATCTACCAACCCTTGCTCCTCAAGCTCTGTTAAATCATGCCCTATGTACGTGCATCTTTCTTCCCCTTCTTCTAGGGTCACCATGATTTTCTTAGTTTTCTCTTTGTTATCATAGGCTTCTCTTGCTTGTGCTTCAGGTTTAGGCATCCTTATCATGACTCTCCTATCTTCCACTTCATACTTCTTGAAATTTTCAGGGACCTCAAACAAAGATTCTTCCTCCACTGGTGCAGCTTCCTTTTTTTTTTTCTTTTCTTGTCTTCACTCTCGGTGGTTATCTCGGTTGTTAATCTCACATCATTTGTAATTTCTTCGTGTCTCTAAGGGTGAGCCTCTACTTTGTAGAAATATTCCTCATCTGATGCAAAAGGAGGCTCCACGATAATTGACTCTAGATCGGAGTCACTTGCTACCTCAAATACATCAGTGCCAGGTTCACATTCTTCAATAACCGAGTCACACATGATTGGCTCCATTGTGAAGACTAAAATGTCATAGCCATCCTCATCACAGCAGGGTGTCCATTTTTTTTCATTGATGGCTACATCCACTTCTACTAGATTTTTTGCCCAACCATGAGGTTCAAATTCTTCGTCACGGAAAACTACAGGTGCATAGGCTAGATCTCGTATTGATTTATGAGTTTCCTTCACACCTAAATCTCTAGATTTTTCTCTTTTCTCTTCTTCTTCTTCTGCCACCTTACACATCCATAAGTGAGTGTCTTCATGCATCCATGAGGATCTTGATCCTATGGAGTTCACTAATTTCGTATCATCTGTAGCTCTATGAATGGGATCCCACTATATGGGGGTTACATCTCTATGAGAGTAATCCTTGAGATTGGCTTTGGTTGTAACACCTAAGTGTTGAAAATACAAGGAACTGGTTCCCCAATCTTGTACTACTTGTGATTGTCTCAGGCATGGTCTTCCCAAAATCATCTCATAGGCCTGATTTTTGCTATAGTCACATATAACAAAAGTATGCTCAAAATCTACACCACAAGTAGTGATAATTATCCCTTCTAGTAGCCCCAAGGGTCTTTCGATGTGACCATCAGCCATTTGTAATTTCATTCTCGTGGGCCTGAGTGATGTCTTGCCCCAACGCTTCCATGGGGAAGTGGTGGCAATTGCAACTCCTGCACTTGAGTCCAAAATTGCCTTGGTGTTGTAACCGTGATGGGTAATGGGAAGATAAGTGTTTCCTTCTTCTCCTTCGCTCATGTCTCCTATCTTGTCCAAAGGTATTTCTGGCACGGTTCTATGAGATCCTACATGGGAACAAGGTCTCGCTACTTCTGGAACTTGGTTGGCTATGAGTTTCCACAATTCTGGCTTAACCTTGAGTAGCTCCTCTAAAGTGAGATTGCACTCCACTTTAGTGTTTTTCACTACCTCTGTATTCCTAGGTATGACTGAATTTTCCTTTCTTACCAGAACCATGGGTGCCCTCATATAGGTGGACTTTGCTTCCCATGGGCATGTGAAATGAGGAAATTCCTACAAGGAATTAGACTCGAAATCTAACCCTTCACTTGATGGGACATCCTCCTGTTCTCCATAGATGGAGGGAATGTCTTGTGGGAATTGGTCGTGTAAGTCATCCACAAGTTCAATAGGAGGAGGATTTTCTCTTTCTTTTGCCCATTTCTCTTTTTGAATTTCTCTTAGAAGTTCTTGGGAATATCGATTCATAGAACAAGTGGTGTTTGGTTCAGTGGAACTAGGCACATAAGCATCCTTGGGAGGAATGCTCATTCTTTCACTAGCCTTCTCCTTACCTTGAGAGGTGGTTTCCTTTTCAGATTTTGCAATTAGCATCTCTAGTGTGTCTAATAGTCCATCAAATGCAGTTGAGTCCTAGCTGAACTAGAGCAATTAAAGAGGCATCTGTCTTCAAACATGGTTTGAGCCCATCCCACCATCTTAGCACAAAGTTTAGTTCGTTCGAGCTCTAGGTCATCTCTAGGGTAACACTTTTTATGATCCATTACATTTGGCCCTTCTTGTATTCTAGCCTGAAATGCTTTAAGCATCATGCCTATGTCCTCAAGAGTGGGATTTGCTAAGACTGATCCTACTCTAGGTGGTGGTGGGATTGTGTGAGGTGGATTAGAAGGTGGTGGGTTGGAGGGTGATGGGAATGGTGGTAGTGGAGTTGTGTGAGAGTGCGTTTGAGATGTGAGTTCAATTATCTTGGATTTTGTTCCTCTCAGGCTTTCCTCAAGTTCGCTCATCTTCCTTGCCCATTGCCTTTTCATTCTCTCTCAACTATCCCTCCAAGCTCTTGACCTTTTCTTAGCTAGGCTCTCAGTCTCACTAACCTCATAATTCTTTCTTGGCTTAATTCTTAGTTTTGCTTAAATGCTTGAGCCCTCATGATGACTTGCATTGGCGTAGTGGATGTCATACTTCCCCTAGAGTCTACCACTAACCCAATAACATTGACAAGAGTGATTTTTGGCATATTCTTGGGGTTCTTAAGACAATCTTGTAACAAGTGCTCCTTCCCACAATTTGGACAAAAACCTTGAATTGTCATAGATTGGGGTTGTGCAGGTGCAGGCATAGGGCAATCATGAATGAGGTGATCTCCTTGACATCGGTAGCATGGTCCTCTAGGAAATGGGGGTCTTATCTACCTAGGTTGAGGTCTAGAGTTGGGGTTTGCGTACATGACATTTGCATACTCTAGATTCCAACTAGGTTCGTTCGGGTCTTCATAATAATATGACTCATTATGCTCAGGTGACTGCATGTAGTAAGCCTGTGGGCTATCAATATGACTAGAGTCAAAACTATGATCACTTGGGTCACTTTTTGAAAGCAATGGTGTTAGTGGCATTAAGGCTCTATTCAAATTTTCTTCGACAACTGCATACTTCACTGGAATCACATTGACTCGAGGAGGGGGTTGCTGTGCTAGAACTGGTTGAGGCCTTTGCTACCCTTGATGGGGTGGTTGATAGGGTTGTTGGGGTCTACCATACTACTGTTGTGGGTACTAATTCTCGTATTTTCCTTGCTATGGATATAATCAAGGATAATTTTGTCTAATAGCTTGTTTATTATATGGAAAATCTTGTGCAATGTGGTTGGTATATCTCCTTTCTATGGTGATGTATTCGTTGTTAGGGTTCACTTGGGATTGAGCCATGATAGGGCACACATTAGCCATATGGTCTCCTCCACAGGTGTAGCATCAATTTCCTGGGGCAAATCTAGGAATCTACTTGCTAGAGACTCCTAATTTCTGAGCTACCTTCTCTGCCAGATCCTCAATCAATGTTGATTGTTTGGAAGCAAGGCTAGTAGAACTATCTGAATCTTTATAGATCTTTAAAAGCTCTAATTCCTCCCCTAGATTATCCCCGATTTCTATGCACATGCATACACACTCTTCTATAGATCTAGGGTCCTTGAAGTACACATACGATCTTAGTTTGGTACTTAACAATCCATCTGGAAATAAGGTCATTTGTTTGGCAGGGGTGGGTAACTATGAAACAAGGCATCTCTCTATGTATTATCTAAACCTCCTTCCCGTGAGCCTCATTGTCTCTTGAGGTGTTTGTTTGAAGCTGTATATCAAGGAGAATGTGTCATGCCTAATATCGCTCTTAGAAAACTCAGTGATGAATGCTTCGAGAAGTTGATCTATATTTCTAAACTGACCTTGGTGAAGCGGTTGAAACCAAGTCAATGTGGTGTTCTTGAGAGTTAGGCCAAAAGCATTGTATTGAGTGAACATGTCTTCAACTTGTTGAGCTCTCAAAACTTTTCTAAATTCTGCCACATGGTCATACAGGTCTCCTGTGCCATCGAAGCAATTCTTCATGGACTTAACCAATTGTGTAGGCCTCAAGGTCCTAGTGTGTTCTCTAGGCGTAGCAGAGGGAATTCATCTGCATTTCTTTGATTCCTCAGGTCTCTATGTCTCACATTTTCCATTCTATCTGTCTCCATTCTCGTTCTTTCTCTTCCCAGTGGGTTAGCAAAGCTTACATTGGGTCTATCTCTACTCCAATCTCTCTGAGTTCCATGAGCTTGAGATGTTCCAGCTCCTTGGTGACCAGAAGATACATTGAATCATGGTTGGGAAAAAATAGATTCAACCTTCCAAGTGTAGGCATGCCTACCATGCTTGGATACCACAAAGACCCTTTCTGAAGTATTATCTAGGTAGGTCACTTTGCTTGGGATATCAAGATCTTTAAATTCATAGATGTGAATAGATGGATAGGTATGTGCTTGAAGATGAAGAGGTGTTGCAAAATCCTTGATCTACACCAGCCAAATGAACTCCAAGAGTATATGGTGGGCCCTTTTAGCTTGCCAATGTATGTATTAGACACCCTATGTACCTTGGAAGATCACTCTCAAAAAGATAAATCAAAATAGATAAGTTGGAGTTAGCTCAGAGGTGAAAAACTTGCTATTTTGGTTCATACACCTGTCCACTGTTTTGCATAATTCTCTGAGCACAGCAGCAATTAGCTTAATTCCTCTTGGGGAAGTCTAGTTAACTTAAAGAGCTAACTTTCAAGAGTAATCTCATCAAAAATAATAAACCACACACTGAGAATGAGTTTTAACAAGTGATGACATCATCCCGATTATCATGAGCTGCTATAGTTTGAGACCAGTGAGCAGAAAAATGAACATAACTCAAAATGTAGGAATCTAATGATTATGAAAAATTTGTATGGTTATACTACACAGTAAGCTGAATCCCACAAGATTTAAATCCCTGAATTTGGATAAGTAACCACTGAGAAATGGATCTGACAAGGTGAGTCAAAAAATCGGGTACCTGACAGAGAAGTGAAGATGAACAAACCTTGTTGACTTCAAATGAACAATAACTGAAGATTGCAACATCCAAATGACATGAAAACTTGTGAGCATATAGTAAACTTATAGAGCTAACTTTACCAAGTTACATCACTAAAAATGATGCACCAAGCTCAGAGAAAACATCTCTGCAATCTGACTAAGAAAACTGAGAGTAATGGAAGTGAGTAGTACACTTCACAAGAACATGGAAATATGAACCCAAATGATAATGAAAATGAAGATATATTGCTTGTAAAATACAATGGACTTACTGATACATATGTGTGCCTTGGAATCACACCTTGATATGGCATAAAGCTCAGATCTTGGAGGTCTTCACATAGGTCTCTCTAACCACGACTAAAACTGCCATCTATTTATAGTTGAGTTTGGGAGGCTAACTTCCCTCAATCACTCTCCAATCAATCAGTGATTGATTTGATTCTCTACCTACCACAAATCACGAATTCGTGGCTCCTCTTTCCCTTTTTGATCATGTGGACTCAACCACGTAAGATTCTCTTACTTTTACATTAAGTAAACTCTTCAAAAGTTACAAGAGGTAGTTCACAAGTGAACTTTACATTGTCTTCATTTTAAGGCTTCTTTTATGACTTTGTGGGACTCAAGCCAATACTTAGGCTTGTCATAGACTTGCTCCAATAGCTCCCCCTCAAGCCAAGTATGCTTGAGGTCTTCAATCTTCCAAGATTACCTGTAAACCAATCATAGCTTTGAATTTGCAAAGCTTTGTACCATCTAATGCTTTGGTTAGAATATCTGCACATTGTTGATGAGTGGACACATATGATATTTGAATCTCTTTGCTTAGAACCTTCTCTCGTACATAGTGATAATGAACTTCAATATGTTTAGTCCTTGCATGAAAAATAGGATTAGCAGCCAAATGAATAGAACTCATATTGTCACCAAAAGTAGTTGGAGTTCCAAACTCCAATCCAAGATCTTTGAATAATGTCTTCATCCACATAGCTTCCTGAGTAGCTATGGCAAGACCTCTATATTCAGCTTCAGTAGAAGAGAGAGCAACTGTGGGTTGCTTCTTGGATGACCATGAAATAAGCTTTGAACCTGCAAAGGTAAGATAACCTGAAGTGCTCCTTCTATCTTCCTTGTAGCCAGCCCAATCTGCATCAAAAAATAGCTTCAAACCTAAATAAGATACATAAGGATAATAAAGTCCTTCATTTATGGTTCCTTTGAGATACTTGAGAATCCTTTTGGCAGCATCCATATGTGGTTTCCTTGGTGTGTGCATAAATTGAATTAGCACACTCACACTGTAACATATATCTACTCTTGTCAATGTGGCATAGTTGAGACTACCCACTAGACTTTGATATGATGTGATGTCCTCTATGAGTTCACCTTCATGTGAGCTCAATTTGTGATTGACCTCCATTGGAGTACCTGCAATCTTACAATCTTGCATCTTGAATTTTGCCAACATGTCCTTAATGTACTTTCTTTGAGTGAGAAACAAACCATGATCTTTGTAGACAACTTCCAAACCTAGGAAGTAGGTAAGTGAACCCAAATCACTTATCTTGAACTCTTCTCTCATCTGATCTTTGATCTTCTTCATACCATCTGCATCATTTCCTGTCAATATAATATCATCTACATATACACATAAGTAGATGACCTCATAATTACTCTTTTTGATAAAGAGTGAAGGATCTGCCTTGCTTGGTTGAAAGCCTTTGTCCTACAAGAATGAAACAAGCCTGAAATTCCAAGCTCTTGGAGCTTGCTTGAGACCATACAATGCTTTGTTAAGTTTACACACATAATCAGGATAAACTTGATTATCAAAACTAGGTGGTTGTGCCATATATACCTCTTCTGTTATCCAACCATTCAAGAATGCATTCTTTACATCTAGTTGAAGTATCTTGCAATTCTTGGAAGAGGCAATACTAAGCAAAACCCTAATAGTAGGCATCTTTGCCACAGGAGAGAAAGTCTCCTCATAATGAATTCCCTAAGTTTGTGCAAAGCCTTTTGCTACAAGCCTTGCCTTATACCTGTTAATGGAACCATCAGAATTCTTCTTGAGTTTATAGACCCATCTTGAGCCTATTACCTTCATGGATGAAGTCTTGGGCACCAAATCCCAAGTGTTGTTTTCCTCAAGTGCTTCAATCTCTTCCTTCATTGCATGCTTCCATTCTGTTTTTGCTTTGGCCTCTTCAAATGATGATGGCTCCTCTTTGTTTATGTCCTGTGCTATGTAGATAGAATGTTTAGTTACTAATGAGGTGTCAAACCCATACCTTTCTGGTTTTTTCTTTTCCCTCATAGATCTTCTTAGGCCATGATGTGATGATTCTGCCTCATGTCCAAGTTCTTGCAATTTTGCTTTACCTTTAGACTTCCATGCTTTGATCTTTTCCATCTGAGATTCTTCATCATCCTCTGAGGTGTCTTGTTCTTCAATCTTTGGTTGTTCTATACCAAGCTTTGGAAAATCTTCTTCAAGATCATATGGTAAATTGATCTTCCTGCATGAATCTTCATACCATGAATTGTTCTCATCAAAAACTACATCTCTGCTTACCAAGAATCCTTTGTTGGTAGTGTTGTATAACCTGTAGCCCTTTTGATTGTTGTCATATCCAATAAATACACACCTTTCTGCCTTTGGATCCATCTTGCCTCTAACCTATGAAGGAACATGAGCAAAAGCAATACATCCAAAAATTTTTCAATGATCTAAGCTTGGTCTTCTGCTGCAATCATCAATAAAGGAGACATAAAATACCTTGATCCAGATATTGAAGCTTCCTTGCTAGGTCCCCATACATCTGTATGAACCAACTCCAAGAGATCTCCATGCATATAACCTTTCTTCATGAATGGTAACCTGTGAGTGTTTCCAAATTGACATGCACTACACTTATAAATCATATGTTGTTTTGACAAGTTAGGGAGTCCAAGTACACTCTGGTCCCTGCAAATTTGCTTTAATGACCTTTCACCAATATGTGCTAACCTTTTGTGCCATAATTCCAATTCTGTGAGTGTCTGAGTACCATAATTAAAGAGAGTAATGTTTCTAGTGTCCTGTAATTCAAATGTGAACAATCTACCTGTCTTTTCACCTTTTGCAATTTTTCTGAATCCTTGACTTGGATCTTCAACAAATGCTCCTGGCTTTGTGAACCTGACTTGCAACCCTTTCTCTACTATCTGCCCAACACTTATCAAATTCTTTGTAATGGTAGGAACATAGAGTACCTTACTGAGTGATGTTTCCATCAGGTGCTTTGACATTGCCTATTTTCTCCACAGGATGTTTTGTGTCATCTCCTGTTTGTACCTCATGCTTATTCCTTGGATCTTCTAAATCTGATAGGAGTGCCACATTTCCTACCACATGATTTGAACAACTTGAATCTATGTAGAAAACATGCTCATCAAATTTACCTTGTGGCATAGCCATGTTCATGGTCAATAATGAATCCTCTTTGTTTGAGTCTTCTGTGTAGTTATTGAAGTCTCTCCTTCCTTTGTAGCCTCCTTGATAGTTTGAATGATTGTAGTTGTTGTAATTGCCATGGTAGTTGTTGAACCTTCCTCTTGAGTAGCCATAACTTCCTCTATTGTATCCTCTACCTCTTTGATTCCTGGAATTCCTAAAGCAATTTTCAGTTGTATGATTAGTTAGTCCACAAATAGAACATGGGTTGGAGTCTTGGGATCTCCCCCTGCCTTGTCTACCTCCTCTTCCTCTACCTCTGCCATGTCTTCCTCTACCTGCATAGTTAGCTTGATATGTACCTGATTCATCATCCACTTTCTTTGCCTTTCCTTTGTTATCTTTGGACTTGGTTTTATCAGTGTATAAAGCTGAAGATTGATTACCTTTAGAGCTTTCTCCATTTTTGATAAGCTTTGCGTCTTGAGTAAGTAGTTGTCCAATGAGTGTATTGAAATCAGGTTGTTGAAGCTCAAGATCAAGGACAAAGCACGGAAGCACATCAAGAAAGTGAACACACGAGAAGAGGGAGCAAGTAGGGAGCTCCAAGAAGCACCTGTCAAATTTTCAGAAGAAATCCCTACAAAAATAGTGATTTTTATCACTAAAAATCATTGTAAATACCATTTTCTATTTTTTCAACTCCATTTTGTTCAAGCCAAGGAGTCCTTGAGCTTGAGGAGTATTAGATGTATCATATTACCAATTTTCATAATTTTTAGATTCCGTTTGAGCCCCCAAATAAGCCCGAGAACCTAATTTTTAACGAGGCCGGACACTAGGTCTGGACAGGGCCAAAACTACTCAAAAAACTATAAAAAGGGCTGGAAAGCTCATTTGGGGGGTTAGCTTGTTGTAGATTTCAGCTTTGTAAGAGATTTCTTTGGTAATCGATTATCTTCCATCGTTCCACTCTTTGCTCTTACCTTGTGCACGTGTGTGTGTATGTGTGTGCATGCTTGTGTGCTTTCACTCACGCACTAGTGCACTTCACTTGCTTTTGGTCTTCATACCGGTCCTCACGTCTCCACGGATTGACAATTATGAGGTGAAGCTCCTCACGTTGGTACTCACCATTGTGCTAGAGTGACACCAAATTTGGCGCCGTTGCCGGGGAGAGAGCTTGGAGGACGAGCGTGTGACGGTAAGAAGTAGAGTAGCGACGTTGGAAGGTAAAAAAATCATCATTTTCAGTTCAGTTTTTGAATTTTCCTTCTTCTTCATCTTCACCATCATCACCATCTCCACCCACCTTCATCTTCTCAGTTTTTCTCCATTTTTTAGAGTACATTCACCTTGTTTTTACTTGTGGTTGTGAGCAAGAAGCTTAGAGGGGGGTGCAGAACTAAATCGCTGAAGAAAAACTCGTGAAACACTCTCCAAACACCAAGAATCTGAGCGGCCATTTTCGGAAGCGCTAAAACCTGCGTCAAGTATCGTTTTTGAGAAACAAAGCTTTTGGGAGCTACGCGGAGCAAAATAGGGTGCTAGGAGAGTTGGAAGAGAGTATCAAAGGTAAGCAAACCCACTTCATACTCATAAACTCTCAGGAAATCCAAGTTTTCTTTTGAGAAAAAAAGTCGACCTGCGTCAAGTATCGTTTGGGAATTACAGAGGTTAAATGTTGAATTTTGCTTGATACAGAGAGTGAGGATAAGAGAGAAGGACTAGGAAAACAAGGGCATCAAAACAAAACTTAAAAAATCTTGCAAAAATCTTGGCAAGGGTCAAGTATCGTTTTTGCTCCCGCGGTCGAGTATCGCGATACTTGTCAAGTATCGTGGACTCCTGTGGTCGAGTATCGCGATATTTCCCTAATATAGGTATCGTTTCGATCAGAGATCGTTTGAGCCCAAAGATCGGTATCGTTTTGGCTCAAGTATCGTCGATTGTCTCAGTGAGAGATCGTTTACCAGAGATCGCGATACGTGGGTGAGATCGGTATCGTTTTGCTTAGCGATCGTTTTGGTCAAAGATCGTAGATCGTTTCACTCAGAGATCGCGTATCGATTTGAACCAAATATCGTCGATCGTGTATCGTTTTGACCAAAGATCGTTGAGTCCAGAGATCGTTTTGCCAAAGATCGTTTGGGGAAGTATCGTGTATCGTTTTCATCCAGATATCGTGTATCGTGTCGGTCAAGTATCGTTTTGGTCCAAGTATCGTGTATCGTGTTCCAGAGATCGCGATACTTGCCAGCGATCGAGTATCGTTTTGTCAAATATCGTTTTGTCCAGCGATCGTTTGCTCAGAGATCGTTTTGTCCAGCGATCGTTTTGTGAGAGATCGTGTATCGTTTGGCTTGGAGGTCGTGTATCGTTTGGGGGAAGTATCAAGTATCGTTTTCCTTGAAATATCGTAGGTCGTCTATTCAAAGATCAAGTATCGTGTATCGAGTTCCTCAAGTATCAAGTATCGTGTCCTACAAATATCGTGTATCGCCTGATTTGAAGCATTTCCTGAGAGGCCCTGTTTCCCTGTTTTAACCCCCAAAAACCCTGAACTGGCATAACTTTCTCATACGAAATCCGTTCGGAGTGATCTTGGGTTTGTTGGAAAGCTCGTGAGGAGTACAACAAAAACATCGACTGGTTATGTTAATATTAATACCAGGATTATTAGATAGGGTATTTTTAAGTTGACCCTCAGGTTGGACTAGGAAGCAAGGGGTTCCACAAGATTTTGAGCAATTCAAAGGACAATTGTGGACTTGTAAACAAGGCTTATGAACCTAAGCTCAAGATGATACCTAGGAAGAGATAGATAAAGTACCATATCACTTGAAACTAAGATCAACCACACAATCAAGTCAGGGACTCCCAACTCAGGGGTTAACTCTACGTGCTGAGTTCATAGACAAGTGAGTCAAAAATGTCACTTAACTGGGAGAGGCTCTTGGTTTCTGAAGACATGCATAGTTCTGTACCTAGGGAAGGTTTTATGTCTAGAGTGGAAGGCGAATATCGAATTTCTCTTCAGTATATATCCACTAACTTGCAAGGAATACCCATCTACCTTGATGGTCTACAGAGGACAGTGGCAAGAATGATAAACACCACAGAATTAGAAATAGTTCCAAGACCAGCTGTCAAGTATGAAGACGGAGTCTACATGGACAAGATGGGCCAGATATATGTAGTAACTGAAAGTCCTAATCAGATTAATGAAAGAGGAGAGTTAGCTCGAGATCAGGAAACTACCTCGCAAAACCCATTTGAAACCCAACAAAGAACAAAAAATGTGACGATAGGACGAATGAGCCAAGGTAGCATACTCGATAGACTACATGAACAATTCGACATGCCAAGAATCAACCCCCACGGCCACTCTAGTCAGAGGATGGGAAATACGAATAGACCTACCTTTAGGACAGAACCGCCCCAAGGTGTCCCCATCATAACTCGATCCCCAGAACCCGACAGAAGACTGAGACCAATCCAATTGGCCAAATGTATGAGGAATCGTTACGATGGCACAGGAGAACCCTATGACCACATTGCAGAATTCAAGCAGGTGTTGCGAGCAGAGCAAGTGGATGACTTTTTCATGCAATATGAATCCTTTGGGCTAACACTTACGGGAATAGCCTTAACTTGGTTTCAATCTCTGGATCCAAATTGCTTTGAACATATTGAACAATTCTTCCAAGAACTTATTTGGGAATTCACGAAGCGCGGGATCAAGCACAATTCGTCGTCCTTACTACATAGTTTCAAACAAGCTCCCAATGAGACAGTAAAAAATGCAGCACGAAGGTTTAAACAATACGTAACCCGATGCCCTGTGACAGAGAGACCTTCTCAGCAAAAAATGATATCCCTATTTTTAGAGGGTCTAACAAATGGAACATTAAGAATGTTAGTATACGTAAAACGGTTGCAAACTCTGAGTGAGTGTCTTCAAGAATGCATAGATTTGGAAGACAACTTAGCTGAGGATCTCAAAATCACACAGGATCCTATCAAATCAGAGGAGACAGGGAGCAAGGAAACTTCTAGTTTGAGTTATGTGGAGGAAGTGACAGAGTTGGTGGCCAAGAAATTAAGAGTACAAGGACAAAGGAACTACCAGAACTTCCCTTTGAGAATGCCAATGTTAGGAAGTTGCACACTTTGCGGTGGGGATCATCCTTCTCATGTCTGCAACCAAGAAGCATTAGGATTATCACAACCTTACCCGTACGATAGACGATCAACTCAAGTGCCTAACATGTACTCTTATCGTGAGCCAAAGTACCCCAACTACAACAATGGAAACTATCTAATGAATAGACAGCCGCGACCATTTGTACCACCCCACTATAGACCATACGGGTACCCTCCTACAGAACAAGGAAGAGAAGTTCCTAGGTATAGCCCATGTCCAGAACCACGAGAAGCAACTAGACCATATGAACATGAAGGTAATAGCCAACCTCAATCTATGCCAAGACAAAAACCACCCCACACACTAGCTCCGACACAAGGGCAGAACATCACGATACAAGTTGTCTGTCTAGAGTGTGGCAAAGAACAGCTTTTGAGAGATTGTCCCGGACATCCTGCTAGTGTACCAAAGGTTACACCCATTAATGTTGTCGGCCTAGCAAGGGATTCAAGTTCCAGTAGCGATAAGATGGCTCCTATGCACGCAGTTACTAGGGCCCAAGCCTTACAGCAAAATAAACCAGCTGAGCAATCAGAGCCAAGTGAATCGGGAGAGCCTAGTAAGAGAAGGACAAGAACATGGAAGGATACTAGAGAGAAGGCCAATCGTAAGTGGACCAAAAAGTTATCCGATCTGGAAGAAAGCCTGAAAGATGCAAAAACAAAAATAGAAGATATCGCCTCTCAAAGCCCCTCACAAGTCCAAACTCCATCCACATCATCTCATCCCCACTCACCAACCACGGTAAATGAACCACCACAACCGGGGTCTGTTCTTGCAGATCCAACTCCAGAACACTTGGACATGATGTTCAAAGCATACCAGGCTCGACTTCAAGAAGGGCCAACACCTGCAAACCTAGATAAGAGCTACCCTAGAGCAGATTTAGAGATTGAACGGACAAAAATGTGCATTAAAATGGTGGAACTAGCTCAAGCTATGTTTGAGGCCAATCAATCATTCAATCAGACGAATGCTATTACACCGGGTTTGCACTTCCAGGGCTTACTAGATAGATTAGAGCAGTTGGTAAACAAGCCACAAGTTTCGTTACCTCCACAGGCTCAACTAACTATTGAAAGAGAAAGCTCATCACCAAAGAAAGGCTATGTTCCTGACTCCATAGATGAGAGAGAGCCTCTTTCAATTCAACAACACTCTCAAACGTTCTTGCGGGAAATACAAGAAGAGAAATGGGCCAAGGAGAAGGATAATTCTCCTCCTATCCTTGAGATTGATGACCTTCATGATCAATTTCCACAAGACATTCCATCTATTTATGGAGAAGAAACAGAGCAACAAGAAGATGAACGGTTAGATTTTGAATCTAATTGTTTACAAGAATTGCCACAGTTCACAGACCCAGGGGAAACTGAATCGGTCCAGATTAGAGCTCCCACAATAGTGGTAAGAAATGAAGACTCGGTGATTCCAAGAAACACTGACGTCGTGAAGAACACTAAAGTTCAGTGTCATCTCACGGTAGAGGAGCTGCTCAAAGCAAAACCTGAGCTTTGGAATCATGTGAAGGATCAAGTTCCCGAACTTGATTCCAAAATGCCAAAAGCAGGCTCTAAAGAGAAAGTTCCAGAGATACCTCTTGATAAAATAGGGGACATGTGTGAGGGTGACGAAGGTAATACTTATCTTCCAATCACCTACCAAGGTTACACAACCAAAGCAATCATAGATTCAGGTGCTGGTGCTGCTATTGCAACCACCTCCTTGTGGAAGCGATGGGGCAAGCCCACATTAAAACCAACTAGAATGAAGCTTCAGATGGCTGACGGCCATGTGGAAAGACCTCTAGGATTGCTCGAAGGGATAACTCTAACCACCTGTGGTGTAGAGTTTGAACACACATTTGCTATATGTAACTTTGAGAAAAATAACATCTACGAGATGATCTTAGGAAGGCCCTTCCTACGACAACTGCAAGTGGTACAAGATTGGGGAACCAACTCCTTATACTTGCAACGCTTAGGGGTCACAACCAAGGTAAATTTGAAGGATTACACCTTCAGAGATGTTCCACCCCTACAGTGGAATCCTATCCATAAGGAGCAAGAAGATTCAGTCTCTGTGCATTCTAAAAGTTCATCGGATACATCTTGGATGCATGAGGATACTCATTTGTGGATGTGCAAGGTCGCAAAGGAAGAGGAAAAATGCTTAAAGGCTAGAGAAAAAGGAACTTCTCAAGGAGATAGACCAGTTAGAGACCCAGCCTATACGCCAATGATATTTCCAGATGAGGAATTTGAGCCTCATGGTTGGGCAGAAATCCTAGCCACCATGGACATTGCTGTCAATGAAGACCAATGGACACCTCATTGTGATGAGGAGGGATATGATATTTCAGTGTTCATGTGTCAGCCCTTGCTAGAAGAATGTGACCCTAGTGACTTCATAGAAAAAGAAGAGGATGATGATGATCTAGAGTCCATTTTGATGGATAGCTGCTTTAATTCAGAGGAGCACTATCTTGAAGACATAGGAGTATTTACGCAAAAAGAAGAAGAACCTCTCACAAGCATCAAAACGGTAAATTCAAAGGATGGGAGTGAAGGTAAACAAAGGAAAAAGAAAAGAAAAGTTGTTAAACAAGGAGAGGAGGAGCAATTATTTGAAGTACCAGAAAATTTCAAGAAATACGAAGTTGAGGACAGAAAAATTTTGGTACGAATGCCTAAGAGAGAGGCCACAACAGGAGAGGCTTATGATAACAAAGAAAAGACCAAAAAAGTCGTGGTCACCATGGAGGAGAATGAAGAGAGATGTACATACATAGGAGATGACCTAAGTAAAGAAGAGGAAGCAGAGTTGGTAGCCTTGTTAAGGGAATATAGGGATGTGTTTGCGTGGCACTATAAAGACTTGAAGGGAGTAGATCCAAAAATTTGTTCTCATACGATTCCCACGATCGCAGATGCCAAGCCCACCAAACATAAGCCCTACACATATAATGACACTTATGCAGCCAAAATAAAAGAAGAAATTGATAGATTGATTGAAGCTGGATTCATCTATGAGATTGAGCATACTGAATGGGTGTCCCCCATTGTAGTGGTGCCCAAAAAGAATGGAAAATTGCGAGTGTGTATTAACCTTAAAAAAGTTAATGCTGCTACTATCAGAGATAGTTATCCACTTCCAATCACTGAACATTTATTGGAGCGTGTTGCAGGCAAGGAAGTTTATAGCTTCCTTGATGGATTTTCAGGTTACAACCAAGTAGCCATTGCCCCAGAAGATCAACACAAAACGGCTTTTGCCACGGAATGGGGGATCTTTGCATTTCGGGTGATGCCATTTGGGCTCACCAATGCACCTGCAACCTTTCAACGGCTCATGTGTCATGTCTTCAAAGAGTTCTTGCGAAAGAGCTTAGAAGTATATGTGGATGATTTATGTGCTCATTCCCAAGAAAGGAGATGTCACATTCCTGAGCTCAGACAAATCTTCAACAAGTGTAGACAATACCGAGTGTGTCTGAACCCAGAAAAGTGTGTGTTCATGGTCCGTCAGGGTAAAATCTTAGGTCACATTGTCTCTAAAAACGGAATATCAACAGATGAGGACAAGGTAAAAGCCATAGCGGAGTTGCCGAGGCCAAGGAATGTTAAAGAGGTACAAGCCTTTATGGGCCATTGTGGATATTACCGTAGGTTCATTCACATGTATGCAATCATAGCTAAACCTCTTTATGCCTTGTTGACAAATTTTGAGTGGAACGATGAATGTGAGAAGTCCTTCAATGAGTTGAAGAGACGCTTGTGCACAGCACCGATACTGACCACTCCTGATTGGAATAAGCCATTCCATGTACACGTGGACGCATCCAATTATGCAATAGGATGTGTGCTGTCACAACCAACTGGTGAAGGGAATTTAGATTTGCCTATAGCATATGCTAGCAGGCAATTGAATGCCGCTGAACGAAACTACACCACAACCGAAAGAGAAGGCTTAGGCATGGTATATGCTGTAAAGAAATTTAGACACTATTTATTGGCCAACAAGTTTAAGTTCTTCACCGATCATCAAGCCTTATTATACTTGGTCAATAAACCTTGCAATACTGGACGCTTAGTAAGATGGTTCCTCTTGCTAATGGAATATGACTTTGAAGTGGTTGTTAGGCAAGGTAAGACCCACCTCAGAGCGGATCACCTTTCTCGCATCACTTCAGGAGAGCCACCGCAAGGAGTGTCGGATGAATTGCCCGATGCTTATCTGTTCAATCTAGAAGTTGTTCCTAAATGGGCAAATAAGTTGGTACCAGTCCTAACCTTTGGACCCGCTAATAAAAAGGTGAAAACGGACACGAATGAAATTGTGCGGTCACAAAAATATCAAATATTGGCAGGAAGCATGTATAAACAAGATACAGAAGGTGTTCTAGCTTGTTGCGTCGAGGACGATGAACATAGTAGTTGGTTGCAACAAGCCCATGAAGGATTTCTAGGGAATCACTATTCTAAACAACGAACGCTGCAAAATGTAAAACGTTTAGGAGTGTATTGGCCTGGTATAGACAAAGAAATTCATGAGTGGATTAAGAATTGTCCTGTGTGCAAAGAGCAACCCCCTGTGGAGCATGCCACCCTTTATCACGAGTCATTAATTCCAGACTGGAGTGCTCCATTGGTAGAATTCATGAGATCAGGAACCTTACCAAAGGAAGCTAGTCTAGCAAGAAAACGAAGCATGGAGCAAGAGGCTAAAGACTATGCCTTAGTAGGAAATAACCTATACCGAAGAGGCAAAGATGGTTACTTAAGATTGTGCGTTCATGAATCAGACTACTTGAAAGTCTTGGAAACTGCACATAGCAGCGTCGCAGGTGGACACTTTGGGCCTGATAGAGTAATAAAGACTATTCTATTCTCAGGACTTTGGTGGCCCACTCTTCATATGGATGCACATACCTATGTGAAGAAATGTGACACATGTCAACGTGCCCAGTACCCGATTCGAAAGGATGAGATGCCTTTGAGGCCAATGATGGGGGGACGTGCATTCTCGAAGTGGGGCTTAGACTTTGTAGGTCCTATCAACCCTCCAGCTAGAAACTCCCATGCAGAATACATTATTGTAGCCACGGATTACCTCACAAAGTGGGTAGAAGTCAAAGCCACAACAAAGAACGATGCTCAAACTACAGCGAAGTTTTTATTCGAGAATGTGTTCACAAGATACGGATTACCTATAGAATTAGTAAGTGATAGAGGCACACACTTCTTGAATGAAGTCATTGAAAATCTTCTCCAAGAATTCTTGGTGATACACAAGAAGTCTGCCCCCTATCATCCACAAGCTAACGGACAAGCTGAGAGCACGAATAAGATCCTATGTAACGTATTGACAAAACTCGTAAATAACAAACGCTCTGATTGGGACAAACAACTTCATCATGCCATTTGGGCCTACCGAGTTGCTTATAAAACGGTACTCAATGCCACCCCATTTCAGATGGTCTTCGGACAAAATGCTGTGCTACCATTGGATTTCCTAATCCCAACTTTAAAAGTGGCACAAGAGCATGATTGGAACGGACACGAGTTATCCTCGAGGATCTTTGATTTAGAACGCTTAGGTGAGACAAGGCTACGAGCAGCGGCAGGCATCTATGCTGCAAAGAAAAGGCAAAAGGCATACTTTGATGCACATATCAAGGATAAAGGCTTGAAAGCGGGAGACCTAGTGTTGGTTTATACACTAAAGCAACATGCCCGTAAATTGGAAAAAAGAGGATATGGACCCATGATCATTAATAGAATTTCCACTAGCGGTGCAGTTCAATTGGCTACACTAGAAGGCGATGTCTTACCCAACTATATCAGTGGTTGTCGAGTCAAGCTATATCAAGAACCTCTTACAGAGGAAATGCTAATGAGACTCAATACTGCTAAGAAGCGAAAAGAAGAGGAGTTAAGGGTTAGAGAAGAAGCACAAGCAGAGGCGAGAGAGCGCATCAGAAGAAATAAGTTACGACGCTTAGGCCTAGAGGTCAACACCAAAGCTCCAAAATATCACATGGACATGTGCCAAAAATCGGACCTAACTGCTTCCCAAATAATGGATCGACGTCCATTTGTGACCATAGCGGTAGGACAAGGGAAGAATGCACAGACCGTGAGAGCATTAATTGACTCAGGTGCAGCAACTAGTGCAGTTAGACTTTCATACTGCCAAGACCTGCAATTGGACATCAAGCCCATCGAAGCCTATCTCATAGGATTGGGAGGTGTGGAAACCCCTTGTATAGGCGAGGTGGAACTTCCCATCTACCTTCAAGATGTTCCTCTAAAAGTCAAAATGCTAGTGTGTCATGATGCGGACCTTACAGAGCCACTTGTCCTAGGTCAAGATTGGATCTATGACCATGCAGTCAACTTGAACCTAAGAAGTCAACTTCTTCAAGTTTGGGTTCATGAACAATGCATTACATTAGAATTAGACAATTGCATGCTCACAAATCCAGAGGTCACACATTCTTTTAGTTCTCCTGAAACTGACCTTCGTGAAGAAAATGTTGTGTGCGTCAATAACCCTACGAAGCAAAAGGAATCCATCATGGAAGCACACGCTCAGAGGCCAGCAAATTTCTCTTCTTCCTCACATACTAATCCAAGGGTAAATCGACCAAAGAGGCAAACAAAAATGATATCCGCTATATCAAGTAGCCAGACGGAATTCAAGAAGAAAGAAACTCAAGGCAGGAAGCACATTTGGGTACGAAAAGGAGAACAACCGCCAGCCTTGCCCCAACTCTTCCCAATCATGAAAGTCAACCAGGCTAAAAGAAGTACCAAGAAACGAGGAACAACTCAATCCGACGGACTTCGACAAATTTGGGTACCAAAGCAATCAAGGAAGGCCGACCATAATAATGTACAAATTTGGGTGACAAAGAAGTTAGTTGCAGCTCAACACGAGCGATTACAAATATGGGTACCCAAGACACTCTTACATGCACAAACACCACAAATCTCCCCCACAAGCAAAGATTCCACAAAAATGCCAAGGAAAAGCAAGGGTTACCACCACACACAAGGGACCAAAACAGATCAACCCACCTCTTCAGCAATCATAAAAAGGCAACCAAAAAAGGTATGGGTTTGGAAGCCAAAAGTAGTAGCAGCTTCCATAAAATCAAAGAGCCAACCACGCTGGATACCAACTTTTAGACACCATTCCACGATGAAGGGGCCAAAAGTGATCTCCACAAAGCCACATACCATTCTCAAATGGATTCCTATAAGGAGGAGTACATCATTGCAAGATTCAATCGACACCTCCAAACAAAGATTGCAGCAAGTCTAGACATAACATCAAAAAGCCTCGACCAACACCAACCATGTGCCTATGGCATAACCTTGCCTTTTGCACCATTTCGGTCATGCATTTCCAAAGTATGCATTAATCTAGGGCCACATTACACGGCCATGCATAGGCACAATTGAGAATCCCAGGCACATGTGACACACATGACACATGTAAAATATTTTTGACACTAACACATTTATTTTTGTCTTATGCCATTGTTCCAAAAAAAAAAAAAAAAAAAAAAAAAAAAAAAAAAGAAGAGAAAGGGGAAAAGCAAGAAAGACAAAGAGAGGAGAAGGCGACATGACCGTACGCTTGAAGAAGCTCATCCAGCAGCAAGGCCATTCCTCAACAAAACGGCAAGCCAATGGTCAACCATGATGTCGGAGTACAACACGGAGAGATGAAGATTGACAGACCTTTCAACATGGTAAGATATACATGCTTCAACAACACTATAACCATGATAGATTAGGAAACCTCTTCGTCGGCATACCCTTGAGCACTTCGCTCAAAACCCAATTTCTTGCACCATATTTCTTCCCATGCATTTTCCAAGTACGCATGCGTAGGGCTACATTACAAAGCCGTGCACAGAGCACATTCCTCTTCCAACCCATGCACTAATGCACTTACCCATATGTCATGATGGGTCACAAGTACCTGGTATGGAGACTAGGGAAGCCATCTTTGGAAGTGCCCGAGGATATCACAGCGACAACGACTAGAGCCAGGCAGCAATCCACCACAAGAGTTGCTCATACTCAACATTGACAACCTCTTTTGAGTAGCTCACAATTTTTGAAAGCTCACAAAGACACCACCGAGCTGGAATACACGGAGGAAGTCCATACAAAGGTTGCAATGACAAACTGATGAACCTGACAACTACCCAAAATACAATGGGAAGATGCACTGCTCCTACTGATACATGAAGGACACTACCTCTCAACGTACTACATGGAACAACCATCACAACAAGGGTCTGTCAGGGACGACAGACTCAAGAGGGGGGGGAGTGTTGAAGCTCAAGATCAAGGACAAAGCACGGAAGCACATCAAGAAAGTGAACACACGAGAAGAGGGAGCAAGTAGGGAGCTCCAAGAAGCACCTGTCAAATTTTCAGAAGAAATCCCTACAAAAATAGTGATTTTTATCACTAAAAATCATTGTAAATACCATTTTCTATTTTTTCAACTCCATTTTGTTCAAGCCAAGGAGTCCTTGAGCTTGAGGAGTATTAGATGTATCATATTACCAATTTTCATAATTTTTAGATTCCGTTTGAGCCCCCAAATAAGCCCGAGAACCTAATTTTTAACGAGGCCGGACACTAGGTCTGGACAGGGCCAAAACTACTCAAAAAACTATAAAAAGGGCTGGAAAGCTCATTTGGGGGGTTAGCTTGTTGTAGATTTCAGCTTTGTAAGAGATTTCTTTGGTAATCGATTATCTTCCATCGTTCCACTCTTTGCTCTTACCTTGTGCACGTGTGTGTGTATGTGTGTGCATGCTTGTGTGCTTTCACTCACGCACTAGTGCACTTCACTTGCTTTTGGTCTTCATACCGGTCCTCACGTCTCCACGGATTGACAATTATGAGGTGAAGCTCCTCACGTTGGTACTCACCATTGTGCTAGAGTGACACCACAGGTACATGCATGTCCATGTACAAATCCATAGCTGTGGTGAATGCTTCCCACTTGTCATCTGCCTTCAAGCCATTGATGACCTGCCTTACAATTTGCTCTTCATCTATTAGCTCTCCAATGCTTCCCAACTCATCTGCTATGTCCTTGAGCTTTGTGACAAAATCAGTCACATTTTGTTTGGTGGAGCCTTCTTGAGAGTTGTGAAATCCAGCCATAGTTGATGCTTCCTAGCTTTGGTACTTGAAGAAAAGAAAGCTTCAAGTGCATCCCACACTTCCTGAGATGTCTTACAACTTCTAATGTGAGGCAACAAAAAATCTGAGATAGAGTTGAGGAGATAAGACCTTGCAAGTGCATCCTTGGAGCACCATGTGCTCAATCTTTCTTGCTCTTCTTGTGTTGGTTGACTTTTGTTCCTGAAACTTGACATAAATTCATCTCCAACCACATAACCATAATAACTTCTACCTTGGAAATAAGCTTCCATTCTTAATGACCAAGCTGAGTAGTTACCTCTGTCCAATTTGTCAATTGATGAAGGAAATCCATCTGCCATGTTGTCCAACCTTGCTCTGATACCACTGTGAAGAGATGGATAGGTATGTGCTTGAAGATGAAGAGGTGTTGCAAAATCCTTGATCTACACCAGCCAAATGAACTCTAGGAGTATATGGTGGGCCCGTTTAGCTTGCCAATGGATGTATTAGACACCCTATGTACCTTGGAAGATCACTCTCAAAAAGATAGATCAAAACAGATAAGTTGGAGTTAGCTCAGAGGTGAAAAACTTGCTATTTTGGTTCATACACCTGTCCATTGTTTTGCATAATTCTCTGAGCACAGCAGCAATTAGCTTAATTCCTCTTGGGGAAGTCTAGTTAACTTAAAGAGCTAATTTTCAAGAGTAATCTCATAAAAAATAATAAACCACACACTGAGAATGAGTTTTAACAAGTGATGACATCATCTCGATTTTCACGGGCTGCTACAGTTTGAGACCAATGAGCAGAAAAATGAACATAACTCAAAATGTAGGAATGTAATGATTATGAAAATTCTTATGGTTGTACTAGACAGTAAGCGGAATCCAACAAGAATTAAATCACTGAATGTGAATAAGTAACCACTGCGAAATGGCTCTGACAAGGTGAGTGAAAAAATCGGGTACCTGAGAGAGAAGTGAAGATGAACAGACCCTGTTGACTTCAAATGAACATAACTGAAGATTATAACATCCAAATAACATTAAAATTTGTGAGCATATAGTAGACTTATAGAGCTAACTTTACCAAGTGAAATCACTGAAAATGATGCACCAAGCTTAAAGAAAACATCTCTGCAATCTGACTAAAAAAACTGAGAGTAATGGTAGTGAGTAGTACACTTCAGAAGAACATGGAAATATGAACCCAAATGATAATGAAAATGAAAGTATATTGCTTGTACAATAGAATGGACTTACTGATACATATGTGTGCCTTGGAATCACACCTTGATATGGCATAAAGCTCAGCTCTTGGAGGTCTTCACATAGGTCTCTCTAACCACGACTAAAACTGCTATCTATTTATAGTTGAGTTTGGGAGGCTAACTTCCCTCAATCACTCTCCAATCAATCAGTGATTGATTTGATTCTCTACCTACCACAAATCACGAATTCGTGGCTCCTCTTTCCCTTTTTGATCATGTGGACTCAACCACTTAAGATTCTCTTACTTTTACATCAAGTAAACTCTTCAAAAGTTACAAGAGGTAGTTCACAAGTGAACTTTACATTGTCTTCATTTTAAGGCTTCTTCTATAACTTTGTGGGACTCAAGACAATACTTAGGCTTGTCATAGACTTGCTCCAACAATAGATGGTAAGTGCTCCCACTTTGTTAGGTTGCTCAGGCTTATACCTCCAAAAATCCTCACCCGTCTCTCGATTCAAGAGCAAATCTATGCTCCTACTATCTTGGGGAACCCACTATAGAGTGATTATTCTAGTCAGAACCGATTCCCCTCGAGGGGTTTTTGGCTCTTTTCCTAAGTTCCCTTGCACTATGTCATTGATTTTGGTCTCACAGATTATGTTGCCAAATTCATCTTTCCTTTCTAGCTGGCTCGTGACCACATACATTGTTCCTTATTTATCTATGTTTGAACCATTTTCGAACTTGACTACAGGGTGTTCTAGTCCAATGGTTGATCCGGTTTTTTAATTTGGAGAACAGATCTTCTCAAACAGTCCTCATAGATGTGAGCACCTAATCGATTGGTTTTGATATTTTCCAATTGAGTCTTGTAGGGACCCTTTGGTTTTTCTAGGTATGCCACTCGTCAACTACCTATGGGTCTTTTCAAGCTATAAGACATCTTAGAGTCACTCATTTCTGAATTGAGAATGTATGGATAATCACTCAACTGCTGGGCCCAAGACCTAGTGGTGTGGTTGACGCTAGCCTCCGATGATCTAACACTTCTCAAACAGTCCTCATAGATGTGAGCACCTAATCGATTGGTTTTGATATTTTCCAATTGAGTCTTGTAGGGACCCTTTGGTTTTTCTAGGTATGCCACTCGTCAGCTACCTATGGGTCTTTTCAAGCTATAAGACATCTTAGAGTCACTCATTTCTGAATTGAGAATGTATGGATAATCACTCAACTGCTGGGCCCAAGACCTAGTGGTGTGGTTGACACTAGCCTCCGATGATCTAACACTTCGAAGGTCTCTCCCTAGGTGTCTTCCTGATCGTAGGTTCATATGCCCTACTAGACCCAATGCCCCTTGTACAACCACGTTGTTGGTTCCTTGATATCAATCACTTGCCTCTTTTAATTTCTTTATGATGTATTTCCTTGTCTTTGACTATGCATCGTAAGGAGTACTTCAATTTTTTTTGCACTTGATGTTCTTCATCTAATTAGATTAAATTCTTTGTTTTTTTTTTAGGTTGTCCCTTGACTGCAATTAACTCTATGCTTGGACTTGAGAATTTAATGGTTCTTAGAACTTGAAGGTTCCTATCGTACCCCTAGTCAATCAAGACAACTACTCGCACTTAGCCTAAGCTAGGAATGGACTAAGGGGCTTGAGAGATCTTCCAACCTCAAGTAGCTTCTCTTTGTTGCACTTGTCTGCCCAGGAAGCACGTTCCCAAGCTTGCACACACTAGCACTTTGCTTCGGTCTCTCCAAGAGCTCTCAATGATCCTGTAAAAATTCCAAGTTTAGCTCATGCTTTTATCTCTAATTGATAGAAAATTTACTTTAGACACTTTTAATGACCCTTTTTCCCCCTTTTGTATTGCCAAAAAAAAATATTTTAGAGCTCCCTTGGTGTACCTACCCCACGATGGGTCAACTTCAATTTAAGCTATCTGAAAATCAACGAGCTCTAGAGCTCAAAAAACAGATTTCATATGAAAAAGTTATGACAGTTCAGGGTTCAGGGGGTTAAAAAAAGCAAACAGGACCTTTCATAATTTAGTGCATTTTTCTAAGGCCTTTGTAATTGTATGGATAACTGAGTGTGCAAATATGCCCAAAATTAGCTCAAATTTTTCAAAAAAATACCACCTTAATTTTTGCCAAAAATGCTTGTCTATTGCGATAGACGGTGTCTTTCGCGATAGATGATGACTGTTGTGGGGGTCTATCTATTGCGATAGATGGGTGTCTATCACGATAGATGGTGTCTATCATGGAGGTGTGTCTGTCGTGATAGATGGGTCTGTCACAATAGACGGTGACTGTCGCGGGGGCTCTCTGTCGTGATAGACGAGTGTCTATCGCGATAGATGGTGTCTGTCGCGATAGATGGTGTCTATCGTGGGGTCCTGTTTGTCATGATAGATGGTGTCTATCGTGATAGACGGTGACTGTCACGATAGACGGTGTCTATCGCGATAGATGGTTTCTGTTGTGTGGGCCCGTCTATCGCGATAGATGGTGTCTTTTGTGATAGACTAAAAAAATGCAAGTTTTTGGGTTCCTTATGATGATTTGGAGTGCTCTAATGGTGTAGTTTATTGTGTTATGCATGTTGGAGCAAGTCTATGCCAAGCCTAAGTATTGGCTTGAGTCCACCAAAGTCATAGAAGAAGCCTTAAAATGAAGACAATGTAAAGTTCACTTGTGAACTACCTCTTGTAACTTTTGAAGACTTTACTTAATGTAAAAGTGAAAGAATCTTAAGTGGTTGAGTCCACTTGATCAAAAAAGGAAAGAGGAGCCACGGACTCGTGATTCGTGGTAGGTAGAGAATCAAATCAATCACTAAGTGATTGGAGAGTGATTGAGGGAAGTCAGCCTCCCAAACTCAACTATAAATAGATGGCAGTTTTAGTTGTGGTTAGAGAGACCTATGTGAAGACCTCCAAGAGCTGAGCTTTATGCCATATCAAGGTGTGATTCCAAGGCACACATATGTATCAGTAAGTCCATTGTATTGTACAAGCAATATACTTTCATTTTCATGATCATTTGAGTTCATATTTCCATGTCTTTGTGAAGTGTACTACTCACTGCCATATCTCTCAGTTTTCGTAGTCAGATTGCAGAGATGGTTTCTCTGAGCTTGGTGCATTATTTTCAGTGATTTAACTTGGTAAAGTTAGCTCTATAAGTCTGATATATGCTCACCAATTTTCATTTCATTTGGGTATTGCAATCTTCAGTTATGTTCAGTTGAAGTCAACATTGTCTGTTCATTTTCACTTCTCTGTCAGGGACCCGACTTTTTTACTCATCGTGTTAGAGCTGTTTCTCAGTGTGTACTCACCCAAATTCAATGATTTAAAGCTTGTTGGATTCAACATACTGTCTAGTATAAGAATAAAAGTTTTCATAATCATTAGATTCTTAAATTGGGAGTTATGTTAAACATCTTTCAATGTGTGGCTCATTATTTTTTATGAGATTACTCTTGAAAGTTAGCTCTTTAAGTTAACTAGACTTCCCCAAAAGGAATTAAGCTAATTTCTACTGTGCTCAGAGAATTATACAAAACACTGGACATGTGTATGAACCAAAATAGCAAGTTCTTCACCTCTGAGCTAACTCCAACTTATCTGTAGTGACCTATCTTTTTGAGAGTGATCTTCCAAGGTACATAGGGTGTCTAATACATCCATTGGCAAGCTAAAAGGGCGCAGCATATACTCCTGGAGTTCATTTGGCTGGTGTAGATCAAGGATTTTACAACACCTCTTCATCTTCAAACACATACCTATCCATCTCATCACAATGGTATCAGGGCAAGGTTGGACAACATGGTAGATGGATTTCCTTCATCAATTGACAAATTGGATAGAGGTAATTACTCAGCTTGGTCATTAAGAATGGAAGCTTATCTCCAAGGTAGAAGTTTATATGGTTATGTGGCTGGAGATGAAGTTATGCCAAGTTTCAAGAACAAAAGTCAACCAACACAAGAAGAGCAAGAAAGATTGAGCACATGGTGCTCCAAGGATGCACTTGCAAGGTCTTATCTCCTCAACTCTATCTCAGATTTTTTGTTGCCTCACATTAGAAGTTGTAAGACATCTCAGGAAGTGTGGGATGCACTTGAAGCTTTCTTCTCTTCAAGTACTAAAGCTAGGAAGCATCAACTATGGCTGGATTTCACAACTCTCAAGAAGGCTCCCAAACAAAATGTGACTGATTTTGTCACAAAGCTCAAGGACATAGTAGATGAGTTGGGAAGCATTGGAGAGGTAATAGATGAAGAGCAAATTGTAAGGCAGGTTATCAATGGCTTGAAGGCAGATGACAAGTGGGAAGCATTCACCACATCTATGGATCTGTACATGGACATGCATGTACCTGATTTCAATACACTCATTGGACAACTACTTAATCAAGAGGCAAAGCTTATCAAAAATGGAGAAAGCTCTAAAGGTAATCAATCTTCAGCTTTATACACTGATAAAAGCAAGTCCAAAGATAACAAAGGAAAGGCAAAGAAAGTGGATGATGAAGCAGGTACATATCAAGCTAACTATGGAGGTAGAGGAAGACATGGCAGAGGTAGAGGAAGAGGAGGTAGACAAGGCAGGGGGAGATCCCAAGACTCCAACTCATGTTCTATTTGTGGATTAACTAATCATACAACTGAAAATTGCTTTAGGAATTCTAGGAATCAAAGAGGCAGAGGATACAATAGAGGAAGTTATGGCTACTCAAGAGGAAGGTTCAACAATTATCATGGCAACTACAACAACTACAATCATTCAAACTATCAAGGAGGCTACAAAGGAAGGAGAGACTTCAATAACTACACAGAAGACTCAAACAAAGAGGATTCATTATTGATCATGAACATGGCTATGCCACAAGGTAAATCTGATGAGCATGTTTTCTACATAGATTCAGGTTGTTCAAATCATGTGGCAAGAAATGTGGCACTCCTATCAGATTTAGAAGATCCAAGGAATAAGCATGAGGTACAAACAAGAGATGACACAAGACATCATGTGGAGAGAATCGGCAATGTCAAAGCACCTGATGGAAACATCAACCTACTCAGTAAGGTACTCTATGTCCCTACCATTACAAAGAATTTGATAAGTGTTGGGCAGATAGTAGAGAAAGGGTTGAAAGTCAGGTTCACAAAAGCAGGAGCATTTGTTGAAGATCCAAGTCAAGGATTCAGAAGAATTGCAAAAGGTGAAAAGACAGGTAGATTGTTCACATTTGAATTACAAGACACTAGAAACATTGCTCTCTTTAATTATGGTAGTCAGACACTCACATAATTGGAAGTATGGCACAAAAGGTTAGCACATATTGGTGAAAGGTCATTAAATAAAATTTGCAGGGACCAAAGTGTACTTGGACTCCCTAATTTGTCAAAACAACATATGATTTATAAGTGTAGTGCATGTCAATTTGGAAAGTCTCACAGGTTACCATTCATGAAGAAAGGTTATATGCATGGAGATCTCTTGGAGTTGGTTCATACAGATGTATGGGGACCTAGCAAGGAAGCTTCAATATCTTGATCAAGGTATTATGTCTCCTTTATTTGGCTTGTGGAGAATCAAACAGGTAAATCACTAAATAGGCTAAGGTCAGATGGAGGGGGAGAATAATTCTCCCATGAGTTTGATTCTTTTCTTCAAGAAAGAGGAATCAAAAGAGAGGTAACTACAAGGTACACTCCTGAGCAAAATGGAGTGGCAGAAAGGAGGAATAGGACAATTGTTGAAGCTGCAAGGTCCATGTTAAATGAAAAGCATTTACCTAATTATCTATGGGTTGAGGCTGTATCTACAACCACTTACTTGATTAACAGTTGCCTTCAAAATCCCTTGATGGGATGACTCCATATGAGGCTTGGAATGGAAGAAGACCAAGCTTAGATCATTGTAAAATTTTTGGATGTATTGCTTTTGCTCATGTTCCTTCACAGGTTAGAGGCAAGATGGATCCAAAGGAAAAAAGGTGTGTATTTATTGGATATGACAACAATCAAAAGGGCTACAGGTTATACAATGCTACCAACAAAGGATTCTTGGTAAGCAGAGATGTAGTTTTTGATGAAAATAATTCATGGTATGAAGATTCATGCAGGAAGATCAATTTAAAATATGATCTTCAAGAAGATTTTCCAAAGCTTGGTAGAGAACAACCAAAGATTGAAGAACAAGACACCTCGGAGGATGATGAAGAATCTCAGATGGAAAAGATCAAAACATGGAAGTCTAAAGGTAAAGCAAAATTGCAGGAACTTGGACATGAGGCAGAATCATCACATCATGGCCTAAGAAGATCTATGAGGGAAAAGAAAAAACCAAAAAGGTATGGGTTTGACACCTCATTAGTAACTAAACATTCTATCTAAATAGCACATGATATAAACCAAGAGGAGCCATCATCATTTGAAGAGGCACTTGGGAAAACAACACTTGGGATTTGGTGCCGAAGACTTCATCCATGAAGGTAATAGGCTCAAGATGGGTCTATAAACTCAAGAAGAATTCTGATGGTTCCATTAACAGGTATAAGGCAAGGCTTGTAGAAAAAGGCTTTGCACAAACTCAAGGAATTGATTATGAGGAGAGCTTCTCTCCTGTGGCAGAGATGCCTACTATTAGGGTTTTGCTTAGTATCGCCTCTTCCAAGAATTGGAAGATACTTCAACTAGATGTAAAGAATGCATTCTTGAATGGTTGGATAACAGAAGAGGTATATATGGCACAGCCACCTGGTTTTGAGAATCAAGTTTATCCTGATTATGTGTGTAAACTTAATAAAGCATTGTATGGTCTCAAGCAAGCTCCAAGAGCTTGGAATTTCAGGCTTGTTTCATTCTTGCAGGACAAAGGTTTCAACCAAGCAAGGAAGATCCTTCACTCTTTATTAAAAAGAGTAACTCTGAGATCATCTACCTATGTGTATATGTAGATGATAGTATATTGATAAGAAATGCTGCAGATGGTATGAAGAAGATCAAAGATTCGATGAGAGAAGAGTTCAAGATAAGTGATTTGGGTTCACTTACCTACTTCCTAGGCTTGGAAGTTGTCTACAAAGATCATGGTTTGTTTCTCACTCAAAGAAAGTACATTAAGGACATGTTGGCAAAATTCAAGATGCAAGATTGTAAGATTGCAGGTACTCCAATGGAGGTCAATCACAAATTGAGCTCACATGAAGGTGAACTCATAGAGGACATCACATCATATCAAAGTCTAGTGGGTAGTCTCAACTATGCCACATTGACAAGAGTAGATATATGTTACAGTGTGAGTGTGCTAAGTCAATTTATGCACACACCAAGGATACCACACATGGATGCTGCCAAAAGGATTCTCAAGTATCTCAAAGGAACCATAAATGAAGGACTTTATTATCCTTATGTATTTGATTTAGGTTTGAAGCTATTTTTTGATGCAGATTGGGCTGGCTCCAAGGAAGATAGAAGGAGCACTTCAGGTTATCTTACCTTTGCAGGTTCAAATCTTATTTCATGGTCATCCAAGAAGCAACCCACAATTTCTCTCTCTTCTACTGAAGCTGAATATAGAGGTCTTGCCATAGCTACACGAGAAGCTATGTGGATAAAGACATTATTCAAAGATCTTTTGGAGTTTGGAACTCCAACTATTTATGGTGACAATGTGAGTTCTATTCATTTGGCTGCTAATCCTATTTTTCATGCAAGGACTAAACATAGTGAAGTTCATTATCACTATGTACAAGAGAAGGTTCTAAGCAAAGAGATTCAAATATCATATGTGTCCACTCATCAACAATGTGCAGACATTCTAACCAAAGCATTGGATCGTACAAAGCTTTGCAAATTCAAGGCTATGATTGGTTTACAGGTAATCTTGGAAGATTGAAGACCTCAAGCATACTTGGCTTGAGGGGGAGCTGTTGGAGCAAGTCTATGACAAGCCTAAGTATTGGATTGAGTCCACCAAAGTCATAGAAGAAGGCTTAAAATGAAGACAATGTAAAGTTCACTTGTGAACTACCTCTTATAACTTTTGAAGACTTTACTTAATGTAAAAGTGAAAGAATCTTAAGTGGTTGAGTCCACTTGATCAAAAAAGGAAGAGGAGCCACGAACTTGTGATTTGTGGTAGGTACAGAATCAAATCAATCACTAATTGATTGGAGAGTTAATGAGGGAAGTTAGCCTCCCAAACTCAACTATAAATAGATGGCAGTTTTAGTCGTGGTTAGAGAGACCTATGTGAAGACCTCCAAGTTCTGAGCTTTATACCATATCAAGGTGTGATTCCAAGGCACACATATGTATCAGTAAGTCCATTGTATTGTACAAGCAATATACTTTCATTTTCATGATCATTTGAGTTCATATTTCCATGTTCTTGTGAAGTGTACTACTCACAGCCATATCTCTCAGTTTTCTCAGTCATATTGCAGAGATGGTTTCGCTGAGCTTGGTGCATTATTTTTAGTGATTTAACTTGGTAAAGTTAGCTCTATAAGTCTACTATATGCTCACCAATTTTCATTTCATTTGGGTATTGCAATCTTCAGTTATGTTCAGTTGAAGTCAACACTGTCTGTTCATTTTCACTTCTCTATCAAGTACCCGACTTTTTTACTCATCGTGTCAAAGCTGTTTCTCAGTGTGTACTTACCCAAATTCAATGATTTAAAGCTTGTTGGATTCAACATACTGTCTAGTATAAGAATAAAAATTTTCATAATCATTAGATTCTTAAATCGGGAGTTATGTTCATTTTTCGGCTCTTTGGTCTCATTACTATAGCAACCCATGAAAATCAAGATGATGTCATCACTTGTTAAACATCTTTCTCAATGTGTGGCTTGTTGGGAAAGATGGATGGATGATCCAAGAGATTGAGTAGGTACTGCTAAACCTGCTTTGTACCAGCCCTCTTTTGCTTCAGAGTTGATAAGTAGACCTTCTTAGCTTTCCAATAACACCAAAAAATGGCCTATGTACTTTGGAAGTGATGTGTGTAATGATTGAACCAAAACAGATAACTTTGAAGTTCACAAACTCAAGAAAACCTTCTATTTATGTCTTCATACCTGCTGAATGTTTTGCTTAGTGTGACCAACACATTAGAAATTGATAAAATTCCTTCTAGGGGTATTTAATTAGATTAGTCAGCTACCATTTTCAAGTGGAATGATGTGAAAAGATAAACTATGCTAAGAGAAATCAATTTAGCAAGTTTAGCTATACCCCCGACTTTTTAGGACTGTAGCAAAAAATGACCAGAGTGCACCTCGATGCCGATTTCTCTGAAATGGCTGAATAGAATCACTTCAACCTTTGAGAGAATGTAGATGACTTTGAGCTGAATCCAACAAGCTTTGAATCACTTGATTTGGTGAAGAATTGACCGAGATATGTCCTTGACAAGTTGACAGACTTTTGAGTAGACTAACAGAGAACTCAGAGATGAATGATATAAATGTATCTATTAATGAACACTTGTATACAATCCCATTGGCATGAACAACATTGCCTAATGGTGTAGAGAGGTGTAGGCTATAGTATAGTCCTCACACACACTCAAAATCAGTAGAATGAGGCTCGGGAATGATCTCTCACACCACGACTTTTCATATTCACTTTTTATATGTAATGAACAAAGATTTGAATTCAAATTCAAATTTTGGATCCCTATGATCAAGCTCCTAAATGCTTGGAGATATTCCTTCAATCAAATGAGCTACCTTTTCCACGACTCATTTTGGTAGGTGATTAACAAAGATTCCAAGTCAATTTGAATTTTACAATGAGGTAAAGTGGTAATTAGCCACTAGCATATGTTCCTATGCTTCTTCATTATGTGTAGACTTTAATGCATCCTTTGAGCCAAATGTGTAGGCTTGCAAATTACACCAACATGGCTCATTATTTTTTATGATATTACTCTTGAAAGTTAGCTCTTTAAGTTAACTAGACTTCCCCAAAAGGAATTAAGCTAATTGTTGTTGTGCTCAGAGAATTATACAAAACACTGGACATGTGTATGAACCAAAATAGCAAGTTCTTCACCTCTCAGGTAACTCCAACTTATCTATATTGACCCATCTTTTTGAGAGTGATCTTCCAAGGTACATAGGGTGTCTAATACATCCATTGGCAAGCTAAAAGGACCCACCATATACTCCTGGAGTTCATTTGGTTGGTGTAGATCAAGGATTTTGCAACACCTCTTCATCTTCAAGCACATACCTATCCATCTCTTCACAATGCATGCAAACATAAGATAATAAGTTTCTCTGTCTATCACGACAAACAGAGGTCATCGTCCCAAGACCTCTACATAGATCTGTCGTACTTGAGCAAGCTGTTGGAGATGGTCATACAGCTAGGACCTACAACAAAAGCTCAAAAACACACAAAAGAAGATTGGACACAAGCTCTCTCTCTCGCACTCTCTCAAAAGTGAAATGAGGGAAATGAGGTGTGGAGGGGAATATGACCGAAAATTGAAGTTTTTATCAAGATGGAGATGGTGGTGGGAGATGGAGATGTCACAACTCTACGTCTTACCATCACATGCTCATCCTCGAAGCTCTCTCCGTAGAAACAACTCCAAATTTGGTGTCACTCTAGCACAATGGCAAGTATTAATGTGAGGAGATCCACCTCATACTTTTCAATCCATGGAGACGTGAAGACTAGTATGAAGACTATGAGCAAGTGATGGCACAAGCACACAAATATGCAAACACATATGCAAACACATATGCACACACATCACACATGCAGACAAGGCAAGAACAAAGAGAGGAACAATGGAGTACTTTGAATTTCTCAAAAGATCTCTTACAATAGCTCAAACTCTCACAAGCTAACCTCTAAAATGAGCTCTCTAGCCAGACCTAGTATCTGCCTAGTTAAAAATTAGGTTCTAGGGTTAGTTGAGGGCTCAAACGGAGTCTAAAAATATGAAAATTAGTATGCAAGTACTTCTACTACTCCTCAAGCTCGAGGACTCCTCAGCTTGGACAAAATGGAGTATATTCTACCAAAAAAGGGATTTACAATGTATGTGTAGTGACGAAAATCACTCTTAATTGGAAGTAAGTTTAGAAAAAAATTATTAGGCCTCATTGCCGGATTATGTTTGACTGCTCTTTGGTGCCAACATGCTCTCCTTATAGCTTATATGCCAAAAAACTGCATATGATCTTATCATGGATATGGAGACACTTGACTTCAACATATTTCTTGGACAACTCTTCAATCACGAGGCAAAAAACAACTCAAAGGAGGGTAACTCTTATCAAGGTAGCTCTACAAGTGCCCTTTATAGGGATAAGAAGGATAAGAAGAATAAAGGAAAGAAGAAGAAGGATGATGATGATGAAATCTCTCAAGCCAATTATGTAGGCAAGATCAAGTGGAAAGGAAAGAAGAAACAAGCAAAGCAAGACAAAACAAAAGGACAAGAAATTCAACTTTGTGCCATTTGTAAGACCAAGCACACCACTCAAAATTGCTGGTTCAATGGAAGAACACAAAAAGGACGAGGTAGAGGTGGATTTGGCAACACAAGATGTAGAGGTGGACAAAACTACAACAACAACAACAATAGAAATCGCAATAGAAGGGATTACAACACCTATTCAGAGGATCAATCACATGAAGATTCATTACTCCTAATGAATTTGATTGATAAAGAACGTAAAGGAGATGAATATTTGTTCTACATAGATTTGGCTGTTCAAACCATGTTGCAGACAATGTTCCTCTTCTATCAGATTTGGAGGAACCTAAGCATAAGCATGAAGTAGAGATAGGGTATGATACCAAACACAATATGGAAAGGATTTGTAGTGTGAAAGCCCCCAATGGTAGAAGAAACATTATGAGTAAATTTGAATATGTACCCACTATTACTAAAAACCTAAGAAGTGTAGGCCAAATAGTTGAAAAAGGCTCGCAAGCTAGGTTCCCTATACTTGGAAATTATATGTAAGATCCATTTCAAGGCTTCTAGAAGATAGCCAAAGTTGAGAAGCATGGTATACTATTCATATTTGAAGTGGGAGAAACCAGAAATATATTTCTATTCAAATTTGGGTTTCAAACCCTAAGTGAGCTAGAAGTGTGGCATAAGAGACTTGCCCATGTGAATGAAAGAACCTTGAAGGACATATGTAGGGGAACAAAGTGTTCTAGGGCTGTGTTAATCACATTGTAGCTCAGTGGTGAGTAGCACCTCCTTTAATGTCAATCTGAGAAGACATGAGGATGGTATGATGACCTCGAGCAAGTGAAGTGCACAAGTGGTGATGGAGAAGCACACACACATGCACACACATTCACGCACACACACGTACACAAGGCAAGAGCAAATAGAGGAACAATGGAGTTCTTTAGATTACTCAAGAAGTTTCATACATCAACTCAAATCACTAACAAGACAACCCCAAAAATGAGCTTTCTAGCTCTTTTTATAGTTTTTGACTAGCTTTGGTCCTGTCCATACCTAATGTCCAACCTAGTTAAAAATTAGGTTCTAGGGTCTATTTGAGGGCTCAAACAGAGTCTAAAAAATATGAAAATTGATAGGTAGGTACTTCTAATGCTCCTCAAGCTCAAGGACTCCTTGGCTTGCAAAAAATGGAGATACAAAAATAGGAAATGGTATTTACAATGAGTCTTAGTGATGAAAATCACTATTTTAAAGGTTGTTTGTCTTGAGAATTTCGACATGCATTTCAATCAGTCCTTTCTTTGTTGGCTCCTTTGTTGGCTTGTGCTTCCTATCTCTTCACCTTGGTGCATACTTCCTTGATGGGTTAGCCCTTGACTTCCAACACTCCCCCCTCTCCCGCGTTTGTCGTCCCTGAGAGACCCTTGTCGAGGGTGTTTCTTGATATAGAACTCGACAACATCCAAGGTGAGGTGGTGTTCTTCAAACATTAATCCTTTTGCAAGATCTGTAAGTAGTGCATCCCAATCCACTCATCCTAGGACTTTCGGATATGGCAGGCGCATTTGATAAAAATGTAACGTCCTCTCCATAGCGAATAGTTGTAGGAGATGTGAGGTTTGGGAATGAATATTTCTGAATGGTACTCCCAAAACCCTGTAATGAACATCTCCTCAAAGGTCTATTTGTAACAGGCTCGGAGGTACTTGCTGTTGGTACATTGGGCAAGCCTTGATGCTTGACCAAAAGATCAAAGGTTTAATTCATATCTTGAGCATGAATATTCATAAGTCATATGTGAACACCTCTTGTAAATATCGTGAATTTAACTCAAGATAAATGTAAAAAGGCAAAGCATGAGAGAATCTCGTATCTTTATGAGTTGTAACTCACAACAACCAAGTGGTTGGAATCAAATTGATTAGGAGCCTTAAAGATAGGATCACTTTTAGGTGGAAGATTCAAAATTCAAATTTTAACTCATCTATAAAAGTTCATGACTTTTAGTCACGGAATAGAGAGCAGAACAAGGACACATTGAGCTGCACGATTGTGGGCACACTTAGCCCACACATGTGTATGAGTAAGCCAACATCATCTCCTTTGTATCATACATTCAATATATTACACATTTGTTTTTGATTATGCAACTATCTCATGTTCACTATTACTTGCTGATAGACTCTCAATTTCAGTGAGTTTGCTTTGAGGAGTTCTCTGCGTATACTTATTCTTTTAATGTGATTTAACTTGGTACATGTGGCTTGAGTGATTATGTCCCTAAAATGAAGGACTTGGCTGATCAAGTTGGAAGCATTGGAGAAGTCATTGATGAGGAGCAAATTGTGAGACAAGTGATCAATGGAATCAAAGTAGATGACAAGTGGGAAACATTCACTACTGCAATGGATCTATACATGGACATGCAGGTACATGACTTCAATACTCTAATGGGACAATACTAGAAATATAGCACTTTTCAATTATGGAGGACAAACCTTATCAGAATTAGAAATGTGGCACAAAAGATTAGCTCACATAGGAGAAAGAAGTTTAAAGAAAATATACAGGGATCAGAGTGTGCTTGGATTGCCAAATATATCCAACCAACATATGATATACAAATGCAGTGAATGTCAATTTGGGAAGTCTCATAGACAACCATTTATGAAGAAATGTTACATTCATGGTGATCTATTGGAGCTAGTCCACACAGATGTTTGGGGACCTAGAAAAGACCCTTCAATTTCAGGATCCAGGTATTATGTATCATTCATTGATGATTGTAATAGACGGACCATACTTTATTTTATGAAGCACAAGGATGAAGTGTTCAATTGTTTCAAAAAATATCTTGCTCTTGTTGAAAACCAAACAGGGAAGACATTAAATAGGCTAAGGTTAGATGGAGGGGGAGAATACTTCTCCCATGAGTTTGATGCATATCTCCAAGATAGAGGCATCAAAAGACAAATCACCACCAGATATACTCCAGAACAAAATGGAGTAGCAGAAAGGAGGAATAGGACCATTGTGGAGGCAGCAAGGTCCATGATCAATGAGAAGAAATTGCCCAACTACCTATGGGCAGAGGCTGTATCCACAACCACCTATCTTATCAACAAACTCCCATCAAAAGCATTGGATGGGATGAAACCATATGAAGCTTGGAATGGAAGAAGGCCTAGCCTAGATCATTGTAGAATTTTTGGGTGCATAGCTTATGCACATGTTCCATCACAGTTCAGAGGTAAAATGGATCCCAAGGCAAAGAAGTGTGTGTTCATAGGTTATGATCTTAATAAAAAATGGTACATGTTGTATAATCCAAGTACTAAAGGCTTTATTGTTAGCAAAGATGTTGTTTTTTATGAAAACAAATCGTGGTTTGAAGATGATTGTAGAAAAGTCAAGCTACCTTATGACCTAGAAGAAGACTTTCCTACAATTCAGAAGGTAAATAATCAACAATGTAAAGATTCAAGTAATTCTGATGATGATAAAAAAACACCAAGGACGAACTTCAAGGTATGGAGTGTTGGTGCAGACCAATCATCAATTGAAGGCTTGGAAGATCAAATGATGAAGGAAGAATCAATTCCTAAAGTGTGGAAGAAGATTACATTCAGAGAGCAAGAGAAGTGTACACATATGTACATTAGCATAGTCATAGATGACTTAGATCTTTTGTTCAGTAAGAATCATGTACAAATGATCTATAAATACTTTGAGAAAAGTCGGGGCATGTATGAGAGTATATGTGACAATAGTTAGAAGTCAAGAATGAGGGAGATAGAAGTCATGAGATAGAGGAAAAGTTAGTTGTGTTAGCTCTCATCACTCAGTTGTAATTTCTCTGAGTAAATGAAAATTTTTGCGCCCGATGTTTCTGCGTGTTCTCCTTCTACAGTAGATCAATTGTGAAATGCTTTTGTACAAGTCTAAGTTGAGAGTTGCTTGACCTCTGTGCAAAGTTTTAGCTTCCAATTGTAATCAGGCTGAGTGAATTAAGTGTAGGAACATTCATATGTGAAGTGTGTTCACTGGTTCCTAAAACAGGCGCAGATTTCGAAGTCAATGTTTTGGTCATTTCTCCTAGCACAGTTTAAAGTTTTGCATGAGTGAGGGCTTAATCTTTAAGTTGGAAGGTAAGCTACTCATGTCTAGAAGCATTTTGTAAAACGGGTTCTATTCAAGGAGAACCAAGTCTTAAAAGTTACAGGTGTAAAGTCGACTGTTATAGATGACAGTTTCTGACATAGGTAACTTGAGAAGTTGATTTCTCAAGTTATACTTAATCTTTTGAAGAGATTCAACTTGGAGTAGATGCGCAATCTCTAGGGGATACTTCATACAAAGTTTCATCAAAAACTTTACACGTTTGATAAGTCAATGTGGAGAAATAGTGCAGCAGACTTTTCTGTGTTTCATCTTCTTCACAGATTTGTTAATCTTTTGATAATTAGCAATTGATCCTCTAAATTAGTGGAATGTTTGACTTACTCTTGGTATAGAGGTGCTCTAATCACAAGAGTAAGTTGTTCTTTTGGAGATTAATATTCTCCATCAGTGGTATCAGAGCAGGAGACATCAATTTGAAGAAAGGAGGATCCCGACTGCTCCAGATTCAAGAAATTCAACACTTGAAGGACTAAGAAGTGAAAGCTTGGAGTCAAAGCTTGAGGAGAAGACTATTTGACATCAAGAAAGGCAAAAGGAGTCCAATTCGAAGTAAAGGTACATACATTGTTTGTAAAGCTTGAAGATTTCAATACACAGGTGGATACAAGATGGGAGAAAGCTTGCAGATTGATAAGCTAGATAGGGAGAACTATCCAGCATGGTCCATGAGGATGGAAGCACACCTCATGAGCAAAGATCTTATATCATTTATTACAGGAGATGAAGAAAAACCTGAGTTTGCAGATCCAAGTATTCCTACTAGGGAAGAGCTTGCAATGTTGAAGACTTGGATGAGAAAGGATGCTCAAGCAAGGAGTATCATCTACATGGCTGTAAATGATTACCTTCTACCTCACATCAGAGGTTTGGAAAGTGCTACAGATGTTTGGAATGCCTTGGAAGAGCATTTCCAAAATACAACTAAGTCAAGGAAGTCCTCACTATGGGCTGAGTTCACAACCTTCAAGAAGAAGAGCTCACAATCAATTTCAGATTATGTGGCAAGGATGAAAGATATTGCAGATAGCTTGGGAGCAGTGGATGAAGATATTGAAGAAGAAAAGTTGGTAAGACAAATACTTACAGGTTTGAGAGGAGATGAGAAGTGGAAGCCTTTTATATTGTCTATAGAGTTGTCACTTGATCACTTTACTCCTGACCTTAATCAATTGCTAGGACACATGCTAACCTTTGAGCAGGATCTTAAAGGAGACAATGATAGAAGTACAAGTCAAGCTATGTACTCTAAGGACAAGAAAAAGAATGGCAAGGGAAAGCAATCAAATGATGATGAAGGGAATTCAAATCAAGCTAACTTCACAAAAGGGAAGACAAATTTCAGAGGTAAAGGAAGAGGAGGTAAGAACAAAGATAATGCTAAAGCTTGTTGGATTTGTGGCAGAACAAATCATTTGGCAAATGATTGTTGGTATAACAATCAAAATGGAGGATACAACAATCAGAATTATAGTCAAAGAGGTAGAGGAGGCAGAAACCAAAGAGGCAACTTCAGAGGAAGAGGTGGTAGGACATCATATGGTAGAGGAGGTGGAAGAAACTTCCAATCTCAGTCCTACAACAATAATTATTACAATTATGCATCAGATCAGAAGGATGACATGACTCTTATCTTGAATGCAACTCATGAATCAATGGGAGAAGATCAAAGAGTGTTTTATATTGACTCAGGGTGTAGTAACCATCTGAGTGGGAATCTATCTTTGATGACTGATATGGAAGCTAGGGTGAATGGACATACAGTTCAAACAGGTGACAATACCAAACATAAAGTGGAGAGCATTGGATCAGTGAAGACAAAGAGTGGAAGTACACTTCTGAGCAAGGTACTTTATGTTCCTACTATTCCTAAAAATTTGATAAGTGTAGGGCAAATTGTGGAGAAAGGATATGAGGTGAGATTCACAAATGATAGTGTTTATGTACAAGATCCAAATCAGGGATATAGAAACATAATTGCAGGTAAAAAGGAAGGAAGATTGTTCACTCTCAAAGTCCAAGGTAATGTGGGACATGCATTATTTACCTATGGAAGTCAAAAGGTATCTGAATTAGACCTATGGCATAAAAGGCTAGGTCATTTCAATGAGAGAGCTATAAAGGAGATGTCAAAGAATCAGGTGGTGCTTGGATTGCCAAATATTGAAGGGCAACATATGGTGTACAAGTGTGAAGCTTGTCAATTAGGTAAAGCACATAAGAGTTCTTATAACAAATCAGGGTACAAGTATTCAAATATGCTTGAATTGGTTCATACAGATGTATGGGGTCCTTCAAGGGACTATAGCATAAATGGATCCAGATATTATGTGTTGTTTGTTGATGATGCAACCAGGTGGATTACTTTGTATGTAATCAAGGATAAATCAGAAGTTTTCAAGACATTCAAACATTTTCATGCTTATGCAGAAAGGATCACAGGACAAAAGCTAAAGAGGTTAAGATCAGATGGAGGGGGAGAGTATTTCTCAAAAGAGTTTGATGATTATTTGTGGAATGCAGGTATCAAAAGAGAAGTGACTTGCAGGTACTCCCCTCAACAAAATGGAGTAGCAGAAAGGAGGAATAGGACTCTTGTAGAGTTTGCAAGAGCCATGATGAAGGAAAAGAATTGTCCAAATTACTTATGGGCAGAAGCTATTAACACTGCAACATACCTTGTGAATAGGTTGCCTTGCAAAGCTTTGGATGGAGGAACCCCTTATGAAGCATGGTGGGGTAAGAAGCCTAGTCTTGATCATTGTAAAGTATTTGGATGTATTGCATATGCTTATGTTCCTTCACAATTAAGACATAAGCTAGAACCAAAAGCAGAGAAGTATGTGTTTATTGGATATGATGATAGACAGATGGGTTACAGGTTGTGGAGTCCATCCACAAAGCAATTTCTTGTTACTAAAGATGTGACATTTGATGAGCAAAATATGTGGTATACAGGATCACCAAATGAGTATACAGGTGTTGAAGAAATACAAAGGAAAGGAAAGGCAAAGGTAAAAGTTTGTGAAGAAATTGTTGATGAAGTTGACTCTAGATGTAGAGTGCAGGATCATGTAGAAGAAGGGCCAAGATTTGATCCAGAATCAAATGAGGCTGAAACTTCAAGAAGTGCAGAAATCAGAAGATCTACAAGGGAAAGGAAAGAACCTATAAGGTATAGTTATGATACATCTTTCCTAACAACAAAAGATTATGCATACATTGTGAAGACAGAAGAAGATCCAACCACTTATGAAGAAGCCAAAGGTAAACAGAATTGGGAGAAGGCAATGCAGGAGGAGTATGATGCTCTACTTGAAAATGAAACTTGGGAACTAGTACCAAGACCAAAGAATCAGAAGGTCATTGGATGTAAGTGGGTATATAAAACAAAGAGGTTTGCAGATGGTAAGGTGTCTAGATATAAGGCTAGACTTGTGGTCAAAGGATATGCCCAAACTTATGGGGTAGATTATGATGAAACCTTTAGTCCTGTTGCTAAGATGTCTACAATTAGGACATTGATTGCTATTGCTACTTGCAAGGGATGGAAATTATCACAATTGGATGTGAAAAATGCATTTCTAAATGGATATATTGCAGATGAAGTATATATGGAGCAACCAGAAGGCTTCATGGAATCAATTGGATCAGATTATGTGTGTAAGCTCAAGAGAGCTTTATATGGGTTGAAGCAAGCCCCAAGAGCTTGGAATTACAGATTGGTTAAGTTCTTGAATGAATGTGGATTTCAAGCATCAAAGGCAGATAGTAGCTTGCTAGTGAAGGCAAGTGAAAATGGATACATTTACATGTGCATTTATGTTGATGATATTATTGTTACAGGAACAGATGCTCAAGGAATCAATGAACTCAAGAAGCAAATAGAGAAGGAGTTTAAGATAAGTGATTTGGGAAACTTATCTTATTTTCTAGGAATGCAGATTGTGTATACTCAACATGGAGTATATGTTTCACAAGAGAGATACTTGAAGAATCTTTTAGTCAAATTTAACATGGAAGATTGCAAGACCTCAACTACACCATTGGAGGTAAATCATAAATTAAGCAGGTATGGAGGTGAAGAGTTCAATGATATGAAGAAATATCAGAGTTTGGTAGGTAGTCTAATCTATGCTACCTTGACAAGGCCAGATCTATCATATGCAGTAGGTGTGTTGTCACAATTCATGCATTGTCCAAAGAAGACTCATTGGATTGCAGCCCAAAGGGTACTCAGATATATCAAAGGAACCCTAAGTGAAGGTTTGTATTATGGTTTCACTTCTGACACAAGAATCAAAGTGTTTAGTGATGCAGATTGGGCAGGTGACTCAGATGATAGAAGGTCTACTCATGGATATCTATGTTATGTTGGAGACAAGTTAGTGTCTTGGTGTTCAAAGAAGCAACATACAGTTGCTTTATCATCCACAGAAGCTGAGTATAAGGGAATGGTAGAAGCTGCAAAGGAAGTGATATGGTTGAAGACCTTGATGAAAAGTTTTGAGTTTGATCATAGTACTCCAATAATTTTTGGAGACAATATGAGTTCTTTGTATTTGGCAGCTAACCCTGTTTTTCATGCCAGGACTAAGCATATAGAGATTCAGTATCATTTCTTGAGGGAAAAGGTACTAGATAAACAGATTGAAGTGATGTACACTCCAACAAAAGAACAAGTGGCAGATATGATGACAAAGAGTCTGGATGGACCTAAGTTACAAAGGTTCAAAGACATGGCAAGTATAAAGAAGACAGAGAAAACCTCAATTGATGATTGAGGGGGAGCTGTTGGTGCAGACCAATCATCAATTGAAGGCTTGGAAGATCAAATGATGAAGGAAGAATCAATTCCTAAAGTGTGGAAGAAGATTACATTCAGAGAGCAAGAGAAGTGTACACATATGTACATTAGCGTAGTCATAGATGACTTAGATCTTTTGTTCAGTAAGAATCATGTACAAATTATCTATAAATACTTTGAGAAAAGTCGGGGCATGTATGAGAGTATATGTGACAATAGTTAGAAGTCAAGAATGAGGGAGATAGAAGTCATGAGATAGAGGAAAAGTTAGTTGTGTTAGCTCTCATCACTCAGTTGTAATTTCTCTGAGTAAATGAAAATTTTTGCGCCCGATGTTTCTGCGTGTTCTCCTTCTACAGTAGATCAATTGTGAAATGCTTTTGTACAAGTCTAAGTTGAGAGTTGCTTGACCTCTGTGCAAAGTTTTAGCTTCCAATTGTAATCAGGCTGAGTGAATTAAGTGTAGGAACATTCATATGTGAAGTGTGTTCACTGGTTCCTAAAACAGGCGCATATTTCGAAGTCAATGTTTTGGTCATTTCTCCTAGCACAGTTTAAAGTTTTGCATGAGTGAGGGCTTAATCTTTAAGTTGGAAGGTAAGCTACTCATGTCTAGAAGCATTTTGTAAAACGGGTTCTATTCAAGGAGAACCAAGTCTTAAAAGTTACAGGTGTAAAGTCGACTGTTATAGATGACAGTTTCTGACATAGGTAACTTGAGAAGTTGATTTCTCAAGTTATACTTAATCTTTTGAAGAGATTCAACTTGGAGTAGATGCGCAATCTCTAGGAGATACTTCATACAAAGTTTCATCAAAAACTTTACACGTTTGATAAGTCAATGTGGAGAAATAGTGCAGCAGACTTTTCTGTGTTTCATCTTCTTCACAGATTTGTTAATCTTTTGATAATTAGCAATTGATCCTCTAAATTAGTGGAATGTTTGACTTACTCTTGGTATAGAGGTGCTCTAATCACAAGAGTAAGTTGTTCTTTTGGAGATTAATATTCTCCATCATGGAGCAACAAAGGTAAAGAGAAGATGCAAGACTTGAGGGATATTGTAGAATCCTCTCAACAAACAATATAGAGATCAACTAGGGAAAAGAAGAAGCCAGAAAGGTATGGATATGACACCTCTCTAGTCACTAAACACTCAATCTATATTGCTCAGGATATCAAATCAGAAGAACCTTCAACCTTTGAAGAAGCAAACAAGAAATCTGAATGCAAGGAAGCAATGGAGGAAGAGATACAAGCACTTCAAGAAAATCAGACTTGGGACCTAGTTCCCAAGAACCAATCCATGAAGATCATTGGATCTAGATGGATCTATAAGGTAAATAAGAATTTTGATGGATCATTAAATAGGTAAAAAGCAAGACTTGTGGCTTAAGGGTTTACTTAGACCCAAGGAATTGATTATGAGGAGACTTTCTCTCCTGTGGCAAAGATTCCAACAATCAGAGTCCTCATAAGCATAGCTACTTCAAGGAATTGGAACATCTATGAATTGGATGTAAAAAAATGCATTTTTAAATGGTTGGATTTCAGAGGAGGTGTACATGGCAGAACCTCCTGGATTTGTTGATATTCAAAGGAGGTGTACATGGCAGAACCTCCCGGTTGGATTTCAAAGGAGGTGTACATGGCAGAACCTCTCGTCCGGTTCTTCATTTGTCACTGCGAGCCTTTGTACGTCATATTCCCTTGGTATGTGTAGCTTCCTTGGATTCCAACATGAATGCATCATTGTGATCCTTCAAGAGTTGCTAACTTTGCAAAAGAGGGTATCCATGTTGCTTGTGAGCAACTACTAGCTTCGAATTACTTCTTGGTATGGAGGTTGTCCTATTGATGTCCTCTAGATCATCCATAGATGATGTTCATAATAATCATTCCAAGTACTCGTAACCCATAATGGATGATGGTTAAGTGTGTTCGTGTATGGGTTGAAGAAAATATGTGCCTTGTGCATGGCCTTGTAATGTAGCCCTATGCATGCTTACTTGGGGAATGCATTATAAGAAACATGGTGCAAAAATTTTGGTCTTGAGCGAATTGCTCAAAGGTACATTGACAAAGAGGTTTCCTAATCTATCAATGCTTTCATGATTCCTAAGTAAAGGATTCTTACCATGAAAGGTGGATCGATGTTCTGCTCTTCGTGTCACACTCCCATCACAGTGATTGACCAATGGCATATGTCCATCTTGATGATGCACTGGTGAGATTCTTCTAGTGCATGGTCTTGTATCATCTCTTCCAAGCAACATTTGCCAAATACATAAGCAGGAGTCTTCTCACCCATTATACATACAAGGATTTGTAGGGTACCAAAACTATCCTTTGCAAATATCTCCTTGGATGCTCTCGTACATATAATAATTAAGCATCACTCAAGTTGCAGACCTTCAAGCTCTTCCCTCTAGAATGGGAAGGGGAAACAATATTTTTGGATGCCATGTCATGCCAAGGTCTTGACATCTACCAAATAAGGTAGCAATAATATCATCTGCTAGCCAAGACACACTTCTATCAAAACTGATAAATGCCTAGTAATCAATGGTTCCACCTTCAACAAGCATGACTTATTCATGTTCCATGAGCCAAAACTGGGAACAAGATTTCCCCCCCCCTTTTTTTTAACAGTGTTACAAAACAAGAAGAAAAAGGTTAGTATCAATAAAAATAGTTGACATATTTCAATGTGCTCTTGTGCCTGGGACTCTCAATGTGTCTATGCATGACCATGTAATGTGGCCCTATATTAATGCATACTTTGGAAATGCATGACCTGAATGGTGCAAAAGAGAGGGCTATGCAAGGAGCACATGGTTATCGCTTGTCAAGGCGTGCGATGTTACTTGCGGATGTTGATGTTGTCTTTGTTGGAGGTATCCGTTGGATCTTGAAATGATGCAATCAATCAATGGTTTAATGAAAACTGATCATTCCTCCCTTCAGGGGTCCATTGTAGAATAGTGTTCTGCCGCATATATATCACTTTTGGCCCCTTCATCTTTTGATGGTTTCTTGAATTTGCTAGCCCTCATGGTTGGTTCTTTGATTCTATGGGGGTTACTGGTGCTTTTGGCATCCAAACCCATATAGGTGTTGCTTGTCTTCTTACTTTTGCTAGAGCAATGAGTTGATCTTCTTTTGAACTTTATGTTTGGTTGCTATCCTTGCGTCTCCTTGGCTTTGTTGTTGAACATGAAAGCATAGGCTTTTGTGCATGTAAGAGTTCCTTGGGTATCCACATGCATAATTTCCCTTGTTGAGCTGCAACTAAGTCCTTGAGATAGACATTACTTTAGTAGGCGAATCTTTGACAGACTTCTTATTAGTGTCCTATCTTCGATCACTAGTATGACATTTGGTTGGTCGTTCTAGCTTAGCTCCAACAGATTGTTCTCTTTTTGTACCCAAATTTGCTTTGGTGGCTGAGATACCTTGGTCGGGGCTATCCACTGTTTGCAACTACTATTTCTCTGCTTCATCCTCTTCCCATGGGTTGGTGGTTCCTTGGCCGTGACTTTCATTGGAACAGAAGGGAGTTCCATCCGCTTCACATCTTTTGTACTGGCAGTTTTTTGCATCATAGAGTGTTGGACAAGAAGAGTATCTTTTTCTATAAGTGTGCTCCTAGTAGGACCAGGAATTGCTGCCTTTCGTATTTCCTTGAGTGCTTGATTTTCTAATTCGATGATAATGCAATTCTGACTTACCTAGACCTGAAGAAGTCCACTTCTTAGGTTTAGGTTGACTACATGATCGTACATCCAGTCTTGACCTAAGATAAGAGGCTCAGTGAGATCCTCATCTTGACACACTAGCACCTTAACTATCATAAGAACATCTTGGATGTAGAGGGGAAGTTCCACCTCACCCATGCAAGGGGTTTCCACACCTCCCAATCCTATGAGGTATGATTCTATAGGATTGACACTGAATTTCAATTCTGGATAGTAAGAAGTCTAACCGCAAAAGTGGATGCACCTGAGTCAATAAAGGCTCGTACAGTCCTTGCACTATTTCCTTGTCCTATCTCTAAGGTCACAAAAGGACGTCGGTCAATTATTCTATGGGAACTTACACCTGTGACTTCACACATAGCCATATCATATCTTGGAGCTGCATAGGCATCTGAACTAGGATGATCTCTACCCTGCCTTCTCAATTTCATTCTTCGCGAATTTATTTTTCTTCTTCCTTACGTTTCTTGGCAGTGTTGAGTCGATTGAGCATTTCCTCAGTGAGGGGTTCTTGATATAGTTTGACTCTGCATCCGCTGATGTAACTAGGGAGAACATCACCTTCTAGTGTATGTTGTTTCAGGGTATACACTAAAACTAATTCTCCAGCCTTCAAGCCTTTATCCTTCGATTGCTTGTTGCTCCATCATGTTGAGAAAGGATTGGCGATCCCTCTGAGTCATTTTGAGCTCTTTATGCAAAGTGAGGGTCTATCCTATTGTGTCGTGCAATTTGTTGTCATGGTCAAACAACTTAGCCTTGACATGCTCTTGCTCAGCCTCCATTTGTTGCGCAATATGATTACACATTATGCAAGTCTAGTCCAATAAATGATCTTCTCCATTTGCTCTTCCAACGCCAAACTCACTTTTGCTAGAGCTTCCTGTTTGTTGGCCACTTCCTTGCGCAAAACCTCCAATTCACTATCTTTTTTTTATCACATTCTATTGCAACCAGAACTTCTAAGCTTGAAATCTCATCATCTCACCCTGTAAGTGTGAGAGATCATCTTTGGTCGTGTCCAATTTTTCTTGGAATGTTTTCTGAACTTTAGTTTTCTCAAACTCAAATTTGCTTTGAATGTGACTAGTAGCGAATGCACAGTACTGTTCGACTTTGGCTAAATCATCCATGGTGAAATTAAATCCGAGACCCAACTAAAGAAAGGGATCGATGGGAATTCTAGGAGAGTCATACTTTCACAATGCAAAATCTTTAGAAGCAGGTTTATCAAAAGTGATGGTAGGAGGGGAATATGTTGGTGAATCCGATGGAGTTATTTTAGCAACCTATCAGCCTTCACGGATTCGATCGGGCATGAAGGAATAGTGGGGATGATTGAAAGAGGAATTGATTGCATCGAGGTCTACTGGTTCTCCTTAATAGGCTCAGAAGCAGGCATCTCCACAATGTGCTCAAGAAGATTATTGAGAATGGAAGAAATGACCGAAGTGATTGATGGACTGGGAATCTCAATAACTGCCTCATCAATATCCATCACCATTCGACTCTTGAGACTGGTAGGAACCAGAGGATTGGGTTTGGTGGCTTGGACGATCGAGATGAGAACTTAAACAACCACATTTTCTTTCGAAGTGATTGTGATTTCGGTGTCTGCCATTTTGGAAAAAGATTTGGAAGGTATAACAATGCATCATTCAACCAGTGATGTTTTGAGAAAGGGAATCAAAGCATTATGGATTCGTCATCATTATCCACCATTTAAGATGGGTGCAATAGAGGGTGGTGGAGGAAGAGCAATGGTTGAGGGTGAAGCAGCTGGGGGATCACTTAACAAGAAAGAGAAGATATGAGGGAGATGGGTTCTAGGGACTTCCTTTTCCTAAGACAACCATCTAACATTCTTTGTGGATTTGCTAGAAGTAAAAGGCTGCGTAATTGATAGTTTCAAAAGCTATTAGATGGATGATGGAATACATTGGTCAGAAGATGTTGTACGAATGTTTTTGGAGGTAAAGGGTAATGGCCAAAAAATATAAAGCATGGCATTTTGGTGGCGGTCGGCCCATAATCATATATTCATTAGAAGAGCGACGGGGGAAAATTTTGTTCATGGTGGAAAGGGGGAGATAAGTGGCTTCGATACGACCAACCTTGGATGGATAGAGCCTATAGGCAACTGTGTCTATGGTCATGATGGTAGTGAGCCAGGGTTGGTGGCTGGCTAGGTGGAAGTGGAGGAGGGCAATTAGCAGGCATGGACTAAGGTATCAGTATATGTGTGAGGGGGAACAAAATGCCATGGCAACTAGGCATATTGCAAGATCCCACATACTTGAAAGTACCCAACGAGCACTAAGGCCATGGAGTCCCCAAAACCATCGAGGTGAGGCAAGGTTTCCATTGCAAGATTAGCTAGCAAGCAATGATAGACAGGAAGCAAGAGCAATGTAGTGAAGGCTTACATAAATAATGCAGAACATCATAAAGGGGAAGAAGAAGGATAAGTGGATAAATATAGATGAAGCACAATGGTGGTCAATGAAGCATTCAAGAATGATAGCAGGGAACAAATTAAGTGCAAGTGTAATATGAACCATTACACTTGCTAACTATGGAATGAAATGCATGGAATGGGGAAAAAAGATAGAAAGTGGGGGGGAAAGCATAGTAAGTAGCCGCAAGAAAGTGGGTATTAATTAGAGTGAACACAAAACATTAATAATTTGGATCCATTGATAGGACTACATAAGAATTCTTCGGTTAGAATTTCCAGCTGAAATGTAGTTGGACCAATTGTCCCACCGTAAAGACAGGGGTTTTTAAGAATCTATTATGGGTATGAGCTTGCCAAATGTGTAACTCTTGCATGAGAAGAAAACTGGTAAACCTATCTTCATCCAAAGTAGAAAGGCATCCATGCAATTATAGATCGACTACTCAAGAAGAAGTTAATGGTCAATAGCAACACGTAAACTATAGACAAGTTATTCCATGGGTGCAATGGCTTCAAGACCAAAATCCAATTTAAAAGGGGTAAATCTAGTAGCAAGTTTATAGTTCATATGATAATCCCATAACAGAGAGGGCAGGAACTAGTCCCATTGCTCTGGTGAACACTGAATTAACTTCTTTAACATGGTTAATAGTGATTTGTTAATAGTGTCAATGAGACCATTGGCACATGGGTAATCGAGAGTACTAAACTTATGGAGGATATTAAAATCACTAGTTAACACCTTGATAAGGTCATTAATGAAGTGAGAACCATGATAAAAAATGATTTCCAATGGTGGACTAAAATGGGGAAAAAACATCTCGTGTTAAATAACAGACTACCGAATTTGCAGTGGCATTCATCAAAGCCAACACTTCTGTCCATCAGCTTGCATAATCAGTACATGTTAAAGTATAACAATCGCCCATAGAGACAATCGGAGGAGAAATTGGGACAACAAAATCCAATCCCCACTTTTGAAAGGGTTCTAAGGTCAAAATTGATTGGAGAAGGAAATTTTGTCGGAAGAGGGGTTGGCCAGTCTGCTGATAGGGGTTATAGGCAAGCACATAGAGGTGGGCATCTTTGTGCATTGAAGGCCACGAAAGACGGTTCCACAATAGTTTCTTTAATGTTAAATTGCCCACAAAGTGGCCTCTGGTGGGGTAAGTATGGGCTAATGCCAAAATAGACTAGACTTTGTGAGTAGGAGCTGAAAGAACTTGGAGAAGCTTATAGGAGGCAGAAAAGTGAGCTACGAAGCGAAGAAGTTCGGTCCAGGGAATCGGCACAAGACCATCCCTTAAGCTTATGGAGACTCAAATAGACCTTATAGGCATGCGATAAGTGCAATAAAATGCACTATGTACTTTGGAGCATCAAGGAGAAAGGGTGGATACAAGACATATAGGTTTATGCATTGACTAGCTCAAAAAACATATTATCTTTGGTTGAAACAATCAACTTCAAATGCTCATAGGAACCAGCATGATTACAATTAGAAGAAATCCTTTTATAAGAAAATTATACTTTTGGAATGAACCAAACACTCAACAGTGGTACCTTCTATTTTTCAGGAATGCATAGAGATAGACCCTGAGATAGAAAAACTGAGATTTCTCCCAATCTATTGAACAAAATGCTTTTATACATCTAAAATAAACACTAATACCTTTCCAATGAGTTCTCATTCATCCAATTTGGAGCTCTGTAGTAGCAGCCTCTACAAGCTTACTGTTGTTGAATAAGATGATGCACAAAAATGCAGGAGCAAGACAAAGATGGCCACGTGTATGTATATTGCTTCCATTTAATGTACAAGTGATTTGAAGGCTTTATATAGACTCTTGAAGTGCTCCACACCTTTACAAGTGGATTTTGAATTTAAATGAAGGCGGGATTAGTTGTTGGAGGGAATCAATTTACTTTCCTACAATCTAGGATGGAATCCAGATGGATCTTGAAAAAGTAAGGGCTACTATGGAATGGCCACATCCAAGGAACCTAGAAGAGATGCAAATCTTTCTAGGTTTATCAGGTTTCCGTCAAAGATTCATTAAGAATTATGCCAAAATTGCAGTCCCGATGACGGAACATCTTAAAGGGAAAGGGAAAGCCTTTCGTTGGGGAGATGAATAAAAGAAAAGTATGGAGAAATTGAAAGTAGCAATTGCTACAACTCCACTTTTACATATATCAGATCCCAACAAACCCTTTGTGGTTGAGACTGATGCGAGTGATTTCGTCATAGGGGCGGTTTTAGTTGAGGATGGTCGACCAGTAGCTTTTGACAGTAAGAAACTAGAACCAACTCAGAAGAATTACTCCAAATCTATGAGAAGGAGTTGTATGCAATTGTCCATGCTTTGAAAAGTGGCATCATTATTTATATCCTGCCAACATCACGATAGTGTTTGATCAAGAGAGCATTAAGTGGCTCTCTAATCAAACAGACCTAAAGTTCGTAAGGCCCGTTGGGCAGAGACCCTTCAGGAATTTGATTATGAGCTTAGGTATAGGAAGGGAAAGTTTAATGTAGTGGCTGATTCACTCAGCCGCATGTCTATGCTCAACGGACTGAGTTTTACTCGGATCGCTAGTGAGCTACTTGAGTCCATTAGAGGGAAATGTAGGCTTAATCCTACATATTCCAAGATTTGGGAAGTATTTCGAGATTTGGAAAGCCATAGATAATGGGGATCGTGATATACAGGTTTTCTAGTGAGGATGGAGTGTCAACGGGTACTCAAGAAGGATTCAAGTGGAAGAATTACAGTGTCCATGATGGATATCTGTTATATAAAGGTAAGGTGTGTGTCCCTAGAGATTTTGAGATGAGATGGCATATTTTGTATGAGTGTCATGACACACCTAGTGCGGGACACCCAAGAGTTAACAAGACTTATAATCTTGTTAAGAGGCAGTTTTACTGGCCTGGACTTCATAAGGATGTCCTAGAGTATGTGCTTAAGTGCACTAAATAGCAGGTCAATAAAGCTGAGAGGTTGAGGATTGGAGGACTACTCCACCCATTGGATATTCCTAATGGAAAGTGGGAGAGTATCTCCATGGACTTTATAGTTGGATTACCTAAGACACATAGAGTGCACGACTCGGTCTGGGTAATTGTGGATAGGTTAACCAAAACGGCTAGGTTTATTCCAACATGTACTATAGAGAAGACATCAAAGTTGGCTAGGATCTTTGTAGAGAACCTATACCGGTTATATGGTCTTCCTTTAGACATAGTCTCTGATCGAGATAGGAAATTTACTAGCCACTTTTGAAGAGCAGTCTTCAAAAGGTTGGACACAAAACTTAGCATGAGTATGGTTGAGCATCCACAATCGGATGGGAAAACAGAGAGGGTTAACCAAATCCTAGAGGATATGCTTCGATCATATGTGAATGAAAGGAAAACTAATTGGGAAGAGTACTTACCTATAGTAGAGTTTGCATATAATAGTGCCAGACACTCTTCCACTGGGCATAGTCCATTTATGCTTATGTATGGGTTTCAGCCAAGAGCTCCTTATGAAGTAGGATTGCAGAATGAAAAAGTTCAAGCTGGAAAGGACTTCTTGGAAGAGATGAATGATATGCTTAGGCTTGCTAAGGATAGCATTAGGAGAGCTCAGGATAGGGCTAGAGCCTATGCTGACCCTCAAAGGAGAGACATCAACTTTGAGGTACGAGAGTAGATCTATCTTGGAGTTCCATCTAGATTTGAAACCATGAAGACGGGACCTTGTTCAAAACTATATCCTAGGTATTGTGGACCTTTCCAGTTACTTAAGAGAATAGAAAAGATGTCTTACCAGCTCCAACTTCGAGAGAATAGTCAAATCCGTCTAGTTTTTCATGTTAGTTGGCTTAAGAAAAGACGGGGTGAATCTGACAACATCATTCCAAAGAGTGAGGTAGTAGAGCATATTTCTATTCAGTCTATTCCACATGAGCCTGAGAGCATACCACACACTCGAGAGAAATGGACGAGAAGTCACTTATATAAAGAGTGTCTAGTAAAGTGGGAAAAAATATAATATAATTTAGAAGAAAGTTCCACATGGGAGCGGGTTAGCACCATTCAAAGACGATTTCCTAGTTTTAGATTACCTTCCCAAGAGTCTTCTTAAGGGGAAGGATATGGGGAAACAACACGGAGATATGACCATGTACATGAGGTGCATGGGGATATAGTGAGAGTACTATTTCTATTATTTCTCTCCTTCTATTACACCTTCCAAGACGATTTTTGAGGACAAAAATGGAACTAAGGGGAAGGAAATGTTATGTGGAGAGCCCCTAAGTGAGAGGTATAAGCTACCTCTTAGCTTTATATAGATGGGCTCACACATGAGTGCCATGTGGCACCCATGTGTGTAGCCATTTTGGGGAATCCTTATGATGGAAGAGGGAAATAATAGGTGGTACATGGTTAGACAAAATATACAACTAAACTCTCCATGTGCGTTCTGAATTTTTAGCTAGTCTTCATCTTCGTCCAACTCAAACTGTATGCAAAGGACTTCCACAAATGAGGGGAGTCATCAGAGGTTACATATCAGGTGATGAAGCAATGCCTATTCCAAGATCCAAGGGAGGACCTACTCAAGAGGAAATAGATAGGCTCACACTTTGTTGTGCAAGGGATGCTCAAGCAAGGTCATACATACTCAACTCTATCTCTAAGTTTCTATTACCACATATTGGAGGATGCAAGGAATCTTAAGAGACTTGGGATGCCTTAGGGACTTTCTTTTCTGCTAGTACAAAGGCAAGGAAGAACCATCTTTGGAATGCATTCAACCAAATGAAGAAGAGTCCAAAACAAACCATCAGAGAGTTTGTTACAAAGGTCAAGGAGGTTTCTGATCAATTGGCATCAATTAGAGAGCTAATTGAAGAAGAAGCCATCATGAGGCAAATTCTCAATCGAATTAGAGGTGACAAGCAATTGTAATCTTTCACCACAGCGTATGATCTCATCATGGATGTGAAAACTCCAGACTTCAACATCTTTCTTGGACAACTCTTCAATCAAGAGGCAAACAATAGCATAAATGAAGGTAACTCCTATCATGGTAATTCAACTAGTGATCTATATCTAGATAAGAAGGACAAGAAGCTAAAAGGCAAGAAGACGGAAGAAGATGAAGAGGAGGCTTCCCAAGCCAACTTTGCTGGCAAGAGCAAGTGGAAAGGGAAGAAGAAAGGACAAAATCATGACAAGAACAAAGCCAATGTTCAACCTTATGCCATTTGTGATAAGATCAACCACACAAGTCAAAATTGCTGGTTCAATGGGAAGACCCAGAAAGGAAGTGGAAGAGGTGGATATGGCAGCAATAGAGGCAGAGGTGGACACAACTTCAACAATAACAATAGAGGCCATAACAAAAGGGACTACAACAATTATTCTAAAGATCATGAATGTGAAAAATCATTGTTCTTGATGAATCTAAGCCACAATGAAGGTAAAGAGGATGATAATTTATTCTACATAGATTTAGGATGTTCAAATCATGTTGCAGGCAACATAACTCTCTTATCTGATTTGGAAACTCCAAACCATAGACATGAAGTTCAAACAAGGGATGATACAAAGCATGGTATGGAGAAGATGGATAATGTCAAAGCTTCCAATTGCAAGACAAATATTTTAAGCAAGGTACTCTATATTCCCACTATCAGTAAAAACCTAATATGTGTAGGCCAAATAGTTGAAAAAGGCTTGCAAGTTAGTTTCACCCAACATGGAGCTTTTGTGCAAGATCCATGTCAAGGCTTCAAGAAGATAGCCAAAGGTGAGAAGCATGGTAGGCTCTTTACTTTTGAAGTAGGAGATGTTGGAACATCAAGCTTACACTCTGCTTGAGGTGGATTTGATCTACATCAAAGGCTATCGCGTCGAAAAATATCCGTTGGAGAGTTCTTTTTCTTATGCTCATTTATTGTATTTTTTGAGAGATTTTTGATAGTTCATTTACTGTTGTAAAAGCCTTGAGCTTTACACATGTAAAGGTAGAAAGATAGAGCCCAAATCCCACGAATTTGTGGTGGTTGAAGTTGCATTCAATCAAGCAATCAAATCACCGAAAAGTAGATCAAACTAGATCTTCACTTTTCCTAGATTGTAGGAAAGTGAATTGATTCCCTCCAAAAATCATTCCCACCTTCATTTGAATTCAAAATACACTTGTAGAAGTCGTGGAACACTCCTAGAGTCTATATAAATACTTGAAATTACTTGTACATTACATGGAAGCAATATACATACACTTGTGACCATCATTGTCTTGCTCCTTCAATTCTCTGCATCATCTTTTTTGCCAACAGTAAACGTGTAGAGGCTGCCACTCTCTCTCTAGAGCTCCAAATTGGGTGCAAGATGGCTCATTGGAAATTTATTAGTGTCTACATTATGCCTACAAATTTTCATAGAATTCGGGTTAGTAGATTGGGAGAAATCTGAGTTTTTTCTGTCTCAGGGTCAATCTCTACATATTCCCAAAAAATAGGAAGTACCACTGGTGAATGTCTCATTCATTCCTATAGCCTATTTTTCTTATTCCTTATACTTTTGTGCATTCTATACACTCAACCCTATGTGTATCACTCCCATAAAAGGATTTTTTCTAATTGTAATCACGTTGGTTTCTATGGGCATTTGAAGTTCAATGGCTCTTCCATAGATAGTAAGTTTTTTGAGCTAGTCGACCCACAGACCTATCTGTTTTGTATCGACTCATTTTCCTTGATGCTCCAAAGTACATAGTGTGTTTCTTTGCACTTATCAAACGCTTATAAGGTCTATTTGAGTCTCCATAAGCTCAAGGGTTGGTCTTGTGCGGGTTGGCTAGACCAAACTTCATCACTTCAAAATGCTTTTTCTACCTTCTACAAGCTTCTCCAAGTTTTTTCAGTGGTATCAGAGCTAGATCAAGATGGGTGATGGCTTTCCCTAAATGATCGAGAAGCTTGATTGACAAAACTATGCGGCTTGGCAAATCAGGATGGAGGCCTATTTGCAAGGTAGAAATCTTTATGGAATTGTAGCAGGTGATGAAGCTATGCCTATTCCAAGATCCAAAGGAGGACCTACAGAAGAGGAGACAGATAAGCTCACACTTTGGTGTGGAAGGGATGCTCAAGCAAGGCCGTACATAATAAATTCTATCTCTGACTTTCTATTACCACATATTAGAGGATGCAAGACATCTCAAGAGACTTGGGATGCCCTCGAGACTTTCTTTTCTGCTAGTACAAAAGCAAGAAAGAATCATCTTTGGAACGAGTTCAACCAAATGAAGAAGACACCTAAAAAAACCATCACAGAGTTTGTTACCAAGGTCAAGGAGGTTGCGTATCAGTTAGCATCCATTGGAGAGCTGATTGAAGAAGAGTTCATCATAAGGCGAATTCTCAATGGCATTCGAAGTGATGAGCAATGACAATCCTTCACGACAGCTTATGATCTCATCATGGATGTGAAAATTCCAGACTTCAACATCTTTCTTGGACAACTCTTCAATCAAGAAGCCAACAATAGCATAAAGGAAGGTAACTCTTATCATGGTAATTCAACTAGTGCTCTATATGCAGATAAGAAGGATAAGAAGCAGAAAGGCAAGAAGAAGGAAGAAGATGAAGAAGAGACCTCCCAAGCCAACTTCGCAAGCAAGAGCAAGTGGAAAGGGAAGAAGAAAGGACCAAACAAAGACAAAGCCAAAGGTCAAAATGTTCAACCTCGTGCCATTTATGATAAGACCAACCACAGCACTCAGAATTGCTAGTTCAATGGGAAGACCCAGAAAGGAAGTGGAAGAGGTGGACATGGCAGCAATAGAGGCAGAGGTGGATACAACTTCAACAATAACAATAGAGGCTATAATAGAAGGGACTACAACAATTATTCAGAAGATCAACCACATGAAGACTCATTGCTTCTCATGAATCTAAGCAACAAAGAAGGTAAAGAAGATGATCATTTGTTCTACATAGATTCAGGATGCTCGAATCATGTTGCAGGCAACATTGCTCTTCTATCTGTCTTGGAAAGCCCAAAGCATAGACATGAAGTGCAAACAGGGGATGACACAAAGCACAATGTGGAGAAGACTGGTAATGTCAAAGCTTCCAATGGTAGGACAAACATTCTGAGTAAGGTTATCTATGTACCCACTATCACTAAAAACCGAATAAGTGTAGGCCAAATAGTTGAAAAAGGCTTGCAAGTTAGGTTCACCCAACATGGAGCTTTTGTGGAAGATCCATGTCAAGGCTTCAAAAAGATAGCCCGAGGTGAGAAGCATGGTAGGCTCTTTACTTTTGAAGTAGGAGAAACAAGGAACATAGCTCTATTCAACTTTGGGTCTCAAACCCTAAGTGAGCTTGAAGTGTGGCATAAGAGACTTGCTCATGTGAATGAAAGAACCTTGAAGGATATATGTAGGGATCAAAGTGTTCTAGGACTGTCGAACATATCAAAGCAACACATGATCAATAGGTGTGATGCATGTCAGATTGGGAAGGCACAAAGACAACCATTCAACCACAAAGGCTACATCCACAACAACTTATTGGACTTAGTACATATAGATGTATGGGGACCAAGTCAAGAACCTTCATTGGCAGGATCAAGGTATTATGACTCATTTATTGACGACCATAGTAGATGGACTGTTCTATACTTTATCAAGAGTAAGAATGAAGTGTTTGATTGCTTCAAGAAGTATCTTGCACATGTGGAGAATCATACAGGTAGATCACTAACGAAGCTCAGATCTGATGGAGGGGGAGAATACTTCTCCAAATATTTTGATGAGTTCTTGTAGGCCAAACGTATCAAAACGGAAGTGACTACTAGGTACTCTCCTCAACTAAATGGAATTGCAGAGAGGAGAAACAAGACATTGGTTGGATCAGCGCGAACAATGCTTGATGAGAAGAAGTTGCCACATTATCTATGGGCAGAAGCTATTTCAACTGTTGTGTACCTTGTCAATAGACTACCATCCAAATCACTTCAAGGTATGAATCCTTATGAAGCATGGCATGGAAGAAAACCTAGTCTTGGACATTGCAAGGTTTTTGGTTGTTTAGCTTATGTTCATGTACCATCACAAAGAAGAGGAAAGCTAGATGAAAGGGCAACAAAGGCAGTGTTTATTGGATATGATTCAACTCAGATGGGTTACAGGTTCTTCAATCCATCAATCAAGAAATTCACTACAAGTAGAGATGTTGTGTTTGAAGAACACAGGTCTTGGTATTATGAAGACAAAAAATAGGTAACACTACCATATGATCTTGATTCTGACTCTTATCAATTAGGAAGCAAGCATGATAGACAGATCCAGGGTCCAAGAAGTGATACAAACGATGACCAAGATGAAAGAGAAAAGGATTACAAGCTATGGAAGTCAAGAGGCAAAGCAAAGATGCAAGAGGTTGGAGAATGCTCCAAACAAGTACCTAGAAGATAAGCAAGAGAGAAGAAACAACGAGAAAGGTATGTATATGATTCCACATTTGTTATGAAGCATTCAATATACTTGGCAAAAGACTCTATTTTAGAGGAACCCTCAACCTATGAAGAGGTAAAGGGAAATGCTAATTGGGAAAAGGCCATGAAAGAAGAACTAGATGCATTGAAGGAGATGGACACTTGGGATTTGGTTCCAATATCACCGAATCAAAAGGTAATTGGTTGTAGATGGGTACATAAAGTTAAAAGAAACTCTGTGGAGGGAGAGAGAAGAGAGGAGAGACGCGCGGACATGTGTAGGAGCCTCCAAACCCACATAATGAATTCTCTTGAGGCAATGCTCTATATATGATGTACACATATGAATATAGGGGATAAGGTCACATGACCCTTACATCCCCAACAGTAGGAGTGTGGAGAATGCTCCAAGCAAGCACCTAGAATATCAACAAGAGAGAAGAAACAACCAGAAAGGTATGGATATGATTCCACGTTTGTTACAAAGCATTAAATCTAGTTGGAAAAAAACTCAATTTCAGAGGAACCCTCAACCTATGAAGAGGCAAAGGGAAACCCTAATTGGGAAAATGCCATGAAAGAAGAAATAGATGCATTGAAGGAGATGACACTTGGGATTTGGTTTTAGTGACATATGAGAAGGTAATTGGTTGCAGATGGATATATGAAGTTAAAAGAAACTCAGACGGAACACTTTGCAGGTACAAGGCAAGATTAGTTGCCAAAGGATGCTCACAAACTCATGGTATATACTATGAGGAAAAGTTCTCATTAGTTGCAAAGATGACTACATTCAAAACTTTTATAAGTGTAGTTGCTGCAAAGAATCGGAGACTACTCAAACTTGATGTAAAAAATGCGTTTCTAAATCGGTTTTTCCATTCTTGTGCCAAACACATTAGCTAGTAAAAAAGTTCCTTAGCCTATGTCCTACACAATCTGATATGGACCTTTATATCTCAAGGTATGTTTTCCTAGATGTGGCCCTAATTTGGAGTTGTACACCATCACCCAATCTCCTTCTTGAAATAACTTGAATTTCACATTCATATTAACCCAAGCCTGTCTCCTTCTTTGAATAAGTTCTGTAATGTATGCACTAATTAAACGATCCTCCTCCATTTGAATAAGATACTTACTTATATGCTTAATTGAAACTTCAAGAGACATCTTTTCAGCTGCTACTCTCAAAATTGGGACAACAAAATCCATGGGAACTACAACTTCCAATCCATAAACCAATCTAAATGGTGTCATACCTGTTGTCACTTTGAAAGCTGTCCGAAACGACCATAGTGTTGAATCAAGCAACAAATCCTAGTTTTTTTTATTATCATGCACTAAGTTTTTAAGAATACACATCAAAGTCTTACTAGTGCTTTCTGCTTGACCATTTGCTTGTGGATGATAGGCCTTAGACTTTTTATGCATAATGAGATGTGTTCTTGTTAACTTTGAAATCACTTCATTGAGAAAGTAAGCACCTCTATCACTTAACAACTCTGCCAGACAACCAAACTTGGTCATAATGTTATGGTAGAGGAACTTTGCTCTCTTGCTGCCTTGTTGTCCTTCAATGCTACTACTTCTACCCACTTTGTGCAATAATCTGTAGCTACTAAAATATATGTATTACCACGCTGAGTAATGGGCTTAATAGGTCCAATAAAATCCATGCCCCACTTTTGAAATGGATCCAACGGTAAAACAAGAGGATTAGACATCCGATTTGAACTATTTGGTTGGTCTGTTTTCTGAAAAATCACACATCTTTTAGCAAATTCATGAGTATCCTTTAATAGAGTAGGCCACTGCAATCCTAGCTGTAACACCTTTTTCCTTGCAATATCTCCTGACAAGTGTCCTCCTGCTAGACTTGAATGTGCTTCTTGTAACATAGCTGGTTGTTCAAAATCTGGTACACACCTCCGAATGACCTGATCTACCCCTTTCTTATACAATGCACCAGCTATAACCAAATATGGTCTACTTTTGAGAGCAAAGTTCCTCCTTTGATCAAGTGTAAAATGTTGAGGTAATGCTCCATTAGTTAGAAACATTAATATTTGATCATACGAGGAATCTGATTTAGTAATTTGTGCATTAAATACACCTGTAGGTGCTTCACCTGATTCCAATATACTAAAGTAATCTACCATTGCATGCTCTTTCCCTGGAGTATGAATAATAACAAAATCAAATTCTTGAAATAGAAGCATCCACCTTGCCAACCTACCCAATAAATAATGTCTAAACTTGTTAAGAGCATACACCATTGCTAAAGCTTCTCTTTCAGTCACCGGATAGTTTTGTTCAGCTGCACACAACATCCTAGTAGCATAATATACTAGCTTATCCCATCCTTTTTCCTTCTGCTGCATCAAAACTGCTCCTAGAGCCACATCCGATGCATCAACAAATATATGTAATGGCAACGACCAATCGGGTAGCTGCAAAATTGGTGCAACTGAAACCATCTTCTTCAATTACTGAAATGCTTTTTCTTGAGCTTCAACCCATACAAATGGAACATCCTTTTTTGTCAAATGTGTGAGTGGTAAAGAAATATTGGCCAAGCACCTTAAATACCTAGCATGCCACTTGATTTGTCCAACAAACCTCATGAATTCTTTCACATTTGTTGGGGCTTTTGTAGTCCTAATAGCTTCAATCTTATTAACATCTATAGCCATTCCTTTTGGAGAAATAACATGGCCTAATAAGATGCCACTCTTCACAACAATGACACTCTTGAACCGATTGAGCACCATCCTAAATTTCCTGCATCTGTCAAAACAAGATTTCAGATGTAGTAGGTGTTGTATCTTTTTTCCAAACACTGAAAAGTTGTCCACAAAGACTTGCATGAAATCCTGCAAATAAGGTTCAAACACTTTATGCACCACATAATTGAACGAGGGTGGTCCATTCATCAATCCAAAACTCATGACTGTAAATACACAAGCACCAAATTCTGTAATGAATGCAATTTTGTGCTGACCCTCCTCAGCAACACGAATTTGATTGTAAGCTGAAAATCCATCCAAAAAACTATACATCTCATGTCCAGCTACTCCATCCAATACTACATCACAAAAATGGCATAGGAAAGGGATATGTCATCATGGTTGCATTTAACTTTCTATAATCAACACAAATTCTCAAATTCCCATTCTTTTTAGGGACCACTATAATAGGAGACAACCATGTGACCTGATTAACTGGTTTAATAAATCCAACTACCAACAATTTATCAATTTCATCTTTAACCTGCTTAGCAAAATTAGGATTCATCCAATACCTTTGCTGCACAATCGAAACTGCATATTTCTTAAAATTTATATGATGTTAATGTAAATCAGGGTCTATACCTTTCACTTGTGAGTAATCCCAAGCAAAAACATCCACATATTATTTTAATAAGAAAATTAGGTTTTCCATGAGCTGACCCTCTAATTCTTTGCTTACTCTCACCATCTTCGGTTTAGTCTCTATCCCTAAATTAATCTCTTGAATTTTGTCCTCTTTTACCTTGCCAAAACTTGCATATTTTTGTTCATAAATCTTTTCATCCAAATTAATTACATCTTTCTCTTATTGCTCCAGTTTTTGCTGCATAGGCATTTCTAGACTTTGTTCAAACATCCATCTCAACTGTGTACCCTCTAATGCATCACCTGAAATTGGCTCACTTGTCTTCTCCAACAGTTCTTTATCCTTTGCTAACGCACTTCCACATCTACTTCCAAAACTGGTACAACAATTGGGTTTGCCTTTAGAAATTCTTCCTCTTCATCATCTTCTATCTCATCTGCCAAACTGATGGTCTGAGCCATCAGTGGTTTCTCTCGTACTGACATGTTTCTTCTACCTTTCGTGGGAATTGTCACCTTCTTTTTACCTTTTGTAATCACCACCACATTCAATCCCCAATCCTGCTTAACCTTAGCCAACCTGAACCAAGATCTTCCTAACAACATTTCATAGGACTCAAACATTCTAATCACAACAAAGTTTACCATGAATAACATGCATGCAATTATGATTTGTTGCTACTTCCGAATGCCCAACAATTGAACTCTATTTTGATCCACCATTTGTACTTGAAAAGGCGCTGGAGCCAAAGCCCCATTCCCAATTTCTTTAAAAATATGCTCAAGTAATATATTCACTCTTGAGCCACCATCAAGCAGCACTCCATCAAATCGCCTTTGATTATACTCTGCCTGACTTACTGGCACAAAAAAATCTCCATCCGACGGATCAATGTTGTTAGCGGATGTCGATGGTACCTGCATAGCTGCTGGCTCTGACTGCTCTCTGACTAGCTTCTTCAATAACTTTTCTCTAAAAGCTAGTAGCAAATATTATAACTCATCTAAGGACAATTTCAAAGGAGAGTTAATAATCACCTCGAACCAGTCATTGTCTAAATCTTGCTTGGACTTAATCTTATCATCCTTCTTCATTTTTTATAAGAATACTACATCCTCCTCCTCTTGAGATGAACTTGGAAATTGCACCTATTTTTGTTGATCCTACTGGATCCATTTCTGAACTTGGTCTCTTATATGTCTTTGTTCCTGCCAATTGATGGGACCTTTATTTTTAGACCTTGTAACTACCAATACATCCACTTCTTTGACCTTATCACATTGCTTGCAATCGCAATTCCACTGATTTTCATGATTCAGATGTAGAATTCCTAATGTACTAGCACCTATATCGTTATGACACTCTTGATCTGATAATTCTATAACTATAGCATTGACCTGAGCGGCTTCCTGAGCCTATTGTTGCTGCTGCCCTTGTTGATTATTTTGATTATAATGAACCACTGGTATACCCCTTTCTTCTCTGTGCTTCACCCATAAAGGACAACTAGGTCCTATCCAATGATCAAGTGTTGAACAATACCCACAGGGCATCATCCTAGGTGGTCTACTCTCCTGATTTCCTTATTGGCTCGCCTGTTCTCTCGATGGCAACCGTCCTTGCTGCTGCCTTTGAAAATTACCTCGTGCCTGAACTGGAATAGCCTAATTGGCAGCCACTTCATTATTATTTCGATTGTCTTGCCTTGAACTTTTCCCTCTATGCTTGGGGTTATACCAACACTGACTTGTTGTGTGTCCATCTTTATCACAAATGTCACAAAATCTTTTCTCTTTCAGAGCTATTATAGAATATCCATGTTTCTTTAACTTACTAATCAAGGCTTCCTCTTTACTTTGTTTACCTTTATGTTTGTGGTGCCTTCTCACCAACTCTTCTTCATCTTGAGTATCAATATCAGAATCGATTGTCCCTTTCTCTAATTCCATTTCTGAATACGATTCAACATCTGAACTAGAATCACTATGTCTCTTTTTTGATATGCCAAATCTTCTTTCCACTCTTGCAGCTACTAACTCTAATACATCAAAACCATTAGCTATATCCACACTTGCAACTGCATGCCTGATGCTGCTCCTTAATCCTTTTAGGAAGTAACCCACCAACATCTCATTGGTAGGTCTCTCGTTACCCTGTAATCTTTCCATTAAAGTTCTAAATTTTTTAGCATAGTCTTCTACTAACATGGTCCTTTGTCTAATTGCTCTCAACTTTCTCAACACATCAGAGGGAGGCTTTTTCTTTCCTAAATCTTTGTAAAAATGTTCATTTTAATGCATCATATGTAGCAAAATGAGCAATACCATATTGAATAAACCAACTCATTGCTCTCCCTTCCAATGTAGTTGCAAATTGGTGGAGTTTGATGTCATCACCATATATGGCTAGATATCCATTTGCTGTCCACTTTATCTCAAAGTGAGCAACGTGAGAGTCATCATCTTCTTTAGAACCTCCTCTAAAATGGGCTGCTTTGACCTTGGGATTTGGAGGTGGTTGCACCATTGGTTGTCGCTGAGGTGTATACCTAGTTCTTTGACGGGTCGCCCCTCCAAGTGGGTCAAACTAGAGTCCTCTTCTTACTCCTACAGTGGCTTCTGTCAGGATCAATGCTCCTAGTATTCTGCCCACCAGCCTTACCTCTGCTGCACCTATTCCTCCTTCCTCCTCTTCAGTTTCCAGGTTAGATTCCTCTTATGCTTCATACCAATCGTAAAATGTAGAAGATGAATCCATGTTAGCTTCTTTTGCTTGCACTCTTGTATAATAAAATTTACTAAATCTTCCTCTTCATCCTTTCATGCATCTCTTTCTCTTAGCAAACACAATAGGATTGCCAAATGTGTTTGGGTTCAGGAACACATAGCTACTTACACACACTACAAACTTCTAAGAAATTCAACTTCACCACTGATCTACTCACACAGAGGAAAATACTCACAAATAGACTTCATATTCAACACTTTTTTGTTGTGATAAAATATTATTCAACATAGTTTTGCTCTAATAGAGAGAGAATTAGACTTGCACTGGGTAGAAAATTTAGAATTCTTCATTAAAGTTCTTCAAAATCACAGTGATTACAAGATAAGCAGGAGTAACACTTCTCTGAACAATAATAATGTTGTTGCGCCTTATCTATATTCAGCCTGTGCGGAAAAACAGGTTCAAAGACTCTCCTTTTGTCTTCTTGGATAGATACTCTCTTCTTCCTCTTTCTGTTCGTCTCCCTCTCTTGAAAGACGCTTCTTCTCCCTTTTTGTCCCTTGAGAGATGCTTCTTCTTGCAATTACATACTTGCACGACAAAATACAATGGACATAATCATGCGACATTGACACCCAACTAATTTGTAACTGTTTGTTAAAAATCTGAGTCTACAACATCCGATTCAGCAAAATTCTGAGTTAGGAGAATTTCGAGTCTATAGACCTTCAGAAATCTGACTCACTACTTATTCTTCCAATTTCTCTCCCCTCAACAAAAGGTACAATCAATGAAGGTATATTCTATCCTTACTCTTCAGATTTGGATATCAAAATCCATTCAGATGCAGATTGGGCATGAGCTAAGGATGACTTTAGCTTGAGGGGGAGCTATTGAGACAACAAGCTTACATTATGCTTGACGTGGACATGATCTTCATCAAATTCATCATTGGAATGATGCCATATATACTCCTTGTAGAGTTTTATTTGCATTGATTTACTGTATTGAGAGTTTGATCATACGATCACCCTCTTATGTAAGTTGCAAAGCATTTAACTTTGTAAAAGGGAAAAGTAAAAGGAGTAGAAGACATGAGTTAGAAGTGGTTGGGATTGATTCTCAATCAATCAATCAAAAGGTAGATGTGATTTCAAATTTCTCTTTTCCTAGATTGTAGGAAAAGATACCAATCAATCTAAACTTAAAAATCTTCCTAATTTTGAATTCAAATCCTTGAAGAAAAGGCATGGCCATGTACTCAAGGATCTATATAAAGACTACAACATTTGTACAATAAGAAGCATGATGATTTGAAGCAATACATATACTTCTTGTTCATTGCTTGGTGCCATTTCACTTTAGTGCTCCTTCTTCCTTAGATTTAATCAACTTGTAGAGAGTTCTGCTCTCGCTATAGAGCTTTCCATCCAGTGTTTAGACACTCACTAGAAAGATATTACTATTGAGTTTATGCTTACAAATTTCCAAATCATTTGGTTTATTACTTTCAGAGATATTGAAGATTTTTAGTCTTGGGGTCAATCTCTACAACTCCCTAAAATTTTTGGATGACACCAATTTAGTGCTAAGGTGATTTCTCCTTGTATAGTTTATATAAATTAGGACTTTTAAGCATTATAGCAAGCCAACCCTATGTATGACATCTGTCAGACATTGGTGTACAAAGACCATTCCATGTGTGTGTGGGATGAGGGCTAGTTAGCCAAGGTCCTAATCTCGGGGGTATATCCTAAGGTATTTGATGGTTAGTGGGAATGAGTGTTGCATGCTGACCACATGGCGACGCTAGATCATTCCAGATCACTGCTATTTTAGATACAAGAGGATATAAATGGATGGGAGGAGAGTGGGGCACACATCATTCGCATGTCTTTTCTGAGGAAAGTCTCACACTTGGTATCAGAGCATAAAAGATCCTTCCTCGTTTTTCACATGAGATTTTCGGTGTTTTTTTTCGTTGCCTTTCTCATCATCGTCTTCAGCCGGGTTTGCTCGTCATGTTCAGAGCAGACGCTGGAGCAAAGTTTGAGGAGGTTTTGGGAAGCTCCATAAGACCCCCCCTTTTGGGAAGAATCTAAGGGATGATCGTTTTGTGGGAACGGTCCTTGTCACGCATTGCCATCGTCGTCCATCTTCGAGTTTCCCGACGCACTTCCCATGTGGGTCTCTACGCCTTGATGAGGAAACGCTCCTCTATTGGGTCCCGCTCCTACAGAACTGTATGCTCATTTGTTTATTGACCAAGATAACCTCCTGGTCCATATGTAGTTTCCCAGTCTCTGTCACTAATATGTGGGATAAACCTGTTTCACTACGCCCATCTGTGGCTGAACAAGATATCTCCAATGCAATTTTCGAATTGATTTTGTGATCCAGCCATGGTTGAAGTTATGGTTGAACCATCCTCTTCCACTTAGTTGCCCATATTTTGAGCATCCCTTCGCCAATTTTGGAGATTTTAGTTGTTGTGGAGAGCTCTTTTAGAGCACTTTCCAGAAAGTGGATGCAAGCCATACTTTGGAATTATTTCCTTTCTGCAACAGAGGGTGAAAGTGGATTTTTCTTCATCGAACATCATCAATAAAGCACTTCTTGAAGGCATATAGATCCACAAACCAAAAGGGAGTGGATATTCTACTCTTTCCTCTTCAATTGGATGCTTCAAGAATATCAAAAGAATTTGAGATAAGTATTTAGTCAATATTTGATTGATTATTCTGTTGATTGGGCATGTTAGAAGTATTCTTGCATTACGCGTAGGATGAAGTAAGTAGAGCATTAGTAGAGATGTATGTTCGGTGCTTGAGCTTTTCTTGCAGGTGATAACTATCGATAGGTATTGAAAAGAAATATATATATATATTGATTGAGGGCCTGTACAGCCCAACAACATACTTGGAAAATTTTTCAATTGCAGGTGTTCGTTGAGAAGACAAAATAGATTGTGCCTGCCGGCACTGATGATTTGATTTTGTTGAATGCTTGATGCTTTTCGAAATTATTTCGGATTTTAAAGTGATGCCGTTAGGATGCTGAAATTTCTAAAAATTAGCATGCATGTGCATTGAAGTTTAGGAAACATGTTAAAGATTCTTTCTTTTGTCTTTTTCTGTTAAGCAAAGGCTTGTCATTGTTTATTTTTTGCTACCATCTACTTGTTTGAGTATACATAGAATATTCAAACTAGATAATGATCAGGATAAATGATTAGTAGCATTCTGATCAAAGAAAAGTATAAGATATGGATATCTAGAAGATATCATTGATTGAAGAAATTAATTCAAGTATAAGACTAAGGGAAATCTTAAGGCAAGAGCACATATTGCCAAAGTCATTAGAATGAGGAACTCAGTAGTTCACAAGTTATAATTCTAGGTTGTCTAAGTTAGAACCTAGAATAGAGGATAATTAATTCTCAAAGATCTAATGATCAAGAAAGAATGCAATTCGCATTATGATCCAAAGTAAATGCAATTCGCATTATGATCCAAAGAAATCAAGTCTAGCATTAAAAGTAAAATATTTAAAGCAATACTTAGAACGAGATGATAATTTCTTCAAGTGAAAAGCTTTGCCCTTTTGTAGAAAGGATAAAGTGAGACAAGGAATAATTTTACCAAGGTCTCATGAGTTAGAAAGTTAGAGGTAAGAGGTCTCAAGATAAGTTGACCCCTTAAGAAGAGAACTCGAAGAACACCTACAAATTATGAGTTCTAGTGCACGTTTCTATGTGTATAGAACAAAGTAGTTTATTTCACAAGAAGTATAGACTTCATATTTGTGGAATTAAAAAGACAAATCAAGTTTGACTATAATGCCATAGATAGTAATAGTAAAAGAAAAGTTATGTAAGAACTTCCTAGATTTGGAAGTTGAGACATAGACTTTAAAGTTACTAGTCCTATACAAGGAATCATATCTTGATTCTCTAACAATTTATTATGGGTAGATTGGGTAGTTCCATCTATCTATTTACCTAGAGTGAAGGACAGAGATCCTAGGTAGACTCATTTTTTTTTATTAAGCAAATAAAGCAAGTTTGTAGGCCAAGAATTCTTGAATGGCCCAGATACATAGAAAGGCAAGGTTTGTAGCAAACACGCAAGGCAAGTCTATGGGTCAGATATTCAAGAGTGGCCAAGATATATAGCAAGGCATGGTTTGCATTTATTAGACGAGGCAAGGTTGTCTCCAATAGGAAGTGATTATACAACAATGCAAGGTCTACAAGAAAGTTAGTTCCAAATGGAAGACAAGTTGAGAAGCAATTTTGATGTCTCTATTTATAGTTCTATCATAAATAGTGACCAAGTAAAGTAATCAAGTTTGAGCATGAGGGAGAGGTCACTACTGATCGGTGGAAAATTAGATCTCCACAAGACGTGATTAGTAAATGCTACCAAGTTGCTTAAAATTGATTGTAAGTTTATTTATTGTTTTATATTGTATGCATTCATCGTGTGCTATGATGAATTCATGCAATCATGGAGACTCTAGTTGGAATGCGTCAACACTTTCAGTGAAAGTGAGAGAAGAATTCCAAGAGTTGTCCTTGAAAGAATTACAGAAAAGGGCTGATTAGACCTAGCTATTTACCCTTTTGCAGCACCAGTTCTTCTAGTGAAGAAGAAAGGCGGATCTTATAGGATGTGCTTTGACTACCAAGCACTCAATAAGATTGCTATCAGACATAGATATCCTATACCCATGATTAATGATCTTTTAGACACTCTAGGTAGAGCCGTTGTATTTAATACAATAGATTTCATAAGTGGCTACCATCAGATTAGAGTAAGAGATCATGCTAAGACTGAGTTAATCCAGAAAAAACTTGATTCTTTCTTCTAAGGATATAGTATTATCTGATGGGATTCAGATGGCTCCCAAGAAGGTCTCAGTTATGTTATTTTGGCCTACATCTCTGGATGAGGGGCAATTATGATCATTTCTAGGACATTCTCATTTTGATCAGAAATTCATTTTTTTTTAATTTGTTAATAACAATGCCTATGAAGAACTTGCTTCAAGGCAAGGTTTCTTTGCATGGAAGCAAGAGTAGCAAGATAGTTTTGATACTCTGAAACAAGTTGTTTCAAAAACTCAATGTGGTCGCTTCACAAAAAAAACCATTTGAGTTCGAGTCAGATGCTAGTGGCATAAGCCATAGCACTAATGCATATGCCAAACAACCAAAAACACGCAGATGAGCAAGATGGCTTGCGGTCATGCCAAGCCTCATATGGAGTGATCGACTACAGTGCTTTAGTGGGACACGTGTTAAGTACATATGCTGCACACATGATGCCTCAAGCCAGAAACTATGTGGTAAGGCCCGACTCTTGACCATACACCTCGCCATCTCCATGAGTGAACTATTCTTTCGTTCAACAACTCCATTCTGTGGAGGTGTATACGGCACTGTACACTGGTGTTTTATCCCACGTTCAGCCAGAAATGCATTAAAATCAGAAGACATATATCCCTCCCTCGATCAAAACGGAGGGTGCCCATTTTACATGCTGATAGATTTTCAGCCAAAACCAAAAACTATTTGAAGCACATGAACACTTCGGACTTTGCCTTCAATGGATATACCCATGCATGCCTGGAAACATCATCGATGAAAGTCATGAAGTAAAGATAATTCCCAAAAGAAGGTGTCTGCATAGGACCACAGATATCACTATGTACAAGCTGCAATTTCTGAGTAGCCCCAACTGAACCAACTTTTTGAAAGGACGAATGTTGCATTTTGCCCAAAATACAGCCTTCACAAACATGTTTTCTAGGTGCCTCAAGTTTGGGCAAAGAGGACACCATTTCAGATTTCTGCAGGCATAGCAAACTAGCAAAATTCAGATGACCAAAGTGTGCATGCCAAAGCTTTGCATCTGAAATAGCCTCAAGATCATGTACTGCTCATGTTAAATCATTTACAAATCTTTCATAGTCTATGAGCTTATACAACCCATGACATAAAATGCCAAAAGCAATAATCATGTCGCCATTTGATAGATCATGAACTGTACACCTGTCATCAACAAATTTCACAACCAAGCCTATCTTGGGTAATGCAGAAACTGATAACAGATTTTTCTTGATCCATGGCACAAACAAAGAATTTGACAAAGTGAAAGAACTACCATCAAGAGTAGTCAAAATGATCTTGCCAACTCCCATAATAGGATAAGAGGAGTTATTGGCCCATGTAACAACATTCCCTCTAGGGGCAGGCTCGAATGAAGAGAAGAAACTGCACTGCGAGGTAATATGTTTGGTCGCCCCACTCTCAAAGTACCAAACGTCTGAGTCTACTGCAGACATGCACTACTCATGAGAAGATGGGTAGTGCATGTCTGCAGTACCCATATTTCTTCTTTGCCTCTTTCTTCTTTGCGTCTTTAGTAGCCAGTTTTGGATAGTTCTTTATGATATGATCATTCCCTTTATAGTACTTGCAAAACAATTTCTGCTTTTTTGATTGCTTCTCATCTTTATCTTCCTTCTTCAAATGTGTAGCATTTGCAGATTTTTGCTTACTAGTAGAAGAGATCCATTTTCCTTTGCCCTTCAGACTAGCCAGGAAAGCTTGATCTGTAACACACATAATTGACCTATTCTGCCTAGACTGATCTTCTTGCAACAAAACAGAGACTAACTCCTCAAATGACAAGGCATTTGGATTGCATTTCATCATCAGCCAAAGAGTAGAAGCAAAACTCTAATATGAATCAGGAAGACCATTCAAAACGGTATGCACAAGTGAGCTATCTAGTATAACCTCATCAGTAGAAATCAACTGTTCCTTCAAGTCTTTGATCTTTGTTAGAAAATTTTCCATAGAATCACCTTCATTCATGTGCTCACTCTCCAACTGTTTTCGGAGGTAAGCAACACGAGCCTCATTCCTAGCTTGGTACAATGTGCTAAGTGTATCGCAAGAATCCTTAGCTGTTCTCCAAGAGTGAATGTGAGGAATAATGGCACGTTTGATAGACAAAACTATCAATGCATGTGCCTGAGCATCTCTGCCATCCCAACGGATCTGCTTTGTAGTAGGTGCAGCAAAAACCGTAGCACGAACAGGAATATGCAGAACATCATCATCTTGGACACCTTCTACCTCAGCTTCTGTACCTGTAGTTGTAACAGTTGCAGGTGTGATAGGACGTTTTTCAAAACCCTGCACAATGTTCCACAGTCCTTTTGCAACCAATACATGCCGCATCATATAAGCCCATAACGGGTAGTTGGTACCATCCAACTTATCCTCAATAGCCAACATACGGAATACATCACTGCTTTCAACCATGGCTGGTGACTAAAATACCTTGATGTAGAAAATTGACTGTATCTCAAAAACTTGAATAGAACGCCCAAGAAGAATTCTGCTAGACCTATAGTAGACTTTGATACGCTTATACTGGCTAACAAAAATTGGTATATACCTTTGGCACAAAAAGACGAAATAGCCTACACAAGCACTATGATAGTGCGTTCGAAGGCCGAAACGAGCTCAGATCGTGATTTTGGCACCACATAGCGAAGCTGTTTTGATATCGAAAACACCCTAAGTATGCTCACCAAAATTTGTGCGATTCTGAGATTGCAAACAGAGGAGTGTCGACGGTGCCCTAGATGAAGCGACGACCTGCTCTGATACCAATTGTTAGAGATAGACGTCTACGGAAGCACGCGAACAGCACATGGAGGGAGAAGAAGCTTGGAGCACAACACACAATATTGAATGTATTACTAGAGAATGTACAAAGATAAGTAGCCCATTAGGGCAATAGGCGTATATACATGCCGAGGGAAAAAAACCTTCTAAAGAGGGAAAAAAGTACCCCGACGGTCCTAGTGTGTTCACGCACATCACAACCTAAATATATCAACACATCTCTCACAGTAGATTGTGAAGTAGAAGAACCTGCAGGTCTTCAATCTACATCTACCACTACGTTCCAAATTTTTTTTTGCAACAAGAACATGTTTCATCATGTAAAACCACATTGGATAGTTGGTCCCATAAAGCTTATATTCATCTTGAATCATACAAAACAAGTCATTGTTGCCAAGCATTTCACTGAAGAACAAGAATGTGACAAGATCTTTACTTCAATGAAAGCTGAAATGAATGCTGAAATTTCAGCTCATAATTTTGTTAGATTGATGGCGACTTTGACTGCATGAATGGCTTTGATATGGGGATAAAGCAACTTGTGAAAATTTTTCTTGGCTATTGAAAATCATTGTTCTATGCTCCAAATTTGATTTGCTCTATTAAAAGTGTACACCCATCATGACACAAAAATCCAGAGCTTGAGAAGGACTTGAACGTACTCTGATACCACTTGTCGTGTGTGCTTCTTGTGTGTCTCTCACACTTCTACACACACCCAACAATTTTTCACCTAGCCTTGAGTACTATATAAAGAGGGCCATACTACACACTTTTAATATCATTCTATTAGCAATTTACAAGCGTGTGAGCTTTGGGGTTTTAAGCTAGATGGTCTCAGAGATTTATATGCAGATTTGGAGGAGTTTTTGGAAGTCATCTCTTCATCTTCTTCACACTATTGAGTGTGCATGTTGATCTTATAAGTATTGGCTTCTTAATTTAGGGTTTCTTCATATGTTGCTATTGTATCAGGTTTCTACCTATCTCTTCAACACATGAAGATCACATAGCTATTGCTCAACATCCAAGAAGATCTAATTTCATATTAGGTTTACTATAATGACTATGACTATTATTTATAATTTATACACTTCATTTTGCATATATTCTCTCACATGCTACCTCTAGGCACTCTTTCTCTACATGTTTTACCTAGAACCCTTTTCAATCAGATCACATTTAGTTTTGTATCATTGTACACATTGTATATTGATATCTAGCATTTATTTAGTATGTAGTATCATTCAACTGCTACAATTTTATATTTTTCTTCTTGTCTATTGTATTGCCATTCATCGTGTTTGATTTAATCAAGGTATGTTATGTGTAGAGTATCGAAATCACCTATTTTAAAGTATTTGAGATAGATAATATTTGCATTTTGGGACACTTCATTATTTTTTAGAACTTTTGCAAGAAAGAAATGTAGGAGGAGCTTGATTCTATTCATAAGAATAAAATTGGAAGCTTCATGAGTTACCAAAATATAAGAATGCTATTTGTGTTGAGTGGATCTTCAAGATCAAAAGAAAAATAGTGCTCTTTCCTCCTACCCTATTGGAAGCTCAAGTGTAAGGTGTGCACAAGAGCAAGCTACTAGAGAGGTTGGAGATCCAATGCAAAGAAGGTTGTGGGCATAAGGAGGTTTGGTATCTTCTAGACTTGTGTGTGTGTACTCTTTGGGGTTCAACACTTTGCATAGAGAACAATTGGTCTTGTTCTAGATATCATCATTGTATCTTCTATTTGTAATCAATACACAGAAGCTTCCGGTGCTTGTGTTTGGCTTCTTCTTATTCTTCTTCCTTTTCCTACAAATATTGAAGTCCCTTTCCACAAAAGAATCCCCCAACGACATTTGGCACACCCTGTGAGATGATAAGGAGGCTTGAACATAGGAGAACCAATATTTGCAAAGTGTAGAAGAAGTGCAAGGATATCGACAGTGCAAGTGTGAGAGGTAATTTTTATTTTACTTGGAATTATCTTAGCCTAAGACAAAGAATGAGTAGCTCATGACCGCAGCCCGATCTCAAACATTGAGGGTACCTTGCAAAGCAACAAGAAGAAAAGCTATTCAAAGCTCAACCAGCCCTCTTTCATGAACATCCTGAGTAAGAATTATGGTGCCTCAAGTAGACTTAGAAGCTCTACTTGCTAGGTTAAATATCAAATTTCCATCTTTAGCACAAAAAGAACCAGATGAACAAATTAGAGGAGTTTTGGCCTTATGCAAGACAAGGGGTCTAATGGGAAGGGAAGATGCCTTTTTAATTCTTTTCCCAACAACATTTGAAGGATTAGCAGATAATTATTTCACTACATGGGACTTAATAAAAGATGCTTTTAAGACACACCTCCAACAAGGGAACACAATAGAGAATACCATCGAAGAATTAGAGAACTTAAGATTAGGTACATGGGAGACATTCCTAGAATTTATCACTAGAGCAAAAGCATTCATGGATAAATTACCCGATCTCCCTCATGACTTCTTTGTCAAGAAGTGGCTAGTCAAACCACTCCTAATTTGAACACAATGCAAAATTAATGAGTTGGTGTTACCTACAAGAACGATTGAGGAATTTATTTCTACAGCAACAAGGATAGAGCAAATCAGAAACCAATATGGAATAAGTTCTTCTAGTTTAATATATCATATGGAACATGAGGACCTAGTGACACAATTGAGAAAGGCACTTGAGAGTTTAAGGAGGAACAAGCCCAAAAAAGAAGAAGAAAATATACTAACTCAATTGAGGAAGGAAATTGAAGCTTTAAAGTTACAAAAAGAAGAAGAATCCCAAGCAGAGGAGTTAGCACAACTATGGCAACAACTACAAGAACTTTGTGCAAGGAGCATCAAAAATGGACTGTGGTGCACCATGTGTAGCAAACAAGGACATGTGGTAAGTGATTGCCCTCTTCTAAGCATTACTTGCCAATTATGCAAGAAAACGAACATGAAGCTCATGAGTGTCACTCAAGAGGGATGCCTGCACAAATGTATTGGGGACATGGAGGAGCCCAACCTCCAACTAATGTGATGGCGGTTGCACCTAGTCACAGGTAACAATTATAACCAAGGACCTAGGAGTAACTTTGGAATGGGCCAAGGAGGCCAATCGTTTGTTTTACGTATTGGGAATGTGGCCATTATTAGAGAAAGTGCCTTCTACGAGAAAATACTCCTCCTTGAAAAAACTGCCTTGAAGCTAGGGATCATTAAACCAACTACTATCCAAAAAACTAAGCATATATGTCTCGGACTCACATACAAATGATTTGTGTGAATAAAGAGAAGGTTATAGAAGAAGTCAGTGTACGTTCACTATCTTCTAGGTAGTGCAGTTAGAAGAAATAGACTCTTTGGTTATGCAAATTAGGAGCAAAGGAAAACATTGATCAAGAGTCAAGTACTATGGGACTGAACAAAAACAAAAGGACATCTGAGGACAAGGCCACTACCTGTGAAGATACACGACAAAGAGAAGAGCTTACATGTACTAGTGATGTCATTGGACATGCATTTAGTAGGGCTTGAGAGGAGTTTGAACAATCCAATAGAGCCCATGCTCTTAAAGAATTTAAGGCTTCAAGATTATTCAAATCTATCGAAATGGAGGTTATTATTTTTGAGCTAATAAACATGGACGTGAAATTCAGATAAGAGGTATTGCAGATCATTGATGAGGCCTCCTCAATCACTTTAGTAGCAAAGACTACTACTATGAGTAAGGATAAGATTATTGGGAAAGCCCCCTCACAAATTATTAGAGTCCCACATCTAAAAGTAACTATTAAGGGATATCACTTACAAGGAGTTATCGTGGATGGCACTTTTGGCATTAATTTGATGCCCAAACACACTATGCAGAAGCTTGGACTTCAGCCATTGAGACCTCAAAACTTCACTATAACATTAGCAAATCAAAGTAGAATTAGGTCAATGGGAGTGGTTCCAAGAGTTCCAATGGAAGTACAGGGTAAACTCTTTACTTTTGATTTTTCCGTATTAAGATTAGCACATGTAGATGGAGTCTTTCCTCTCTGGATTGGAAGACCTTGACTAAGGCATGCTAGTGTCATCCATGATTTAGGCAAGGACACTATGTGGGTATTAAAAAGAGGACACAAACTTAAACAAATATATTTGGAAGAGAGACCAGACCACCAAGGTCATACTAGTATGATGCAATCAATTGGCATCTGCATGGAGCAAGAAATGGTGGACTAATCGCAGTTAGAGTCAGATGAGGAAGAAGACATTCTGGCTTGGCTTCAAGTAGGAAATTCTTTCTCTTGTTACGGAATTTTTCTAAATCTATGGAATCCAGAGCACTCAACAAGGTAGCTATTCTAAATGGATTTCCTATGCCTTTTGCATAGTAGGTGTAATAAAGTAAGTCTATGATCCAAGGGTCTGGCCGGTTCAGACAGATCTGAAATCAGACACCTTTTGGTCATCCGTGTGTATGACCAAAGATCTCGAGTTTAGACTTACTAGGAGGTCTTGTGCTCTTGTGAACAAGTGATCCACTTAGCTTAGTGGTTAAGTCTCAAGGATGTGAAGGAGGAGGTCTTGGGTTCAACCCCCATGGGGTACATGGGGAGAGTGTTTTGCCCAAAGAGCTCTAGAGCCTTCTAGAAGCATCCACTTGAGTTAACTCGAGTTAACTGGGACACTTGGCGCACATGTAGTTACATGGCTGACACTTGGATGGTTAGTATCCACCTGCCCAAGAAGGCAGTCCCCTGGAGAGAGCTATATATAGAGGCATTTGGTTGGGAGGAGAGTCATCTCTCAAGCATGTGGTGGTCGTAATTCTTAGATTGTTGCATTGGTATCAGAACTCTAGGCAAGCTTTCATGGTGACCTTGCTAGGCTCATCATCTTCCTCATGCTTCCATGTTCTCAACTGCCTATGCGTGGAGTCCCTTTCTCTCCGGCGTGCATCTAACCATCCCGAATCGTCATTCTCTTGACGGGCGTAGCATAAGGAGAAGATTAGCAAAAGAATCTTCCTGCTGTGTTCATGTTGTGGTCGAGGCCAGATTCGATCTCCTGACCTCTGTCTAGGGAGGTTAATCGCCTATCCACAAGGCCAGACGGCCGTTCGTGACCTATATTGTGCCGGAATGCTTCTATGTCTAAGTTATGCGCTGTCGAAGACCTCATCAAAGAGTAAAAGAGATTTATCCTTGAGTGAATTATGCGCAGACATTTTCAGGAATCGAACTCTGTACCTTCCCGTGAGAGAAACTCTCGTAACCACGTTCCCAAGATTCGTTGTCGGTAATATATCGGCGGCAGCTGCACGTGATCTTAGTATCCCACTGTAGAAGAGATATAAGGAGCAAAAGAAGGGATACTAGCGCCGTTGGGGAATCGAAATCAGGTCACGCCGCTGGACAGCACTTCGTCGTAGCCAAGGCGCCAATGGAAGGATGACGTTCATTTGCCTGCAGATTATCTTTTTCTGCTAAAAATTGGCGCTGTAAATCCTTCATCAAGCTCTAGCTAAAGACTAAAAAGAGGTTTCGCGCGCTGCTGCCGGCAGGGATCGATCTCAGGCCGCTTCATTGGAATATTAATGACGTAGCCACGCGCCCAACTTGATTTATTTGGCTACTTTTGCAGAACAAAATCTACTAAACCAGTAATCAGAGTTGAAGTACAACTTCTTTTATCCATCCAAGAAGTTAAGTCCTCTCATCCATCCAAGGAGCCAAATCAATTCCTGTAGCTGGGAACCAGAGGAGTATTTTACTTTTAGCCAAAGAAACAAACAAGGAGAATCAAAATTTGAGCAAAGCTTGAAGGAATTGGAGCTGTGGAGTGAAGATCCGGAGGCCTAAGTTAGTCGATCTCGACGGACCAAGTCATCCAAGACTATTTCTTGATGAGGAAGCTTCAAGAATGGTGAATAGCTCCTCGCAAGGATCAAGAGGATGAATCACTCTTCCAAAGGATCAAGGGATGGACGAAGCTTTGATCAAAGCTAAGTATTTTCCAGTTTCTGCTTGATCTTAATGCTTGATTTATCTTGTTTTCATTATTCTACACTTAATCCTAGATGCATATTGAAATAGCTAAGATTTCAATCGATTAAGTCTAGATTAGGATAATGAAAACAATCAATTTCTCATTCCAAGCATTAGTTTGCATTAAGGAAAGACTTGATTTCAAAAAGATCCTTGTGCATCAAAGAATGTATTTTGGTAGTTTAAATACAGATTTCCTTTCCATTGAGTAAAGTTTTCTATTGCACCTCAAGGGTATTATTTTTATCATAGTGCATTTAGACAAAGGAAAGGATATACATGCATCAGGATTGCATGATATACATTCTTAGTACAAGGAAAAAAATCGTGCATCAAGTTCATGCATGATTATTGTATTATTTTTTGAGCATGCAAAGAACATGCATGCATACGCATATGAACATATGCTTTTGCATGTAGATACATGCATTTGCATGGAAGAATGGAATGCTGTTTGCAAGTAGATATGAGAATGTACTCTCTTAGTATTTAGCTTACTTTATAAAGCTCACAGTTTTTGACATTAGGGAAGACCAAGGACTAGTTAGTTGCAAAGACATACTAGTTCTAATTGCAACTCAAGTAATTAGTCGATTTCTTCCCAAGTCGATATTCTACTATCAAAGATAAATACTTAATGACAATTAAGTATGTTAAATATCTTGCTAGGTATAAGTAAGCACTAAGAGAAAGTTAAGTAATAAATTTCCTTGATGACCAAGAAAATTTAATTACTTGCAAACTCTTTTGTGATGTATGATGACTCTAAGTCCTGGATGTACTTAGAAAGTCATGCGGATAAAGCTTTAGTTGATTAGTTATATATTTTATGTAACTTCTCAAGCATCCCAAGGTTGGATGAGAACATCAACTATATTTCCAAAGTTCCATGAGCACTCTTCTATTTAGAAGATTTCAAAAGTTTTAAAGAAGTTTCTTGTGGTTTCAAGATTTATATCTCATGATGAAACCTCGGTAAGTGACTTTTTGGAATAGAGATATGAAATAGTCAAGCCTTCTATTTCATGTGAGATCATTCTCCTACTATGTTCAAGATGAATTTAGCTTTGGGAAGGAAGATGTTCCAAGAAAAGGATCTTGAATGATTCATGAACTCTTCCCAAAGGATCTTAAATGATTCATGAACTCTTCCCAAAAATACACATAAATTCATATTATATGATAGGTCCAAGGAATGATGAAGGCAAAACCTCTTTAGGATATAAATGTTTTGTCAAAGGTTAAAACTCAACATCAATTGATCCTTGATATCAATAAAAGGATGTTAGGTTCTATAATTGCATCTCTAGTAAATGATGCAACTAGCTAAGCAATCTTTAGGAAATAATATAAGTTCCTAAAGACTTGAAGCAAGTGTGAACTTTTCATTTAGGAGTAGAAAGTTCCAAGAAATGGATCTTGAATCCATGAACTTCTCCTAAACAAGTTATAAAGTTCAAAGTGTTCATAGTTGCATTACTATTGGATCAATCAATAGATGCTTGGACTTTAGACATAAATTTGATTAGTGAAATATGTTTAAAGGACTCTAGTAACATCTGAAGATTGACTAATAATAATGAGTCTTGTATCAAACTCAAGAATAGAAGTCGATATCACATAAACGAAAAGTCAACTTAAACTTTCATACTGGCAAATGTGATATTTCGTCTCTAGTTTGATACTCAGGAAATAAATACAATTGAATCAGTAAATTTTTTGGATATCATTTGAAAGAATTTCTTTCAAATGTTCTTTTTGCAAAAGATTCCAAGATGAACCATTTGCAAGTTATTTGATTCCCTAGAAGGAATCTCAAGTCTTTGAAGAATGGCATTCTTTCAAGTATTGAGAATGAAATTCTTCATACTCTTTAATCAATAAGTAGTTCCCTAGACATCCCAAACCACTAGAAGTGGTATTTCAAGTCCAAATTGTGATATAACTTAAAGGTATATCAAAGATTCTTAGCTTTGGAATCTGAGAGGCATAAGTGTATGCTTGGACTTGAGAAAGATCTCTAAAAATCCTGCAGGTAAGCAAAGAAGCTTAAGATAGTTTAAGAGATCTTAAAAGATAAAGACTAAGTCTTTATTTTTGTCGCAATTATCAACCAGACTTGATCAAGCTTGGCCATGATTGTCCAAGAATGTGCGATTAGAACTACTCTGTAGATTGCCCAAGTATTGGCAGTAAAATTCCGTTAGGAATGATTCACTCAAGTTCCATTTATTGAATGGAAAAAATTGTGAAAAAGTAAGCTGTTCCAAGTCTGCACAGAGTGAAGTAATTCCGAGTATGTAGTCTGCAACCGTGAAGACGGTACTTAAGTCTGTGGAAGGTAAAACATAAGTGTTTGCCTATCCTTAAAGGGATTTTGGTACAAATCCAGAAAGCATGAGCGGATGCTTAGACTAAGGCAGTAGAGAGATTCCTGTAAAAAGCCCCGGCCGGGATAGGTACCTAAAAGCACCAGTATAGAAAGGAATCTAAAGACAAGAAGTCATAAAGCTCTTGTCGCTACAAAATTGGTCAAGGGTAAACCAATTGAACTTGAATTCGAGAAAATTCAAGTACTTGGAATTCTGATTGGTTTTCATTTGAAAACCCTAGTAAAGAAGAATTGATATTCTGTCAAGAGGTTTTCAAGTTTCCAAGGCAAAGCACCTTATTATGAGGTGATCATGCGAAGGAATCAAAACCTAGGAAAATCTAGTTAGAGGTAATGCCTGAAACTTCCAATTCTTGTAAAAGAATTGAAGAAATAAGGTACTCTATCAAGAGATGTTTAAGACTTTAGGATAAGAATCACCCACACATTAATGTGAATATAAAATAGGGTGGTATGGGACACCAGATTTTATACTCAGATTAATGTAGGAAAGATGGTATGGGACATCGGACCGTGGGATGATAATTATCTTTTAGTCCTAGTTTGGATTTTGAAGTTAGGTTTCATCCTTAAGGGAATTAAGACTTCACGGAAAGTTTAATTCATAAAGGATGAAAATAGTATCTTACGATACTTCAAGGTAACTTCAAGATTAAGGAAACTGAAGATATGAAGTAAGTAACTTCCAAGATCTTCTTAGAACACTTCAAGTTTAAGTGTTATTGATCAGAAATATTTGATAAATTTCTGAAAGAAGTTGGACTTTGATTTTGAGTTGATCTTTTCAACTAAAGATTTAATTGACTAAGTCAAGCATCAAGTTCCTAGTGTAACTTGATAAAATTCACTCTTTTAGACTCAAAGAAATGCACAAGAATTGCATTCACGGAGTCAAAAAGATTGAATGTGACCTGAACTTAGTCTCAAGTGAAGCATTATTTGAATATTTAAAACTCATCGACAGAACCTCAGTGGGTCGACACACTGATGTTGGTTACCACACTAGTATCTTGTGGGTGGATGATGTTTTTTTTTTTTTTTTTTTTAAATCTTTTTGAGAAACCAGCTTATTTCTCTTAAAGATAAAAGACAATGCTTCAATACCTTGTTGAAATTGATCATTGAAAAGTTAAAGCCCTGAGTCAACTAGACTTTGACTCATAGCAAGTTTATGTATGTTCGAAGTTTGAATTGGTTGTACAGAGTTTTAGTTATTCCTTTTTGGTTTCCAAATCTTTTGGAATTGGCTCAGATATGGTATCTGATTCCTTTTGCAAAAGACCAGGGATAGCCGGTTAGAATTAGATAACTAACTTGAACATCCTAGATAGATGTTATGTACAAGAACCTTTTCAATCTTAAAAAAATGATAAGTCTAAGTAGACTTATTCATTTGATTTTGCTTCAAGTTATAGCATAAATAATTTCCTAGAGTCCAGTATACTCTAGAATAAAGAAGTTAGGAATTGCTCATTAGATTGACAATTCCCAAGAACTTTCAGTTAAAAGTCTTTGAGAAAAGTGTCCTAAGTTGGACAATTTTCATTTTGAATTTGAATTGGTGAAGTTAGTATGGTTGATTCCACCAGAATGGTAAACTTTCTCCTACAGTTTACATAGGATTTTTTCAACTCATTGGGACAGAGTAGTCCTCTAGTCGGGTGAAAAATCAAGTAACTGTTGGATCAAAGTAAACCATTGAATAAACATCCAAGTTAGATGTTTGAGACAACCAAAACTTCAAGTTCTCCAAAACAAAATTCAAGTGAATCAAGAATTCTTAAAGTCTTGCAAGGGATAAGAATCTCACCTTCATTACTACGTCCATGCACCGGACATGCCCAGAAATGGACTAGTAATTTGAATCCACCTAATTTGTGCCTAGATCGCACATCCAGAAACTGTGAATTAGCTAGGGATATGTGTTTAGATCCACCTTTATTATTCATTCACTATTTTGTACTTTGACTAGTTTATCAAAGTGCAAAGCGAGATAGTGTTTAGAATCATTTGGGCAAGGATGCCACCACAGAGATGAGACATGTTCTTCCAGTTCTAGAACATGACCATGTTCTTCCAGTTTTAGAACATGAGGCTCGGGGGTTGCCTATAGTATGTATATAGCTCTATTTTCGAGGACTAAAATATTTTCCAAGGGGGGAAGAATGTAATAAAGTAAGTCTATGATCCAAGGGTCTGGCCGGTTCAGACAGATCTGAAATCAGACACCGTTTGGTCATCCGTGTGTATGACCAAAGATCTCGAGTTTAGACTTACTAGGAGGTCTTGTGCTCTTGTGAACAAGTGATCCACTTAGCTTAGTGGTTAAGTCTCAAGGATGTGAAGGAGGAGGTCTTGGGTTCAACCCCCATGGGGTACATGGGGAGAGTGTTTTGCCCAAAGAGCTCTAGAGCCTTCTAGAAGCATCCACTTGAGTTAACTCGAGTTAACTGGGACACTTGGCGCACATGTAGTTACATGGCTGACACTTGGATGGTTAGTATCCACCTGCCCAAGAAGGCAGTCCCCTGGAGAGAGCTATATATAGAGGCATTTGGTTGGGAGGAGAGTCATCTCTCAAGCATGTGGTGGTCGTAATTCTTAGATTGTTGCAGTAGGTCATTGAGGAAGTGGTCGTACACACACTATACAACTTCATGGATGGATTCAGCAAATACAATCAAATATCCATCCCTCTAGAAGATTTTGAGAAGGTCGCTTTTATTACACCATAGGGCACATATGTGTATGTTAAGATGCCTTTTGGACTTAGAAATGCTCCAATCACCTTCAACAAGACTGTGAACCTTATCTTTTGACCTTTACTTATGGAGGCTTTGCAAATTTTTATAGATGATTTTTCATCCTTCTCAGGTACTCGTACCAATACTCCTATGGATTATTTGAATGATCACCTAATTCAATTACAAAATGTTTTCAAAAGATGTTGAGAGACAAAATTAAAATTGAATCCCAATAAATGCCACTTCCTAGGAATAGAAGGTACTCTCTTGGGACATGTAGTATTTTCCAAAGGTATGGCCCCTAACCTACAAAAAATATAGCAATATTAAAGTTACCTAGACCCAAGTCACCAAAAGAAATTCAGATTTTTCTAGGTCACACTGATTACCATAAGAGGTTTATAAAAACGTATGCAAATATAGCTAGGCCTTTGGCTAGGCTTACAAGTAAAGAAGTACCCTTCAAGGGGGATGAGGAGTAGGAAGTAACTTATCAGACGTTGAGATCCAAACTGGTAACTACTCCAATTCTTATTACACTAGAATCGTAAAAAATTATCCATGTACATGAAGATACCACTGCATATGCAGTAGGAGCAATCCTTGCTCAGTATAGTGAGGAATACAACTTAGAAAGGCCTATCCAGTATGCCAGTAGGATTTTGACAAAAGCTTAAAATAATTATAGCACCATAGACGTAGAAGCCCTCGCTATGGTTTTTGCTATCCGAACGTTTTTCTACTACTTGCTAGGGGTTAAATTTATCATTATAACTGATCATCAACCACTCAGGTACTTATTAAATAAGTCACAAGCAAGTGGTAGAAAAAATATTATGGATGATCGCTTGTCTAGGATTAACACAAATGATCAAGCAATTGGAGTGGAAGATGACTTTCGAGATGATAAATTCTTCTTTGTCAAGGCACAAGGATGGTAGGTTGACATCACGAATTTTCTTACAACTGTTATGTATCCATCTGATGCAAGTTCTATGCAAAAAAAGAGGCAGCTAATTAAGAGCAGAGCTTTTACATTCATTGAAGGAAAATTGTATAGATATGGTAAGTATAACCATTTTAGAAAGTGCATGGAAGAAGAGGAGGTGAAGGAAATCCTTTTAACTGTACATGTAGGACTAGGTGGTGGACACCTTCTGGGCCACATTATGAGTTAGAGAATTCTTGATGTCGGCTTATGGTAGCCCACATTATTTAGAGATGTAGATGAATGGGGGAGAGCATGTGATGTATGTCATAGGTATGACCCCAAGCCCACAAAGTAGCGACACAATCCTTTGGTTGTTTCCACATCATGGCATTCATTTGAGAAGTGGAGGCTAAATTCTATAGGGTCCATCTACCTTGCATCATTCTTGAAAAAAGAGAAGTATCTATTGATTGCCACTAACTATGCAACAAAGTGGGATGAATCTATTGCTTCTTCTAATTGCACAGCACAAACAATTAAAAATTTCCTTTACAATTACATTATTTGTAGATTTGGGTGTCCTCTTAAAATTTGCACGGATCAAGGAACTCATTTTGTGAACAAGGTTGTTGACAGGATGCGGGAAGAAGCAAGTATGGACACACATGAAGATCTAGCACTGAGGCAACCCTTATTTTTTTCAAAACCCCCACATCATTCTAAAGTGATTCTCATCACTACGAACCCTTGTAAATATCATTTCACCTTTTTGTAGCTCCATTTTGTACAAGTCGAGGAGTCCTCGAGCTTGGGGAGCCTTAGATGTAGTTGCCTGTCAATTTTCATATTTTTTAGATCTCGTTTGGGCCCTCAAATAAGCCCCGGAACCTAATTTTTAACTAGGCCGGACACTAGGTCTGAACAGGGCCATAGCTAGTCAAGAACTATAAATAGAGCTAGAGAGCTCATTTTGGGGGTGAGCTTCTTGTAGTTTGAGCTTGTATGAGAACTTTCTTGCAATAGAAGTGATTCCATTGTCTACTCTCTTTGTTCTTACTGCGTGTGCGCGTGTGTGTGTATGTGTGTGCATGCTTGTGTGCTTCTCACTCACGCACTTGTGCTTCCACTTGCTCGTGGTCTTCATACCATCCTCATGTCTTCCCGGATTGACATTAAAGGAGGTGTTACTCATCACTGAGCTACACCAAATTTTGGCGCCGTTGCCGGGGATCGAGCTTTGAGGACGAGCGTGTGATGGTAAGACGTAGAGAGGACGCGTTGGAATGGTAAGTAGTAGGTAAATTTCTGATTTTTCTCCATCTCCATCTTCATCTTCACCTCCTTCTCCATCTCCACCTCCACCCCCTTCCCCACTACATATCCTCTCTTCCTTTTCTTTCCCTCATTTGTTGTGTGCGAGTTTGAGAGAGAGCGATTGTGAGTGCTTGTATTTGTGCGTTTTTTGCATGTTTCTTGCAGGTGGCAGCTCCATCATCATCTCCAGCAAGCTCAGCAGGTACAGAAATTGTCTGCACAGTTCCCGAGGCGTTGAGCTCGAGCTATCGCGACACTCCGAAAATCTCGACTTCTCACGATTCTGAGTGCACCACGGCATTGCGCAGGCCTAGAGCTCCTAGGAACCCTAGATAGAACAGGAAAATTCACCATATTCTGAGCTATCGCGACACCCCGTGAGCTATCGCGACACCCCAAGGTATCGCGACACTCCGAGCTATCGCGACACCCCAAGGTATCGCGACACTCCGAGCTATCGCGACACCCCAAGGTATCGCGACACTCCGAGCTATCGCGACACCCCAAGGTATCGCGACACTTCGAGCTATCGCGACACCCCAAGGTATCGCGACACTTCGAGCTATCGCGACACCCCAAGGTATCGCGACACTCCGAGCTATCGCGACACCCCAAGGTATCGCGACACTCCGAGCTATCGCGACACCCCAAGGTATCGCGACACTCCGAGCTATCGCGACACCCCAAGGTATCGCGACACTCCGAGCTATCGCGACACCCCAAGGTATCGCGACACTCCGAGCTATCGCGACACCCCAAGGTATCGCGACACTCCGAGCTATCGCGACACTTCGAGGTATCGCGACACTCCCAGCTATCGCGACACCCCAAGGTATCGCGACACTCCGAGCTATCGCGACACTTCGAGGTATCGCGACACTCCCAGCTATCGCGACACCCCGACCCGACCTATCGCGATACCCGGCCATTAACGCATGAAAAATGAGAGTTAATTTTTGAGTGAATGAAAGGGTAGTTGAGCTTGAATTTTGACATATTGGTATAACTTAGAACCTTGGTAGGGGGCAAAAGGCATAGAAACCAGAGATAGGTGGGACTAAGTGATTCTCAGAGATAGGGGGTACAGTGAGCTACCCAAGGGGGTTAAAATTATTGAAACGGGTCTTTCAAATACTTGTGGCAATAAAGCTATACTAACTGGTGAGTTTTTGCAGGAACTTTGTGGGCACTCAAGGCAATCAAAGCAAGCTAGCAAGGGTGAGTACCGGGCTTGGGAGAAGGCTTCCTGGGCTTGCATAGCTGTCGGGTCAACCAGCTGATTGAGGTTGGAAGATCTCATAACCCTCCTTTGTCAATTCCTAGCCTAGGCTAAGTACGACTTAGGTGTGGTAATTAACTAGGGCAACGTTAGGCACGAATTAAGTCCAAGAGAATTAATCAACCAAGTGCAAGAAAATAAATAGGTCTTAAGTGCGAAAACACTAAGGGACAAAAAGGTAAACGGGAATCGATCACTCATCAAGTGCGGAAATTCATTTAAGTACTCCTGACGACGCAATTTCAGAAAAGACCATAAACATACTATTCAACTAAAAAGAACAAAGTGATTGGTGCAAAATCAGCCTGCAACGAGAGTGTGCTTGGGTTCCAGGGGGTGAATAAATCAGGCTTATGAACCTTAGATCAGGCAGACACTTAGGCCGAGACAGACAAAGCCTCAGATCTTCTGAAGCTAGTGTCAATCACACTGCCAGATCTTGGGCCCAGCAGTTGAGTGGTTACCCATACACTGCCAGATCAGAGACAAGTGATTCTGAGATGTCCTATCACATGGAGAGATCAGTAGGTAGTTCAGGGTTGGCTTACCTAGAGAAGCCAGAAGGGCCTTATAAGACGCAATTGGAATATATCAGGACGAATCGTCTAGGTGCTCGCATCTACGAAGACGGACTGAGAAGATCGGTGGTCCAGATTAAGAACCCCGATCAAACCCATGGATTAGACCACCCGGTAGTCAAGTTTGAGAATGGATCGTACCTAGATAAAGAGGGGACTATGTATGTAGTCAGCACTCTCCCTGATAGAACTGATGAGTTTGGAAATGTGATTGCGGAGACCGACATGGGTGACATAGAGCAAGGGAACTTAGAGAGAGAGCCAAGAACCCCCCGTGGTAAGTCTGTCTTGACCAGAATCATGACTCCTGAGTGGATTCCACAAGATAATAAAAGCATAGATCTGCTTTTAAATCGGGAAACCGATGAGGCTTTTTGGAGATATAGAACTTCTCAACCTCAGGAGGGGAATACCCTCACGATCTACGAGTTTAAGGACCCTGATAGTCCAGGCCAAGTAACCTACCTAGACACTGCATCAGAGAGAATCTTCGTGGTCACTGAGCAGGGCAGACATGCCTACACTTGGAAGGGTGAATTTGTTTTTCCCCAACCAAGGTCTAATGTGTCCTTTGGTCATCAAGGAGCTGGGACCTCCCAAGCTCATGGCGTTCAAAGAGATAGAGGTAGAGACAAACCTGAGGTAAGTTTTGTCAACTCCCTGGGAAGAGAAAGAACGGGAACAGAAAGGAATAGAGTAGAACCTGAGAGACATAGAACCCCACGGAATCACCGGGACATTTATGATTTTCCTTTGCCAAGGCCGAGAGAACACACTAGGACCCTACGACCAACCCAACTTGTGAAGTCCATGAAGAATTATTTCGATGGCACGGGAGACCCTTATGACCATGTGGCAGAATTTCGACAAGTGTTGAAAGCTGAACAAGTGGAGGACCTATTCACACAATATAATGCTTTCGGTCTGACCCTTAGGAACACTGCCCTTACGTGGTTCCAACCACTGAATGAGAGGCATTTCAGAAACATAGACCAACTCTTGGAGGCATTTATTGTGGAGTTTTCTAAGAGCGGAATCAGGCATAACACCTCCTCACTAATTCATAGCTTCAAACAAACACCTCAAGAGACGGTCAGACTAGCTGGAAGAAGATTTAGACAGTACCTGGAGAGATGTCCTATGCCGGAGTTACCCACACCAGCCAAACAAGTGGCCTTGTTCCTAGACGGATTATTGAGCACTAAGCTCAGGTCATATGTGTACCTGAAGGACCCTAGAACGATAGAGGAGTGCGTGCGCATGTGCATAGACATTGAGGACAATCTAGGTGAGGAGTTAGAACTATCAAAAATCTATAAGGATTTTGACAGCTCTAGTAAACCGACATCTGGTCAATCCACATCCATCGAGGAACTTGCAGAGAAGGTAGCCCAAAAACTAGGTGTCTCTAGCAAGCAAATTCCAAGATTTGCCCCAGTTAAGCGGTGTTACAATTGTGGCGGTGAACATATGGCAAGTGTATGCCCCATTATGGCCCAACCTCAGGTGAATCCTAGTAGCTAGTACTGCACCATAGAGCGCAGGTACACCAATCACACGGCACAAGACTGCCCATATAACAAACAAACTGTTAGACAAAATTATCCTCAGCCATATCCACAACATGGTAGGTACCAGAATCAGTACCCATCACCACAATACAACAGACCACAACAAACTTATCAGCCACCTTATCAAGGGCAGCAGAGACCTCAACCAGTCCTAGTGCAGCAACCCCCTGCTCCAACCAATGTGATCCCAGTGAAATATGCATCTATTGAAGAAAATCCGAATAGAGCCATAGTTCCAGTCACCCCATTGTTATCAGACAGTGATCCAGGTGACCCTAGTTTTGACTCCACACATATTGATAGCCCACAGGCTTACTACATGCAGTCACCCGAGCATAACGAGTCATACTACTATGAGGACCCAAGTGAAAATAGTGGGGAACCGGAGTATTCTAATGTCATGTACACAAACCCCAACTCTAGACCTCAACCTAGGCAGGTACGACCTCCATTTCCTAGAGGACCATGCTTCAGATGTCAGGGAGATCACCTTATACGTGATTGTCCACTGCCTGCCCCCACACAGCCTCAACCAATAACCATTCAGGGCTTCTGTCAAGACTGCGGGAAAGAACATCTCCTACGAGATTGCCCAAAGAACCCCAATAACATGCCTAAAATCACTCCTATCAATGTTGTTGGGTTAGTTGTAGACTCCACAGGGAGTGTGACTTCCACTGCACCTGTGCAGGTGATCACAAGAGCCCAGGCACTTCAACGACACCAAGATGTTGTTCAGGAAAAGAGCCCCGAGGTGAGTGCAACAGAGAGCATACCCAAAAAGAGGACTAGCGCCTGGAAGGATAGTCGTGAAAGAATGAAGAGACAATGGGCAAAAAAGATAAATGAACTTGAAGAAAGCGTGAGGGAAACCAAGGCAAAAATCACAGAAATCACAGCTCAACCGCACTCCCACACACTTCCACCACTACCATCCCCATCACCCTCCATTTCTCCACCCTCTAACACACCCCTCGTAACCCACCCACCACCCCGAGTAGGATCAGTATTAGCTGACCCCACTCCTGAAGGCTTGGACATGATGTTTAAAGCCTACCAGGCTCGACTTCAAGAAGGGCCAACAGCTGTAAACCTAGACAAAAGTTACCCTAGAGCCGACTTAGAGATTGAACGGATGAAGATGTGCATGAAACTGGTAGAACAAGCTCAAGCTATACTTGAGACTAGCCAAAAGTTCAATTAGACGAACTCTGTCAAGCCGGATTTGCATTTCCAAGGCTTACTAGAAAGATTAGAGCAGTTGGTAAACAAATCACAAGTTTCTTTACCTCCTCAGGCTCAACCAGTTATTGAAAGAGGAAGCTCACCACACATGGTAGCTTATGTTCCTAATTCTACGGATGCCGGAATACCTCCTTCAATACAACAGTATTCTCCAGAGTTCTTGCGGGAAATACAAGAAGAGAAATGGGCCAAAGAGAAGGGTGATTCCCCTCCCATTCCGGAGATTGATGATCTTCGTGATCAATTTCCCCAAGACATTCCCTCTATCTATGGGGATCAAGCAGAGCAACAAGAGGATGAGAGATTAGATTTTGAACCTAACTCTTTACTAGAGTTGCCTCAGTTCACAGGCCCCTGGGAATCTGAATCTCTCCAGATCAGAGCTCCCACGATATTGGTAAGAAATGAAGACTCAGTGATTCCCAGGAACACTGATGTTGTGAAGAACACTAAGGTTCAATGTCACCTCACTGTAGAGGAACTCCTCAAGGCAAGACCGGAGCTCTGGAATCATGTGAAGGATCAGGTCCCAGAACTTGATTCCAATGCACCAAAATTAAGCGCTAAACAAAAGGTACCCGAGGTACCTCTCGACAAGATAGGAGACATGAGTGAAGGTGAAGAAGGTAACACTTATCTTCCGATCACCTATCAAGGTTACACAACCAAAGCAATTGTGGATTCGGGGGCGGGTGTTGCTATTGCGACTACCTCCCTGTGGAAGCGACGGGGCAAACCCACCTTAAGACCAACGAGAATGAAACTTCAAATGGCAGATGGTCATTTTGAAAGACCTCTCGGATTGCTTGAAGGGATAACTCTAACCACTTGTGGTGTAGAGTTTGAACATACGTTTGCCATATGTGACTTTGAGAAGAATAATGTTTACGAGATGATCCTAGGAAGACCCTTCCTACGACAATTACAAATAGTACAAGATTGGGGAACCAACTCCTTGTACTTACAACACTTAGGGGTCACCACCAAGGTCAATCTGAAGGATCACACCTTCAGAGATGTACCACCCCTACAGTGGAATCCTATCCACAAAGCGAAAGAAGACTCTATCTCCGTGCATTCTGGAAGTTCACCTGAACCATCCTGGTTGCATGAAGATACTCACTTGTGGATGTGCAAGGTCGCGGAGGAAGAGGAAAAGCGCCGAAAAGCGAGAGAAGAAGGAGCTCCCCCAGGAGATAGACCAATAAAAGACCCAGCCTATACTCCGATGATATTTCCTGATGAGGAATTCGAGCCTCATGGTTGGGCAGAAATCTTAGCTACCATGGACATTGCAGTCAATGAGGAACAATGGACACCCCATTGCGATGAGGAGGGTTACGATATTTCAGTGTTCATGTGTCAGCCCTTGTTGGAAGAGTGTGATCCTAGTGAGTTCATAGGAGAAGAAGAGAATGACGATGATCTAGAATCCATTGTGATGGATACATACTTTGACTCAGAGGAACATTACTTAGAAGACCTAGGGGTGTTAACCCAAAAGGAAGAAGAACCCCTTGCGAGTATTAAAACGATAAGTGCAAAGAAAGGAAGTGAAGGAGGTCAAAAGAAAAAGAAAAGGAAAGTAGTGAGACAAGAAGAGGAAGAATCATTGTTTGAAGTACCAGAAAATTTCAAGAAATATGAAGTGGAAGACCGAAAAATTTTGGTACGAATGCCTAAGAGAGAGGCCATGATAGGAGAAGCATATGACAATAAAGAGAAGACTAAAAAAATTGTAGTGACCATTGAAGGGAACGAAGAGCGATGTACGTACATAGGAGACGACCTAAGTGCAGATGAAGAAGTAGAGCTTGTAGCTCTATTAAGGGAATATAGGGATGTGTTCGCATGGCATTATAGAGACTTGAAAGGAGTAGATCCAGAGATTTGCTCTCACACGATTCCGATGACTGCTGATGCTAAGCCCACCAAACAAAAACCCTACACATATAATGACAACTATGCGGCCAAAATAAAAGAGGAAATTGACAGGCTGATTGAAGCCGGATTCATCTATGAGATTGAGCACACTGAATGGGTGTCCCCTATTGTAGTGGTGCCCAAGAAGAATGGGAAATTGCGAGTGTGCATTAACCTTAAAAAAGTTAATGCCGCTACGATTAGAGATAGTTATCCACTTCCCATCACCGAACATCTTTTGGAGCGTGTTGCAGGCAAGGAAGTTTACAGCTTCCTTGATGGATTTTCAGGTTACAACCAAGTAGCCATTGCCCCCGAAGATCAACACAAAACGGCCTTTGCCACAGAATGGGGAATCTTTGCATTCCGTGTGATGCCATTTGGACTCACCAATGCACCTGCAACATTCCAAAGACTCATGTGTCATGTCTTCAAAGAGTTCTTGCGAAAGAGCTTAGAAGTATATGTGGATGATTTGTGCGCTCATTCCCAAGAGAGAAGTTACCACATCCCTGAACTCAGGCAAATCTTCAACAAGTGTAGAGATTATCGAGTGTGTCTGAATCCAGAAAAGTGTGTGTTTATGGTACGCCAAGGTAAGATCTTAGGTCACATTGTTTCGAAGAATGGAATATCAACAGACAAAGACAAGGTAAGAGCAATAGCAGAGTTGGCCAGACCAAGAAATGTGAAAGAGGTACAAGCCTTTATGGGCCATTGTGGATATTACCGTAGATTTATCCACATGTATGCCATCATAGCTAAACCTCTTTATGGGCTGTTGACGAATTTTGAATGGAACGAGGAATGCGAGACTTCCTTCAATGAGCTGAAGAGACGTTTGTGCACAGCACCAATATTGACTACTCCGGATTGGAGCAAACCCTTTCATGTCCATGTAGATGCCTCCAATCATGCAATAGGATGTGTGCTAGCACAACCCACAGGTGAAGGAAATCTAGATTTGCCGATAGCATATGCTAGTAGGCAATTAAATGCAGCGGAACGAAATTACACCACAACGGAGAGAGAAGGCTTGGGCATGATATATGCTGTGAAGAAGTTTAGACACTATCTATTGGCCAATAAGTTCAAGTTTTTCACTGATCATCAAGCGCTACTATATTTGGTCAATAAACCTTGCAATACAGGTCGCTTAGTAAGATGGTTTCTCTTACTAATGGAATACGACTTTGAAGTTGTTGTCAGGAAAGGTAGAACCCATCTTAGGGCAGACCATCTTTCTCGCATCACTTCAGGAGAGCCACCACAAGGAGTGTCTGACGAATTGCCCGATGCTTATCTGTTCAATTTAGAAGTTGTTCCTAAATGGGCAAACAAGCTGGTACCAATCCTAACCTTCGGGCCTGCAAATAAGAATGTGAAAACCAGCAAAGAGGAAGTTGTAAAATCATTAAAGTATCAAATCTTGGCTGGAAGTATGTACAAGCAAGATACAGAAGGAGTGTTAGCTTCTTGTGTCGAGGAGGATGAACATGCTAGTTGGCTGCAACAAGCCCATGAAGGACTGCTAGGGAATCACTACTCTAAACTGCGAACATTGCAGAATCTAAAGCGCTTAGGAGTGTATTGGCCGAGCATGGACAAAGAAATACAAGAGTGGATCCACAATTGTCCAGTATGCCAGAAGAGACCCCCAGTGGAGCATGCCACTCTTTATCACGTGTCATCAATCCCCGATTGGAGTGCTCCATTGGTCGAGTTCATGAGATCGGGAACATTACCCAATCAGGCTAGTCTTGCAAGAAAACGGAGCATGGAGCAAGAGGCTCAAGACTATGCCTTAGTAGGGGATAACCTATATAGAAGAGGCAAGGATGGTTACCTAAGACTGTGCGTACATGAATCAGACTACCTGAAAGTCTTAGAAACGGCACACAGCGGTGTTGCAGGTGGACACTTTGGGCCTGACAGAGTAATTAAGACCATTCTATTCTCAGGACTGTGGTGGCCCACTCTTCATATGGATGCACATACTTATGTGAAGAGTTGCGACACATGCCAACGTGCCCAATATCCGACAAGAAAAGATGAAATGCCCTTGAGGCCAATGATGGGAGGACGTGCATTTTCAAAGTGGGGTATAGACTTTGTAGGTCCCATCAACCCCCCAGCTAGGAACTCCCATGCAGAATACATTATTGTAGCCACTGATTACCTTACAAAGTGGGTGGAAGTAAAAGCCACGACAAAGCATGATGCTCAAACGACGGCTAAGTTCTTATTCGAAAATATATTCACTAGATATGGGTTACCCATAGAGTTGGTTAGTGATAGAGGTACGCACTTCTTGAATGAGGTCATTGAAAATCTCCTTCAAGAATTCATGGTGGTACATAAGAAGTCTGCACCCTATCACCCACAAGCTAACGGACAAGCCGAGAGCACGAATAAGATCCTGTGTAACGTATTGACGAAACTGGTCAATAATAAACGCTCTGATTGGGACAAACAACTTCACCATGCTGTTTGGGCATACCGAGTTGCCTACAAAACGGTACTCAATGCCACCCCATTTCAGATGGTCTTCGGACAGAATGCAGTGTTACCACTAGATTTCCTAATCCCAGCGTTAAGAATAGCACAAGAGCATGAGTGGAATGGACATGAGTTGTCCTCTAGGATCTTGGATCTACAGCGTTTAGGTGAAACAAGGCTACGAGCAGCAGCAGGTATCTACGCTGCAAAGAAACGGCAAAAGGCATACTTTGATGCCCATGTGAAGGATAAGGGCTTGAGAGCAGGAGATCTAGTGTTAGTCTACACATTGAAACAACACGCAAGGAAGCTAGAAAAGAGAGGCTACGGACCTATGATCATTAATAGGATCTCCACGAGTGGAGCTGTACAACTAGCCACTTTGGAGGGGGACGTCCTCCCAAACTATATTAGCGGGTGCAGAGTCAAGCTGTATCAAGAACCCCTCACGGAGGAGATGCTAAGCCGACTCAATACTGCTAAACAACGTAAAGAGGAGGAGAAACGAATTCGAGAAGAAGCACAGGCAGAGGCCTTAGAGCGTATTCGACGAATGAAGCTGAGGAGACAAGGAAGGGACCAGACTATGACGGACACTCAAGAGTCTCCAGGCTATCACATGGCCATGTGTGAGGCTTCAGGTGAACGTATCCATAAGATAGTGGACCGACGACCTTTTGTGACCCTAGAAATAGGACAAAGAGACAGCACAACAAGTGTGAGGGCTTTAATTGATTCAGGAGCAGCCACAAGTGCAGTTCGGCTTTCTTATTGCCAGCAGCTGCAATTGGAGGTAAAACCCATAGAAGCCTATCTGATAGGATTAGGAGGTGTTGAAACCCCCTGCATGGGAGAGGTGGATCTTCCCCTCTACATACAAGAGGTCCTCATGCCAGTAAAAGTGCTAGTGTGTGAAGACGAGGATCTGACCGAACCGCTTATCTTGGGCCAAGACTGGATCTATGATCACGCAGTCAACCTGAACCTAAGAAGTGGACTTCTTCAGGCTTGGGTAGGCCAGAGTCGTCTCACGATTGAATTAGAAAATCAAGCACTCAAACCAATAGAACAGGCAACAACTCCTGGTCCCTCCAGGAATCCACACGAAGATAACCACGTTGTGCTTGTCCAAACTTCTATGGTGCAGAGGAATGTCAATCTTACTGAAGGTTCAGGAGCCAAGAAGGAGTTCCTAATTGATCCAAAGAAGATTCTAAACGAACGGACCGAACATCACTCTATACGAAGGAGACCGCTGATCAAGAGGAAGGAGCGCCAACCCGCGCAACATGGAGCATCTCGTGGCGTGAAGCAGATCTGGATACGCAAGGAGGGGAGACCCACAGCTCCAATCGCAGATTCTCAAGGAGACAAGAAACGAGCCTCACAATCAAGGAACAAAGCTAAGAAGCCCCCTAGGATAACCCCTAGGCACACCATCTCTATTTGGGTTCCTAAGCCATCAATGAAGGCCATCCCTAATGCTAGACAGATATGGGTGCCCAAGGCTAGCTTACAAGCCCAAATTACTTCAACTACAGGCACAAGGATGAAGCAGCTCTCACAAGCACTCTTGGCCAACAACTCAGGAAGTGACAAGATACCTACACCTCTCACTGTCCACACTCCCATCAACCCCAGGAATGTCTGGAAATGGGTACCCACAAGGTCCCAACCACATCACACACTCAGACCAAAATCTTCACCTGTCCTTAGCTCTAAGAGCTACGACTCCTGTATCAAAGTGTGGAGAATTAAACTGTGTACTAAACCCCCTGACCTTATTCTGTAAATCCGTCCACACTAACACAGAAGCATTTCGAGCCCATTGCATAACCAAAGTATGCATCTAGGATGACACTGACCTTTAATCACCACTCACACATATCATAAACACCTCACCACTAACCACAGACCTCCGGGATTGTCATGTTAGTATTGTGAAGGGAACACCATTACATCTTGTTTCCTATGCAACACTAATATGCCTTTCGTCTTCCAGCAGATAAGCGACCTACTCTCATGGCAACCGCGGCAGGCACAAGCTCTCAGGCAGGATCTGGTGCCCCTATCAATTGGGATGCCATGCCAGTGGAAGCTCCACCAACAGCTAGGCCTGAAGAATTCTTGAATGTGCGAAGGATTCCTATTCCAGATCCACCCAGTGGACTAACCGAAAGAGTAAAAGGGCACTCCCATTGGTTCAATGAAATGCCAGGGGATTTGGGAGACGCAGACCACATCTGGGAGTCCAAGATGGAGTGTGGAGGGGTTTGGTGGACCTTCCAATTCTTTTCAAGAGAATTTGAGACCTTACAAAATGCAGCTCCCCTTCAAGAGATCTGGCGAAAGGCAGGACTGCAAACTTACTTCAGTGCAGCTCTACCAAAACCTGACTTCCTCAGGTGTTACTACTTGATTGCTACGATGAAACCTACCGGGGATAAAGATCATTCAGGCACATTCTGGGTGCCCTCCTTATCTAATCTGGAGGAGATGAGGAAGTTTGAACTAAATGTAACATTAATCAAGGAAGCCCTTCAAATGTATGGCACTCATGTGCCTTCAGATCGCGACCCCCTGATACCAGAATCAATGAAAAGCAATAGAGTCAAGAAGCTCAAAGACATGTGCGCCCTCACCCCCAACATCGCCATACCCCTGCGGATGTGCCTCCAGCACTTCGCATTTCCAGCTCAGGACCGTTTCACTCAGCCTCACAAGAAGATATGGTACGGACTGTATTTAGCAGAGACCGGAAGCTTGCCCATTAAGATGCCAGTATGGATCTTAGATCAGGTATATGAGGCAGGCAAGTGGGGGGTGAGGAAGCCCACTCTACATGGTTGCTGTGCGTTGACTAGAATCATCTACAGATGTCTGGCGTATGATGTGCCAGTTGCTCGAGCTCTAAAGTATGCACATCTGGAGTTGTTTAAAGGGCGAAAGTCAAGGAGTCAGCCTGCAAAAAGAATGCGTGGATCCCTTTCACAAGTCCTGATCCCTCCAGCAACCACTACCGAAGTCTCCACTAGAGAGGAAGCCCCGGTGGCACCAATCACAATCCATCTCCAGGAGTCTCAACCAAGAGAGGTGGTACAGCCCACTCCCTCTGCCCCTCCGCTACCTACCGAGGCAGAATTTGCAGCGATGGCCACTTTCACCGAAGACCCAAATTTTGATTTTGAAACATTTCTGCAGACGGCTCATCTATCAGACAGTGAAGGTTGCCCTGACAATGTCGATCCGGGGACATCAACCCAAAGAGAACATGCACGAGGCGAGACAAGCAGCGTACAGGAGCTAGGAGTGACGCAACCTCCTCAAAGACTAAACACACAAGCTCAGGAGCAGGCACCAAGGAATAACCCAGAAGAGAGTGAAGACGAAGCCCCTGCATATACGGCACAGCTCAAACGATTATACCAGACAATCAAGCAGGTACAAAGACGCCATAAAATGTCAGAAGAAGCAAATAGGGCCCTAGTAAACCAGATGTTACAGTCAGAGCATATCGACCCCCAGTTTGTAGAATCACTAAATCTGTTGGCGGACACTTGTGGCATCAGTGAAGCAATGAGAACCATGGTCTATCAAGAGAACCCTGCTTATGATCAAAGAAGAATTGATACACGGCCGCGACAAGGAAAGATGATTCAGATGGAAGTATCTACCGCGTTAGCTACGTCCACATCAGAAGATGTGCACATGATTAGCCCTAGGCACAATGATGAACTGGAGGAAATTACGCATGCCCCATCTCCCCCATCATCTCCTATCCCACCCTCAGAGCCTCTCTCCACGTGTCTTTCTACACAACCATTCTCCTCCTATAGTGAGACCCTTGTACACACCCCCATTTCCACTCTCCTTCCTTCACCCTCATCCATCTCTGTCACTCAAGTTTTTGAACCTCAATTAGGTCACCCTTTCTTCCCCCATGCCGTTGGACAACCATCTGTCACTAGTCAGACTCTTTCCATCTCTTTGCCCTCCATCCCTCCATTTCCTCCCCCCCAAACTCTACCTACCCCGTCCCTTGTAACTGCCTCGAGCACCACACTAACCACCCAACCCTCCTTCTGGACCTACCTTGTAAACATTCTTCAACAGGTTGAGGAACATAAGAATAAGTCCCATCCCCAAATTCACTCCCCCACATTCACGGCCACCACTATCACACCACCCACCGTCCCGGTGTTCACATTTCACGAATCACACTCACTCATGTCCGATCCCATGGACATCTCACCATCCGCTGGATCACCCACCACCACTGCTCTCACAACACCGTCACAGATTATTACAATCACATCACCACTTCCACACACGGTAGGCACAACATCCACTTTTCCCATTCCCATCTCCCAACCCCCTGCATCTTCCACCTCATTTAGTCTTGCACTCGACACGATGCTCGAAGCTGCCACTCAACTTAAGCACGAATATACATTATTGGAAGAAAATAACAAAGGGCTTTGCACCCTCACAGCAACACTCCAAGAGCGTGTCAATGCTTTGGAGTTCATTCATACGGAGTCACAAAGCAAGATATCCGCCCTCGAACAGGCAAATGCGCAACTCAAAGCGGAGCATATGGAAGAGAGCAAAGCCATGGAGGAACAGCTGCGCGATCAAATGGGCCGCAATGCACGGCTTCAACGAAACATGGCTTTGCTACGACGACATCTGGCAGCAGCGCCAGAAGAGAATAGACGGCTTCAACAACAAAACCAAGAGAACCTCGAGGCTGCCATGGAAAACACCTCGGGAGCACCCATAGACCCGGTCAAATTTCAAGCGGTCCCATCAGAAAGCATACAACAAATATTGGAAACGTATGCCAATTTGTTAGAAGCACATGATCAGCTTGCCGACCAGCTAAAGGACTTACAGAGACCCCAAGAGGCTACACCACACCGACAGGAACATAAAGAAATGACAGACGCTGCTACTTCAACCGAACCTGAACATTCAACGCCCAACGACGTGCTGGAGTTACGGCAGCAGATCGCAGAATTAAAACTGAAGTTGATGCAGTACGAACGACCCCCTTCCCCACCAGAGCAACCGTCAGAAGAAGAAGCAGTTACCATCCCAGTGGAGGAAGCATTTGACGACGCCTACGAGCCTCAACCACTCCCAGGAGGACGCGTAACAGAAGAAGGTCAAGATACCTATGAGGAACCCCCATCGGCATGGATGAAACAAGTAGAGGAGATGGGGCAAACTCATCAGGAGCGGATATCCACTCAGATGCTGGCAATGAAGGCCATTGAGGACACCATCCTTCACTCAGAATACTTCAGGCTCATCGCCCCTAGACGCCTTATCACTAGTTCAGAACTGCAATACAAGCCCTATTTTGTATTGTTGGCCGACTACAATGCAGAAATCAAAAGGGTCACCAACAAGTGCCCAACATTTGCCACACAGTTCGAACCAGAAGACATACCAGAAGCGGCGCGAAAAGGAGCCATATTCCAACCAACGTGGAGGCAAAAGTTACTCGAAACCTACCCAGAAATGCTTCGAACATGGGATCATGCCCCCATGCATTTGAAGTACAATCCGTGTTTTGGGCCAGTGCAAAGACGCAGATCATGGAAAGCTTTTGCCATCAAGGTTCAGAATAACGCAAACTGTAAAGAATGGCTCAATTACCCCGCTATCGCCCCCCCAACCGGTACTCCTACAGTGTCATACATGATTGCAACCATCAGACATTGGATACCACGCCTCCACCCTATGCCAGATGTCGCTGCCCAGATGATGCTCAAGATCCTCGACATGATGCAGGTCGTACTCAAAACTTTTCGCAATGTATGCCGTATTCAACCTCCTATTCCCGGGTTTATCAATGGTAACTACGACCTGCTATATGATATGAGCACAACCCCGAGCATACGAGTGGCTTACGCATGGCATGCACGCATAAGATATCTCCCTGCTTGCTACAAGCAAACATTTGACGACATGTTCACCACGGGGTTTTGGGAAGCACATTCAGAGGTATTTGCGCCACGGCCTACGCATCTACTCCATCTCTTTGCATGCGAGCAAACGATGCATTCCGAGCTTTACACGATGCCACAACCTGACATGCCTGGTACAGTGGATTGGGAGGCCTTGCAACGAGATCTAATCAGAGGTTTAAAAATCAAAGAACAAGAATTGGCAACCGACCTCCTGCAAAAATACATTGATCAAACGGCGGAAAAGAGGTCTGTCAGAGGCGACAGACCCTAGGGGGGGAGAGTGTTGACAGGATGCGGGAAGAAGCAAGTATGGACACACATGAAGATCTAGCACTGAGGCAACCCTTATTTTTTTCAAAACCCCCACATCATTCTAAAGTGATTCTCATCACTACGAACCCTTGTAAATATCATTTCACCTTTTTGTAGCTCCATTTTGTACAAGCCGAGGAGTCCTCGAGCTTGGGGAGCCTTAGATGTAGTTGCCTGTCAATTTTCATATTTTTTAGATCTCGTTTGGGCCCTCAAATAAGCCCCGGAACCTAATTTTTAACTAGGCCGGACAGTAGGTCTGAACAGGGCCAAAGCTAGTCAAGAACTATAAATAGAGCTAGAGAGCTCATTTTGGGGGTGAGCTTCTTGTAGTTTGAGCTTGTATGAGAACTTTCTTGCAATAGAAGTGATTCCATTGTCTACTCTCTTTGTTCTTACTGCGTGTGCGCGTGTGTGTGTATGTGTGTGCATGCTTGTGTGCTTCTCACTCACGCACTTGTGCTTCCACTTGCTCGTGGTCTTCATACCATCCTCATGTCTTCCCGGATTGACATTAAAGGAGGTGTTACTCATCACTGAGCTACAAAGGTTTTGTATGAAATTTTTAACAGATACAAGGTTCTACATAGGACTTCCTATGCCTACTATCTGAGAGCTAACAAATAGGCAGAATCAACTAATAAGGTATGGATTGCTATGTTAAGGAAGGAAAATATGTTGAAGCCCACTACTTGGGGCACGGCTTATCAAGGTACCCTATGGGCCTACATGTTGGCTTGCAAGGAAGCAACATGCTACTCCCCATTCTAGTTGCTCTATCGGGTAATACCCATTAAACCCTTTAAGTTTCTACACAATTCAATCAGAACTACATCTATGCAGGGAAACCAAGTGGAAGAGATTCTCTTACATGCTACAAAACAATTACAACAGACTCAAATGAAGAGGAAAGAGGCTCATGATTGGAATCTATGGATTTATAACTTACAAAAAGGCATGTTGGTCCTTTTACATAAGCCTCAACTCCATGCACAAGTACAGGGAAAGTGGCTTCTTCATTGAGAAGGCCCTTACACGATTAAAAAGTGCTTAAATGGGGTGCAATGGAGTTATAGACCCTTGAAGAAGAGGTACTACCACTGGCCAACATATCAAGGCTCAAGGCCTATCATCAGCAAAAATGTTCTCTAGATAACCTAGCTATGCAAGATCTGTCCAAGTTGTACATAATCGTTTCTCAGCTTTTTTTTCACTCAATTTTATTTTCATTAATGGCTAAGCTCTTTCTCTAGCTTTTTCATGAATATTATAAGATATTTAACTGGTCAGTTCTTGCACCATGGAGAAGAATTGGTCTTGTTCTAGATATCATCATTGCATCTTCTATTTGTAATCAATACATAGAAGCTTCCGGTGCTTGTGTTTGGCTTCTTCTTCTTCTTCCTTTTCCTACAAATACTAAAGTCCCTTTCCACAAAAGAATCCCCCAACGACATTTTGCACACCCTATGAGACGATAAGGAGGCTTGAGCATAGGAGAACCAATATTTGCAAAGTGTAGAAGAAGTGCAAGGATATCGACAGTGCAAGGATATCGACACTGCAAGTGTGAGAGGTAATTTTTATTTTACTTGGAATTATCTTAGCCTTAGACAAAGAATGAGTAGCTCATTACCGCAACCCGATCTCAAACATTGAGGGTACCTTGCAAACCAACAAGAAGAAAAGTTATTCAAAGCTCAACCAGCCCTCTTTCATCAACATCCTCAGTAAGAATTATGGTGCCTCAAGTAGACTTAGAAACTCTACTTTCTAGGTTCAATATCAAATTTCCATCTTTCAAAGGATTAGCACAAAAAGAACTAGATGAACAAATTAGAAGAGTTTTGGCCTTATGCAAGACAAGGGGTCTAATGGGAAGGGAAGATGCCTTTTTAATTCTTTTCCCAACAACATTTGAAGGATTAGCAGGTAATTATTTCACTACATGGGACTTAATAAAAGATGCTTTTAAGACACACCTCCAACAAGGGAACACAATAGAGAATACCATCGAAGAATTAGAGAACTTAAGATTAGGTACATGGGAGACATTCCTAGAATTTATCACTAGAGCAAAAGCATTCATGGATAAATTACCCGATCTCCCTCATGACTTCTTTGTCAACAAGTGGCTAGTCAAACCACTCCTAATTTGAACACAATGCAAAATTAATGAGTTGGTGTTACCTACAAGAACGATTGAGGAATTTATTTCTACAGCAACAAGGATAGAGCAAATCAGAAACCAATATGGAATAAGTTCTTCTAGTTTAATATATCATATGGAACCTGAGGACCTAGTGACACAATTGAGAAAGGCACTTGAGAGTTTAAGGAGGAACAAGCCCAAAAAAGAAGAAGAAAATATACTAACTCAATTGAGGAAGGAAATTGAAGCTTTAAAGTTACAAAAAGAAGAAGAATCCCAAGCAGAGGAGTTAGCACAACTATGGCAACAACTACAAGAACTTTGTGCAAGGAGCATCAAAAATGGACTGTGGTGCACCATGTGTAGCAAACAAGGACGTGGTAAGTGATTGCCCTCTTCTAAGCATTACTTGCCAATTATGCAAGAAAACGAACATGAAGCTCATGAGTGTCACTCAAGAGGGATGCCTGCACAAATGTATTGGGGACATGGAGGAGCCCAACCTCCAACTAATGTGATGGCGGTTGCACCCAGTCACAGGTAACAATTATAACCAAGGACCTAGGAGTAACTTTGGAATGGGCCAAGGAGGCCAATCGTTTGTTTTACGTATTGGGAATGTGGCCATTATTAGAGAAAGTGCCTTCTACGAGAAAATACTCCTCCTTGAAAAAACTGCCTTGAAGCTAGGGATCATTAAACCAACTACTATCCAAAAAACTAAGCATATATGTCTCGGACTCACATACAAATGATTTGTGTGAATAAAGAGAAGGTTATAGAAGAAGTCAGTGTACGTTCACTATCTTCTAGGTAGTGCAGTTAGAAGAAATAGACTCTTTGGTTATGCAAATTAGGAGCAAAGGAAAACATTGATCAAGAGTCAAGTACTATGGGACTGGACAAAAACAAAAGGACATCTGAGGACAAGGCCACTACCTGTGAAGATACACGACAAAGAGAAGAGCTTACATGTACTAGTGATGTCATTGGACATGCATTTAGTAGGGCTTGAGAGGAGTTTGAACAATCCAATAGAGCCCATGCTCTTAAAGAATTTAAGGCTTCAAGATTATTCAAATCTATCGAAATGGAGGTTATTATTTTTGAGCTAATAAACATGGACGTGAAATTCAGATAAGAGGTATTGCAGATCATTGATGAGGCCTCCTCAATCACTTTAGTAGCAAAGACTACTACTATGAGTAAGGATAAGATTATTGGGAAAGCCCCCTCACAAATTATTAGAGTCCCACATCTAAAAGTAACTATTAAGGGATATCACTTACAAGGAGTTATCGTGGATGGCACTTTTGGCATTAATTTGATGCCCAAACACACTATGCAGAAGCTTGGACTTCAGCCATTGAGACCTCAAAACTTCACTATAACATTAGCAAATCAAAGTAGAATTAGGTCAATGGGAGTGGTTCCAAGAGTTCCAATGGAAGTACAGGGTAAACTCTTTACTTTTGATTTTTCCGTATTAAGATTAGCACATGTAGATGGAGTCTTTCCTCTCTGGATTGGAAGACCTTGACTAAGGCATGCTAGTGTCATCCATGATTTAGGCAAGGACACTATGTGGGTATTAAAAAGAGGACACAAACTTAAACAAATATATTTGGAAGAGAGACCAGACCACCAAGGTCATACTAGTATGATGCAATCAATTGGCATCTGCATGGAGCAAGAAATGGTGGACTAATCGTAGTTAGAGTCAGATGAGGAAGAAGACATTCTGGCTTGGCTTCAAGAAGGAAATTATTTCTCTTGTTACGGAATTTTTCTAAATGTATGGAATCCAGAGCACTCAACAAGGTAACTATTCTAAATGGATTTCCTATGCCTTTTGCATAGTAGGTCATTGAGGAAGTGGTCGTACACACACTATACAACTTCATGGATGGATTCAGCAAATACAATCAAATATCCATCCCTCTAGAAGATTTTGAGAAGGCCGCTTTTATTACACCATAGGGCACATATGTGTATGTTAAGATGCCTTTTGGACTTAGAAATGCTCCAATCACCTTCAACAAGACTGTGAACCTTATCTTTGGACCTTTACTTATGGAGGCTTTGCAAATTTTTATAGATGATTTTTCATCCTTCTGAGGTACTCGTACCAATACTCCTATGGATTGTTTGAATGATCACCTAATTCAATTACAAAATGTTTTCAAAAGATGTTGAGAGACAAAATTAAAACTGAATCCCAATAAATGCCACTTCCTAGGGACAGAAGGTACTCTCTTGGGACATGTAATATTTTCCAAAGGTATGGCCCCTAACCTAGAAAAATTGTAGCAATATTAAAGTTACCTAGACCCAAGTCACCAAAAGAAATTCAGATTTTTCTAGGTCACACTGCTTACCATAGGAGGTTTATAAAAATGTATGCAAATATAGCTTGGCCTTTCGCTAGGCTTACAAGTAAAGAAGTACCCTTCAAGTGGGATGAGGAGGAGGAGGAAGTAACTTATCAGACGTTGAGATCCAAACTGGTAGCTACTCCAATTCTTATTACACTAGACTTGTCAAAAATTTTCCATGTACATGTAGATACCACTGCATATGCAGTAGGAGCAATCCTTGCTCAGCATAGTGAGGAATACAAGTTAGACAGGCCTATCCAATATGCCAGTAGGATTTTGACAAAAGCTAAAAAGAATTATAGCACCATAGAGGCAGAAGCCCTAGCTATGGTTTTTGCTATCCAAACGTTTTGCTACTACTTGCTAGGGGTTAAATTTATCATTATAACTTATCATCAACCACTCAGGTACTTATTAAATAAGCCATAAGCAAGTGGTAGGGTATGGAGGTGGCTTCTTTTGTTCCACGAATTTGATTTCTCATCCTTTGACCTTGTAGAGAAAATATTATGGATGATCACCTGTCTAGGATTAACACAAATGATCAAGCAATTGGAGTGGAAGATGACTTTCCAAATGCTAAATTCTTCTTTGTCAAGGCACAAGGATGGTAGGTTGACATCAAGAATTTTCTTACAGCTGTTATGTATCCATCTGATGTAAGTTCTATGCAAAAAAAGAGGCAGCTAATGAAGAGTAGAGCTTTTACATTCATTGAAGGAAAATTGTATAGATATGGTAAGTATAACCATCTTAGAAAGTGCACAGAAGAAGAGGAGGTGAAGGAAATCCTTTTAACTGTAACTGTAAAACTAGGTGGTGGACACCTTCTGGGCCACATTATGAGTTAGAGAATTCTTGATGTTGGCTTATGGTAGCCCACATTATTCAGAGATGTAGATGAATGGGGGAGAGCATGTGATGTATGTCAGAGGTATGACCCCAAGCCCACAAAGTAGCGACACAATCCTTTGGTTGTTTCCACATCATGGCAACCATTTGAGAAGTGGGGGCTAGATTCTATAGGGTCCATCTACCTTGCGGCATTCTTGAAAAAAGAGAAGTATCTGTTGATTGCCACTAACTATGCATTAAAGTGGGATGAATCTATTGCTTCTTCTAATTGCACAGCACAAAGAGTTGCAAATTTCCTTTACAATTACATTATTTGTAGATTTGGGTGTCCTCTTAAAATTTGCACAGATCAAGGAACTCATTTTGTGAACTAGATTTGTATGAACTTTTTGTTGGAACATCAAGCTTACACTATGCTTGAGGTGGATTTGATCTACATCAAAGGCTATTGCGTCGAAAGAATATCCGTTGGAGAGTTCTTTTTCATATGCTCATTTATTGTATTTTTTGAGAATATTTTGATGGCTCATTTACCGCTGTTAAAGCCTTGAGTTGTACACATGTAAAGGTACAAATATAAGGCCAAAATCCCACGAAATTTTGGTGGTTGAAGTTGCATTCAATCAAGCAATCAATCACCTAAAAGTAGATCAATCAAGATCTTCACTTTTCCTAGATTGTAGGGAAGTGAATTGATTCCCTCCAACAACCATTCCCACCTTCATTTGAATTCAAATTCAAGTTGTAAAAGTCGTGGAACACTCTTAGAGGCTATATAAGGAGTTGAAATCACTTGTACATTACATGGAAGCAATATACATACACTTGTGACCATCATTGTCTTGCTCCTTCAATTTCTGCATCATCTTCTTCGCCAACAGTAATCTTGCAGAGGCTGCTGCTCTCTCCTCAGAGCTCCAAATTAAGTGCAAGAGGACTCATTGGAAAGGTATCAGTGTCTAATTTATGCCTGTAAATTTTCAAAGCATTTGGTTCAGCAGATTTGGAGAAATCTCAGTTTTTCTGCCTCGGGGTCAATCTCTGCGTATTCCTGAAAAATAGGAAGTACCACCGGTGAATGTCGCATTCATTCCTATAGCATATTTTGCTTATTCCTTATACTTTTGTGCATTCCATACACTCAACCCTATGTGTATCACTCCCATAAAAGGATTTTTTCTAATTGTAATCACGTTGGTCGCTATGAGCATTTGAAGTTCATTGTCTCTTCCAAAGATAGTAAGTTTTTTGAGCTATTCGACCCGCGAACCTATCTGTTTTGTATCGACTCATTCTCCTTGATGCTCCAAGGTACATAGTGTGTTTCTTTGCACTTATAGCATGCCTATAAGGTCTATTTGAGTCTCCAAAAGCTCAAGGGCTGGTCTTGTGCCGGTTGGCTTGACCAAACTTCATCGCTTCGAAACGCACTTTTCTACCTTCGACAAGCTTCTCCAAGTTCTTTCAGTGGTATCAGAGCTAGTTCAAGATGGGTGACGGCTTTCCCTCAATGATCGAGAAGCTTGATCGACACAACTACGCGGCTTGGCAAATCAGAATGGAGGCCTACTTGCAAGGTAGAAATCTTTATGGAATTGTAGCAGGTGATGAAGCTATGCCTATTCCAAGATCCAAAGGAGGACCTACACAAGAGGAGACAGATAAGCTCACACTTTGGTGCGCAAGGGATGCTCAAGCAAGGTCGTACATACTAAACTCTATCTCTGATTTTTTATTACCACATATTAGAGGATGCAAGACATCTCAAGAGACTTGGGATGCCCTGGAGACTTTCTTTTCTGCTAGTACCAAAGCAAGAAAGAATCATCTTTGGAACGAGTTCAACCAAATGAAGAAGACACCTAAACAAACCATCACAGAGTTTGTTACCAAGGTCAAGGAGGTTGCGGATCAGTTAGCATCCATTGGAGAGCTGATTGAAGAAGAGGTCATCATGAGGCAAATTCTCAACGGCATTCGAAGTGATAAGCAATGGCAATCCTTCACGACGGCCTATGATCTCATCATGGATGTGCAGACTCCAGACTTCAACATCTTTCTTGGACAACTCTTCAATCAAGAAGCCAACAATAGCATAAAGGAAGGTAACTCTTATCATGGTAGTTCAACTAGTGCTCTATATGCAGATAAGAAGGATAAGAAGCAGAAAGGCAAGAAGAAGGAAGAAGACGAAGAAGAGACTTCCCAAGCCAACTTCGCAAGCAAGAGCAAGTGGAAAGGGAAGAAGAAAGGACCAAAGCAAGACAAAGCCAAAGGTCAGAATGTTCAACCTTGTGCCATATGCGATAAGACCAACCACACCACTCAGAATTGCTGGTTCAATGGGAAGACCCAGAAAGGAAGTGGAAGAGGTGGATATGGTGGCAATAGAGGCAGAGGTGGACACAACTTCAACAACAACAATAGAAGCTATAATAGAAGGGACTACAACAATTATTCAGAAGATCAACCACATGAAGACTCATTACTTCTTATGAACCTAAGCCATAAAGAAGGTAAAGAAGATGATCATTTGTTCTACATAGATTCAGGATGCTCGAATCATGTTGCAGGCAACATTGCTCTTCTATCTGACTTGGAAAGTCCAAAGCATAGACATGAAGTGCAAACAGGGGATGACACGAAGCACAATGTGGAGAAGATTGGTAATGTCAAAGCTTCCAATGGCAGGACAAACATTCTGAGTAAGGTTCTCTATGTACCCACTATCACTAAAAACCTAATAAGTGTAGGCCAAATAGTTGAAAAAGGCTTGCAAGTTAGGTTCACCCAACATGGAGCTTTTGTGGAAGATCCATGTCAAGGCTTCAAGAAGATAGCCCGAGGTGAGAAGCATGGTAGGCTCTTTACTTTTGAAGTAGGAGATACCAGGAACATAGCTCTATTCAACTTTGGGTCTCAAACCCTAAGTGAGCTTGAAGTGTGGCATAAGAGACTTGCTCATGTGAATGAAAGAACCTTGAAGGATATATGCAGGGATCAAAGTGTTCTAGGACTGCCGAACATATCAAAGCAACACATGATCAACAGGTGTGATGCATGTCAGATTGGGAAGGCACAAAGACAACCATTCAACCACAAAGGCTACATCCACAACAATTTATTGGACTTAGTACATACAGATGTATGGGGACCAAGTCAAGAACCTTCATTGGCAGGATCAAGGTATTATGTCTCATTTATTGACGACCATAGTAGATGGACTGTTCTATACTTTATCAAGAGTAAGAATGAAGTATTTGATTGCTTCAAGAAGTATCTTGCGCATGTGGAGAATCATACAGGTAGATCACTAAAGAAGCTCATATCTGATGGAGGGGGAGAATACTTCTCCAAAGATTTTGATGAGTTCTTGCAGGATAAAGATATCAAAAGGGAAGTGACTACCAGGTACTCTCCTCAACTAAATGGAATTGCAGAGAGGAGAAACAAGACATTGGTTGGATCAGCCCGAACAATGCTTGAAGAGAAGAAGTTGCCACATTATCTATGGGCAGAAGCTATTTCAACTGCAGTGTACCTTGTCAATCGACTACCATCCAAATCACTTCAAGGTATGACTCCTTATGAAGCATGGCATGGAAGAAAACCTAGTCTTGGACATTGCAAGGTTTTTGGTTGTTTAGCTTATGTTCATGTACCATCACAAATAAGAGGTAAGCTAGATGAAAGGGCAACAAAGGCAGTGTTTATTGGATATGATTCAACTCAGATGGGTTACAGGTTCTTCAATCCTTCAACCAAGCAATTCACTACAAGTAGAGATGTTGTGTTTGAAGAACACAGGTCTTGGTATGATGAAGACAAACAAAAGGTAACACTACCATATGATCTTGATTCTGATTCTCATCAATTAGGAAGGAAGCATGATACACAGGTCCAGGATCCAAGAAGTGATACAGACGATGAACAAGATGAAAGAGAAAGGGATTACAAGCTATGGAAGTCAAGAGGCAAAGCAAAGATGCAAGAGGTTGGAGAATGCTCCAAACAAGCACCTAGAAGATCAGCAAGAGAGAAGAAACAACCAGAAAGGTATGGATATGATTCCACATTTGTTACAAAGCATTCAATCTACTTGGCAAAAGACTCTATTTCAGAGGAACCCTCAACCTATGAAGAGGCAAAGGGAAACCCTAATTGGGAAAAGGCCATGAACGAAGAGATAGATGCATTGAAGGAAATGGACACTTGGGATTTGGTTCCAATGTCGCCGAATCAAAAGGTAATTGGTTGCAGATGGGTATACAAAGTTAAAAGAAATTCAGATGGATCAGTTTGCAGGTACAAGGCAAGATTAGTTGCCAAAGGATGCTCACAAACTCATGGTATAGACTATGAGGAAACATTCTCACCAGTTGCAAAGATGACTACAATCAGGACATTGAAAAGTGTAGCTGCTGCAAGGAATTGGAGACTCCTCCAACTTGATGTGAAAAATGCATTCCTAAATGGTTGGATAAGTGAAGAGGTATACATGTCACAACCACCAGTTTTTGAAAACCCTAATCATCCATCTTATGTTTGCAGACTTAAGAAAGCATTGTATGGATTGAAACAAGCTCCAAGAGCTTGGAATTACAGGTTGGATACATATCTTCAAGACCAAGGGTTCAAAGCTAGCAGCTCCGATCCTTCTCTATTCATCAAAAGGGATCACAATGAGGTTATCTATCTATGTGTATATGTAGATGATATTATTGTGACAGGTGATGATCTAAATGGCATTCAAAGGATCAAGAGACACATGCAAGAGGAGTTCAAAATCAGTGACCTAGGTGAGCTCACATATTTCCTAGGTATGCAGGTGATATATACAGATGAAGGAATGTATTTGACTCAAAGAAGATACATTCAGGATCTTCTTCTCAAGTTCAAAATGGAGAACACTAAACCTGCAGGTACACCTTTGGAGATGAATCATAAACTTAGTGTTTATGAAGGTGAGAAAATTGAAGACATAAAAGAATATCAAAGCTTGGTAGGTAGCTTGATATATGCTACTCACACAAGGGCAGACATCTCATATAGTGTGGGAGTGCTTAGTCAGTTCATGCACTCACCGAGAAGACCACACATGGATGCGGCTAAGAGAGTACTTAAGTATCTCAAAGGTACAATCAACGAAGGTATATTCTATCCTTACTCTTCCGATTTGGATATCAAAATCTACTCAGATGCAGATTGGGCAGGAGCTAAGGATGATAGAAAAAGTACATCTGGTTACTTAGTATTTGCAGGTTCGAAGCTAGTGTCATGGAGTTCCAAGAAGCACCCAACAGTTGCTTTATCCTCAACTGAAGCAGAGTACAGAGGCTTGACCATAGCAACTCAAGAGGCAATATGGTTAAAAGCATTGTATACAGATTTGGGACTTGTGAGTTCCAAACCTCACATATTTGGAGATAATGTAAGTTCCATGCATCTAGCGGCAAATCCTATTTTTCATGCGAGAACCAAGCATATAGAAGTCCATTATCACTTCATCAGGGAGAAGCTCATGGCAAAGGAGATTGACATTTCTTTTGTTCCGACTGAAAAGCAAGTAGCAGATATGATGACAAAGGCACTTGATGGAATAAAGCTTTGTAGATTCAAAGCTATGGCAGGTATTCAACCTATCAGAGAATGAAGACTCAAGCATACTTTAGCTTGAGGGGGAGCTGTTGGAACATCAAGCTTACACTATGCTTGAGGTGGATTTGATCTACATCAAAGGCTATTGCGTCGAAAGAATATCCGTTGGAGAGTTCTTTTTCATATGCTCATTTATTGTATTTTTTGAGAATATTTTGATGGCTCATTTACCGCTGTTAAAGCCTTGAGTTGTACACATGTAAAGGTACAAATATAGGGCCAAAATCCCACGAAATTTTGGTGGTTGAAGTTGCATTCAATCAAGCAATCAATCACCTAAAAGTAGATCAATCAAGATCTTCACTTTTCCTAGATTGTAGGGAAGTGAATTGATTCCCTCCAACAACCATTCCCACCTTCATTTGAATTCAAATTCAAGTTGTAAAAGTCGTGGAACACTCCTAGAGGCTATATAAGGAGTTGAAATCACTGGTACATTACATGGAAGCAATATACATACACTTGTGACCATCATTGTCTTGCTCCTTCAATTTCTGCATCATCTTCTTCGCCAACATTAATCTTGCAGAGGCTGCTGCTCTCTCCTCAGAGCTCCAAATTGAGTGCAAGAGGACTCATTGGAAAGGTATCAGTGTCTAATTTATGCCTGTAAATTTTCAAAGCATTTGGTTCAGCAGATTTGGAGAAATCTCAGTTTTTCTGCCTCGGGGTCAATCTCTGCGTATTCCTGAAAAATAGGAAGTACCACCGGTGAATGTCGCATTCATTCCTATAGCATATTTTGCTTATTCCTTATAATTTTGTGCATTCCATACACTCAACCCTATGTGTATCACTCCCATAAAAGGATTTTTTCTAATTGTAATCACGCTGGTCGCTATGGGCATTTGAAGTTCATTGTCTCTTCCAAAGATAGTAAGTTTTTTGAGCTATTCGACCCGCGAACCTATCTGTTTTGTATCGACTCATTCTCCTTGATGCTCCAAGGTACATAGTGTGTTTCTTTGCACTTATAGCATGCCTATAAGGTCTATTTGAGTCTCCAAAAGCTCAAGGGCTGGTCTTGTGCCGGTTGGCTTGACCAAACTTCATCGCTTCGAAACGCACTTTTCTACCTTCGACAAGCTTCTCCAAGTTCTTTCACTTTTTAACAAATACAAGGTTCTACATAGGACTTCCTATGCCTACTATCTGAGAGCTAACGAACAGGCATAATCAACTAATAAGGTATTGATTGCTATGTTAAGGAAGGAAAATATGTTGAAGCCCACTACTTGGGGCACGACTTATAAAGGTACCCTATGGGCCTACATGTTGTCTTGCAAGGAAGCAACATGCTACTCCCCATTCTAGTTGGTCTATGGGGTAATACCCATTAAACCCTTTAAGTTTCTACACAATTCAATCAGAACTACATCTATGCAAGGAAAGAATGTGGAAGAGATTCTCTTACATGCTACAAAACAATTACAACATACTCAAATGAAGAGGAAAGAGGCTAATGATTGGAATCTATGGACTTATAACTTACAAAAAACATTAGGAAAAAAGGTGAACCCTGGATGGGCCTTTTAGCTCAAGGAGTGATTAGTGATGGACCAATCAGAAGAGGGTGGTGGCCACAGTCTATACCCTATAAAATACTAGGCTGAAGGGGGAAGAGGGGACAAGATTTCTCTATGTTCAGGGTTGTCTTCTATAGAGAGAAGAAATCTCGTAATCAGGCTGGGCCCAAAAATTCAAAATTTTTTAAAAGTTGTAAAACTCATCATAATACCATTAAATGACCTCCATATCACTTTTCAGGGTCAAAAGTGCTATTTTTGACTTCTAATTCAAAATCCGTGCATGTTTGTGGACTAAAAGAGTGAATTTTTTCAAAATGACTCAAAAAACTCTATTTTCCCTCTTCAAACTCCCATTTTCATACCCAAGACCCAAAAAGTCATATTTTTCACCTCTATTCCCTCCATACCATACAACAGAAGCATTGTTTCTCCTCCTACCATTCTCCCAACTTCTGCAACAATGACAACAACTCTTACTCCCATGGAAAGCTCCAGAGCTCGTAGGAGACCAAAGGACGAAGTTCACACAATGACGTGCCACAACATCAAAACAATGGAAGGAAGTTGGCTACCACAAGAGTTTTGCAAAGGTGCATGGGTGTACATGCAGCCATCTGGACTTGGTCCTCATCGTGTTCGAGATCGTGGAAATTTGGATCTTCATTGGAAAGGTAAGCTCTTAGGCTTCAAGCAGCAAACACATGGTGGGATGGTTGCTATTGTACAACATGTCTTCACAGTTTCAACCATGAAGTTAGAAAACTCCAATAGAATTAGATATCCAATCCATTGTGAGTATTTCTATTTTCTCAATGCTTCATGGTGTTAAATGTCTTAATTACTCATCTCATATGTTTTTCATTGCTACAGTCATATTTCCTTCTAGTTTAGTGGAAGAGCAACCACTTCATAGTCTCACAGGAACTTTCAAAGCATTACATGCAGACATTGGGGCATTAGTGTTTCTAGATGTACCTCCTGCTAAACTTATTCGTGAAAGGATCTTCTTTTACACTCACAAGTACATTGTTCCTTCCACAGATGGTGAATATGGAAGGTTGGAGATTATCAAAGTTGACTCTCTTCTTAGTTTAGAGTGGCCAAAACCTGATTTTTGGTCCATATCATCTTTCAAGCGTAAGATGGTGATGGACATACATAACTCTTTGAAATTCACACGAGTATCTAGATCAATAGGTCTTCATTGGACTCTACCAATCCATTGCTTTGTTTTCATATTTCAAGGCATTCCTTTTGTAGAAACTCCTACAATGTTCCTATGTAAAGATATTACATACGAAGCAGTAGAAGGATTGTTAGGGGAAAACTGGGGTTATGTAGAAGGATTGTCAAAAGGGGATAGATATCGTTGTAGAATTGGTGACACAGGTATAGGGTTTCGCTATTTAAAACATCGCACCTCATTGTACATCAGATTTTATTATGATCGTTGGATGTGTAAACTAGGAGAGTGGATACCTTTGCAAAGCTCGGAGGGATCTTTAGCTTCATTTGAAATTAATGTGAAGTTACCAAACAATGATATGGAGGTGGTTTTACTTAATCAACATTGGAACTTGGCCAACTTGAGAGAGCACTTACTTATCATGGGATACGACGATCTTCATGATTTCAAATTTCGAATATGAGGGAACAAGGTAAGAGTTGTATTCCATATATACATATATATATATATATATATATATATATATATATATATATATATATATATATATATATATATATATATAATTCTATCACTATTGTTCATGATTTGAAAATGTTTTACTCTTTTATGAATTGTCCACAGATTGGAAAGAGATTGGAAGACAAAATCAAGGTTCTTGCAGATTGGAGCATGGATGGAACTGACATTTCATTGTCATAACTCTTTTTTGTAAAGATACTGTGAAACCTATAAACAAACCTATTTTTGCAATGAAAAATTTTTCACATTTGCTTCAAGGATATTTTGGCCACATTCTACTTGTATCTGTACATTCTCAAGGTTTTTCTTGAAAGAGCATTCTTATTGTTTATTTCCTTTGATGTGATCTCAAATGTCAAAGTTTTCCTTTTCAAGACTCTTATGTTTTAATTTAAGGAAAAGTCACTTCTATGAAAAAGTGGGACCCATCACTTAAAAATTCTAGAAAAGTTATAAATAGGAGTCCTCTCTCCTCATTTCTCACTTTTGCAACCACATTGAGTGTTAGAACACTCTGCATTTGCAAGCTATGACTTCCACCTCTGTACCTACTAAGAGTGCACGCCACAAGTTTCTAGAATTTTTGGAGGATTCAGATTATAAAGGTCAACATGACCTATATGATCTTCTCTCCAAGGTTCTTGACCTCCATGGAACCGTGCAAATGAATGCCGATGCTTTGGAGGAGCTACTTCAATATATGCAAGTTCATATATTGCGTTTCTCCATTGAAATACCACCATATGATGGAACTTGGGTTCCATGTGACCTTCTCACCTACATTCACAAAGGTGATGAGGCTTTTGCAAAACGATTGAAACGGTTCCAGGCAATTGCAGAGGAAGCAGGGCACCTTCTTGATGAAACTGTGCCACTTATAAGGAAATTGAATAGGAAACGCAAGATGGGTGCAAAATATCTTTCATTCATTGTTGCCACAATTTTCTTTGTGAGTGAGGAACCAGAACCAATTCCTCATGAGATCCCTCATCTTCTTACAGGTGGTTTTGTCGAGGATAAAAAGGAACCACCTCAAGAACCCTTGAATCTCCTATTAGAGAGAGAAGCTATTGAGAAAACTTATCCTCTTGGTGTGGATGATAAGTTGAAAGAAGTGCCTAAGCCATCCACCTCTTCGGAGCCAGAAGCAACTATTCCAGAGGTGGAGATTGAAACTTTTTCAGTGGTTCTTGTCGAGGGACAAGAATATTTGTTTTTACATGATGTAGAGAAGGCATTTGGGCTACGGCTTGATGAATGCCTAAGTTTGTTTTGTACTTTGTCAGAGTGTCCTTTGGATAGTACCTCTGAGTTGTTGCAGAAAAAGTGTTTGCCATTTGGTGACTCAGTGGCTGACACAATAAAATTGGTTTGCAATGACATACTCACAAGTGAACATGAACATATCACAGAAGAACAATTTAATAATGCACAAGAAAGGATATTGGAATAAAAAATTCCCGCCTCACCAGTAATCGAGCAGAGTGGGATGTCCCACTCCAGCATTAATTTACAACTTCAAGAGAGAGGAGAAGAAGAAGATAGAGTTCAGGATGTAAGTATCTTCAATTCATGTCATTCATTCTTACAAACACATGCAGCTACTAATCATAAAACTTTGTGCAGGAGGTGATTGAAGTCGACAAGTTTGAAGCAAGGAGCGGAGGTGATTGAGTGGCTCGTGGAGGTGGCTCATCCCTTGCAAACTACATTGGGAAACTTCCCAAAGACCATTTTGTAATTATCCATAAAGAGTTCAGTCCTCAGGGCCACTTCATGACATGGTGTCTAAAGGCCTTAAGTAAATTGCTTTGTTTATCAACCATTACACAGGGGAGTAATTGTATCTTTTTAGTTAAGAAATCCCTTGTAACTACAACCTTAGGTTCCAACTTCCGTGGAAAGGTCTTAGGCCAAATAGGTATATCTCTAGGTCTAGGTGTTAGAAATGTTGATCAAATAGCAAACTCAATTTTGACTTACACCCTACCCATGGCTTTGGAGCGTCCAAAGAGAGTCATTGAGAAACTCAAAGCCAATTGATGTAAACAATTGAATTAATATCAAATTTTCACTTTGCTTTATTTACAATTGTCTCAAGTATTTCTTTTTCAGTATATTATCTAAAATTCTTTTGGACCTGCATGTGATGTATTGATGTCATGTAGGGCATTGGGAGGACCTTTAGTTTCATTCTTTTGGACTCTTGATCATTGGGTATGGCCCCCATTAAGGTCTTCTAGGGCATTGGGAGGCCAAATAAGGCCCTGCCACAGAAACGCGGGAGAAGGCCCTGCAAAACGTTTGCAGGGCCTTCTCCCGCGTTTTTGTGGCAGGGACTTATTTGGCCTCCCAATGCCCTAGAAGACCTTAAATGGGAGAAAGAAGGTCCAAAAGAATGAAACTAAAGATCCTGACATGCCCAAGGTTACCTTACATGAGACTGAACCTTCACTAGATGGATATTTTCAAGAATGCAAATGTTCTAAGTTTCAAAATGCTCTGCTCATATGTTTCAAAGGTATAGGGAGGTCAAAATTTGTTCATATTAACTACCCCTGAACTAGCTTTACTAGTCATGATCCTTCTTTCATATTTCAAAGGTTTTGTAGGGCATTAGGAGGCCAAATAAGGCCCTGCCACAGAAACGCGGGAGAAGGCCCTGCAAACGTTTTGCAGGGCCTTCTCCCGCATTTCTGTGGCAGGGCCTTATTTGGCCTCCCAATGCCCTACAAGACCTACATGACCTTAAATAAAAAAGAAATTTCAGTACAGGGATATTATCACTAGATCAAAATGACAAGATAAGAAAACAATCATTCATATATGAGAGATTATCACAAGAAAACACATGGAAATGTAAAATGACTGCTCATGTTTCATTCTAAATAATGAGATTATAAATGGTATAGAGGAAAAGTGCTAATGTTTCATTGAAAATGGCAATATTTACAAAAAATCCCTTGTCCATAGAGATCAGTTGCAAAACTTAGCTACGATCACCCCTAATTCTCCTAGCTAACTGTATGTCCTTCGGTTGTATAGTGACTCGCTTAGCATGGATGGCGCACAGGTTGGAATCCTCTAGCATTGATATAAAAAATGCTTCAGCTGCCTCTTGTAAAGCTTCTAAAGCTAGAGCTTGGATCATTAACCCTGCACAATACCCTTGTAACTCTTCTTTGACCACCCTTGCAAAGGGTCTTCTAGGTATGAGAAGCTCAGCTGTCTTTTGATAGTGCCTTATATCTGCAAATGCCTTCGTATATCTTCTTCTTCGTTGTGGTGCTCTAGCTTGTGGTGGTGGTGGTCTTCGTTGGACATTTTCTTGTGGTCTTGGTTGGGGTGGTCTACGACGAGGTTGAAAGAATTTCTTCTTCCGTTGCACGCGTCTTGAGCTTTCTCCTTGTTCAGGATGTTGTTTCTGGCTTTGCTCTCTCTCTTGATCATTGGGTATGGCCCCCTGATTTGATGGTAGTGTCTTTCCCGCTACAGTAACCCTATGATTTGTAGGTATTTCTTCGTTACCCCATGGTGGCAATGTTTGACTCTCATCACTTGATTGTGAACGTTGTTGAGACACATCCTCATGCGATTCATCAAAATCATCATCAGAAACTACCTGTCTATGAGCACGCTCCTTCACCCTTGTCTTTGTTGGTCTCTTTGGTGATGGAGGCTCATCATATGATGATGGTGGTGATTGGGGTTGATTTACGGCCTCTTCCCTGGATTGCCCATGTTCCACTTGTTCATGCAACTGTTCACTCCCAGAGGTATGGCCACCACCTGTTTCGCGATGGGATGCAGAGCGCGAGACACTACGTCGCCTTTTGTGGTGATTCATCCATGGTGGCTTCTGAGTGCCTTGCACATAGGTAGGAAAGTTAATGGGATCCTTCCTTGCAGTTTGCTTTGTTCGTGCCATCCTCTATAGTGCTAGAATGTTGAAATGAGACAATGAGTCTCCTTTTATAATGTTACACTTAAAAAGGTTCTGTTCACATCTGAATGGACAAAAAATAGTTTAAAAATTAAAAATTACCTGACAAAATTGCAAACAAGAGATTAGTGTGTAGCAAACCTTATGAATTATTCAGAAAATGCCATGAATGTATTAAATGACTTCACTTCCATGATGAACCCTGTCGTGTTCTTGTAGCCCGCCATTGAGCATGACGTAAAGGTCCCAATGATGACTTCCATTTTTCACTAGCTAAGTTGTGTTGATTAAATCTTGCAAGTTTTGCAACTTTCGACTCCTTGGCTCGTTCCATTGCATATGTCCTTGAAAATGCAGTACGATAAAACCAATTAAACATCTCTTCCATATAGTTTGATTACATTGCACCACCACCATGTCGTGTGTTCTTGAAGTAAACACCTCTAGCCTTGTAATGTGACTTCTCCATTCCTTGTGTACTAAAAATCTCCAATGAACCATATCGATGCATAAAAAATGCTCCATGTGCAAATAAAATATGCTGAAATGATATAAGTACATATAACACAATCTTATCAACAAGAAAATTGAAAAAATAAGAAAACTTACAATGTAATGTGTAATATTGCTCTCTCCCCAAGATAGGATGAAACACTTTGCAAACTCCATTAATGTATCTTGAAACAACTGACGGTCATTTTTGTTGGAGCTATTAAGACTCATTAAACCTACCAACTTATCTAAGCATGACCAAACCTTCTTTCGCCTATTACTAAGGTCAATTTGAGAATCATTATCAGTGGTGATCATGCACAAGTCTTTCCATAGCTCCCTGCATTCATTTTTCTTAGGGCTTACACTTGTTCTGAAAAATTTTCTTGCCTTCTTCCCTGTCATTGACACTTGTTGCAAACTATTTTGCGATTCACCAGGTTTTTTGACAACTAGAGTTACATTACACCATGACAACCAATCGAATTAAGCAACTCTTCCAATTTTTTGATTGCTTGTACAGATTTATCAATTGGCTTCATGGAAAATGCATATTCTATGTGGAGCTTCAATAATCTATCAAATATTCTCATGAAAGCATGCAATGTGCAAAAGTGAACATTAACTAATGGAAATGGAATAATGGGATTCCAATCTTTATCTAATGTGTCACGGTTAGGTATTTCTAACATTGGACACCTTAACAAAGGTCTATCCCATTCCGTGGAAGTAGGTGCATCTATGTATTCCTCTAAGCTAGATAGTACTTTTTGTTGTCCCTTTTTTACTTTGTAGCCTCAAGTACAAAATGGACATGGATAACGAGCAGATGCACCTTGCTTGCAACCTAACATGCATTTGATAGTTTTTAAATCCCCACCCAAGTGCCAATCTATCTCAAAATCACCAAAGTTTTCTATGTGGAGCTTTGCACCATGAATTTGAGAAAGTATTACTTTAGTGATCCATGGGGTCCTACTAAAAATCCATGAAAGAACATCATTGGATTCTTTAGGTACTTCAATAGCACCTAACCACCATATTTCTTTCTCGGATTGAACACTATATGTAGACTTAGAGCTAGAGTTACAACTTTCATCAGATATGGCATTTCTGATAGCTTCATTCATGAGTGTCAAACTCAATCTCTCCATTCGTTGTCCCTTTATAATCTGGCATTCATCTAACTTCAATATAAACTGTAATTTGGTATTACAATCTGCATCAATTAGCAAAATCTTTATAACATCAAAATACAATGTATATCAAGGTAACAATAGTGCACATACCTGGTATAGTAGATTTGTAAAATTGAACCATTGCCTGTTGAAGCCTCTCCAAATCCACGAATATGTTGTTGTACTTTGTGTAAGGAAATCCATTTCCAACCGCGCTTTTCAACTCTTTTTTGGATGTAGATAAATGATAAATAGACATAGGCATAATATCCTCTATATATAAGTAGTTTCCAAGAATACTAGTTATATCTTCATTGGACATTGACTTCTTTAGCGATACCTTGTAAGGAGATGGAAACATATTCTGTAAAATACCTTCTCTTTCTAATGAATGCTTCAAAAGGTTGTACAATGCACTGTATCCTTTAGTACTAATTCCTGCTTCATCACATACCATCTGCACGTCTCTAGGAGTGATAATATCTTGTAACTTTTTTGTGAAATCTTTAATCACTTTCTTCTTGATAAGGTTTCCTATCCGTGACTCCAAAATACTAACCACCTGCTTGTTGGTCAAACAAGAATTTAATAACTTGAATTGATCCTCTGTTGTTGATGGTGCATTAACATCTTCAACGAATGACCTACATAACAAGAAATATATATATATATATATATATATAAATATATATATATATATATATATATATATATATATATATACATATATATATATATATATATATATATATATATATATATATATATATATATATATATATACATATATATATATATATATATATATATATATATATATATATATACATATAAAAGTCTTCCAAAAAGAGAAACAAATACAAGCCAAACCTTATTGCAAAAACTCGTCGTTTGCGTGCTCCACCACCAATTGAAAGAGAGTCAAAGGATGTTAATGATCGTCTCCTACGTCGCATCCCAAGTGGAGTCTCTCTCAAGTGTTGGACACTGTTTTTGAATTTCTCAGATGTTCTCTCCTTCTCTTCCATATGCTTTTCAAGCTCTGCAAGCTTTTCTTGTAAAGATATGATTGTGCTTTCAAAAGTGCCCAACCTTGTATGATTTAGTTGATATTGTTGAATCCAATACTTAGTAATGGCAGTTGAATGTGTAGATAATCGTTGACAATAACCTAAGAGCCCAGCTTTACCGGCATCGATGAACTGAAGTAAAGTTGAGAGGTTATGGAATGTTGGATAGTAAGAAGACATTGGATCAGGAGGGTATAATGAACCATGAGTCCAAAGATCAATATTCTTTTCTCCAGCTTCACGACGCTCATTTTGAGAGTTCACATCATTGTTGCATTGTGTATTTGGAGCAAACTCTCTGGGCACACGAACATGGATACTTGTTGATGTTGGGGCATGAGGACGTCCTAATGTGAGGTTTGTAATAGGTGTCAACACCATCTTTTCCAACAATTAAACAATACTGAGAAAGAGACCAGAAATTTGTTTGGAAGAGATGCTAGAGCATGATTTTCTCAAGAAAAGTTTGTTTTCTTGGATGAGGATGGGTCACAGTGTGTTTTTCCACTGAGAATAGCTAAAAATGTTGAAATTTTGAAAAAGTCATTTTTTGGGTGAAGAGTAGTTACGGATTTGATGATGTGGCACTCTAATTTGAGAGGGATTTTAAAAATATTGCTTTTTCAAAAGGAAAATTAAAAACTAAACTCAAAAAAGGTCACTTCTGAAATATATATTAAAAAATGAGCCCTTTCAAGTAAATAAACACTGAAATTGAGACTTTTAAAAAAAATCATTTTTTTATTCCCATACATGCTCGAGTTTGATGATGTGGAAAGTAGATTCCCTTTCTCTCTCTCTAAAAGAAGAGAGAGAGGAGCCTAGTAAGCCTTAAAAAAAGCCTACTCCAGCCTACTAAAAAGTGCCCTATTAAATGCACTTTGTCCCCTTAGACAACAGCAGAATGAGGCTTAATCCCTGAAAATTAGGGATCCTTACAAGGCCCATGCAGGGTTCACCTTTTTTCCTAATGAGGCATGTTGGTCCTTTTAGATAAGCATCAACTCCACGCACAAGTACAAGGAAAGTGGCTTCTTCATTGAGAAGGCCCTTACATGATTAAAAAAAATGCTTAAATGGGGTGCAATGGAGTTAGAGACCCTTGAAGAAGAGGTACTACCACTGGCCAACATATCAAGGCTCAAGGCCTATCATCAGCAAAAATGAAGTTCTCTAGATAACCTAGCTATGCAAGATCTGTCCAAGTTGTACATAATCTTTTCTCAGCTTTTTTTTTCACTCAGTTTTATTTTCATTAATGGCTAAGCTCTTTCTCTAGCTTTTTCATGAATATTATAAGATATTTAACTGGTCAGTTCTCGACAAGATCCCAAGGTCCAATTGAAGCTATGCATGTTCCGACAGAAGGTGCCCATCCCTCCCCTTATTGGAAGCTTGATGCAAGGTGTGCACAAGTGCAGGCTTGGAGAAGGTGGAGGTCTGGTGCAGAGAAGGCCGGCAGCAACAAGACCTTTGGGTATTTTGTATTTTGTGATTGTGCACTCTGTGGGATTTTGCACAAAAGCATTAGAATGTATTGTGCATCACCATTGTATTTGTCTTCTTATAATCAATCGACAGAGGCTTCCAGTGTGTATCTTTCTTCTTATCTTTCCCTTTTCTCCTACAAACACTCAAATCCCTTTTTATACAAGAATCCCCCAACGAAATTTGGCACACTTGGTGGGACTCCAAGAAGATTTGAGCATAGGAGAAGAAAAGTGCAAAGTGTAGAAGATTTCAAGTGCCGATAGTGCTACAGTGCTACTTCATTGGGTTAAGAGGTAAATATTCTTATCAATTATCTCATACTCAGAGGATTATGAATGGCTCATGACCGCAACCGAGTCTCAAACATTGAGGCTCACCTCCAAAGCAACAAGAAAGAAGGTTGTTAGAAGGTCCTCTAGTCCACTGTCGTCAACCTCATCAGTAAAGAGCATGAGGAGGGAGATTGAGGCATTGAAGCTGCAAAAGGAAGAGGAAGCCCAAGCAGAAGATATGGCTCAGTTTCGACAGGAGTTGCAGGAACTCAAAGGGGGCGGCATCAAAAGTGGACTATGGTGTACCATGTGCAGCAAGCAAGGTCATGTAGTGAGTGATTGTCCTATGTTACGTGTAGCTTGCGAGCTATGCAGAAATCTGGTCATGAGGCCCATGAATGTCAATCAAGAGGAATGCGTGCAACAACATATTGGACAAAAGGAGGAGCCCTACCACCAGCTAACGTGATGGCGGCTGCACCTAATCAAGGTAACAATTACAACCCTAGACAGAGGGATAACTTTGGAAATGGGCCTAGGAGGCCAATTATTTATTTTAGATGTGGAGAATGTGGGCACTATCAAAGTAGGTGAACTCTACCAAAAAATGCCCCTCTTTGCAGGAACTGCCCAGAGGCCAGAGACCACTACACTAATTGTTATCCTAAGAACCAAGCATCTTAATATGGGCCCCACATTCAGATGATTATTATGTACAATGAAGAAATGGTAGATCAAGTCAATGGGCCATCACCCTCTACCAAGGTGGTGCAGTTAGAAGAAATTTGAATCTTTTACAGTGCAAACAAGAAGCAAGGGGAAGGCTCAAGTGGAAATAGGTCAAGAATCAATGATTAATGGATTGAACAAAGACAAAGATGCATTTGAAGATGAAGCCACCACATGTGCAGATACAAGGCAAAAAGAAAATTTCATAGGTACCAGTGATGCCATTGGACATGCATTCAACATGGCTCATGAGGAGTTTGATAAGTCAATTAGAGCCCATGCTCTTAAGGACTCAGAAGCTTCCAGACTACTCAAGTCCATGAAAAAGGAGGTCAGTATTCTTGATTTAATAAAGATGGATGGGAAATTCAGGTCAGAACTCTTGTAGATAATTGATGAGGTGTCCACAACAAGTTTAGTGGCAAAGGCTGCTGTTATGCATAAAGATAAAATTGTAGGGGAAGCACCCCTCATAGATTATAAGGGCCCTCAGCTAGCAGTCTCTATCAAAGGTCATGAGTTTCAAGGAGTTATTGTGGATGGTGGTTTTGGCATTAACTTGATGCCTAAACATGCCATGAAAAAGATTGGACTACATCCTTCAAGACCTGCCAACTTCACTATAAGACTGGCAGACCGAAGCATAGTAAAGCATATGGGAGTGGTCCATAGAGTCCCAGTCAAGATACAAGGTACCATCTTTAACTTGTATTTTGTTGTTTTAAGGCTGCCACAGGTAGAAGGAAGTTTCCCTCTGTTAATTGGGAGACCTTGGTTAAGGCATGCCAATGTACTACATCACTGGGGTAAGGACACAATGTGGGTAAAGCAAGAGGGAAAAGAGTTGCAGCATATATTTTTAGAGGAAGGACCAGACAATCAAAGACATACCAGCATGATGCAGACAATTGGTATTTGTATGGAAGAAGAATTGTTGGACAACCCAGAAGCAAATCTATTTGAAGGAGCAAATTTATATCCATTGGATGAAGCGGTTGGAATAGTAAAAATGGAATTTTGTAGATTAAGTCATAAAGTAGCTGAAACAAAGATACAAAAGATGCAGTTTAGAGGAGATAATATTCTAATGAAGGATTTAGGGTACCCCTATTAGATGGTCAGTGTGCCCAACAAGAAGACAAAACAATTGAATTGTAGTACAGTTGAAGATTATGGAGGAGTTTCTCTTAGTCATCATATCATGGCTCAAGGCCTATCATCAACACGACTATAGATTTATGGATCACCTGGAACTTGCAAAATGTGTCCAGGTTGTATGTGGCCTTCTCATGTTATTTTTGCTTACGTTTTAGTAGTTTTTATCCATTTTCATGCTTGTTCTTTGAGCTTTTAGCAAATTTAGCAACCCTTTCATAGTCCTTGGCATAAGTACAATTTTTGGAAATTTTTAGGAATTTTTCAAGCATTAATAAAATTTTCTAGCATTTTTTAATCCTTTTCAATTATCATTGTCTTGCTAAATTGAAGGAATAAAGGAAGCTGCCTGTGGTTTTGAGTGAAAACACTGGCCTAGACCTGTAGAAAAGTTTTTAAGAATTTTTTTGATCTTTTTTGCATTTTTTGGATTTTTTTGTAATTTTCTCCAACTTTTGGGTATTTTCAACAAAAAAAAAAGAGAGGAAAAGTTCGAGAAAAAAAACCTCTCTCTCTCTCTCTCTCTCTCTGTCTCTCTCCCTCCCTCCCCCCTCCACCCCCCCCCCTTCTCCCCCCCCCCCCCCCCGCCCCCCTCCGCCTCCCCTCCCCCCCCCCCCCCCCCCGCCCCCCTCCGCCCCCCCTTCCCCCCCCCACCCCCTCCCCCCCCCCACCCCACACCCCCCCCTTCGCTGCCCCCCCCCCCCCCTTGCCCCCCCATGCCTGCCCTCCTTTTTTTTATTTTTATATTATTTTATTTTTCATTTTATTTTTTGTGTATCTTATTTTCTTTTTATTTTTCTCTGGAGCCCATTTTTTATATTTTATATTTTTTTAATTTTATTTATTTAGTTTAATTTTCTGTTTTTTATTTTTATTTTTTATTTTTTATTTTCGCTTTCCCAAATCTGCGTTCAAAAAAGAAGAGACATTTTATTTTTCATTATAAAAAATTAAAAATATTTTTTTTTTATTTTCAATGGTCCAATGCTTTTGGCTCTAGATTGCATCTCGGATGGCCATTTTTTTCAAACTTGGAGTCATTTCATGTCTTTTGGCACCCCCAGAAGCATTTTTTGACTTAGTTTTTCCGAAATCCCACCTTGTCTCTGACTTTTGGTCAAAACCCACATGTTTTGCGCGCGTTTCTTGCGTGTTTTTAATTCTAACAATGGTCTATTCTCACTTTATCTTACCATGTGTTTCATAATTTCCCATATACAACCTCTATAGCTATCTTGTTTTATCTTTTCGACCCTCTCTTGACCCCATAATCCTACTCCCCCACCCTCCCTTTACCCTCCTTCCTAGCCCCATCCTTAGCCCTCCCTGCCCTATCCATATGCGCACCCTCAACCCTCCCTTCCCCTCCTTCCTATCCTTCCTTTGCCCTGCTTTTCCATGCAAAAATTCCACTTTTGGGTTCTTCTCTAGTGCTTGTTCTCTCCTGCTTCTGGTGGACTTGGTAGCTGCTCAGGTGTCTTTTTGAAGATTTTACAGCACAAGAATCATGGTTTCCTATTTGCTCAGAGTTTTGGCTGTAGCTCTCCGGGACGGAGAGCACATTAGGTGGTGGGAAACTATTGAGCCCATAAAAGTCATATTGATCAAAGTCAAGCATAGTCAAAGTCAACTATAGTCAAGTCAAAGCAATCAAATTCAACAAGATCAAGATCAAAGTCAACATGGGAAAAGTCAAAGTGTTCAAAGTTCAAGTGTCAAAGTGCACAGGTAGTGCACAATTAATTTTTCACAAAGGGTAAAATTGCAGAAAGTTGGTTGCAGGTTGCAGAGCTATTTCTGTAATTTCTCTAAGGTTCAAAGTGTTTTTAAAGTGTTTTGGAAGGTTGAGGTGAACCCTCTCTTGGGTGCACAATTGAAGATTTAAAAGGCAAAATGTGAAGGTATGTGAAGTGGCAGCGCATACGCAGAAGTGAAAGTATGGCCCCCCCAATTAAAATTTTTGTTTTAGTCTAAAAGTCACTACATGATAGAACAGGGATTCGTTGGCTACCCACTTTTGGAGAAAATCTTGGGACATCAAAGTGAGCACCAAGATACTCTTGCAGTTAGGAGCGTATGTGAATCGACACTCAAATCGAGGCAAGGGACTATTCTTGAAAGACTAAGCAAGGTGAGCATAGTCTAAGCTAGGAAGAGAGAGAAGTGCAAGAGACACACAATGTGCGACTTAGAGAAGTGAAGTGCAAGGTGTGCATGAAGAGTGAATAAGAAATGCATAGAGAAGTGCTAAGCTTACAACCAAAGATCCCAAGGTCCCATTGAAGCTGTGTGCGTGCCGACAGAAGGTGTCCATCCCTCCCCCATTAGGGCAATAGGCGCATATACAAGCCGGGGAAAAACCTCCTAAACAGGGAAAAAGGTACCACGGTGGTCCTAGTGTGTTCACACACATCACTACCTAAATATATCAACAAATTCCCTTTGGGAGTGATGTAGTGAACAAGGAGCTAGCACTCATGTATAAAGAAGTGCCAAGCTATGTGGAATCAATCCACAAAAGAAGAAGCCCAAAGCTTTTCCAGAAAGCTTCAAACTTCTCCCTTGGTAGAGACTTCGTGAAAAGGTCTACAATGTTCTCCTGCATGGGCACATATGCCAAGCTGATCTCTCCAGCAAAGAACCTCTCCCTCACATAATGATAATGTAGCTCAATCTGCTTAGTGCGAGCATGGAACACAAGGTTCCTCACAACTACCAATGCACTCTGAATGTCAGTGAAGATGGTGGTGGTAGAAGAATCACCAACACCAAAATCAGCTATAAGGCATCTAAGCCACACACACTCAATAGTCGTTGTGAAAGCTACCATATACTCAGCCTCACAACTGGAAGTGGCCATAGTAGGTAGCTTCTTGCTCAACCAAGATATACATGAGCTACCGAGAATGAAGCAAAAGCCACTAGTGGACATGCGAGTGTCATAGCAACCAACCTAGTCGGAGTCAGAAAAAGCATGCAAATCTGGTGGTAGTGATCCCGCCTTGGGATAAAACAATCCAAGTAGTCAGGTACCACTCAAGTAGCAAAAGATGTGCTCAATTTCTTACCAATGCTTGACACATGGGAAATGCATAAATCTGCTTATTAGTGAGATAGCAAACTCAATATTCTAGCCGAGTAATGCATAAGTAGATCAAGCATCCAACAGCTTGTTGATAGAGAACAACATCAAATGCATCTCCAACATCATGAAGACTCAATCATAAACCTATCTCCATAGGAGTGGCAATAGGATTAGAGTCTTCAAGGCCAAAATGCTACAATAATGTGTCAATATATTTTGTTTGACACGAAGATATTCTGCCATCAACTTGCATGAACTGAATGTCCAAATAATGATGCAAATGCCCCAACATCTCAAATGAGGCATGTAAGTCAGCCCTAAAAGCAGCAATATGCTTCTCATGAGGACCACTGAGCATCATGGCATCAACATACACAACAATGATCAGAAGCACACCATTAGCACGCTTAACATATAAGGTGCTTTCAATTGGATTGTTCTCAAAACCATGTGCAATCAGATAGGCATGTATCCTTTCATACCAAGCACGTGGTGCTTGCTTTAAACCATATAATGCCTTCTTTGACCTACATACCTAGTTTTCATGCCCTTTTTGCACAAAGCCACGGGGCTGAAAAACATACACTTCTTCATGCAAGTCACCATTCAGAAATGTAGTTTTAATGTCCCCGATATACATTCCAACCATCTTGAGCTGCAAGTGTACCTTTCAACTGTTCCATTAGGTTTATGCTTCAGCTTATATACCCACTTAGTGCCAATGGCCTTCTTGCCAAGAGGCAAGTCACATGAAGACCAAGTATTATTTTTCATCATAGCATCATATTTAGAGTGCATTGCAGCCATCCAATGTTTAGAATTTTGTGCTTCATCAAACAAAACAGGCTCAGTTTCATCACATAGACTAGAAGCAACCATAGCATAGAAATCTAATGCAAAAGAGGCACTATGAGAGCCAGAATAAGTATGGTATGATAGAGGTGCATCTAATTTTCTATCATGCAAGTCTGCACCAGCCATTTTGCCATAGTTTTTTCCTCCTCAATATCAAAACTCTCATCAATAAGTGCATCATGTAAATCTAGATTAGAAATAGAATGATTTGCATAATCACATGAAACCTGTAAAGGCTGAAAAGTTGCCTCATTAGGACTTGCACTAGACTGTCCACCTGTAAAAAGAGGCAACAAAGTATCACACATGTCTTTGGAGCTAACAAATGTCTCTTTTGTAAATGAAAGTAAAGACTCAATAGCATCATCTGCAAAAACAACATCACCGCTAACCAAAATGTGTTTAATATGTGGATGCTACTAATGATAGCCTTTGCTTTCAGAACTGTACACAACAAAAATACATTTTACTACTTTATCATCCAATTTCCTGTGATGTTGTTTAGACACTAATGCATATGCACGACAATCAAAAACACGTAGATGAGCAATAGATGGCGTGCGACCATGCTAAGCCTCATATGGAGTGATAAACTGTAGTGGTTTAGTGTGACACCTCTTAAGTACATATGCTGCACACATGATAGCATCAAGCCAAAAACTATGTGGCAAAGCCTGACTCTTGACCATACACCTCGCCATCTCCATGAGTGACCTGTTCTTTCGTTCGGCAACTCCATTTTGTTGAGGTGTATATGGCACTATACACTGATGTTTTATCCCAAGTTCAGCCATAAATGCATTAAATTTATAAGACATATACCCCCCCTCTCCGAATCAGAACGGAGGGTGCCCATTTTACATGCTAACAAATTTTCAGCCAAAACCAAAAACTATTTGAAGCACATACACACTTTGGACTTTGCCTTCAATGGATATACCCATGCATGCCTGGAAAAATCATCAATCGAAGTCACAAAGAAAAGTTAGTTTCCAAAAGAGGGTGTTTGCATACGAAAAAAACATCACTGTGAACAAGCTGCAATTTTTTAGTAGCTCGAACTAAACCATCTTTTGGAAAGGGGGAAAGTTGCATTTTGCCCAAAATATAGCCTTCACATACATGTTTTTTGGGTGCCTCAAGTTTGGGCAAAGAGGACACCATTTTAGATTTTTGTAGGTGTAGCAAACTAGCAAAGTTCAGATGACCAAAGTGTGCATGTCAAAGCTTTGCATCTGACATAGCTTGAGAATCATGAACTGCACATGCTGAATCATTCACAGATTTTTCATAGTCTATGAGCTTATTCAACCCATGCCATAAAATGCCAAAAGCAATAATGTCACCATTTGACAAATCATGAACTATACATCTGTCATCAACAAATTTCACAACCAAGCCAATCTTGGCTAATGCAAAAACTGATAACAGATTTTTCTTGATCCTTAGCATAAATAAGGCATCTGACAATGTAAAAAAACTACCATCAAGAATAGTCAGAATTATCTTATCAACTCCCATGACACGATAAGAGGCATTTTTTGCGAATGTGACAGTATTTCATGTAGTGAAGAAAGTGCAGTGCGAGGTAATATATTTGATTGCACCACTATCAAAGTACCAAACATCTGATTCTACTATAGACATACACTATTCAAGAGAAGATGGGTCAAAAATACAAACAATAGTAAACGCCCATTCTTCAGTCTGCACTAGATTAGCATACTCTACTTTTGTTATAGAGGCCTCTGCAACAACCATTCTAGCCTCTTTTTTCTTTGCCTCTTTTGCAGTTAATTTTGGACAGTTCTTTATGACATGATCATTTCCTTTATAGTACTTACAAAAGAATTTTTGCTTTTCTAATTTCTTCTCATCTTTGTCTTCCTTCTTGAAATGTGCACCATTTGCAGAATTCTGCTTTCTAGTAGATGGCTCCATTTACCTTTGCCCTTTTGATTAGCCAGGAAAGCTTGATCTGCAACATGCATAATGGACCTGTTCTGCCTAGACTGATCTTCCTACAATAGAACAAAGACTAACTCCTCAAATGTCAAGGCATTTGGATTACCTTTCATCATCAAACAAAGAGTAGAATCAAAACTCGAATATGAATAAAGAAGACCATTTAGAATGGTATGTACAAATGAGCTATCTGATATGACTTCATCAGCAAAAATCAAGTGTTCATTCAAGTCTTTGATCTTTGTCAGAAAACTATCCATAGAATCACCTTCATTTGTGTGCTCACTCTCCAATTGTTTTCGGTGGTAAGCAATAGAAGCCTCATTACTAGTCTGGTACAATGTGGTAAGGGTATCCCAAGCATCCTTAGCTATTTTGGAAGAGTGAATGTGAGGAATAATGGCATGTTTGATAGACAAGGCTATCAATGCATGTGCCTGAGCATCTCTACCATCCTAATGAATTTGCTCTACAGTAGATGCAGTAGAAATCACAACACAAACAAGAACATGAAAAATATCAGCATCTTCAATGTCATCTACATCACCTTCACTACTTATATTTGCAGGTGTAATAGGACGTTTTTCAACACCCTGCACAATATTCCGCAGTCCTTTTGCGACCAATACATGATGCATCATATAAACCCACAATGGGTAATTAGTACCATCCAACATATCCTCAACAACCAACATACAAAATACATCACTTCTTTTAGCCATGGCCACTGACTAAAATACCTTGATGCAAAAAAATGATTGTATCTGAAAAAGTTGAAGAGAAATACCCTAAAGAGTTCTACTAAGCATGTAGCATACTTTGAGATGCTTATATTGACGAACCAGAACCTGTATAGATCTATGGCACAAAAAGACAAAATAGCCTACACAAGCACTATGATAGTGCATTTGGAGTTTGAAACGAGCTTAGATCACAATTTTGGAACCACAAAACAAAGCCGTTTTGATCTCCTAATCACCCTGAGTATGCTCACCAAATTTAATGCAATTATGAGGCTATGACCAGACGGGTATCGATGATGCCCTAGATGAAGCAAAAACCTGCTATGATACCAATTGTTGGAGTTTGATGTGTGCAAAAGCACGCGAACAACACAAGGAAGAAGAAGAAGCTTGGAGCACAACACACAATATTGAATGTATTTACCACTAGAATGTATAAAGATAAGTAACCTGTTAGGGAAATAGGCATATATACACATCGGGGGAAAAACCTCCTAAAGAGGGAAAAAAGTGCCTCGGCAATCCTACTGTGTTCACACACATCACGACCTAAATATATCAACAGTCCCCCTCAAACGTAAGATGCTTGAGTCTTCAATCCTTCATGATCTCATGTAATCCAATCATTGATTTGAACCTATTCAATTTGCTTCTATCTAATGTTTTTGTCATCATATCTACACATTGTTGATGTGTAGATACATATGAAAGCTATATCCCCTTACTCATGAAATTTTTCTTTGACATAATGGTAGTAAACTTCTATATGTTTGGTCATGGCATGATAGATAGGATTAGCAGTAAGATGTAATGAACTAATGTTGTCTCCAAATATATGTGGAGTAGAAGTATTCAACCCTAAATCAGAGTATATGGTTCTAATCCACATAACTTCTTATGTAGCATTTACAAGTGCTCTATATTAACCTTGTGTTGATGAAAGAGAAACTATAGGTTGCTTCTTGGAAGACCATGAAATCAACTTTGTACCGACAAAGGTAAGATAATCTGATGCGCTTCTCCTATCATCTTTAGAGCCTATACCCAATTTGCATCAGAAAAGATTCTAACATCCATATTAGATGTATATGGATAGTACAACCCTTCATTGATTATGCAGTTCAAATACTTCAAAGTTCTTTTCTCTAATTCCATGTGGGCTTCCTTGGAGTGTGCATGAATTTTCTTAACACACTTACTCCATAGCAGATATCTATTCTAGTTAGAGTAGCGTAATTCAAGCTTCCAACAAGACTTTGATAACTAGTTACATCTTCAATTATCTCAACTTCGTGAGCACTTAGCTTTAGATTTACCTCCATGGGTGTACTTGAAACCTTTGTATCTTCCATCTTGAACTTGGTGAGAATCTCCAATGTACTTTCTCCGAGTGAAGGACATACCTTTCTCTGTATATACCACTTCCAAGCCTAGGAAGTATGTGAGTAAGCCAAGATCATTGATCTTGAGTTCTTCCTTCATTCGAGCTTTGATCCTTCTGATCCCATCTGCATCACTTCTTTTAATTATTATATCATCCACATATTCACAAAGGTATATGAACTCTGAGTGATTCCTCTTGCTCAAGAGTGAAAGATCTGCTTTGCTTACCATGAAACCTTTATCCTGCAAGTAAGTAACAAGTCTATGATTCCAAGCTCTAGGATCTTTCTTCAAGTCATATAAGGATTTCCTCGACCTGCATACATATTTTGAATATGATTGGTTTTCAAGCTACGAGGTTGTTCCATGTATACCTCCTCTAAAATCCAACCATTTAGAAAAGAATTTTTAACATCAGTTTGATATATCTTCCAATTCTTGGAAGATGCAAAACTCATGAGTACTCTAATAGTAGGCATCTTTGCTACATGTGAGAATGTCTCTTCAAAATCAATACCTTGGGGTTGTGCAAATGCTTTGGCTACAAGCCTTGCTTTGTACCTATTAATTGAGCCATCAGAATTATTCTTTACCTTGTAGATCCATCATGAGCCAATGATCTTCATAGATGGTTTCTTGGGCACCAATTCCCAACTTTGATTCTCTTGTAGAGCTTCTATTTCTTCTTCCATGGCTGTTGCTCTAGCACAATGGTAAGTACCACGTTAAGAAGCTTCACCTCCTTAATGTCAATCCGAGGGAGAGGTAGGAGTGATATGAAGATCGTGAACGTGAGATGATGTGAGAGTGAAGGTGAGAAGCACAAAGATGCACACACACATACACACACACAATGAAGAGACAAGCAAGACACAATGGAAGGTGGGAAATTAGCTCTATTACTCAAGAATACTCTTACAAGCTCACAAGAACTCTAATCTCAACCAAGCTACAATGAACCAACCTCAAAAATGAGCTCTCTAGCTCTTTTTATAGTTTCTAGACTAGTTTTGACCGGTTTCACATCTAGTGACCGGCCTAGTTAAAAATTGGTCCTAGATGCTATTTGGAAGGGTAAACGGTATCTAAAAATAACGAAAATTGGTACGTGCATTCTACCTAAGCTCCTCAAGCTCGAGGACTCCTCGGCTTGCACAAAATGGAGCTATGGATTACAAAATGGGGTTTTCTATGATACATATGTTACAATTAGTGATAACAATCACTGTTGAATGTTTGGAGAATTAATAAGAAATATATTTGTTTGAAAAATTGATCCTCCTGGCTCCCTGCTCCGTCTTTACATGCTTCCGTGGCGTCTGTGCCTCTGGCTGCTTCCAACACCCCCCTCCCTCTCGCTTCTGTCGTCCCTGACAGAACCTTGTTGTGAGGTCTGCCGGATGTAGTTCTGTAGGAGGTCTTGAGCGAGGGTGTGCTCTGATATACGAATGCCTCGGGCTAGATCAGCCTCGAGTTTCTCCCAGTCGATAGGTTGTGGCCCGTCTGGTGGTGGGAGCTGATAATGTGTGGAGTACACCATTCGTTCACAGGCGAATAATTGCAATAAGTATGTGGGCCTGCTTATAAATACCTCTGAATGGTACTCCCAAAAGCCGGTGGTGAACATTTCTTCGAATGTCTGCTTGTAACATGCCGGTAGATATTTGATCCTGCAGTGCCAGGCGTAACACACCCGTAGCGATGGCGTTGTGCTCATATCATAGACTAAATCAAAGTTGCCATGCTCAAAGCCCGGGGTGTTTACATGGGGAGCCTTGATGCGTCGGAAGACTTTAAAGACCATCTGCATCATGTCAAAGATTTTGACAGTCATGTGCGCAGCAATATCATCCATATGCTTTAACCTAGGGAGCCAGTGGCGGATCGTCGCCATCATGTAACCTACTGTGGGTAACTCGATTGGTGGCCTGAAATAGGGATAGTTCAGCCAGTCTTGGCACTGCTTATTGTTCTGTACCTTAATGGTGAAGGCAGTCCAAGAGCGGCGTCGTGGGACTGGTCCCCAGCACGGGTTAAATTTTAAGTGCAGCGGCGCTTTTACCCACGTGCTCATCATTTCTGGATAATTTTGCAATAAATCTTTGCGCCAGTCTGGTTGAAGGATTGCACCTCTCTGCGCCCTTGGTGGCAAGTCCTCTGGCTCGAATTGAGTGGCATGCGTTGGTTTCATCCCTGTTTCTTCCTCTATGGCTAACTGGTATTCTGCCATTAACATGAAGTACGGTTTATATTGGAGCTCATGCCCAGATATGTATCGTCGCGGGGCCAAATGAGCAAAAAATGGTGACTGTAAAATTTTCTCTTCAATTATGGCCATGGCATGTAGCTGTGCCTCTACTCTGGCCGAGTGTGTCGTTCCGAGTTCTTCAACTGTCTTCATCCACGCGGGGGTAGGTAATTCATAGGTCATCTGGCCTTCGGCCGTGACACGTCCGCCTGGGATGGGTATCGGTTCATATGCCTCTTCGAATGTCTCCTCCACCGGGATAGTGATGGTTTCTTCCTCAGCTGGTAGCTCATGTGGGGAGTCTGGCCTTGGTGGTGCTTCATAGACTGCAATTCTAGATTCAAGATTTGTTACCTGGGCCCGGAGTGCGTTGAGTTCCTCTAAAATTGCAGGGGCAGGGTCCGCAGGTGCTGGTAGTTCTGCTGCTACGTGTACTTGTTGTGTTGCCGGTTCTCTGAGCTGTAGCAGCTTGTGATCTTCCCTTAACTTTTGGTGCTCTTCATTCATACGATCATAGTCCTCGAGCAATCGCACATGATCATCTAGCAACATCCTCATCGATTCAGATGGGATAGCTTTGAATTTGCTAGGACTTAAGGGTTGTTCTGGGTGGTCCAGTGCCGCTTCCAAGTTCTCTCTATTCTGCTCTTGGAGTCTCTGGTTCTCCTCTTTTGCTGCGGCTAAGTGTCTTCTTAGTAAGCCCATATTTCTAGTGAGCGTTGCATTGCGGACGGTCTGGGTTCGAAGTAGGTTATCCAAATCCGCGGTGGCCTCTTTTGTTTTCTCCTCACTCTCTAGTTCTAATTTGTGATAGGCCTCTCGTAAATCTTGATATCAGCTGTTCAGTGAGGCATTCTCAATTGATAGTGAATTAAGCTGCGACTGTAATTCATTCGTAGTTTTCTGCAGCTGTTGATAGTTGGTGCCGAGTGATGCAAACTCATCGCGGACTTGTGTCATGCATGTGAACATGTGTTGGAATGCGGTGTCTATGGTGGGCGATAGTAGTAGTGAAGTGCTAAATGATGATGCAGTGGAAGTGGATGCAGCGGGAATGGGAAATGGGGTTGGGAAGGTGGATGCAGTGGTAATCGTGGAAAATTGTGATGTGTCTAAAAATGTTTGTGTCGGGAGTGAAGTGAGTGGTTGGTGCCGTGGGTGGTGATATGTCCATATCATTGGACGTGTTTAGTGTTGTGACTGTGAAAAGTGGTGTGATTGTGGGTGGTTGTGTAGGTGTGAATACGGGATTTACAAATGTAGAGTAGTTTACAGGGGGGATGGTTGGAGTAGCTTGGTGAAACGGGGAAATAGGGGTTATGGTAGGTTGGGGAGGTGAGACTGGTGAGAAGGTTAGTGGGGTTAGAAAGGGGAATGGGGTTCTTAGAGGTGGGGGAAATGCGGGGAAAGATGAAGGGGTGAAGGGGTTAACATGTAGATACGAAGGGCTGGGTGTGGGCATGGTGGTCTGAATGGGCAGGGCAAAGGTTGTGGCTATGTTGCCTTGTACAGGTGTGGATGTGGGGGAAGCAGGTGGGTGTGCAGGGGATACAGGATGGGTGGGTGAAAGATGAGGTGAGAGAGGAGTAGAAGGGGTGGATGTTATTTCGAGGATAGTAGTGGTATGTACAACGGTAGTACGTGGTGGGGAATCTACAAGGATGGGTTCTGCGGTCGATGAACTTTCGGGGACGAGGCGTGCCTCCCTGGTTTGTGCTGAAGACTGAGCTCCTGTTGGTACGTGAATATATTCCTCGGGTTTTGAAAGTAGTCGCACTCGGCGGGGGTCAAACTGTGGTAGTTGCTTTCTTTGTAAAAACCTGAGTGCTTCATGGGAGCCTACTGATTTGACTAACTCTCTGAACCCTCTGATGTATGCGTCTTCGAATCCTCCGGAGATGAGTTCCTGTTCAATTAATGCCTGGCTCTCCTCTTCAGTTAACTTCTTCCGTGCCCAGACTTTTTCCATCATTCGATATAATTTCTTTATGGCCAGCGTGTACGCTGCGGCTTCGAAAGTCTCATCTTCATATGTGCTGGTGTCGCCGTGTGCGTCAGTTTGTTGGCCTTGGCCATCTGTCTGTCCGTCATGTGAACCCTGACTGGCTTCATCGTCGCCTTCCTCGTCGTCTGTTTCGGTTCTTTCTTCTTCAGAGCTCGACACAGCTTGTCCCTGTGGCAGATCTCGCGGCGTGGTAGGGTAGCTGGGGCGTTCATATTCCTGGGAGAACAGTTGTGCTTCTGAATACTGGAATTCGTTTGAGAATGCATCAGGCATCTCAAAATCAAATGTTGTATTTATAGGGTCTGTCTCCATATGTGGTATCGGGAAAGAAAACGCTTCCGCACCAATAGTGGTGGGAGCTTCTGCTGTTGTGGTTGTGGGTTCTGTGGTGGCGGCTGCCTGAGGTGCAGCGATGCTAGTGGTGGCCTCCGGAACCACTGGTCTGGACAACCTTATGCGAATAGGTTGTACTGTGGGAGCCGCTTCTGTCTGTGGTCGCTCTGGAGAAGGTTGTGGTGATGGTGACTCTGGCACCTGAAGGCAAGGGATGGTGCCTCGCATGCGCTTGCCTGCCCGTGTTCGACTGGGCTTCCTGGCTTTCTTCATCGTTCCTTTGAATGCCTTCAGTTCTTCTCCTGTTAATGCACGCTCGATGGGCAAGTCATAAGCCAAACACATATACACAATTCTAGTGAGTGCACAACATCCGTTAAGCACTTTTTTGCGCTCCCATCTGTGCTGTGCCAGGTACATTTGATCTATGATCCAGCTTGCCAGATCAATAGTTTGAGGTCCCGTGCATGCCAAATACAAACCAAACCAGATTCGTTTATGGGGCATAGTAAATCTGTCCTGAGCTGGGAATGCGAAATGTTGTATGCATATCCTTAGTGGCTTGGACAACTCAGGTGTGATTGCCGAAATCTCCTCCCACTTCGTGACATCCCCACGTTTCATCAGTTCTGGAATTAATCTCTCTCGATCTGTGGGTGTGTGGGTGCCATGAATTTTGATGGCCGCTCTGATTAAATCCTTAGATAGGTAAAACCTTTTGTAAGGTGTATCATCCACTAGAGTAGGCAATATGAAGGTTCCTGGGATGTCCTTATTCTCTGATGCCAGCAAGGTAGTGATTAAGTAATAGCACCTGTAAAAATCTGGTTTGGGTAGCGGATCACTGAAATATTCTGTGAAGCCGGCTCTGGCCCAAACGTGAGTTAAATCCTGGGTGCTTTGTAGGGCTTCGAACTCTCTAGAGAAAAACTGGTATTTTCCCCACGTGCGGTCATCAAATGTCAGAGAGGATTCAAAAATAAAGTCCGCGTCCGCAAGGGGTCCTGCAAGTCCCTGAAACCAATGAGAGTTCCTGTGTATCTTTTCGGTGTAGCCCATGGGAGGGTTATCGATAGGCATGGGTCCTGGAAACCCTTGGAATTCCGGCGGTGGAGCAGTCGGGTGGGATTCTGCTCGTAACACGTTGAGGGGCACAGCCGCTACACTGGGGCCTGCTCCTGATGTTCCTTCGTCGGTTTGCATGGTGGCTGATGCGCTAATAAGAAAGATCTGCTACAAAAGATTAACACATTAGCATGGAAATTAATTATGATCCCATTAAAGTGAGACCGCAATCCCTTTCCACAACTGATGCGTAACCCGTGTAGCCAAGTGCTGTGATGTGATGGATGCAATGTTTCTGGCAGCACTAGTGCAGGTCTCTAGACTCCTATACGTTTCAGATCATGCATACATTTCTTGATGAGATGAGATTACGAGTGATGTGTGATGATGGTGGGTGAATTTATACAAGGTTTAAAGGTTAGTGATTTAGTACAAGGTTGTATGTTAGTCCGGGAGGTAGTTTTATCCGACATGGGGTTAGGGGGAGACGGTTGGACACGTTTCGGTATCCATTTCCTAAGGATCTTGGAGTGGGTGGTGGGTTTCTGCTGAGGGGCAAAGGGTGGTGTCGGGTGTGGTGGTATCGAGGGATGAAATGAGTTGTGGGGGTTATATATTACATGGCTTATGGGTTGAGCTATGATACATAGTTTGGGCACCCAAATCTGCGTGGGCGTGGGTCTATGGGTAAGGTACTTCTTGGCGATCCACATTCGTCGAATGCTCGGACCTGTAGAAGAAGGTCGAGGGGATGGTGGATATCGATTCTGTTTCTCTTCTGCCCTTTTTTTGTCGATCTCTGCTTGGTTCGAGATCTTTGGTGCTTTTTGCCCTTTTGGCACCCATATTTGTCTGGTGCCGCTTCCTTTGGGTGGCCTAGACTGCTTTCCTTGTTGTGTCTTCTGATACTGCTGTCGGTCTGGATTCCTTCGTCGTGGTTGACTCTGTTGCTGTTGAGGGTGAGAGGTCGGATGGACTCTCTGCTTTGGAAAAGAAGGGAGATCCAAGACTTGCGTGACCTGCCCATTAGGAAGTGATGCCTTATTTAACTTTAATCTAGGCCAGTCCGCAACAAGTTTGGAAGGATGAGCACCGCAGGGTGTCGTGCTCATTTGGCTGCTGATGCAACCCACCTGACCACTGATTGTGTCCATCTGCCCTTGTGGTTGGGTAACTGTCTCTTCTAGTTTGCAGGAAGTCCCAGGGAAGATCTCCTGTCGTCCTTCTGACTGACAACTGTCCATAGCCAAGCCCGAGTGGGTTGGTGCAGACATAACGTGACTGGTCTGCTTAGAGATCTTCCGGTCTTCCGTCGCATGGATTTCATAGGGTCTAGGGTCACAACCGTCAAGCGGAATGCCGTTAGGGAAGTCAAGCGGTATCACTCGCTTCTGCTCTAAGGTTCCAATCTGTAAGGAGCCTTGTCTAAGATTTAGGTCCACTGAGTGATCGTATAGCCAATCTTGGCCAAGGATTAGGGGTTCTATCAGGTCGTCATCATGGCACACTAGCAGCTTTGCTTTCATCGTCAAATCCTTAATGAGGATAGGAAGGTCCACCTCACCCATGCAAGGGGTTTCCATGCCTCCTAGGCCTATGAGGTATGCCTCAATTGGCCGCATTTCTATTCCTGAATCCTTATAGTGGGACCATCTAATCGCACTAGTCGCAGCACCTGAGTCAATTAAAGCCCTGAGTTCTTGGCAATGGTTGCCGTGCTCTAGCCTAACTGTAATGAATGGTCTCCTGTCCACTATGCTAGGATGAGTGGTTGACTTTACTTGACACATGGCCATGGGATATCTGGGTAATGTTTCCAGATGGTTAAAATGTTCTCTCCCTAGTCCTTGTCTTCTTAGCTTCATGCGCTTAATGCGTTCTATGGCTTCTGCCTGCGCTTCAGCTCGTATTCTATTTTCTTCCTCCTTACGCTTCTTTGCCAATGTGAGTCGTCTAAGCATATCCTCAGTAAGAGGTTCTTGATATAGCCTGACTCTACAGCCACTAATGTAATTAGGCATTATATCTCCTTCTAAGGTGGCTAACTGTACTGCTCCGCTCGTCGAAAGTCTGTTAATGATCATAGGTCCATAACCTCGCTTTTCTAACTTCCATGCGTGCTGTTTCAGCGTATATACTAGAACTAAATCTCCTTCTTTTAGGCCTTTATCTTTCACATGTGCATCAAAATATGCTTTCTGTCGCTTCTTCGCTGCGTATATTCCTGCTGCTGCCTTTAGCCTGGTTTCTCCTAATCGTTCCAAGTCCATTATTCTTGCTGTTAATTCATGGCCGGTCCACTGATGTTCTTGTGCAACCTTAAGGGTCGGTATCAAGAAGTCCAAGGGAAGCACTGCATTCTGACCAAAAACCATCTGAAAGGGAGTTGCATTGAGTACGGTCTTGTAGGCCACTCGATATGCCCAAACAGCGTGGTGTAGCTGTTTGTCCCAATCTGAACGTTTATTGTTCACGAGTTTCGTCAGTACGGTACAAAGTATCTTGTTAGTGCTTTCAGCCTGACCATTGGCCTGAGGATGATATGGTGCAGATTTCTTGTGAATCACCATAAAATCCTGTAACAAATATTCAATGACTTGGTTTAGAAAGTGAGTGCCTCGATCGCTCACTAACTCTATAGGCAATCCATATCTTGTAAAGACATTTTCAAATAAGAATTTTGCAGTCGTGTGTGCATCATTCTTCTTTGTGGCCTTTGCCTCTACCCATTTCGTCAGATAATCTGTGGCAACAATAATGTATTCCGCATGTATACCTTTTGCAGGGGGGTTGATGGGTCCTACAAAGTCTATACCCCACTTAGAAAATGCACGTCCGCCCATCATGGGTTTCAATGGCATTTCATCTCTGCGAGTAGGAAACTGAGTTCTTTGGCACACATCACATCTCTTTACATAGGTATGTGCATCCATGTGAAGAGTGGGCCACCATAATCTTGCAAAGAGAATGGCTTTGATTATCCTATCTGGTCCAAAATGACCTCCTGCAACACCTTGGTGTGCAGTCTCTAGTATGCTAAGATAATCGCTCTCATGAACACATTGTCTTAAATATCCATCTCGTCCTCTTTTGTATAGATTATCGCCAATAAGTGAATAGTCTTGAGCTTCCTGCTCTAGACTGCGTTGTCGAGCTAAGGTCATTCCTTGAGGGAATGTGTTCGTCCTCAAGTATGTCACTAATGGTTCACTCCAGTCTGGTGTGAGAGACCCGTGGTATAATGTCGCATGCTCTATTGGTGGTCTTTCAAAACACACCTGACATTCTTTACACAACTTGTAGACATCTGTTTCCATCGTAGGCCAATATACTCCTAATCTATGCAGAGTCTGTAATGTCCGATGTTTTGAATGATGTTGCTTTAGTGCACCTATGTGTGCTAATTGCAACCAATTCGCATGTTCTGAGTCATCTACACAACAGGCAAGAATCTTTTGATTATCCTGTTTGTATATGCTTCCTGCCATTATTTGGTATCTCTGAGACTTGGTAATCTCTCCTTCTTTGATCTTTATCCTCGGATTCTTGGGTCCATATGTCAGAATAGGGACTATAGGCTTAGCCCATTCTGGTGCTATCTCAAGGTTAAACAGGTATGCATTTGGTAATTCATCGGCTATTCCTTGGGGAGCTTCTCCTGAGGTTAATCTTGAAAGGTGGTCAGCTCTAAGATGTGTCTTTCCTTTCCTAACTACCACTTCAAAATCATACTCCATGAGTAACAGAAACCAACGTATCAATCGTCCTGTGTTACATGGTTTGTTGACTAAATATAATAGGGCTTGATGATCTGTAAAGAACTTGAATTTGTTGGCCAACAAGTAGTGCCTAAACTTCTTTACTGCGTAGATCATCCCTAATCCTTCTCGTTCCGTCGTGGTGTAATTTCTTTCTGCTGCGTTCAGTTGTCTGCTAGCGTAAGCTATGGGGAGATCTATGTTTCCTTCCTCCGTGGGTTGTGCTAACACACATCCTATGGCATAATTGTATGCATCCACATGTACATGGAATGGCTTACTCCAATCTGGAGTGGTCAATATAGGTGCTGAGCACAAGCGTCGTTTAAGTTCATTGAATGAATTTTCACATTCATCTGTCCATTCAAAATTGGTTAAAAGAGAGTACAAAGGCTTGGCTATGATTGCATACATGTGTATGAATCTCCTATAATAACCGCAATGGCCCATAAATGCCTGTACCTCTTTCACATTAGTTGGTCTAGGTAATTCTGCAATTACCTTCACCTTTTCCTCGTCCGTGGAGATTCCATTTTTTGACACAATGTGTCCTAGAATTTTGCCTTGTCTGACCATAAAAACGCATTTTTCTGGGTTCAAACAAACCTGATATTCTCGACATTTATCCAATATTTGTCTTAACTCTGGGATATGTGTCTGTCTTATATTTGAATGCGCACACAAGTCATCGACATAAACTTCCAAGCTCTTGCGTAAGAATTCCTTAAAAACATGGCACATGAGTCGCTGGAAAGTGGCGGGTGCATTTGTCAAGCCAAATGGCATTACACGAAATGCAAATATGCCCCATTCAGTGGCAAAAGCCGTCTTGTGTTGGTCTTCTGGAGCAATGGCTACTTGATTATAGCCTGAGAATCCATCAAGAAAGCTGTAAACTTCCTTGCCCGCAACTCTTTCCAATAGGTGTTCCGTGATAGGAAGAGGATAACTATCTCTAATCGTGGCGGCATTAACTTTTTTAAGGTTAATACACACACGTAATTTTCCGTTCTTCTTGGGCACAACCACAATGGGGGATACCCATTCGGTATGCTCAATTTCGTAAATGAATCCTGCTTCTATCAAGCGATCTATCTCCTCTTTAATCTTCGCAGCGTAATTATCATTGTACGTGTAAGGTTTTTGTTTTGTAGGTTTTGCATCTGGAGTCATAGGGATTCTATGAGAACATATATCTGGGTCTACTCCTTTCAAATCTTTGTAACTCCAAGCAAAAACATCTCTATATTCACGCAATAGGGCAACTAACTCTTCTTCTTCTTCAGTTGTCAAATCATGCCCTATGTATGTACATTTTTCTTCTTCTCCTTCTATGGCAACTATTACTTTCTTGGTTTTCTCTCGGTTATCATATACTTGTCCATCATTCGCTTTTCTATTAGGCATTCGTACCATGATTCTTCTATCTTCGATTTCATATTTCTTGAAATTCTCGGGTACTTCAAATAAAGATTCTTCTTTTTCTGACATGGTTTCTTTCTTCTTTCTTTTCTTCCCATCACTTTTGGTAGTCACTTCAGTGGCTAACCTCACCTCATTCGTTATTTCCTTGTGTCTCTGAGTGTGAGTTTCTACTTCGTAGAAATATTCTTCCTCTGATGCAAAGGGTGGGTCCATGATAATTGATTCTAAATCAAAATCGCTTGCGTCCTCAAATGCATCAGTGCTAGGTTCACACTCTTCTAAAATTGCATCGCCCGTGATTGGCTCTATCGTAAAGACTGAAATGTCATAGCCATCCTCGTCACAGTGGGGTGTCCATTGTTCTTCATTGATGGCTACGTCCATGGTTGCTAGAATTTCCGCCCAACCATGGGGTTCAAACTCTTCGTCTGGGAATACTACAGGTGCGTAGGCTGGATCTTGAAGGGTTCGTGGATGTTGTTCCGCACCTAAGGTCCTGGCTTCTAACCGCTCTTCCTCTTGTTTGGCTACTTTACACATCCATAAATGGGTATCCTCATGCAACCAAGAAGGATCTGATTCTAATGAGTGCACGGATTCCGTCTCTACTGGTGTCTTATGGATGGTATTCCATTGTATTGGGGGTACATCTCTGTGTGAATAGTCTTTAAGATTGACTTTGGTAGTCACTCCTAAGTGTTGCAAGTACAAAGAATTAGTTCCCCAATCTTGTACAATTTGCAACTGACGCATGAATGGTCGTCCCAATATCATCTCATAAGCACGATTTTTCACAAAGTCACAAATGGCGAAAGTATGCTAAAATTCTACACCACAAGTGGTGAGAGATATGCCTTCTAGTAAGCCTAATGGTTTTTCTATGTGTCCATCAGCCATTTGTAGTTTCATCCTGGTGGGTCTGAGTGCTGGCTTACCCCAACGTTTCCATAAAGCGGTGGTAGCGATGGCTACTCCTGCTCCTGAATCTAAGATGGCTTTCGTGGTGTAGCCCTGATGGGTTATTGGAAGATATGTGTTACCTTCCTCTCCTTCGCTTACATCTCCAAACTTTTCTACGGGTATCTCAGGTACCTTCTTATGTGATCCTATCTGAGAGGGTGTGGTAGCTAGCTCAGGGAATTGATTTGCTACATGCTTCCACAATTCTGGTTTTACCTTTAACAATTCCTCCAGAGTGAGATTACACTGTACTTTCGTATTCTTGATCACTTCCGTGTTCCTAGGGATCACTGATTCTTCATTCCTCACTATTATCGTGGGTGCTCTCATACTAATAGACTTGGCTTCCCAAGGTCCTGTGAACTGAGGTAATTCTTGTAAAGAATTAGATTCAAATCCTGTGGGTTCACTCAGTTGTTCCACCTCTACCTCATCGTATATAGAGGGGATGTCTTGGGGAAATTGTTCCTGCAAGTCGTCTATTTCTTGAATAGGAGGATGAGTTCCTTGTTCTTTTCTCCATTTCTCTTCTTGTATTTCTCTCAAAAATTCATGAGAGTACCTATGTATGGAGGATAGGTTATCTTGACTTTCTGTATTGGGTACTTGAGACAGGGATGATGCATTCCTTTCCTGTGTCTCTGTGACAATAGGGTTCCTATGCTGATCCTTTTTCTCTTTGCTTTCTATCAAGTATTCTAGCCTCTCCATTAGTCCTTGAAAGTGTAGTTCCGGTTTTGCCATGTTATTCCAATTAAGATATCTAGAGGCTTCGAACAAAGCTTGTGCTAGTTCTACCATCTTCATGCACAGTTTAGTTCTCTCAATTTCTAGATCAGCTCGAGGGTAGTTTTTACTCATTTCCGTTACTTGAGGTCCCTCTTTTATTCTAGCCTGATATGCACGAAACATCATGTCTAGATCTTCTGGTATGGGTTCCGCTAAAACTGATCCTGATTTCTGAGCTGGGATTTCTTGGTTTAATTCTTGTGAAGCCAATTCTTGTATTTTGGCTCTAGATTCTCTTAGACTTCCTTCCAACTCACTTATCTTTTTACTCCATTTTCTCTTTATTCTTTCTCTGGAATCTTTCCAAGATTTCGTCTTTTTACTACTAGATTCTGCAACTTCACTAGTTCCGGCTACTTTCTCTTGATTAAGCTGTTGGTTTTGTAAGAGCGCCTGGGCTCTGGTTATCGCTTGGATAGGCACGTATGTAGGGTTGGATCCATCTGCGTTGTTTACAATACCTATCACGTTGATCGGTGTCACATTCGAAGTGTTAACTGGGTTCTTAGGACAATCTTTGATTATGTGCTCTTTGCCACAATCGGCACAAAAGCCTTGAATGCTATAGTACTGTGATTGCCTTGCTATTGGGGGATGTGGACAATCCTTTATGAAGTGATCTCCTTGGCACCTAAAGCATGGTCCTCTAGGGCCCTGTGGTCTCTGTTGTCTCAATTGGGGCCGTGGGTTTGGGTTTGCGTACATCACATTAGTATAGTCTGGCTCCCAACTAGGTTCCATTGGTGGACTATCATAATGATATGTCTCCACATGTTCTGGTGACTCCGTGTAATAAGCGGGTGGACTAGTTACATGAGTGGAGTCAAAACTGTTAGAGTTCGGGTCACTTTCTGTGATCAAGGGTGAAGAAGGCACTAAAGCCCTACTTAGGTTCTCTTCTGCAGCAGCGTATTTGACTGAGATGACATTCGCTGGTGGGGGTGGCTGCTGAGCTAAAACAGGTTGAGGTCTCTGTTGAGCCTGGTATGGGTAGTTCTGGGGAGGCCTATAGTAATAAGGCTGAGCATTGTATTGGCCTTGATACCTACCTGGCTGCTGGTATGTTTGTGGGTAGTTTTGTCTCACGGTTTGTTTGTTGTATGGGCAGTCCTGAGCCGTATGATTCGTGTATCTTCTCTCAATTGTACAATATTGGCCACTAGGGTTGGCTTGTGGTTGTGGTGCATTGGGACACACGTTTGCCAAATGATTTCCACCACAAGTGTAACAACGTACATTGGTTGGTAGCTTGGGCACCTGTTTACTAGAAACTCCTAGTTTTTGGGCCACTTTTTCTGCTAGATCCTCTATTGAATTCGACAATTTTGTGGACGCTAGAGAAGAACAATCTGAGTCTTTATAGACCTTTGAGAGCTCTAATTCATCTCCTAGGTTGTCCTCGATGTCTATACATATTCTTACACACTCTTCTAGCGTTCTGGGTTCCTTTAGGTACACATAGGAGCGTAGTTTAGCGCTCAACAAGCCATCTAGGAACAATGATACTTGTTTAGCTTGTGAGGGTAGCTCTTGCATTGGACATCGTTCCACATATTGTCTGAACCTACGTCCTGCCAGTCTAACTGTTTCCTGAGGGGTTTGTTTAAAGCTATGAATCAACGAAGACGTGTCATGTCTAATCCCACTTTTAGAGAATTCGGTGATGAATGACTCTAAAAAGTGATGGATGTCTCTAAATTGCCTTTGTTGCAAAGGTTGGAACCAAGTTAAAGCGGTATTCTTTAACGTTAGTCCAAATGCATTGTACTGCGTGAACATGTCCTCGACTTGTTCTGCTCTTAGTACTTGCTTGAATTCTGCAACATGGTCATAGGGATCTCCTGTCCCATCAAAGTAATTCTTCATGGATTTCACTAATTGAGTGGGTCTCAATACTCTTGCGTGTTCGCGTGGTCTAGGTAGAGGAAAATCGTCTCTACCACCTTGTGTTCCATGATCTCTTTGTCTATCCGCGCTATTGGTGTTCGTGGTTGTTCTATCTCTCCCTATGGGGTGATTGAAGCTTACTTCCGGTCTTTCGTTATTTCCTTGCCTTTGATTTCCATGGGCTGAGGAAGTTCCTGCCCCTTGTTGATTTGCATTCATGTTCGTTCTAGATGGAGGGAATATCACTTCACCTCTCCATGTGTATGTGCTTTTAGCGCGCTCAGGCACCACGAAGACTCTTTCTGAAGTCTCATCCAAGTATACAACCTTTCCAGGTGTATCTGGGTCCTTGAATTCATAAATTGTAATGATGCCTATCTCACCAGGGTTTTCCTTTCTGTACCTCCAAAAGGCTTCATCTGTCTCTTTATTTACGAATAACTCGGTGCTCCTGTTATCTTGAGGGATCCACTCTGGGATGAGTACTCTTGTTAATACGGATTTCCCTCTGGGTGTTCTAGGTTCTTCTAACGGTTCTTTTCCTTGAATTTTCGTTTCCGTCTCTATTTGAATTGTGCCAAACTCATTAGTATCGTTTGGCTGCGTACTTAGAATGTACATGGTTCCTTCTTTGTCTATGTAAGCGTCTCTCTCAAACTTCACCACTGGTCTTTCCAATCCAATGTGTTGATCAGGGTTGTGCAGTTGCACCACTTGCCTTTGCAAACCATCCTCATAGATGCGAGCACCTAATCGGTTGGTTCGGAGAAACTCTAGTTGCGTTCTATAGGGTCCTTCTGGTTTTTCTAGGTATGCTACATGAGACCCTCCTTCTGGTCTGTCTGTGCTAAATGCCATTTCTGATTCGCTAGTCTCTGAGCTCTCGTAGGGATAATTGCTATTCAATTGCTGAGCCCAAGATCGAGCGGTGGTTCTCACACTAGCCTCTGATGATCTAAGGCTTCTTCTGTCCGACTTACCTATATGTTTGCCCGATCTAAGGTTCATTAATTTCCTTCCTTGCACACTCAGTTACACACTTAGATCGTCAATGGTCCTTTGTTATTACTGTCTTGATTCTTTTTACTTTTCTTTGGATTCTTGTCTTAGTTTATGCGTCAGGAATTCGACTTTCGTTATGATTTTGAGTTCTCGTTCCGTCAGACTTAGGTTCTTTTCTTTAGGTTTTCGTCACACACACCTTTACTTTAAGTCTTAAACTTGAAAGAATTAGGTATCTTGAACTTGAGGCGTTCCTATCGTCGTTAATCCACAACTACCGTTTAGCCTAAGCTAAGAATTGACTGAGGGGGTTGAGTAATCTTCCAACCTCGAGTCGACTTTTCTGTTGCTCTGATGTCCTGTTGCCCAAGAAGTCGTGCTTCCCAAGCTCTGCTGTCTTCACTGCCTTGCTTGCTTGCCCTTGATTGCCTTTGCTAGACCTGGAAAGATTCTAATATTAAACCAATTCACAAGATGATCAAACACTTGAGCATATACACCTTTTAAATCCCTTCCCTTTTTGCCCAAATTTTCAATGTGTGCCCCCTGGCTTCCTAGTCCCAAACTAGGTGAACCTCAAAATAGCTTATCCGAGCTTTCTAACGAGCTATTAAGCTCAAAAAACGGACTTCGGATGAGAAAGTTATACGCGTTCAGGCCCTGGGGGTTAAAAACTGACAATCCAGTTTTCCCTCAAATATGAGCTAAGGGGTCTCCTATGAGTCTAATGGTCCAAAAATTTCTCAAAAATACCCTCAAAATTTGGTCAAAGTTGGAGCCCAAAAATTGCGATAGGGGTGGACAATCGCGATGGTCTGGGACCGTCGCGATGGTCCGAAAAAGCGAACCGTCGCGATGGCGTGGGATTTGGACAATCGCGATGGCCCGAAAAAGCGAACAATCGCGATGGCGCGGGTCAACGGTCAAAGTTGGACAATCGCGATGGCGCGAAAAGGTGAACCGTCGCGATGGCCCGAAGTGAACGATCGCGATGGCGTGAGAATGGACCGTCGCGATGGTCCGAAAAATGAACCGTCGCGATGGCGTGATCAGGCGGACAATCGCGATGGCGCGGTCAACGGTCAACGGTGGGCAATCGCGATGGTCCGAAGTGAACCGTCGTGATGGTCCGCGATGCGATGGCTTGAGCCAATCGCGATGGTCCGATTTTGGGCTGTCGCGATGGTCCGAAAAAGTGAACCGTCGCGATGGTCTATCATGACACGTGGCACTGTCGTGGCGATGGCATAAGCCAATCGCGATGGTCCGGGGTCAGCTGAACCGTCGCGATGGTCCAAGTGGACCGTCGCGATGGCTCAAGTGAACCGTCGCGATGGTCCAAAAAAGTGAACCGTCGCGATGGTCCGGCCGAGCCGTCGCGATGGCGTGAGCCTATCGCGATGGTGCGACACAATCGCGATGGTCTGAGCCAATCGCGATGGTCCACCAAACAATGAATTTTCAAAATGCAACTATGGTTCCGTGTATGCGCAGGGATCGCCTACCTCGTGGTGTGGTCGCCTACCTCAAAATCCGAAAGTTGCAGACCATCGCGATGGTCCGCCCTACTCGGAAATTTCTGACAGAAAGTACATGTTTTACCTTTTGGAAGCTCTCCTGATGCTCTGAAGCTCTGTACCTGCAAGAAAACTCAAGAAAACACAAGCACATGCAAACGCAAAAACTCTCTCTCGCTCTCTCGCATGCACAAATGAGGGGAAATGAGGTGAATGGGGGGATATGGTGAATTTTCTGATTTTTTTTGGAGATGGAGATGATGATGCGATGATGAAGATGGAGTATGGGGAAGGTGAAAAACACTAAAAACTAAGTAAAAACAACAACAAAAAACTGAAATTTTTACCTTCCAACGCCACTTCTTGCTATACTCTTACCATCACACATTCGTCCTAGACTCGATCCCCGGCAACGGCGCCAAATTTGGTGTTGCTCTAGCACAATGGTAAGTACCACGTTAAGAAGCTTCACCTCCTTAATGTCAATCCGAGGGAGAGGTAGGAGTGATATGAAGATCGTGAACGTGAGATGATGTGAGAGTGAAGGTGAGAAGCACAAAGATGCACACACACATACACACACACAATGAAGAGACAAGCAAGACACAATGGAAGGTGGGAAATTAGCTCTATTACTCAAGAATACTCTTACAAGCTCACAAGAACTCTAATATCAACCAAGCTACAATGAACCAACCTCAAAAATGAGCTCTCTAGCTCTTTTTATAGTTTCTAGACTAGTTTTGACCGGTTTCACATCTAGTGACCGGCCTAGTTAAAAATTGGTCCTAGATGCTATTTGGAAGGGTAAACGGTATCTAAAAATAACGAAAATTGGTACGTGCATTCTACCTAAGCTCCTCAAGCTCGAGGACTCCTCGGCTTGCACAAAATGGAGCTATGGATTACAAAATGGGGTTTTCTATGATACATATGTTACAATTAGTGATAACAATCACTGTTGAATGTTTGGAGAATTAATAAGAAATATATTTGTTTGAAAAATTGATCCTCCTGGCTCCCTGCTCTGTCTTTACATGCTTCCGTGGCGTCTGTGCCTCTGGCTGCTTCCAACAATGGCACTCCTCCATTTTGGTTTCTTCTTGGCTTCTTCATAATTAGATGGTTTTTCAGAGTTTGAGTCCTATGCTATGTATATTGAATGCTTAGTGACTAAAGAAGTGTCATAACCATACCTTTCTGTCTTTCTTTCCTCTCTAGTAGACTTTGTTGAGATTATTCTGCTACATCTCTCATCTCCTACACTTTGTCTTTGCCCTTAGAGTTCCAAGAATTGATTCCCTTCTTGGAGTCTTTTGGTCATCATTAGATTCTCTTGATGCTTCAATTGTATGCTCATTCAACTTTGACAATGTTGCGAAGTCTTCCTCTAGGTCATAGGGAAGTTTGATTTTCATGCAATCATCTTCAAACCAATATTTGTTTTCATCAAACACATATCTACTTACAATAAAACCTTTATTGCTTGGATTATAGCCTATAACCTTTTTTATTAAGGTCATAACCAATAAAGATGCACTTCTCTACCTTTGGATCTAATTTTCCTCTGATTTTTTAAGGTATATGTGCATGTGCTATGTACCCAAAACTCCTACAATGATCAAGGCTAGGTCTTCTTCAATTCCATGCTTCATATGGTGTCATCCCATCTAATTCTTTTTATGGGAGTCTACTGATTAGATAGGTGGTTGTAGATACAACCTCTTCCCATAGGTAGTTGGGAAACTTCTTCTCATTTAGCATTGACCTTGCAGCCTCCACTATGGTTCTATTTCTCCTTTCTACCACTCCATTTTGTTCTGGAGTATACCTAGTTGTAATCTCTCTTTTGATTCCTCTTTGTTGGAGATAAGAATCAAATTCATGGGAGAAATATTCTCCCCCTCCATCTGATCTTAGCCTCTTCAAAGTCTTACCTTTTTAATTTTCTACAAGTGCTAGATTTTTCTTGCAACATGAAAACACTTCATCTTTATGCTTCATAAAGTATAGCATTGTCGATCTTCTACACTCATCAATGAATGACACATAATACCTGGATCCAGAGATTGAAGGCTCCTTGCTTGGTCCCCATACATCTGTATGGACTAACTCCAATAGGTCTCCGTGAATGTATCCCTTCTTTCATAATGGTTGTCTGTGAACTTCACAAATTGAAAAGCACTACATTTGTATATCATGTGTTGTTTGGATATGATTGGTAGACCAAGCATGATCCCTATTGGTTTGCTTCAGAGCCCTTTCATCTACATGAGCTAACCTCTTGTGCCAAATTTCCAACCCTCATAGAGTTTGGCTATCATAATTGAACAATGCAATGTTTCTAGTATCTTGGAGTTCAAATGTAAATAATCTACCTGACTTTTCTCCTCTTTCTATCCTCTTGAATCCTTGATGTGGATACTCAACAAATGCTCCATTCTTTGTGAATCCGACCTACAATCCTTTTTCAACAATCTCACCTACACATGAAGTTTTTGGTGATAGTTGGCACATACAATACCTTGCTTAATATGTTCATATTACCATATGAAGTCTTCAAATTTCCTATCTTCTCCATTGGATGCCTTGTGTGATCTCTTGCTTGGACTTCATGTCTATTCCTTGGATCTTCCAAGTCTGAGAGTAGAGCTACATTTCTTGCTACACGATTTGAGCAACTTGAGTCTATACAGAATATATGTTCATGTGTTTTACCTTGCTTCATGGTCCTGTTCATTAGAAGTAATGAATCCTCTTGAGTTTGATCATCTACATAGTTGTTGTAGTCTTTCCTTCATCCATATCCTCCTTGATAATTATTGTTGTTGTATGAGTTGTTGTTATAGCCATTGTTGTTGTTGAATCTGCCTCTTGAGCTTCCATAGCCTCCTCTATTGTAACCTCTTCTTATTTGGTTTCAAGGATTCCTAAAAAAAATCTTATTAATGTGATTAGTTAAGACACATATGGCACATGCATAGGCGCTTTGAGTTCTTCTACTACCTTGCCTTCCACCTCTGCCTCTTCCTCTTGAGTCTCTACCTCTTCTTGCAAAGTTTTCTTGAGAGATACTACCTTCATCATCAAATTTTTTACCTTTGTTTTTATTATCTTTATTCTTGTTGTTATCTTTATAGAGAGTAGAGGATTGATTACCTTTTGAGTTGTCTCCATTCTTCATAAGCTTTGCCTTATGTGTGAACAATCATCCCTTGAGGGTATTGAAATCAGGAACCTGCATGTCCATGTAGAGGTCCATGGCTGTGGTGAAAGTGATGGACCTTATTCCATTGATGATTTGCCTTACTAACTTCATTCCGTTGATCATTTGCCTTAATATCTATTCTTCATCAATGATTTCTCCCTCTGTCTCTGTTTCTCTCTTTCTACATCTTTCTCTCTTTGAATTCTCTCTCTCTCTCTCTCTCTCTCTCTCTCTCTCTCTCTTTCTCTCTCTCTCTCTCTCTCTTTATTGCAGGTTATTCAAGAAGCTAACCAAGCAAAAAGTATGGCTAACTATTGTAAGTACAATTTCTATTCTTTGTATATCATTTGAATTGTGTTATTTTCATTAGATAGCATACTCACACTTATTGATATGCACTTATACACTTATACATGATGAAGATGCACTTTCACACATATACACATATACACATGCACATACACACACATATATACACACAGATACATGTGCACATACACTTAGACATACACACATATACACATGCATATGCACAAACATTTCTACAACCACATAAAAAGACTTATGTGCATGCATTATTGCATATATATATATATATATATATATATATATATATATATATATATATATATATATATATATATATATATATATATATATATATATATATATATATATATATATATATATACATACATACACACATTAACATATACACAAATACATGTATATGCACATCCACATGCATGCACATGGATGCAAATGGAAATGCATCCACATACACATGCATGTTTCATACATATACACATGCATATACATACATTATGCACATATATACACATATATATGCACATACATACACACACATATACACATGCACACACATGCACATACCTACATATACACATATACATGCACATACACACATATACACATAGAGTTACACATATGAATGCACATACATATACACACATATACACACATATACACATGCACATGCACATACTCATACACACATATACACTTACACATGCACATGCACATACTCATACACACATATACACTTACACATGCACATGCACATACATACATATACACACACATACACATGCACATACATACATATACACACACATACATATACACTTAGGTACACACATATGAATGAATTATATAATTAAAGTATTCAAACACATATACACATGCACACACACATGCACGCTCCCAAGTTCTTATGTTATGTCCATCTTGGTGACAAAATCAGTCACACTTTGCTTGGGCATCTTCTTGAGTGTGGTGAACTCCATCCATAGTTGATTCTTCATTGCCTTGGTACTTGATGAGAAGAATGATTCAAGAGCATTCCAAGTCTGTTTTGATTTCTTGCAACTCTTGATGTGTGGAAGTAAAAATTAGAGATTTATTTAAGAATATATGGCCTTGCTAGACCATCCTTTGAACACCATGTGGTTAGCCTCTCTTGTTCCTCTTGAGTTAATTGTCATTTGCTTCTGAGGATTGGCATCATCTCATCTTCACATATGTAACCATAGAGATTTCTTCCTTGAATATACGCTTCTGTAGCTCAGTGACGAGTAGCACCTCCTTTAATGTCAATCAGGGAAGACGTGAGGATGGTATGAAGACCTCGAGCAAGTGAAGGCACAAATGTGTGAGTGAGAAGCACACTAACATGCACACACATACACACACACGTGCACACAAGGCAAGAACAAAGAGAGAGACAATGGAGTTCTTTAGATTACTCAAAAGTGCTCTTACAAGTTCAATTCTACAACAAGCTAACCTCAAAAATGAGCTCTCTAGCTCTATTTATAGTTTTTGACTAGCTTTGGTCCTGTCCAGACGTAGTGTCCGACCTACTTAAAAATTAGGTCTCTAGGCTAATTTGGAGGCTCAAACGAGCTCAGAAAATTATGAAAATTGATAGGTAGGTACTTCTAATGCTCCTCAAGCTCAAGGACTCCTTGGCTTGCACAAAATGAAGCTACAAAAAGGTGGAATGGTATTTACAATGGTGTAGAGTGATGAGAATCACTATTTGGGAAATATTTGGAAAAATTTAAGGGCCTATCTGCCAGATCTGCGTTGACTACTTTGCCTGGTTGATCCTTGCTCTGACTCCCTTTTTTGGCTTCCTTGTCTTGTGGGTCCTTGGGTACCTTGACTGGTGCCAACACCCCCCCTCTCACGCGTCTGTCGTCTTTGACAGACCCTTGTTTGGTTGAGCGTTGGACATAGTATTGAACCATATCTGAAGCAAGGTGATGTTCTTCGAGCCGCAGACCCCGTGCTAGGTCTGTTAACAAGGCCTCCCAATCTACTGGCCCTGGAATATCCGGATGTGGCAGCCGCAATTGGTCTGAGTGTAAGGTCCTCTCCACAGCGAATAGTTGGAGGAGATGTGAGGGCCTGTGTACGAATATTTCCGAGTGATATTCCTAGAACCCTGTGACGAACATCTCCTCGAAAGTTTGGTTAAAACAAGCTGGGAGGTATTTTACTCTTGCATGCCAAGCATATATTACCTTGATTGAGGGGGTGGTGCTCATGTCATATACCAGGTCTAGGTTGCATGTAGTGAAGCCGACTCCTGAGAAATGTGGGTCTTTGATGTTTTTGAATGTTTTGAAAGTGATCAGCATTAATTCAAAGATTTTCATGCACATTTCTGCCATCACGTCAGGGGTGTTCCGTAGTCTAAGGCTCCAATGACGGATGGTAGAAATCATATAAGCAACCGAGGGTTGTCCTTGTGGAGGTGCTAGATAGACATATTCAACCACTTTGCACAGCCTTTGACATTCTTGACAGCAATGGTAAACTCGAGCCAGGTGCATCTTCGGAGGGCTGGAATGTAGCATGGATTATACTTGATAAATAGTGGCATGTTATTCCAGGTACGAACCATTTCTGGATAGGTCTCGAGAAGACGAATCCTCCAGGTGGGTTGAAAGGTTGACCCTTGTTTAGCACGTTCAGGTATATCATCGGGACCAAATTGAGTGGCGAAAGTCGGGGCTTTGCCACATCTTCGTTGAATTTCCGCATTGTAGTCAGCCAAGAGCACACAGTATGACACGTATTGATCATCGTTACTGCCTATCCAGCGGTGATGTGACATGTTCCAAAAGTACTCAGAGTTTATGATAGTGTCCTCCAGTTTAGCCATCGATTGAATTTGAACTGCAATGCGATCTTCATGGGTTTTGGCGGTCTTTTCGAGTTTCTGAAGCCATTCGGGTGCTTCTACTTCCAGGGTGTCCATTCCCTCCAATGTTTGTTGGCCGCTCGGCATTGGCATAGGAACATATGGTTCTTCATACGACTCATCCACTTCAATGGGCACCAATTCATCTGGCTCTGGTTCGATAACCGGAGAGGGTTGTCTTTCATACTCAAGTAACTTCTTTTGCAATTCTTCAACCTGCTCTTTTAATGCCTTTACCTCCTCTGAAGTCGATGCGGACTCTATGATCTTGGGTTGTTCTTCTTGCTCCCTTAGCTGGGGGCGTAGTGCATCTCGTTCCTTTTCCATATCATCATGTGCTTCCAACAGATCAGCATAGCTTTCCAAGATTGATTTCATTGTATCTGAAGGGACTTCTTTAAACTGTTCTGGGTTGATCTCATGGGGGGAGCCTTCCATTGCAGCTTCTAGGTTTTCTTCGTTCTGCTTTTGCAATCGCTTATTCTCTTCGAGTGCCATGGCCATGTGCTTTCTGAGTAGGGTCAAATTACGTCAGACTCTAAGATTATCTGTTTGGTAGAGTTCGAGTAAAGCTTCGAGTTGTTTGACGTCTGAGGATTTTGATGGTTGCGGTGTCTCCAGGAGGGTTTGATGGGCCTGTTCGAGTGTGGTGTAGCGTTGATTGAGGTCAGTGTTTTCTTCTTCTATAGTCGCAAGCCGCCTCTGGAGTTGTTGATGGTCTGTAGTTAATTGACGATGGCAATCTTCAAGAGTCTGATATTCGCTTTGTAATTGATATACACATTGATGTAAAGTAGAAAACACATTATTTACATTCAAGAATGATGGGAAAGGAGAGGATGCAGGGGGAATGGGGAAGGGAAAGGGAATCGTGAATGAGGTGGAATCAAGTGGTGATGTGGGTGGAGGAGGTATGGGAGATTGTGGTTGTGTGTGGGGAGGGAGTGGTGCTATTGCTGGTGATGTTTCCATGGTGTCAAAAGTGTGAGTGACCGTGTAAATGGGGACAGTGGGTGGGGTGGATGTGATGTTCGTGAATAGTGTTGTGAATGTGGGCATGGTAACTCCTCCAAATTGGATGCCAGTAGAGAGAGGAATTCCCATGACATATGTGGTGATTGTGGAAGTTGGGGTGGTAGTGTCATGTGGTGAAGTGAATTGTGCAATGAGAGGTGAGGAGTGTGGTGATAGTGGTGCCACCTGATGTTCTTCTGTCTGCGTGGTATCTCCTGGTGCTGATACATCTATGTGGATTTGCTTGTCGGAGCGCATGGGACGGGTAGCCACTCATTTCTCAAAGCGATGAATATAAGCCATAGCTGAATGAATGGCTTCATCTAGGCCCAGTGCGTCCGTCTGAAGATTCAAGGACTCAATAAATAGTTCATCTATGCCTTCCTCTCCTAACATTTGCTTATCAACATTTTCCCTGTTTCGAGTGACAGTTTGTGATGCTCTTGCACTCGCTTCATGGTTTCATACAATCTTTTTATTTGTGCCGAATAAGTTGGGGTACCTGCTAGTTCTGAGGTTTCTTCGTACTCTTGGTCATGTTCCTCATCTGCTTCCTCTTCAGTCTCTTCTTCATCTTCGTCTACTTCCACTAGTTCAGGTTGGGTAGGAGCTGAAGTTGTGGTAGTTGGTTGTGGTCCTTGGGTCTGTTCTGCTTCCGTCTCAAGATTGGTCTCATTAATCATGCGAGCGATTTCTTCATCTGTCAAATCGGCCAAGGTGTAGCCTTGTGGGAACTCAAAGTCCGATGGAATCAGAGGGAAAACCAAATTGGGTCCTTCTGCACTTGGTCTGGGTAAGCGAATAGTAAATGGTCGAACACGTCTGGTCTGAGGTGGTGTCACCTCTGGTGTGAGGGTGGCACCCCTTGCTTGTTGGAAATGAGGAAGGCCCATAGCTCATATCACAGGTCCATGGTTCCATAGGTCCAGCATATACAACATAGAATCTAGCAATCTTCCAATATTGACAAAACATGAACATACCACATTTAATCATACAAATGATGAGACAAAGATAGAGAGAGACTAGAAAACATGTGTAAAGTGTTACGTAAGCCATCGCTTACTCATAGTATCATATATACCAATGTTCAATGTACAATGTGGGAGCAAAACTCTCAACCACTCTATGTGATGAGAAATAGATGAATGAGTGAATGTACAAATGTAACAAACATATTCAGATGTATGGGGAGAAATCTGAATATACATGAGATGTGTGACCTAATAGGTTATAGAAGAGTGAATATGAGTGACTGAAAGAGGAACGATCAGTGTGAAACTGATAATCAACAAACCCTCATCTAACCTTAGGCTATGGAAGACCCTAAGTCAGATACGTATGTGAAAAGATCACATACTTAAAAAGTAGCAAAAAATGCTAACAAGTTTGCTGCCAGAAATCCTCGGACTCATGTGAACACACCTTCTCAAACACCTCATCCAAATATGCATAAAGCATATATGTACTAATTCTCTTGTACCTATGCCAAATAGGACTCCTCTTGATATGAATGCCACGGCCTCCATAAACTTTAAGTAGTACCTGTGTGCATAAAGAGAATATGTACCTGAATACTTAACATAAGATGTAAATCTTATGTTAAACACCATCCAATGTCTTTGAAGTAGCCCAAAATCTTCATGTAGAAGACAATCTTCAAATACACCATGTAGATGGCCGATCCTCACCATCAAGCTGCTAATGACCAAGTCTTCTTTCCATGAACAAGAGATCAACCTCCTCTTCATGAGAAAGAGTGTGAGCACACTCTTCATCTTCTCCAAGAAGAACTTCAAGAAGAACTCCATAGCTACTCCTCAACATGCTTCAATTTAGCACCATGGCTGCCCCATGTGCTAGAAGAAACACCACCTCTATTGAGGTCCAAGCTCAAGGCTTGTGTTGAAAGTTAGGTGAAGGATATATGACAATGAGCCCAAAGTGCTTCTTTTATAGTAATTGTTTATACTTGAAAAGCTCTTGAATAAAGCATCTCAAAAGCACTTCGTAAAACGATAATTATTTGTAGATCGCTATTCCTAAAAATAAAAAACAATCGAGAAAAACATCCGCTGCATGTTTCTAAAGGTAAAAGCAAAAGAATTGATTGCCCTGTGCCGCTGCTGGAGGTGGACTTGAAACCAGTCCATTTCTTTGAGAGTACTTTGTCTTAACCACAGCACCCACGCACTTTTCTTGGAGAAGCTCTAAACAGAATAGCTATAGTATCTGTATACTGTCAGCTATGTAGACTATTGGGACATTGTTTTCTGACAATCCCCCCTGCAATGTTACAATGGTACAAACTGAACTAATCTACAAACTGTCACAAGTTGCAAACTATCACAAGCTTCAAGCTTGTACTCCCACACTTCAGAACTGACCTTCAAACCTTTTCTTCAAAAGCCTTCTTCAAAACTGAATTTGACTTTCCTTCGAAAAATCTGAACTTGCTGAATATGAACCATAATACTTGAGAAAATATGCAAACTAGATATCCAATAGTGTTCCTATCAAGCAATCATTGCTTGACAACAAATATAGCATGAACTGACTCCGATCCTGCTATCTCCTGTTTTCAAAAACCTGAAAACATACACTAGGATCCATATATTTGCATTTACCTTCCAAAAAGGTTTCTCAACGTACTTCTGTTGTGTCATGTAAATACACTAAAAATAATCAAGAGCTGAATCCTGGAACCTGTGACTGAAAACTCATAACTTAGTGTATTATGAACACTACTGGTTCATCTCTGATTGTATTCAAGTCAACTCAACTCAACTCAACTGAAATCAACTGAAATCAACTGAAATATGAGTCTCATAAAAAAATCATATCTATGATGTCATCATGTCTTCATCCTTGTTCTATCTGTAAGTCTTTCATACCTCTTTCCTTCTAAACCTGGTATAAACATAAATGTGCACACTTCTAAAACATACCTTTCTGAAACATCAAGCTTCTCTTCAATAGAACTCTGGAACCTTCTCCTGAACAGGAACACCCTAACAGGAACTTTCTCCAAACATTCTATTTCTTCCTTCTTCTTTCAAAGCTGGAACATAAAGAGAACCTGACAAAGGAAATATAGGAATACCTGATATAGGAATACCTGTAAGTATGAATCTGCATTCTTTCATATATGGCTGAAAATAATTCTTCATGTTTCATCACCCCCTAGACGATTTAACATTAGTCTCCAGTATTCTTCAATATATCAGACTTTATGAAATCTGGAACGTCTTCCTTCATAAATCTGATGTTTAGTGATCAATACCTGTATCTGAAACAAAATCTCTGAACCCTTTTTATTAGCATTGTGCACATGCCAATAGCTTTCCATGTCATTCCTTAGCTTCCCAAAATCTAGAATAAGGTTAGCTGATCCAATAAAAACCTTGCTGAAAGCACTTTAGGATTCATAACCTTCTGTAACATAACAAGTATCTTCTTCTATCTTTCTGCAACACAAATTTGATAGAACCTGAATCGACTTTACAAACAAAGGATAGACAACTGACTCATAAATACTCAAGATCATACAAGATCAATGATCTCTCTTGTGTAGAATCTGCTCTCATCAAACCTTCATGACTGAATGTTTGATTTGCTACCTGAATGTCTCCAAGTGTCCATGCTTCGCACAAAGTTGTAAGACTTTTCTTCAAACAAATCCTTCTCAAGAATCTGCAACTCCTACTTGAAACATAAGTGGACAAACCTTCTCACCTTGAGAACTCCAAAAGCTGCAAGTTGATACTTCATATATTTCATATTCTACCCGGGTGAAATGTGATAGTACCTGCTTGACTTTCTTTTGGCTAACTCCACATTTCAATCAAGTAATAGAATCAGATGGAACAAGTTTTTGAATACAAACATGTATCCAAAAGTCTAGACAATCAGAGAAACTAGATTCTCCATTGACTTGTACATCAACAATCTGAATTTTTTGAAGTTTTCTGAAAATATTGAATATGAGGTAACCTTTTCCAAACATAAAACCTCAACCTAAGTCTTCAACATCTGCTACAAAACTCTTTTACCTTAAGAGTTAGATGAAGAAGAAATATACTTATCTGCAACTTGTCATATACTAAGTAGCTTTGTATTGACACTCCAAGAATTCTTTAAGGGAACATATAAGTTCCCTGCTTTAAAAGCTTCAACTAAAACATAACTCATACACATATGAGTCAAAGCATATATCTGCTGCTTTTTCTTTCTCTCAATGCAATTCTTTGTCAAATCTACTAAATCATGACCAAGTGTAATGCAAAACAAGAAACTGTTTCTTCTTCACACAAGATGTTCTCATAGACTTGTCTTTGGGTATAGAGGATAAAATAGGAAAAGTATATGGAAAATATATGAGAAAAGGAAGTCTTACTTTTCTTTTGGAAATGATGGACTTTCTTCTTCTGCATCTTTCTTCCACCTGATGATGTTAACATCTTCAAACTTCTCTTCCATACCTTTTGTTCTCTTCATCTTGAAGTAGCAAACACTCTTGACATCTTCAAATGAACTTTTCTCTTTCTCTAATGCTAAGAGTAAGAGACAAAACAAACATGGTATACAAATGGAAGTGAATATAGAAACATGTTTTATCATCTCCTCATATCTCTAAATCAAAATTGCTTCAAATGTCTGAAACGACTAAATTCACCAATCTTTTGTCTGAATGATGAATTTCCTTTCTAGAGTTACCTTCTCTAGATACCTAGATTACATTCTGTACCTGGATATCCAACCAATTTATAACAGAAAATTGGCTGAAAAACTCATCCCATCTCCAAATTTGTCTTCTTAGATGAGCCTTCTTGCCATGAAAGAGATCTCTCAAAACTCTCTAGAAAAAAACCTCTAGATACCTGTTTTGATGTAGCCTTTAACTTTCAAATCATGAAAGTGTATAAAAGCATTCCTTGAAACATTCAAATCTCTTCATAGCTTCTCTTCTAAGATATGACCTGCAAATGATAATCTGATAGTAGAAACTGATACCTGTGATTTGATGTTGATCTGATTCCTTCATCTTCTCTAAACCATTGTTCTTCCTTGAATTTGAAGTAGCCTTCTCTTCATCAAGTCTTGTTCTTCAAACAATAATTTTGTAAAGTATTTGCATACTTTTCCAAAAATATTCAGCTGCTAACAGATCATCAACTTCATACTCCACACTGATGAATACACATGTGACTGAATTGTCTAATTCTCAAATCATTACTCATCTAGATTAAGTGTGTATGTCAAATGTTAGAAGATGCTCTTAATTTATATGTTGTAAATCTGGAAGTCTGGGAACCTCGAATTCTCAATGAGCTTTAATGTATTGATGCCAAAGACCTAAAGTTCTGAAACCAAAACCTTAGTGCTCTGATACCAAATGTTGGAAATGAGGTAGGCCCATAGCTCATATCACAGGTCCATGGTTCCATAGGTCCAGCATATACAACATAGAATCTAGCAATCTTCCAATATTGACAAAACATGAACATACCACATTTAATCATACAAATGATGAGACAAAGATAGAGAGAGACTAGACAACATGTGTAAAGTGTTACATAAGCCATCGCTTACTCATAGTATCATATATACCAATGTTCAATGTACAATGTGGGAGCAAAACTCTCAACCACTCTATGTGATGAGAAATAGATGAATGAATGAATGTACAAATGTAACAAACATATTCAAGATGTATGGGAAGAAATCTGAATATACATGAGATCTGTGACCTAATAGGTTATAGAAGAGTGAATATGAGTGACTGAAAGAGGAAGGATCAGTGTGAAATTGATAATCAACAAACCCTCATCTAACCTTAGGCTATGGAAGACCCTAAGTTAGATACATGTGTGAAAAGATCACATTCTTAAAAAGTAGCAAAGAATGCTAACAAGTTTGCTGCCAGAAATCCTCGGACTCATGTGAACACACCTTCTCAAAACACCTCATCCAAATATGCATAAAGCATATACGTACTGATTCTCTTGTACCTATGCCGAATAGGACTCCTCTTGATATGAATGCCACGGCCTCCATAAACTTCAAGTAGTACCTGTGTGCATAAAGAGAATATGTACCTGAATACTTAACATAAGATGTAAATCTTATGTTAAACACCATCCGATTTCTTTGAAGTAGCCCAAAATCTTCATGTAGAAGACAATCCTCAAATACACCATGTAGATGGTCGATCCTCATTGTAGAGGAGGTACTGGGGTATCCACTTTTACAAGAGGAGAGAATAAGCACTTCCAGTACGTCACCTACTCAAGGGAGGTTCTCCTTAGGGAAGTATACGCTTTAAAACTTCTGTGAGCAGGCAGATAACAATGATTGCACAGAATTGTAGCTTCTCAGAGAAAGATTAAGAACAAATGACAATACTTGGAGACCCAAACCATTCCTTAGTCGAACAGATGATTACAATGTAAGCCAAGGAACTGCTACAAATGCTGATGCTCTGGGCTAATATGCCACTCCAGAACTAAACAACCTCAATACAAGAGACTCATCCAATCCGTATAATGAACACAACTAGATGCAGACTAGTACTGATCAATACAAAGTATGGAGACTTGCTTTAAGGGAAAGAGCATGAAAATACTACTGACTCACACGGAATGAAAAACCAAGCCACTCTCTTCACACTATAGTGCTATTAGCCCTCCACTGGGGAAGCCCACACTCTGTATCCACACCACAAAGTGACTTCCCACAGTAGGCTTGAAGCCACAAAGTGCAAAGAGAGGACCTTTGTACGTACGTATGTAAATGTGTGTATCTCTCAATGTATCCAAATGAACACAAATCCATTGCTTTTATAGGCTCCAATAGGCCAAGAGGGCCTTGCCGATTCCTCATGTCCGCTGATCATGCGCCGGTTGATTACCCAAGATTGGAGGGGTAGATCAAATATTCCACTTGATTTGAATTGGATCCTCAAAAATAGGCAGTCGTCATGAATGGTTGGCGGCAACACTCATTTCTCCACTTTTACTTTTACCTCTTACACCTTTACTCTCACTTTTGAATGCAAATTGAGATCCTCATTTTGTGTCGCCCGTGATATTTAAATGTCCCTGAGAAGCACATTCTTCACCTAATTTTTGTAGTAGCTTTTGATCCTTCATATTGAGTGGGCAGTGTGGGAGGTGAGTTGTGGGGAGTTGAGAGAGATTATGGGGTTTTTAGAGGGTTGTGGAGGGGTGTGGAGTTGTGTGGAGTTGTGTGGGGTTTGTGGGGTTTGTGGGTTGGGTGGGAATAGGGGGTCAATTGTGGGGATTTGTGAGGGTTTTTTGGGGTGTGGTCAAAAATTGATCCAAGATCTCAAAGTTATTATTGCACCATTGGAAAGTACTCGTCGAGAGATTTCCAATGATATATAATACTATAGGGTTTGGATAAGAAATGATTCTGCAACTTGTCCATCCAAAACTGATCAGAACTTTGTCTAGTATATTTTGTCTCATATCTCCATCTAGAATAATCGATGGGCACCTTGGATAGTCCATCCCCCTCTCATGGCATAGATTTGAGTTCGATTCCTCCAAAGCGCACGCGGCAAAGACCTTTTGAATCCCTTTTGACAAGTTGATTCGCGAACCCTATTTTTTTTCATACGATAATTGACAAGTGGGGGTTTGTGGAGGGTTGTGGGGGCGTGGAGGGTTGTGGAGGGGTGTGGAGGGGTTTGCGGGGTTTGTGGGGGGCTTGTGGGGTGGTGGTGGTGTGGAGTGGTGGTGGTGGTGGTGTGGAGTGGTGGAGGGCTGTGGGGTGGTGGTGGTGTGGAGTGGTGGAGGGCTGTGGGGTGGTGGTTGTGTGGAGTGGTGGTGGTGGTGGTGTGGAGTGGTGGTGGTGGTGGTGGTGGTGTGGAGTGGTGGAGGGTTGTGGGGTGGTGGTGGTGGTGTGGAGTGGTGGTGGTGGTGGTGTGGAGTGGTGGTGGTGGTGTGGAGTGGTGGAGGGCTGTGGGGTGGTGTGGAGTGGTGGAGGGCTGTGGGGTGGTGTGGAGTGGTGGAGGGCTGAGGGGTGGTGGTGGTGTGGTGGAGGGGTGGTGGTGGTGTGGAGTGGTGGAGGGCTGTGGGGTGGTGGTGTGGTGGAGGGGTGGTGGTTGTGTGGTGGAGGGGTGGTGGTGGTGTGGAGTGGTGGAGGGCTGTGGGGTGGTGGTGGTGTGGTGGAGGGTTGTGGGGTGGTGTGGAGTGGTGGAGGGTTGTGGGGTGGTGGGGGTGTGGTGGAGGGCTGTGGGGTGGTGTGGAGTGGTGGAGGGCTGAGGGGTGGTGGTGGTGTGGTGGAGGGCTGAGGGGTGGTGGTGATGTGGTGGAGGGCTGTGGGGTGGTGTGGAGTGGTGGAGGGCTGAGGGGTGGTGGTGGTGTGGTGGAGGGGTGGTGGTGGTGTGGAGTGGTGGAGGGTTGTGGGGTGGTGGTGGTGTGGAGGAGGGTTGTGGGGTGGTGTGGAGTGGTGGAGGGCTGAGGGGTGGTGGTGGAGTGGTGGAGGGCTGAGGGGTGGTGTGGAGTGGTGGAGGGGTGGTGGTGGTGTGGTGGAGGGGTGGTGGTGGAGGGGTGGTGGTGGTGTGGAGTGGTGGAGGGCTGTGGGGTGGTGTGGAGTGGTGGAGGGCTGACGGGTGGTGGTGGTGTGGTGGTGGGGTGGTGGTGGTGTGGTGGAGGGGTGGTGGTGGTGTGGAGTGGTGGAAGGCTGTGGGGTGGTGGTGTGGTGGAGGGCTGAGGGGTGGTGTGGAGTGGTGGAGGGTTGAGGGGTGGTGGTGGTGTGGTGGAGGGGTGGTGGTTGTGTGGAGTGGTGGAGGGCTGTGGGGTGGTGGTGTGGTGGAGGGCTGTGGGGTGGTGTGGAGTGGTGGAGGGTTGAGGGGTGGTGGTGGTGTGGTGGAGGGCTGTGGGGTGGTGGTGGTGTGGTGGAGGGGTGGTGTGGAGTGATGGAGGGCTGAGGGGTGGTGGTGGTGTGGTGGAGGGGTGGTGGTGGTGTGGAGTGGAGGGCTGTGGAGTGGTGTGGAGTGGTGGAGGGCTGAGGGGTGGTGGTGGTGTGGTGGAGGGCTGTGGGATGGTGTGGAGTGGTGGAGGGCTGAGGGGTGGTGTGGTGGAGGGGTGGTGTGGTGGTGGTGTGGTGGAGGGGTGGTGGTGGTGTGGAGTGGTGGAGGGCTGAGGGGTGCTGGTGGTGTGGTGGAGGGGTGGTGGTGGTGTGGAGTGGTGGAGGGCTGTGGGGTGGTGGTGTGGTGGAGGGCCGTGGGGTGAGTGGTGGAGGGCTTGTGGGGTGGTGGTGGAAAAGAGGAGGGCTGGTGGAGTTGGAGGGGGTCGAGGTGATGGTGGGGGCCGCGAGGGTGGTGGGGGGAAAGAGGAGGGGACAGTGGAGTTGGAGGGGGTCGAGGTGATGGTGGGGGCCGCGGGGGGTGGTGGGGGAAGAAAGGAGGGGACTATGGGGTTGGAGGGGGTCGGGGTGAGGGTGAGGGCCGCAGGGGTGGTGGGGGAAAAGAAGAGGGGACGGTGGGGTTGGAAGGGGTTGAGGTGATGGTGGGGGCCGCGGGGTGGTGGGGAAAAAGAGAGAGAGAAGAGAGAGAGAGAAAGAGAGAGGGAGGGAAATGCCGCGATACAGACCCCCACATCAAGTCTTTGCACCGTCTTGGTGCAATTCCCAAAGCTGAAAACAAGATAGTGAAGGAAGTTCTTCCTCCTTGACTTTACTCAGATAATCCTTCACCCTGGAGATAAATAGTATAATTTTTTTTTTTGGACTTTTTTTTTCATAATAAATTGCAATCACTAAATGAAATACAGTAGGTACGGTGAATGAAATGCTTCCAATTTACCTTAATTCAGGTACTTCTTCACCCTGGAAATATTGACGAGGGGTATCCTCTTACCCTGCAAATCCTCCAGATGTACTACTCCATGAGGTAATACCTTTACCACCGTGTAAGGTCGTATCCATTTGGGTGCCAGTTTGGTTGGAATTGCTGGGACCTGATGCACTAAAACCATGGATCCTTCCTGAACTTCATTAGACCTTAGATACCTATCATCCAATCTCTTGTGCTCTTCTTGTGTTACCTAAAGTTTTTGCATCACTCCTTCTCTATATTCTTCTAATGCCACCAATCTCTCAATGAGAGGTTCAATTCCAATGGTTTTGGTTCCCATTTCCTTTTTGATAATGAATTCAAATGGGGCCAATGCCTTTTCCCATATACTAAGCGAAATGGACTCTCACCAGTGGTTCCCCTTCTTGTAGTTCTGAAAGCCCAAATTGCACCGATCAATGCTTGTGGCCAAAAGCTTTGATGATCAAAAGATAATTTGTGCAGCAACCCGATCAAAATCTTATTGGAGCTCTCTGCTTGCCCATTTGCCCTTGGATAGAAGGCACAAGATTTTTTATGGAAGACCTTGTACTTGTCAAATATAAATTGGAGCAGCTGATTTACAAAATGTGTGCCTCTATCACTAGTGATTTCCAGTGGGCAACCAAATCTTGAGAAAATACGTTTATACAAGAACTTAGCTACTGTTAACGTCGTGTAGTCCACAGTAGCTTTAGCCTCTATCCATTTAGTTGCATAACATGTGGCCATCAAAATATACTTCTTACCCCCAGGTTGACCGGTTGGACTAATTGGTCCTATGAAATCAAGACCCCAGCATTCAAATGGGAGCCATCTTGTAGATATGACTAATGGTTGGAAATTCAATCTGGTTGGCATAGGAGCACACCTCTGGCAGATGTGGCATTCTTTAGAAAACTTGATCGCATCCTTGTAAATATGAGGCCACCATAGACCCTTGTGGATGATTCTGTGAGCCAATTCTTCCCCCTTTAGGTGCCCTTCACTGTGTGCTGCCTCTAGCAAAAGATTTACCTCCTCTGGATAAACACACTTTCTCAAGATATCATCTTAATAGTATTTATATAAATTTCCATTTATAAGTGAATATGCTTTGGTTTTCAGGAGAAATCTTCTCTTTTCTATAGGTGTCAAGTGTTCTAGGAGTTTTCCAGTAGTGAGAAAATGGATAATTGCATCACACCAATCAGTCTGAATTGCCACTAGAAAGAGATTACTATCCACCAGTTCATCATTAATACCTGTTGTCTTCTCGCTCATTGCAGTCCTGGACACTTGATCTGCCATGTAGTGCTCTCTTCCTGGCTTAATATGAATATCAAAGTTGAATTCTTGAAAGAGGAGTAACCATCTCCAAACCCTTCCAGCCACTCTAGGCTTGTTTATCAAGTACTTTGAGGGCTGATGGTCAGATATGACTATAAAATGTACACCGAGAAGATAATGCCGAAACTTTTGAAGAGCAAATACAATAGCCAAGCCTTCCCTTTCAGTCGTACTGTAGTTCCTTTCTGCCTGGGTGAGTAGTCTGCTGGCATAGGAGATAGGTCTATCAACCTTGTGTGATGATGGTTGAGCTAGAACTGCTCCAACAGCATGAAGGCTGGCATCTGTATGCACAATGACCAGTTAAGAACACTTAAAAGTGGAGCAGTGCATAACCTCAATTTTAGTTCACAAAATGCTTTCTCAGCTTCAGCACTCCATGAGAAAGGGACCTTTTTACTGGTAAGCCTTGATAAGGGCTTAGCTATTTCTGAATACATTTGTATGAATCTTCTATGATATCCTACATGGACCAAAAAACTTTGCACTTCCTTTGGGCTTTGTGGAATAGGCATGGATAGAATAGCAGTAACCTTTGCGGGGTCAACCGTTATCCCTTCAGCAGATACTATGTGACCGAGAAGAGTGCCCTTGGTAACCAAAAAATGACATTTAGCAGGATTTAACTTCAAACCTGTTTTGAGACATTGCTCAAAGATTTCCTTTAGATTTTCCAAATGATCATGGAAATCTTGAACTGTTGCTCTTCTATCTGTGCCTGAAAACACTGAAAAGTCATCCATGAAAATGCGTAGAAAGGTTGTCAAACATTTGCCCAATATTAGATACATTGTTCTATTAAATGAAGCTAGTGCATTCTTCAAACCAAAATCCATGCGAGTATAAACATAAGTGCCCCATGGAGTAACAAAGGCTGTTTTGTCCCTATCATCAGGATGGATCACTATCTGATTGTAGCCACTAAAACCATCCAAGAAGCTATACAAAGTGTGACCAACTACTTCCTCAAGTACTTGCTCTGAAAAGGGCTGAGGAAATCCATCTTGAACAGTCACTTTATTTAAGGCACGAAAATCAACGCAAACCCTTATTTTTCCACTATTTTTCTTGGGTACAATAACCATAGAAGAAAGCCACCTGGAATGTTCTACTGGAACAAATATACCTACTTCTTCTAGTTTTGTAACTTCCAACTTTACTGCCTCTGCATATTTTGGATTGAGTCGATATGGCCTACTTCTTGCAGGCGCGGCTCCCTCAACTAAGGGTATTCTGTGTAATCCAACCTCCTCTGGTATCCTTGTTAGATCTTTGTAGGACCATGCGAAGACATTTTTGTAGGCAAAAAGTAAAGAAGTTACCTTCTGCAGTAAAGGAGGATAATGCCATAGCCAAGAGGCCAAGTGGACTACTTGAGGGTTCTCTACATCCCCTAGATTTATTTCTTGAACTAGTGTTTCAGGACTAGTCTTGTTTGAGAAATCATCTCCACTGTATGCAGGTGTGGACCTTAACTTATATTCTGCAATATATTCTCTGGTCCATCCATGAGGTATATCCGAAAAGGGGAGATCCTCTCTGCATTTAGGCTCATAACTTTCTTGTTATGAAACCTCTATAGTTGTTGCCCTTTCAACATTCGTAATCTCCTGCAAGCTCTCATTCTCCAACTCCTTGTGGACCTCATGGCCTTTTCCTGCGACTCCCTCATTTGCAACTTCTTCCTCTATTTCATTGATTTCCACCGTGCAACATTCTGCACTTTCCATCATCCAATTCAATAATGTATCTTCTTCTTGGGGTAGAGAGGGCATTACCTGAGTGTCCATAGTATACCCAGTAGTTTTCCCTGAGTCACATCCTTCTTCCAAATGTAGTTGCAGTTGGCTACTGGTGCTTGTGGAAATCCATAGTTTGTTTTTCCCCCAATCTTGCAAAGCTTTTGCTTGCCTCAGCCAAGGTCTCCCCAGGAGTAAAGGGTAAGAAGTCTCTTGTGGAAGTGCAATAACAACAAAATCTAGAACAAAGTGGCAACCCTGTACTATCATCAGTACCTTTTCAATAATGCTAAGAGGCGCAACCCGGTGCCATCTTAGTGGGGTTCAAATTGAGTTTCTTCATTGTGAAATTTGGCATCAAATTGATACCAGAGCCTCCATCTATGATCACACCTGTGAGAGCTTCATCCTTCATACAAACAGATAATCTTGAGCTTTGGTAGTCTGCTAAGGGTGCAGGGGGAAAATCAACCATGAAACCATATATACTAGGTGATTGGATCAAGTGAGCAGAGTGTATAATCTTCAATAAGTCACTTCTTATTTTTGAATCCAACCTTATAAGTTCGTATAGACTAACCTTGTGATGAATACCTTTCAAGATCTGTTCAATATTTACCTCATGAGTGTCTTCTTGTAGAGTTGTTGGTTGGTCCCTTATAGAAGTAGCCATCCTTTCATAAGCTCCTTCAATTTCTTTTTGGCCCTTCCACCCAGACTTCTTTTCCTCTTCTTTATCCTGGATTCCCTCTTGTTCCTCTCTATGGGTTGCTGCCACTTGTCTGGCTCTAGTCATCATGGGTATTGAAGAAGATGAAACAACATAAGACTGAGTGGTCATACCTTCTTCTTGTGGAGAGACTGCAATCATGTGGATTGGAGTAGGACGGCTTCTTGGGCAGTCTTTGGTATAGTGATCCTTAGCCTCTGGACAATGTTGACAAGGAGGTGTATCTTCTGTAAGGGAACACCTATTTTGCATGTGGCCATACTCACCACATCGATAACACATCAAGGGCCTATTATATCTAGGCTTTGTAGGCCGATTCTCCTCCCTATTAGGTGCATTTGAAGTACTAGCATAATATGAATCCAAAGCTTGAGGGTTACCTCGTTGCTGTGTACCCTTGAGGTAGTAACAGTCTCTAGCTTCATGACCATCCTTTCCACAAAATTGACAGCTTACCTTGTTAGGGCAATTAGCATTGGAATGTCCATTGTTGTTACATATTGTACACAAAATCTGCCTTCTTATATCCTGAGTGGTCCGCAAATCTTCTAACTCACAGCGAAGTTGGGCTACTTCATCATCAGTGCGACGTAGTGGTGGCAAGACCTTCTCTTCTTGTTGATTTTGTTGCATTCTCAATGCCTCCAGTTCCTTCCTCAGTTGCCCAATAGGGTCTAGTTCTACAACATAATTCGATTGTGTATCCCCTTCAAAATGTTGCCTTGCTTCTTTAATGCGTGATGCTGCTGCAACAAAATCATTGAGGGTTGCATCCAATATAAGAGACTCATGTAGCTTCTGCTGAGATGACCTGGGCAGAGCTTTTTCTATCCATTTTTTAACCAAGAAGTCACCTCGAGCATGTGGTAGACGTGCAACAAGTGCTTTTGTCCTAGTGTGAAGTTCATGAAAGGATTCACCTGATCTTAACTTTAGGTTCTCTAGCTGATCTAGAGCTCTTTCCGAGGAATCACTTGGTCGAAATGTCTATGAGAATGCCGTCTTTAGAGCCTCCCATGTAGCAAAATGGCCATCTGCATATTGACTGTACCATTTGTCAGCAAGGCCTTCCAATGTGGATGGGAAGAGTGCCAGCATTGCATCCTCTCTATTCTGCAGAGCTCGTCCACGGCATAAGGAGATAAACCTCCTCACATGATCATCAGCATCCTCATAAGCTTGTCCCTTGAAGGTAGGGAACTTGATATTGAGCCTAGAGAGTAAATGAGAGAGATCCTCCATTTGCACTGGTGTTTTTTCTGACGTATCTGAGGACAAGTCTAATGTTCTCCTATGCTTCTCCGTTGATAGTGGTGTTGCACCGAAATCAATAGATAAATTCAAAGAGGGTAGAGGGGAGGTAGGTTCACTAGTTGAAGATATAGCTGACTTCTTAAGGCTCCTTTGTATACGAAGAGGCTCCTTATTTGCTCGTGTATGGGTCATGTACCTACTTGCAAATGCAATAGGGCAAAAATACTGAAAAAGAGGACTATTTACTATCCTCAGGGCCTCTCACAAAAATGCAAGTGTCCCACCGGGCGTGCCAAATTGTAGAGGAGGTACTGGGGTATCCACTTTTACAAGAGCAGAGAATAAGCACTTCCAGTACATCACCTACTCAAGGGAGGTTCTCCTTAGGGAATTATACCCTTTAACACTTCTGTGAGTAGGCAGATAACAATGATTGCACAGAATTGTAGCTTCTTAGAGAAAGATTAAGAACAAATGACAATACTGGGAGACCCAAACCATTCCTTAGTCGAACAGATGATTACAATGTAAGCCAAGGAACTACTACAAATGCTGATGCTCTGGGCTAATATGCCACTCCAGAACTAAACAACCTCAATACAAGAGACTCATCCAATCCGTATAATGAACACAACTAGATGCAGACTAGTACTGATCAATACAAAGTATGGAGACTTGCTCTAAGGGAAAGAGCATGAAAATACTACTGACTCACACGGAATGACAAAACCAAGCCACTCTCTTCACACTATAGTGCTATTAGCCCTCCACTGGGGAAGCCCACACTCTGTATCCACACAACAGAGTGACTTCCCACAGTAGGCGTGAAGCCACAAAGTGCAAAGAGAGGACCTCTATACGTACGTATGTAAATGTGTGTATCTCTCAATGTATCCAAATGAACACAAATCCATTGCTTTTATAGGCTCCAATAGGCCAAGAGGGCCTTGCCGATTCCTCACGTCCACTGATCATGCGCCGGTTGATTACCCGAGATTGGAGGGGTAAATCAAATATTCCACTTGATTTGAATTGGATCCTCAAAAATAGGCACTCGTCATGAATGGTTGGCGGCAACACTCATTTCTCCACTTTTACTTTTACCTCTTACACCTTTACTCTCACTTTTGAATGCAAACTGAGATCCTCATTTTGTGTCGCCCGTGATATTTGAATGTCCCTGAGAAGCACATTCTTCACCTAATTTTTGTAGTAGCTTTTGATCCTTCATATTGAGTGGGCAGTGTGGGAGGTGAGTTGTGGGGAGTTGAGAGAGATTATGGGGTTTTTATGTTGGAGAAACACTCACTAATTGGACATATATTTGAATGTCAAATCTTAGGAAGAAAACACCATGCCTATGTGAAGGGACAAATTCACAGGTGTATCATATTTGTAAAGTTAGTTCACTTTAGTTCTAGAAGTTTTTTAAAAATCACGAGAATACGAAAATCTATATAAGTTAGTTTGTATCAACTGACGCGGAGAGTGAGAGAGAGAGAGCAAGAGAGAAGAAGTAGAAGAAGGAGTTCATTTTATACGACTGAGTATAGTCGGGCTTCTCTGAGTGAGAAAGCATCTGTAAAACTTCTGAGTTTTCATAGCTATGAGAAAGAACTGAGTAAAGTTCTGTGTATGAGTCTCTCTCCATCATCTCCATGCTTGCCTACTGTGTGATGAATTCAAAAGTTCATGTTTTCTGAGTAATTCGATGCCTGGCATCGAATCTTGGCTGATAAGTCATTTTTTCATTCTCTGTGTGTTAACTGTTGTTGAATCTTCTAAAAATATGAAGTTTGTGGAGCAACTCGATGCCTGGCATCGAGTTCCAGCATAAAATGGATGCCCGGCATCGACTTCTAGCATATAAGTCATCTTCTTCATGTGTGTGTAAAATATAGTGTTTCTGGTGCAGAAAAATAGCCAAAAAAAGTCCAAAGTCGATGCCTGGCATCGACTTGGACTGAAATTCGATGCTAGGCATCGAATTTTTTATTTTTGGACACCAGGAATACTAAAACAGGCAAAGTTTCCAGTTTTGGAAGCTCATACAGGGTCATCTTGTGAGAGCCATAACTTGAGTTCTAGAGATCCGTTTGATGCATATGATAGCTTGTTGGAAAGCTCTACTCTTGTAGTTTCAGCCTATAAAGTTTCATGGAGAAATAATACTTGAGCTAGGAGAAATTAGCAAAATACTGAAGGTATGTCATTTCGGTGACTAGGAATTTCTGTAGAAGCAAAGTTCTCACTTTAGGCTATCATTTCTCAAAGTTTGGAGTGGCAATGAGTTAATGGTGACCATAGAGGTGTTCTTGTGTCACATTAATTCATTTCTTGTGGTGTTTCATACATCAACAAGTGGTATCAGAGCAGAAAGATTCTCGAGAGCAGAAGACGACAAAGGTACGAGAAGTTTTGTAAAGTTTTCCATTAAAGTTTGAAAGGTGAAGCATTTGAAGACACAAGGCATCAAAAGGTTACTTCAAAAGTATCCTCATACACAAAGAACTTCAAAAGGTATTATCCTTTATCCTTTGAGCTCACAGGTTGCAGCAGAAGAAAAGAACTATGGCAGATCATATCTCCATTGACAAACTGGACAGAGATAATTACCCCGCATGGGTAATGAGAATGGAAGCCTTACTTATGAGTAAGGATCTCATGGTATATGTAACAGGTGAAGAAGAGAAGCCGGTATTTGAAGATGAAAGCCGCCAAAGAAAGAGGAACTTGATGCTTTAAAGCATTGGCAGAAGAAGGATGCAAGTGCAAAAGCATACATCTACAATACAATCTCTGATCATTTGCTACCACACATCAGAGGATTGGAGTCATCTGAAGATATATGGAATGCATTGGAGTATCATTTCCAAAGTACTACCAAAGCAAGGAAAGCAAGTCTATGGTCAGAGTTTACAACATTCAAGAAGAAGCTAAGTCAAAGTATTAGTGATTATGTCACTAAGATGAAGGATCTAGCAGATAGTCTTGGATCCATAGATGAAGATGTTGAAGATCACAGATTGATTGCTCAACTACTTGCAGGTTTGAGAGGGGATGAAAGGTGGAAACCTTTTGTCTTATCAACAGAACTTTCATTAAATAATTATGTTCCAGATTTGAACCAGTTGCTTGGTTTGATGCTCACATATGAGCAAGACTTGAAGGGAGATGGAGATAAAGGACAAAGTTCTGCAATGTACATGAAGAACAAGAAGAAAGGAGATAAAGGTAAAGCAAAGGATGAAGAGGAGTCTAGTTCTCAAGCTTATTATGCAAGAGGTAAAGGCACTGGCAGAGGAAGACAAAGAGGTTTTGGAAGAGGAAGAGGTAATCAAAATAACAACAAAAAGGCTTGCTGGACCTGTGGATTGAGTAATCATTTGGCTCATGACTGTTGGCACAACCAACAAGGATCAAACCAGAATCAAAACAACAATAGCAGAGGCCGAGGTGGAAGATATCAAAGTAATTTCCAAAGAGGTAGACAAAGTCAAAGAGGAGGCTATGGTAGAGGTGGAGGAAGAAGTTGGGGACAGAATCAATCCTACAACACCACCTACTACAACTATGCAAATGACACACAGAATGAAAGTCATACATCATTGATGATGAACTCAATCAACACATCAGATAAAGAAGATCTAAAGGTATTTTACATTGACTCTGGATGTTCTAATCATTTGTCAGGAAACATAGAATTGATGTCAGAATTGGAAAAAGGCATTTCTAGTCATACAGTTCAAACAGGTGATAATACAAGACATTGTGTACATTCAATTGGAAAAGTGAAATGCAAGAGTGGAGCAGATTTGCTAACCAATGTTTTGTATGTTCCAACAATACCTAAAAACTTGATTAGTGTGGGACAGATAGTTGAAAAAGGTTTTCAAGTTAGGTTTACAAATGAAGGAGTATTTGTTGAAGATCCAGAGAATGGATATAAACAGATTGTCTCTGGTAAGAAAGAAGGTAGACTCTTTACTCTAAGAGTGCAAGGAAACATTGGTCAAGCTTTGCTCACACATGGTGAAGCAGTGATTACAGAACTTGATCTCTGGCATAAGAGATTAGGTCATTTCAATGAAAGAGGAATTAAAGCTATGGTTGCTAATCAGTCTGTACTAGGATTACCAAATGTGCAAAGTCAACATATGGTTTATAAATGTGAAGCATGTCAAATGGGTAAAGCACACAGGTTACCATTTCAGAAGAAAGGATTCAAACATGATGGAGTACTAGAGCTCATTCATACTGATGTATGGGGACCAACAAAAGAAGGATCTATCAGTGGCTCAAGGTATTATGTTCTTTTCATTGATGATGCTACAAGATGGATAACATTATATGTTTTGAAGGAAAGATCAGAAGTGTTTGGAGCTTTCAAGCATTTTCATGCATATGCAGAGAGAGTCACAGGTCAAAAGCTTAAGAGACTGAGGTCTGATGGAGGGGGAGAATACTTCTCCCAAGAGTTCAATGATTATCTTTGGAATGCAGGTATTAAGAGAGAAATAACTTGCAGGTATACACCACAACAAAATGGTGTAGCAGAAAGAAGGAACAGGACTTTGGTTGAGTTTGCTAGAGCTATGCTAAAGGAGAAGAACTGTCCAAATTATCTTTGGGCTGAGGCTGTAAATACAGCTACATATCTTGTGAATAGATTACCATGTGCAGCTCTGAATGGAATGACTCCATATGAAGCTTGGTGGGGTAAGAAACCAACACTAGATCATTGTAGAGTGTTTGGATCAATTGCATATGCTTATGTGCCATCACAACTTAGGCATAAACTTGAACCAAAGGCAGAAAAATATGTGTTCATTGGTTATGATGAAAAGCAGATGGGTTACAGATTGTGGAATCCTCTAACCAAACAATTTATTGTTTCTAGAGATGTTACATTTGATGAACAGAAAAGTTGGTATGCAGATCAAAGTCATACAGCTGAAGAATTTGAAGAAGAGGTAAGAAGATGTGAGAAAGGAAAATCAATTGTGCAGGTAAATAGAGATGAAGACTATATGCAAGCAAGTACATCTAGAAGTGGATTAACAAGAAGGAATGAAGAAGCTCCTATATTTGATGAAGAAGTGTACTCAGACACATATGAAGAATGTGAACCAAGAAGGTCAAGCAGGACTAGAAGACAACCAGAAAGGTATTCTTATGATACTTCTTACATAACTCAGAAGAACTATGCATATATGGTCAAAGATGATGAAGAACCCCAGAACTATGATGAAGCTAAAGGTAAGAAGCAATGGGAAGAAGAAATGAAGGAAGAATTCAATGCACTGGAGGAGAACAAGACATGGGAACTTGTTCCTAAACCAAATGGTAAGAAAGTAATTGGAAATAAATGGGTGTATAAAGTGAAGAAGCTTGCAGATGGAAGTATAGCCAGATACAAAGCTAGATTGGTGGTGAAAGGCTATGCCCAAACCTATGGCATAGATTATGATGAGACATTCAGTCCTGTAGCTAAGATGTCAACTATAAGGACAATCATTGCTATTGCAGCTTCAAAAGGATGGACTCTAAGTCAATTGGATATAAAAAATGCATTCTTGAATGGATACATATCAGATGAGGTATACATGGAACAACCTCAAGGGTTTATAGATTCCAGGTATCCAAATTTTGTTTGCAGGTTGAGAAGAGCATTGTATGGATTGAAGCAAGCTCCAAGAGCTTGGAACTATAGACTGGTGAAGTATCTCAATGATCTTGGATATCAAAGTTCAAAAGCAGACCCAAGTCTACTTATCAGAAGAACAGAGGAAGGTACAATCTACATTTGTATTTATGTAGATGACATTATAATCACAGGTACTTCAGATGAAGGAATCAAGGAGGTAAAGAGATTACTTGAAAAAGAATTCAAGATCAGTGACCTAGGAAAGTTATCATACTTTCTTGGAATGGAAGTTACTTATACAGATCATGGCATATATGTGTCACAAGAAAGTTATGCAGTGGGAGTTTTGTCACAATTCATGCATTGTCCAAAGGACCCACATTGGATTGCAGGTCAAAGAGTTCTCAGATATATCAAAGGAACTATAAAGGAAGGATTATATTATCCTTTTACATCAGATTTGAAGTTGAGAGCCTATAGTGATTCAGATTGGCCAGGTAACCAGGATGACAGAAGATCAACTCATGGTTACATGATATACATTGGTGATAAGCTTGTAAGTTGGTGTTCAAAGAAACAACATACAGTAGCATTACCATCAACTGAAGCAGAGTACAAAGGACTTGTGGAAGCAGCTAAGGAAGTCATATGGATGCAGACATTGTTCAAGAGCTTAGGTATTGATCAAGGTACACCTACAATACATGGAGATAATATGAGTTCACTTTATCTTGCAGCAAATCCAGTTTTTCATGCAAGGACAAAGCACATAGAGATACAGTATCATTTTCTCAGAGAAAAGGTAATGGAGAAGGAGATTGAAGTGGAGTACATTTCTACTAAAGATCAGTTAGCAGACATAATGACAAAGATCTTGGATGGTGTGAAGACCAGCAAATTCAAAAGCATGGCAGGAGTAAAAGAAAAGAAGATGATATGAAGAAACAGGGAATGTCAATTAGTGATTGAGGGGGAGCTGTTGGAGAAACACTCACTAATTGGACATATATTTGAAGGTCAAATCTTAGGAAGAAAACACCATGCCTATGTGAAGGGACAAATTCACAAGTGTATCATATTTGTAAAGTTAGTTCACTTTAGTTCTAGAAGTTTTTTAAAAATCACGAGAATACGAAAATCTATATAAGTTAGTTTGTATCAACTGACGCGGAGAGTGAGAGAGAGAGAGCAAGAGAGAAGAAGTAGAAGAAGGAGTTCATTTTATACGACTGAGTATAGTCGGGCTTCTCTGAGCGAGAAAGCATCTGTAAAACTTCTGAGTTTTCATAGCTATGAGAAAGAACTGAGTAAAGTTCTGTGTATGAGTCTCTCTCCATCATCTCCATGCTTGCCTACTGTGTGATGAATTCAAAAGTTCATGTTTTCTGAGTAATTCGATGCCTGGCATCGAATCTTGGCTGATAAGTCATTTTTTCATTCTCTGTGTGTTAACTGTTGTTGAATCTTCTAAAAATATGAAGTTTGTGGAGCAACTCGATGCCTGGCATCGAGTTCCAGCATAAAATGGATGCCCGGCATCGACTTCTAGCATATAAGTCATCTTCTTCATGTGTGTGTAAAATATAGTGTTTCTGGTGCAGAAAAATAGCCAAAAAAAGCCCAAAATTGATGCCTGGCATCGACTTGGACTGAAATTCGATGCTAGGCATCGAATTTTTTATTTTTGGACACCCGGAATATTAAAACAGGCAAAGTTTCCAGTTTTGGAAGCTCATACAGGGTCATCTTGTGAGAGCCATAAATTGAGTTCTAGAGATCCGTTTGATGCATATAATAGCTTGTTGGAAAGCTCTACTCTTGTAGTGTCAGCCTATAAAGTTTCATGGAGAAATAATACTTGAGCTAGGAGAAATTAGCAAAATACTGAAGGTATGTCATTTCGGTGACTAAGAATTTTTGTAGAAGCAAAGTTCTCACTTTAGGCTATCATTTCTCAAAGTTTGGAGTGCCAATGAGTTAATGGTGACCATAGAGGTGTTCTTGTGTCACATTAATTCATTTCTTGTGGTGTTTCATACATCAACATTTTAGAGGGTTGTGGAGGGGTGTGGAGTTGTGTGGAGTTGTGTGGGGTTTCTGGGGTTTGTCGGGTTTGTGGGTTGGGTGGGAATAGGGGGTGAATTGTGGGGAGTTGTGAGGGTTTTTGGGGTGTGGTCAAAAATTGATCCAAGATCTCAAATTTATTATTCCACCATTGGAAAGTACTCGTCAAGAGCTTTCCAACGATATATAATACTATAGGGTTTGGATAAGAAATGATTCTCCAACTTGTCCATCCAAAACTGATCAGAACTTTGTCTAGTATATTTTGTCTCATATGTCCATGTAGAAAATCGACGGGCACCTTGGATAGTCCATCGTGTCTCATGGCATAGATTTGAGTTCGATTCCTCCAAAGCGCACGCGCCAAAGACCTTTTGAATCCCTTTTGACAAGCTGATTCGCGAACCCTTTTTTTTTCATACGATAATTGACGTGTGGGGGCGTGGGGGGTTGTGGAGGGGTGTGGAGGGGTTTGTGGGGTTTGTGGGGGGCTTGTGGGGTGGTGGTGGTGTGGAGTGGTGGTGGTGGTGTGGAGTGGTGGAGGGTTGTGGGGTGGTGGTGGTGTGGAGTGGTGGAGGGCTGTGGGGTGGTGGTGGTGTGGAGTGGTGGTGGTGGTGGTGGTGTGGAGTGGTGGTGGTGGTGGTGTGGAGTGGTGGAGAAGTGAGGTAGGCCCTTAGGCTCATGTCACAGGTCCATGGTTCCATAGTTCCAGTCATGTACAACATTAATTCCAGCAATCTTCCATATTGACAAAACATGAACATACCACAACTTAATCATACAGATGATGAGATAAAGATAGAGAAAGAATAGACGTCATGTGTAAGGTGTTACGTAAGCCATCGCTTACTCATAGTATCATATATACCAATGTTCAATGTACAATGTGGGAGCAAAACTCTCAACCACTCTATGTGATGAGAAATAGATGAATGAGTGAATGTACAATGTAACAAACATATTCAGATGTATGGGCAGAACTCTGAATATACATGAGATGCGTGACCTTATAGGTTATAGAAGAGTGAATATGAGTGACTGAAAGAGGAAGGATCAGTGTGAACAGAAATCCTCAAACTCATGTGAACACACCTTCTTAAACACCTCATCAAATATGCATAAAGAATATAAGTACTAATTCTCTTGTACCTATGCCGAATAGGACTCCTTCTGATATGAACGCCACAGCCTCCATAAACTTCAAGTAGTACCTGTGTGCATAAAAAGAATATGTACCTGAATACTTAACATAAGATGTAAATCTTATGTTAATCACCATCTAATGTCTTTGAAGTAGCCCGACATCTTCTTGTAGAAGACAATCTTCAACCTAATATCTTCCTGTAGAAGATAATCTTCAAAATCATGTAGATGGTCCCATCCAATGTCTTTGAAGTAGCCAGACATCTTCTTGTAGAAGATAATCTTCAACCTAATATCTTCCCGTTGAAGACAATCTTCAAATACATCTTGTAGATGGGCGATCCTCACCATCAAGCTGCTAATAATCAAGTCTTCTTGCCATGAACAAGAGATGACCTCCTCTCCATGAGCTAGAGTGTGAGCACACCCTTCATCTTCTCCAAGAAGAATCACCAAGAAGAATCACCAAGAAGAACTCCATAGCTGCTCCTCAACATGCTTCAAATTAGCACCATGGCTGCCCCATGTGCTAGAAGAAACACCACCTCTACTGAGGTCCAAGCTCTAGAAAGCTTGTGTTGATCCTAGGTGAAGGATACATGACAATGATCCAATACTCTCCTTATATAGTTTTTCTTGTCCATTGAAAAGCTATACCAAAAGCACTTAAAACAGCATAAATCTCCACGATCTCTATTGATCGTAATCGCAAAAAAAACGCATCCAAAAATCGGGCGTTGCGCATCATGTAGCTTTAGTGAGAAAAGCTTACAAACTAAAAAACAATTGGGAATGCGCTGCCGCTTCGGGGATTCGAACCCAGATCGGTAGTATGAGAGTCAAACAGCGTAGCCACTGCGCCAACCCGTTTAGTTGTTAGAGCCATTACTGGAACGCGTTAATCATACTGTGACCGCCCGTTGATTCTTGTAGGAGAGAGTAGATAACCTATTGACTGGGTTGTGGGGTGGTGTGGAGTGGTGGAGGGCTGAGGGGTGGTGTGGAGTGGTGGAGGGCTGAGGGGTGGTGGTGGTGTGGTGGAGGGGTGGTGGTGGTGTGGAGTGGTGGAGGGCTGTGGGGTGGTAGTGGTGTGGAGTGGTGGAGGGCTGTGGGGTGGTGGTGTGGTGGAGGGCTGAGGGGTGGTGTGGAGTGGTGGAGGGCTGAGGGGTGGTGGTGTGGTGGAGGGGTGGTGTGGTGGTGGTGTGGTGGAGGGGTGGTGGTGGTGTGGAGTGGTGGAGGGCTGACGGGTGGTGGTGGTGTGGTGAAGGGGTGGTGGTGGTGTTGAGTGGTGGAGGGCTGTGGGGTGGTGGTGGTGTGGTGGAGGGCTATGGGGTGGTGTGGAGTGGTGGAGGGCTGAGGGGTGGTGGTGGTGTGGTGGAGGGCTGAGGGGTGGTGGTGGTGTGGTGGAGGGTTGTGGGGTGGTGTGGAGTGGTGGAGGGCTGAGGGGTGGTGGTGGTGTGGTGGTGGTGTGGAGTGGTGGAGGGGTGGTGGTGGTGTGGAGTGGTGGAGGGTTGTGGGGTGGTGTGGAGTGGTGGAGGGCTGAGGGGTGGTGGTGGTGTGGAGGAGGGCTGTGGGGTGGTGTGGAGTGGTGGAGGGCCGAGCGGTGGTGGTGGAGTGGTGGAGGGCTAAGGGGTGGTGGTGGTGTGGTGGAGGGGTGGTGGTGGTGTGGAGTGGTGGAGGGCTGTGGGGTGGTGTGGAGTGGTGGAGGGCTGACGGGTGGTGGTGGGGTGGTGGTGGTGGGGTGGTGGTGGTGTGGAGTGGTGGAGGGGTGGTGGTGGTGGTGGTGTGGTGGTGGGTGGTGGTGGTGGTGGTGGTGGAGGGCTGAGGGGTGGTGTGGAGTGGTGGAGGGTTGAGGGGTGGTGGTGGTGGAGGGGTGGTGGTGGTGTGGAGTGGTGGAGGGCTGTGGGGTGGTGGTGTGGTGGAGGGCTGTGGGGTGGTGTGGAGTGGTGGAGGGCTGAGAGGTGGTGGTGGTGTGGTGGAGGGCTGTGGGGTGGTGGTGGTGTGGTGGAGGGGTGGTGTGGTGGTGTGGAGTGGTGGAGGGCTGAGGGGTGGTGGCGGTGTGGTGGAGGGGTGGTGGTGGTGTGAAGTGGAGGGTTGTGGGGTGGTGTGGAGTGGTGGAGGGTTGAGGAGTGGTGGTGGTGTGGTGGAGGGTTGTGGGGTGGTGTGGAGTGGTGGAGGGCTGAGGGGTGGTGGTGGTGTGGTGGAGGGGTGGTGTGGTGGAGGGGTGGTGGTGGAGGGCTGAGGGGTGGTGGTGGTGGTGTGGTGGAGGGGTGGTGGTGGTGTGGAGTGGTGGAGGGCTGTGGGGTGGTGGTGGTGTGGTGGAGGGCCGTGGGGTGAGTGGTGGAGGGCTTGTGGGGTGGTGGTGGAAAAGAGGAGGGCTGATGGAGTTGGAGGGGGTCGAGGTGATGGTGGGGGCCGCGAGGGTGGTGGGGGGAAAGAGGAGGGGAGAGTGGAGTTGGAGGGGGTTGAGGTGATGGTGGGGGCCACGGGGGGTGGTGGGGGTAGAAAGGAGGGGACGATGGGGTTGGAGGGGGTCGGGGTGAGGGTGAGGGCGCAGGGGTGGTGGGGGAAAAGAAGAGGGGACGGTGGGGTTGAGGTGATGGTGGGGGCCGCGGGGTGGTGGGGAAAAAGAGAGAGAGAAGAGAGAGAGAGAAAGAGAGAGGGAGGGAAATGCCGCGATACACTCACCATCAAGCTGCTAATGACCAAGTCTTCTTTCCATGAACAAGAGATCAACCTCGTCTTCATGAGCAAGAGTGTGAGCACACTCTTCAGATTCTCCAAGAAGAACTCCATAGCTGCTACTCAACATGCTTCAATTTAGCACCATGGCTGCCCCATGTGCTAGAAGAAACACCACCCCTATTGAGGTCCAAGCTCAAGGCTTGTGTTGAAAGTTAGGTGAAGGATATATGACAATGAGCCCAAAGTGCTTCTTTTATAGTAATTGTTTATACTTGAAAAGCTCTTGAATAAAGCACCTCAAAAGCACTTCGTAAAACAATAATTATTCGTAGATCGCTATTCCTAAAAATAAAAAATAATCAGGAAAAACATTCGCTGTATGTTTCTAAAGGTAAAAGCAAAAGAATTGATCACCCTGCGCCGCTGCTGGAGGCGAGACTTGAACCCAGTCCATTTCTTTGAGAGTACTTTGTCTTAACCACAGCGCCCACGTGCTTTTCTTGGAGAAGCTCTAAACAGAATAGTTATAGTATCTGTATACTGTCAGCTATGTAGACTATTGGGACATTGTTTTCCAACATTGCTTGTGCACAGGGTATTTGAACTAAACCCCTCATTTTCTTTGAAGGTGGCCCTGTTGTTGATAGCCATCGCTAGAATTCCTGGGCTCGAGACCACGCTAGTGCTCTTTGAATAGGCACATCATAGGCCAAGCACCTGTAAATGATCCTTGTCAGCACACAACATCCATGAAGCACATTCTTATGTTTCTTATTCCAGCGCTGATGTGTTAGGTGGATTTGATCTATGATCTAGTGGGGTAGATTGATGGTGAGGTTTTGTGTTTCTACCAAGTACAAGCTAAACCAAATTCTTTTGGGTGGCATGGTGAAGCGCTCCTGGGCTGGAAAGGCAAAGTGTTGCATGATCATGTGCAGGTGGAGGGCGATGGTAGGTGTCATAGCAACCATATCCTTTAACTTGTTAAGATCTTTGTGTTTCATTCTTCCAGGGATCAATGTTTCCTCCTCTGTGGGAATGTGCATGCTATGCATATCCAAGGCCTCCCGTACTAGGTTGAGGGTCAGTTTGAATCTTTTTAGCTCATGACCTGGTGTTAATGAGGGTAGCACAAAGGTACTATCACCTCCCTTGGCTCTGCTAGGGGTAATGGTACCGATTAGGCAGAAGCAACACAAGAAATCAGGCTTAGGTAAGAGTGCCCTAAAGTAGTTATCCAAGCCTGCTTTGGTCCAGACAGATCTCATTACTTATGCATCCTGATAGTTCTCGAATTCACGGGTGAAGAAATGATACCTCCCCCACTTTCCATTAAACTCTAATTTAGCTTCCCAAAAGTATGTTCCTTCTCCTAATGGACCTGCAACATCACTGAACCAGTGTGCATGTTTGCCAACTTGTGATGTATGCCCTTGCGGAGGGTTCTGAATGGGAAGTACATGCACCGCTCTGAGCTCCTGAGGCCTCTCGGTGAGTTGTGGTTCAAGGAGGAGAGTTTCAATATCCACAATTTGGGCGTTGGACCCTGCATGGGAACTGGTGCCTCCTGCTTCTGCCATGTTACTGCTTGCTTGCTGGTTCTATGAGAATATAGAAGCAACTGTTAACATTGTAATGGACAAGATAGAACAATTTTTGTCCTCGTTACAACGTTAACATGAGTGCTTAGTGATAGGTTAGTATGTTAGCAAGTGCTCGGTGATTGGGCGTGTAGCTAGTGCATGACTAGTCCTATGAGCTAAATGGAAAGATGCAATGTGGGAATGATGCAGTTAATAGGTGGGGATGAATTTACAAGTGGGGGTCGGGGGGTTTATTACAAGCTTTGGGCAGCCAAACACAGTGGATGGATTTCGGTTCTGGTTCTGTGGAGACTGTGGAGGGCTTTATGAGAGTGTTTGCTTGGAAATGAGGCTTTTTAGGGACCCACTTACAAGTGATCCTGCTCGTGCTCATGGGTGGATATGTGTTCATGCGTGTCATGTAAGAGTGGGTATTAGTTGTTCGAGTGAGTGAACCATGTTGTACATGGTGTGGTATCTATGTGGCTATTTGAGCCTGCAAGCAAGCCTTAGGCACCCAAATTTGTCTTGATTGTGGGTCAACCTTCATCGACTTCTTGGGTACCCAGATAGACTTTACTTTTGTAGGAGAATTTTTGAAACATTTCTTATTAGTGCCCTGTGATTGATCACTAATATGAAGTTGAGCCACTAGTTGTGACTTGACCATGCCATGATGCTCGCCTTTCCGCACCCACATTTGTTTTGGTGGCTGAGACACCTTGCTTCGTACTTTCTTTTGGCTTTGAGCATATGTCATCTGCTTCTTCTGTATTTGATCTGCCTTTGGTTGCTGTATCCCTATGGCCTTTGGAAAAGAAGGGAGTTATGTTGTATCCTTGACTTCTTTATTGAGACAATCATCCCTCTTCATCACATAGTTTTGGACAAGAATAGCATGGTCATCTTCATGTGTACTCCTGGAAGGACCAAGAGTTTGTGCCTTTCCTAGTTCCTTGAGTGCCTCATTTTCTAACTCAAGTGTAATGCGGTTCTGATTTACCCAGACCTGAAGAATTCCACTTCTTAGGTTTAGGTTGACTGCATGATCATAGATCCAGTCTTGACCCAAGACGAGAGGTTCAGTGAGATCCTCATCTTGACACACTAGTACTTTAACTGTCATTAAAACATCTTGAATGTAGAGGGGAAGTTCCACCTCGCCCATGCAAGGGGTTTCCACACCTCCCAATCCTATGAGATATGCTTCTATAGGATTGATACTTAATTTCAACTTTTGACAGCGTTTAACAGCACTAGTGGCTGCACCTGAGTCAATCAAGGCCCTCACAATCCTTGCACTCTTTCCTTGTCCTATCTCTAAGGTTACAAAAGGATGTCGATCAATTATTCTATGAGAGCTAATACCTGAAACTTCACACATAGCCATATGATATCCTTGAGTTGCATAGACATCTGTCCTAAGTTGATCTCTACCTTGTCTTCTCAACTTCATCCTTCGGATGCGTTCCAATGCTTCTGCCTGTGCTTCTTCTCGAATTCACTTTTCCTCTTCTTTACGTTTCTTTGCAGTATTGAGTCGATTGAACATCTCCTCCGTAAGTGGTTCTTGATATAATTTGACTCTACATCCGCTAATGTAACTAGAGAGAACATCACCCTCTAGTGTAGCTAATTGAACTTCTCCGTTAGTTGAGATCCTATTGATAATCATGGGTCCATAGCCTCTCTTCTCTAATTTCCATGCATGTTGCTTCAATGTGTAGACTAGTACTAGATCTCTTGCCTTCAAGCCTTTATCCTTAACGTGGGCATCAAAGTACGCTTTGTGTCTTTTCTTAGCTGCATATATTCCTGCTGCCGCTCTTAGTCATGTTTCACCTACTCGTTCCATATCAAAAATCCTCGAAGAGAGTTCATGACCCGTCCACTCATGCTCTTGTGTTACTTTTAGTGTAGGTATCAAGAAATCCAATGGTAGCACTACATTTTGACCAAACACCATTTGAAAGGGAGTGGCTTGGAGTATCGTTTTATAGGCAACTCGGTATGCCCAAACAACATGGTGTAGTTGTTTGTTCCAATCAGAGCATTTATTATTCACTAGTTTTGTCAATACATTGCATAGAATCTTATTTGTGCTCTCAGCCTGGCCATTAGCTTGTGGGTGATAGGGGGCAAACTTCTTGTGTATCACCAAGAACTCTTGAAGAAGATTTTCAATGACTTCATTCAAGAAGTGAGTCCCTCTATCACTTACTAGCTCGATAGGTAGCCCGTATCTAGTGAATACATTCTCAAATAAGAACTTAGCGGTCGTTTGAGCATTGTTCTTCGTGGTGGCTTTTACATCTACCCACTTGGTTAAATAGTCTGTGGCCACAATGATGTATTCAGCATGGGAACTCTTAGCTGGGGGATTAATAGGACCTACAAAGTCTATTCCCCACTTAGAGAATGCATGTCCACCCATCATAGGTTTCAAAGGCATCTCATCTTTGCATATAGGATACTGAGTTTGCTGACAGACATCACACCTCTTCACATAGGTATGTGCATCCATGTGAAGGGTTGGCCACCACAGACCTGCAAATAGTATAGCCTTGATCACTCGATCTAGTCCAAAGTGTCCTTCTACTACACCTTGGTGAGCAGTTTCCAAGATCTTGAGGTATTCGCTCTCATGGACACATAATATGAGGTAACCATCTTTACCACGCTTGTATGGATTATCACCAATGAGTGAGTAATCTAGGGCTTCTTGTTCTAAACTTCTTTTCCTAGCCAAAGTCATGTCTTGAGGGAATGTTTTCGTCCTCAGAAAGGCTACTAATGGTTCACTCCAATCTGGTATTAGAAACACTTGGTAGACTATGGCGTGCTCCACAGGTGGTCTAATATTACAGACTGGGCATTCCTTGCACCACTTATGGACATCTGCTTCCATAGTCGGCCAATGCACTCCAAGTCTCCTTAATGTCTGTAAGGTTCTTTGCTCTGAGTAGTGTTGCTCTAATGCACCTACATGTGCTAATTGCAACCATTTAGCATACTCATCCTCTTCCACACAACAAGCCAATATCCCTTGATCTGTATGCGTGTACATACTTGCCGCCATGATGTGGTACTTTTGGGCCTTTACTACCTCTCTATCTTGAGTGTTTATGATTGGGTGATTAGGCCTGTATGCCAATATTGGCGCTAATGTCTTAGCCCACTGCGGCACAACTTCCAAATTAAACAAGTAAGCATCAGGAAGATCATCTGCTACTCCTTGCGGTGCCTCTCCAGATGTGAGCCTAGAGAGATGGTCAGCTCTCAAATGAGTCTTGCCTTTCCTTACCACGACTTCAAAGTCATATTCCATTAGCAAGAGAAACCATCTTACTAATCTACCTGTATTGCATGGCTTGTTCACGAGATATAACAATGCTTGGTGGTCAGTAAACAATTTAAACTTATTTGCAAGCAAATAGTGTCTAAACTTCTTAACCACATATACCATGCCTAATCCTTCTCTCTCAGTAGTGGTATAACTCTGTTCAGTTGCATTTAGCTGTCTACTAGCATAGACAATTGGAAGATCCATATTACCTTCACCCGTAGGCTATGCTAGCACACATCCGATTGCATAGTTGGATGCATCCACATGCACATGGAAAGGTTTGTTCCAATCTCGTGTTGTTAAGATTGGTGCTAAGCATAATCAACGTTTAAGCTCATTGAATGAGTTTTCACATTCTTCAGTCCACTCAAAGTTAGTCAAAAGTCTGTACAGAGGCTTTGCAATGATGGCATACATGTGTATAAAGCGTCGGTAATAACCACAATGCCCCATGAAAGCTTGCACTTCCTTGATATTCTTTGGCCTAGGTAGCTCTGCTATAGCTTTCACCTTCTCTTCATCTGTGGGTATGCCATTCTTTGACACTATGTGTCCTAGAATCTTGCCTTGCCTGACCATGAAAACACACTTTTCTGGGTTCAAGCAGACTTGATATTCTCTACATTTGTCAAAGATTTGCCTGAGTTCGGGTATATGTGTCTGCCTAATGTTGGAATGTGCACAGAGGTCATCAACGTAGACGTCCAAATTCTTCCTCAAGAATTCTTTGAATACATGACACATCAGCCTTTGAAATGTGGTTGGCGCATTGGTAAGCCCAAATGGCATTACTCGAAAGGCGAGTATGCCCCACTCTGTGGCAAAAGCTATCTTATGCTGATCTTCTGGTGGAATGGCTACCTGATTGTAACTCAAGAATCCATCAAGGAAGTTGTACACTTCCTTACCTGCTACTCTTTCTAGGAGATGTTCAGTGATGGGAAGCAGATAATTATCTCGAATAGTGGCTGCATTAACCTTCTTCAAGTTAATGAATACATGTAGCTTTCCATTCTTCTTGGGCACAACGACAATGAGGGATACCCACTCAGTGTGCTCAATTTCATAGATGAATCGTGCTTCAACCAATCTATCTATCTCTTCCTTGATCTTAGCAGCATAATTATCATTATATGTGTATGGCTTCTGCTTAGAGGGTTTTGCATCTGCGGTCATGGGAATTGTGTGTGAACATATGTCAGGGTCTACACCTTTCAAGTCCTTGTAACTCCAAGCGAATACTTCTCGGTATTCTCTTAGCAAGGCAATCAACTCTTGCTCTTCTTCTTCCGTCAGGTCATGTCCTATGTAAGTGCATCTCTCTTCTCCTTCTTCTATGGCTACCACTATTTTCTTGGTGGTTTCTTTGTTATCATAGGCCTCTCCTGCTTGTGCATCCCGTTTAGGCATTCTCACCATGACTCTCCTATCGTCTATTTCATACTTCTTAAAATTTTCAGGGACCTCAAACAAAGATTCTTCCTCTTCTGGTGTGACTTCTCTCTTCCTCCTTTTCTTGCCTTCACTCTTGGTGGCCACTTGCGTGGTTAGCCTTACGTCATTTGTGAACTCTTCATGTCTCTGAGAGTGAACTTCTACTTCATAAAGGTATTCTTGATTTGATGCAAAAGGTGGGTCCATAATGATTGACTCTAGATCAGCTCGAATGCATCAGTGCTAGGTTCACATTCTTCCAGAACCGAATAACCCATGATTGGATCTATTGAGAAGACTGAAATGTCATAGCCATCTTCATCACAGTGGGGTGTCCATTGTTCTTCATTAATGGCTACATCCATTGTTGTTAAAATTTCCGCCCAGTCGTGAGGTTCAAACTCTTCGTCAGGAAATACTACAGGTGCATAGGTTGGGTCTTGAATTGATCTATGTGTTTCCTTCGCACCTATCTCTATAGCTTTTTCTCTCTTCTCTTCTTCTACTTCCACTTTGCACATCCATAAGTGGGTATCTTCATGCATCCATGAGGATGCTGATCCTATGGAATGCACCGACTCAGTATCATCTTTGGCTCTATGGATAGGGTTCCACTAGATGGGAGGGACATCTCTATGAGACTAATCCTTGAGATTAACTTTGGTCGTGACACCTAAGTGTTGCAAGTACAAGGAATTAGTTCCCCAGTCCTGTACCACTTCCAACTATCGCATAAATGGTCTTCCCAAAATCATCTCATAGGCATGATTTTTGCTAAAGTCACATATAGCAAAAGTATGCTCAAACTCAACACCACATGTAGTGAGAGTTATTCCTTATAGCAGTCCTAAGGGTCTCTCAATGTGACCATCGGCCATCTGCAGTTTCATTCTCATTGGGCTGAGTGCTGGCTTGCCCCAGTGCTTCCATAGGGAAGTGGTAGCAATTGCAACTCCTGCACCTGAGTCCAGAATTGCCTTCGTTGTGTATCCTTGATGGGTAATGGGAAGGTAGGTGTTTTCTTCTTCTCCTTCACTCATGTCTCCTATCTTGTCCAAGGGTGTTTCTGGCACTGTGCGATGAGATGCTACCTGGGAACGAGGTTTTGCTACTTCTGGCACCTGGTTGGCTACATGTTTCCATAGTTCTGGCATAACCTTGAGTAGCTCTTCTAAAGTGAGGTTGCACTGCACTTTCGTGTTTTTCACTACCTCTGTGTTCCTAGGTATGATTGAAGCTTCGTTTCTTACCATGACTTGGTGCTCTCATACACGTGGACTTAGCTTCCCATTGGCCTTTCGTGTTTTTCACTACCTCTGTGTTCCTAGGTATGACTGAATCTTCGTTTCTTACCATGATTGTGGGTGCTTTCTCGGCTATCTTTCCAGGCTCTCGTCCGTTTCTTGGCTATGCTCTCAGTTTCACTAACCTCGGCACTCTTTTCTTGGCCTAAACCTTGGTTCTGTTGCAATGCCTGAGATCTGGTGACCACTTGCACTGGTGCAGTGGAAGTCACACTGCCTGTAGAGTCTACGACTAACCCAATAACGTTAATAGGAGTGATTTTTGGCATATTATTGGGATTCTTTGGGCAATCTCGTAAGAGATGCTCCTTTCCGCAATCTTGACAAAAGCTGTGGATTGTTACTGACTGGGGTTGTGTAGGTGCATGCATGGGGCAATCACGAATGAGGTCATCTCCCTGACATCTGTAACATGGTCCTTCTAGGAAATGGGGGTCTTACTTGCCTAGGTTGAGGCCTAGAGTTGGGATTTGCGTGCATGATATTTGCATACTCTGGCTCCCAACTAGGTTCACTCGGATCTTCAGAGTAATATGACTCATTATGCTCAGGTGACTGCATATAGTAAACCTCTGGACTATCCATGTGAGTAGAGTCAAAACTATGATCCCTCTGGTCACTTTCTGAAAGCAATGGTGTTACTGGGACTATAGCTCTATTCAAATTCTCGTTTGCAGCTACATACTTTACGGGAATCACATTGGCTGGAGCAGGAGGTTGTTGGGCTAGCACTGGTTGAGGTCTCTGTTGGTTTTGGTAGGGTTGCTGATAGGGCTTGTGGTCTGCCATATTGTTGTGGTGGGTATTGGTTTCGGTATCTTCCCTGTTGTGGATAGGGCTGAGGGTAGGTTTGCCTAACCGCTTGCTTATTGTATGGGCAATCTTGCGCAGTGTGATTAGTGTATCTTCGTTCTATGGTGCAGTACTAGCTACTAGGATTGCCTTGAGTTATCACGTTTAGAGCACCGTTAGCCTCATCAAAAAAAGGAACAAAAATAATTATTGTACAAGTGTTAAATCTTGTACACAAACAGACCTCTTGAATCCTAATTGGCATGGATCCATGGACTAACAGCTTCCTGTGCCGATGCCATAGACCAACAACAACTCTGTCACTAAGTTAATTGTGCCAAGAGATAAGAGTTTTGGTGTTTGATCAAAGTGGATTATTCATTATAAAAAATAATAGTATGAATATCGATTCTTTGGGCACGTATAAACTCTTTCGACCTTTTTGTCCCAGGCCGTTGTCCTGGTGGTTGGGCCTCTCGCCTCTTGAGGCAGGGGCGAGGGTTCAACCCCTGGTAGCAACATATAAGGTACATGTGTATCTTGGAAAGATGTTGCATGTGGCTGATGTGCCACCGTTTGTCCAGCCCCGTGGTAGTTGTGACCACTGTTTAACCTAGCCTTGTAAACCCCTGTTGTTGTGGGATAAGGGGGACCCCATGGGTACTATGCCTTTCCTTGTACAGTTGCAATTTCAAAGTTAAAGTCGAGGGGAGTAGGCCTCGGCCGAACCTCCATTAAAAAAAAAAAAACTCTTTCGCCTTTTCCATAACAGAAGAAGCATACGCAAAAGAAGTCCGTGTGTGATCCATCTAGCATGTTGAAAAAATGGTTGAAGATGGAAACTGATGTTTTGTAACAATTTATCAGGTTTTGTAGCGACTGAAAGTGCCTTTAGAGATGAGGACATATTAGGCATTGACGCCATGAGCGAAGGCTGTTGGAATATGTCAGAGGTCGAAACACAGACATGCATCCCCCCAAGAGGGGAGGCCCCTAAGAGCTGGAAACCTTCAATGGAAGGAGACTCACAAACCATGATAGATAGGAAAATTCGTTGAGAAACAAATGGCTCACATGCATGAGGGCGAGGGCACATCCCACGTAGACCGAACCATAGTTTAGCTTCGGCTAGAGCCTACCCGAATCTGTGTGTTGCAAGAGAGTTCTTTCTACTTTTGCCACTCTCCATGAACAAAAAACAGTAAATGTAGAATGTTGTTGATATAGCATTCAAGGCCAACTTCCACTACCATTTTGCTTTTTAGCAAACAAAGAAACAAGTTTATTATACAAGCGTGCAAGAGGCACTAACCTACAAATAGGACCTCTCCAGCCAAGACAAAAGTTACATCATACAATCAAGTACACAAGATGACCATGTCAAATCCTTCTAGGGAGTACAAGGACAAAAAGGTATCCCTCCATTGGTTGGGGGGACCTTTTTTACATACAACGGTCAGACTAGGGTTTGGAGGTAGAGCTTTTTTGATGCCCTTAATACACCTAAATCCAATCTTCCTTGCACTTTGATAGAACGACTTGCACTTTGATAGAACGAGAAGCAAAAACTTTTCTTGTCACTTTTGAAGAAGTTCCGATTCCTGCTTAACCGAATGAACCAAGAGTATGCACCCTCAAAGATTCCATAATCCTATGTCCATTCTGTTGCAGGAGCCGCCCAATGAGTTATCACGTTTAGACTCATCAAGAAAAACAAAAAGTAGTTATTGAACAAGTTCTAAATCTTGTACACAAATAGACCTCTTGACTCCTAGCTGACATGGATCCATGATTAACTAAGAGCTTCCTATGCTGACCTTGGTTCATGCCATAGACCAAGAACAACTCTCTCAATAAGTTGATTTTGCCAAGAGATAAAAGTGTTGGTGTCTATGATTTAAGTGGATTCTTCATTATTAACAATAATAATATCAATATCGACCCTTTGGGCACCTATAACCTCTTTCGCCTTTTCTATACCAGAAGAAAGATAAGCAAAAGAACTACCTCTGTGATCCAGCATGTTGTAAAAGTGGTTGAAGATGGAAACCTCATGCTCTGTAGCAATTTATCAGGTTTTGCAGAGATTGCAAGTGCCTTTAGGTGTGAGGACATAGTAGGCCCTGAAGTCACAAGCAAAGGCTGCTCAGCTGGAGTGCATCAGAGGTTGACCGAAGAGCCAAAGACCCTCAACGAAAGGAGACACGGAACCCACGATACATAGGAGAACTCGTTGAGAAACAAATGGCTCACATGCATGCGGAGGGCAGGGGCACATCCCACGTTGACAGGAAGAGACGGAACCCTAGTTTAGCTTCGGTTAGAGCCTACTCGAATCTGTCTGTTGGCACTGGGCAGCGAGTTCTTTCTACTTTTGCCACTCTCCGTGAACAACAAACATTAAATGTAGCATGTTGTTGATATAGCATTCAAGGCCAACTTCCACTACCATTTTTCTTTTTAGCTCGCCTGGTGGTTGGGCCCTCGCCTCTTGAGGCGGGGGCGAGGGTTCAACCCCTGGCAGCAACATGTAGGGACATATAAAATCTTGGAAACTGTTGTATGTGGCTGTTGGCCACCGTTTGACCATCCCTGCGGTAGTTGTGACCGCCGTTTAACCCAGTCTTGTAAACCCCTGTTCTTGTGGGATAAGGGGGGTCCCATGGGTACTATGCCCTTCCTTGTACAGTTGTAATTTCAAAGTTAAAGTCCGGGAGAGTAGGCCTCGGCCGAACCTCCATTAAAAAAAAAAAAAAACTTCCACTACCATTTTTCTTTTTAGCAAACAAAGAAACAAGTGTATATTAGTAAAGGAGTGTACAAGTGTGCAAGAGGCAGTAACCCACAAACAGGCCCTCTCCAGCCAAGACAAAAGTTACATCATACAATCAAGTACATAAGATGACAATGTCAAATCTTTCTAGGGAGTACAGGGGCAAAAGGGTATCCCTCCATTGGTTGGGAGGACCTTTTTACATACAATGGGCAGATGGGAGGACCTTTTTACATACAATGGGCAGATGAGAGTTTGGAGGTAGGGCTTTTTTGATGCCGTTGATACACTTAAATCCAATCTTCCTTGCACCTTGGTAGAACGAGCAGCAAAAACTTTTCTTCTCACTTTTCAAGACGTTCCGATTCTTGCTTAGCCCAATGAACCAAGAGTATGAGCCCCCCAAAGATTTCATAATGCTATGTCCAGTTTGTTGCAGGAGCCCAATAAGATCTCCTCAAGCTGCCATCTTTGATGCTACTGTTAATGCCAAATTACCGAATGATGGAAATCTCCTCGGCCTTGTTAACATCCATGATCATGTCATAACGGTGCAATTCTAATCCAGGAGACTGATCACCCATAGTACTTGCAATCAATCAAATATTCATGTTGGGCTCTATATAAGAAAGTTTTGTGTGTCCCAGTTCGCTGGTCTAATGGTTGGACCTCTCGCCTCTTGAGGCGGGGACGAGGGTTCAATCCCTGGCAGCAACATGTAAGGGACATGTATATCTTGGAATGATGTTGCATGTGGTTGAGGTGCTACCGTTTGTCCATCCCCGCGGTAGTTGTGACTGCCATTTAACCCAGTCTTGTAAACCCCTGTTCTTGTGGGATAAGAGGGGTCCCATGGGTACTATGCCCTTCCTTGTACAGTTGCAATTTCAAAGTTAAAGTCAGGGGAGTAGGCCTCGGCTGAACCTCCATTATTTAAAAAAAAAAAAAAAATTCTATGCAGGCTCGAATTCATAGGACACATCATACAACTTATTACTACAGTACTGAACAAACTGCAGTCAGAGAGTCTGGTATACATAATATTAGAGAAACTGCGAGAAAATGACACCATTCGACAGTACAACATGCAAGAAAAACTATATGCTGCACGATTTCAGAAAGGACAACACTGAAGGCGGAAACAGTAGATCATGGCATTATTGGAGAATTAAAACAGTACATGCGGGTAAAATTGTATCGCCATGACTTCAACAACAACAGTACGTAAAAGAATATGTGGTGCTTTTATATGCCTCGATGGTGAAGAAACCCCTAGCGGTCAAGTCTTCCGTCTCCTTGGCATTCCGATGGGATTCGACATCTCAATGGACCAACATTGGAACTGGGTGCTATCCAAGCTGGATAGCAAGCTGAATCATTGGAAAAGTATGCAAGTCAACTTGGCAGGGCGAGCTATGGTTGTTAACACATTTATGTTGTCTACAATTATTTACTTTATCGCATGTTGGAGACCTAAGGAGAAAGACTTGGCCAAAGTGGAAAGAATCTGCAGAAACTTCCTTTGGACTGGGGACCCCAACAGAAGGGGGATTCCCAAAATCAAATGGGAAACTTGCACTAGCCCTAAAGACTCAGGGGGCTTGGGAATTCTGGATATTGTTGGGTTGGCTGACAAGCTGGCCGCAAAGTGGATTATCAAGGCTTGGAGCAATAGGGAGTCCTCTTGGGCTAAATTGATCTTCAGAAAGACAGAAGACCTTACCTTAGTTGGCCATCCTGGTTGGAAGGACATAGGGATTCTCACGCTTTTGTTCTCCCCCCACCCGGTGTCCCCTAAAGGCTCTAGCCTCGTGTGTTCCTTATGGAAGAATTGGAACAAGGCAAAACAGTTCATCAGAATCAGTGATGAGTGGAAGTGGGCAGCTGGGATAAGACAAAATGACTCTATTTGGTTCCCGATCAGCGGCATTAGGGGGATGGAGTCTTGGAACCTCCAAACTGCAAAGCGATTATGGAACAAGGGGTTCAAACAGTGGAAACAACTTTGGAAACAAGAGACCAGTCAGTGGATTAGGTTCGAAGAATTGGATCCGAGACTTAGAGTTACCTTTGAGGAATGGACTCTTCTTCAAAGCAGGTGTTTAGCTTGGGACCGCTCAACTACCCGCCTGCTCTGCGGTCAGGATCTTCCTTGCCTAGAGGGCCTCAAATGGAGCAATGGTAAGAAGCTATCCAGAACCCCCAACTTCAAAGAGGATTTAGTTGTTCACCACACTCTTAACAAGTGATGGTGCCTTTCTTGGACCAAACTTCGGTGGGAACTAAAATTCATGTCTATTTGGCACCCCCTAATTGAGGTCAAAAAGTCCGTCCTCATGTGGCAGATCTTGCATAAAGGTATTTGGTCAAATGCAAGGGCTAACAAAATCTGTGATGTGCCGCCATGGTGCAAGCGTTGCCATCGGTGCATCGAAGATTTAGCTCACTTGTTCTTCGACTGCCCCAAGTCCCATGTTATTTGGCGTCATGTGACCCCAGTATTGAAACTCACGAACCAAATCAACTGGCAACAGGTGATGTTGGGTGAGGCGGTCGGTTGCTCATCGAGGCTATGGAATGCCATCAGAGGGGAGACCCTCTGGAAGATTTGGAGGAAGCGATGTGCTGTCAATTTTGGCCAAACTCCTAAGGAATGGTCGATCGAGAAATCATTGTTTCTCTTAGGTAAAAGAATCTCCCGAGATAAGAGAACTCCACCGTTTAGACATCATTGTATTTGTCTCCTTGAAAAGAACAAGTTGAAACCCAAATGGGTCCCATATGAGGGTGATGACAAATTTATCCGCCTCATTTGTAATGCCCTCTAGTTTGCCATACTCCTCCCCTACACTGTGGGATTCGGGGGTCCCATGGGCACTAGTCCCATTCCCTTGTAACTTTTTTTCTTTATTTTAATTAAAGTCCGGGAGATTAGGCTAAGGCCAAACTTCGTTTTATTAAAAAAAAAAAAACAGAAGATCTGCTATGCTTGGGCTTTTTTGATGCCCTTGATACACTTAAATCCAATCTTCCTTGCACCTTGGTAGAACGAGAAGCAAAAACTTTTCTTATCACTTTTGAAGAGGATCCGATCCCTGCTTAGCTCAAAGAGCCAAGAGTATGAGCCCCCAAAGATTCCATAATGCTATGTACGTTCTGTTGCACGAGCCCAATAAGATCTCCTTAAGCTGCCATCTTTGATGCTACTGTTAATGCCAAATTACCGAATGTCGGAAATCTCCTCGGCCTTATCCCAGGTCGTTAAGGAAGCTGGTTGGGCCTCTTGCCTCTTGAGGCGGGGGCGAGGGTTCAATCCCTGCTGGCCACATGTAAGGGACATGTATAACCTGAAATGATGAAGCATATGGCTGATGTGCCATCGTCTGACTAGCCCTGCGGTAGTTGTGACCACCGTTCAAACGAGTCTTGTAAACCCCTATTCTTATGGGATAAGGGGGGTCCCATGGGTACTATGCCCTTCTTTGTACAGTTGCAATTTCAAAGATAAAACCCGGGGGAGTAGGCCTCAGCCGAACCTCCATTAAAAAAAAAAATCTCCTCGGCCTTGTCAAGATCCATGATCATGTCATAATGATGCAATTCTAATCCATGAGACTGGATTAGAATTCTAACGATAGAGACTGAATTGCAATTCTAACGATGCAATTCTAACGACGCAAGCTGGCGGCAAAGTGGTTTATCAAGGCTTGGTGCAATAGAGAGTCATTCTGGGCTAAATTGATCTTCAGAAATTCGAAAGACCTTACCTTAGTTGGTCTTCCTGGCTCGAAGGACATTGGGATCCTCACGCTATTGTTCTCCCCCCACCCGGTGTCCCCTAAAGGCTCTAGCCTCGTGTGTTCCTTATGGAAGAGTTGGAACAAAGCCAAACAATTCATCAGAGTCAGTGATGAGTGGAAGTGGGCTACGGGGATAAGACAAAATGACTCTATCTGGTTCCGATCAGTGGCTTAAGGGAGGTGGAGTCTTGGAACCTCCAAACGGCTAAGCGACTTTGGAACAAGGGGTACAAACAGTGGAAACAGCTCTGGAAACAAGAGACCGGCGAGTGGGTTAGGTTTGAAGACTTAGACCCAAGACATAGAATTTCTCTCGAAGAATGGAATCTTCTTCAAAGCAGGTGTTCTGCGTGGGACCACTCAACTACCCGCCTTCTCTGCGGACAGGATCTTCCTTGCCTAGAGGGCCTCAAATGGAACAATGGTAAGAAACTATCCAAAATTCCCAACTTCAAAGAAAACTTAGATGTTCATCACACTCTTAACAAGGTGTGGTGTCTTTCTTGGTCCAAACTTCGATGGGAACTTAAGTTCATGTCGATTTGGCACCCCCTTATTGAGATCAAGAAATCCGTTCTCATGTGGCAAATCTTGCATAAAGGAATCTTGTACAATGCAAGGGCCAACAAAATCTGTGGTGTGCCTCCATGGTGCAAGCGGTGCCACCGATGCATCGAAGACCTTGTTCACCTCTTCTTCGATTGCCCCAAGCCCCGTGTTATCTGGAATCATGTGACACGGATTCTGTGTCTCTCGAACCAAATCAATTGGCAACAGGCGCTATTGGGTGAGGCAGTTGGCTGCTCTGCTAGGCTGTGGAATGCCATCAGAGGCGAGACTCTTTGGAAAATTTGGAGGGAGTGATGTGCTGTCAACTTTGGCCAAACCCCAAAGGAATGGTCGATTGAGAAATCCTTGTTTCTTCTAGGTAAAAGAATCTCCCGAGACAAGAGGTCTCCTCCATTTAGACATCACTGTATTTATCTCCTAGTAGATAACAAGCTGAAACCCAAATGGGTCCCCCATGAAGGAGATGATAATTTTGTACGCCTCATTTGTAACGCCCTCTAGCTTATCGAACTCATCCCCTGCTTTGTGGGATTTGGGGGGTCCCATGGGCACTAGTCCCATTCACCTGTAACTTTTATTCATTATTTTAATTAAAGTCCGGGAGATTAGGCCATGGCCAAACTTCGTTTTATAAAAAAAAAAATCCAGGAGACTGATCACCCATAGTACTTGCAATCAATCAAATATTCGCGCTGGGTTCTATATAAGAAAGATCTGTGCAGACTCGAATTCATAGGAGACATCGTACAACTTATTACTACAGTACTGAACGAACTGCAATCAGAGAGTCTGTTATACATGATATTACAGAAACTGCGAGAAATTGACACCATTAGACAGAAAACCATGCAGGTAAAACTATATGCTGCACGATTTCAGAAAGAACAACATTGAAGGCGGAAACAGTAGATCATGACGTTATTGGAGAGTTAAAACAGTACATGCGGGTAAGATTGTACGCCATGACTCCAATAACAACGGTACGTGAAAGAATGTGTGGTGCTTTTATGTGTATCGATGGTGAAGAAACAACAGGAGATCTGCTCCTTCTCTGCGGTCAGGATCTTCCTTGCTTGGAGGGCCTCAAATGGAGCAATGGTAAGAAGCTATCCAGCATCCCCAACTTCAAAGAGGATTTAGATGTTCACCACACTCTTAACAAGAGATGGTGCCTTTCTTGGACCAAACTTCTGTGGGAGCTAAAATTCATGTCTATCAGGCACCCCCTAATTGAGGTCAAAAGCTCCGTTCTCATGTGGCAGATCTGGCATAAAGGTATCTGGACCAATGCAAGGGCTAACAAAATCTGTGGTGTGCCGCCATGGTGCAAGCGCTGCCATCGGTGCATCGAAGATTTAGCTCACCTGTTCTTCGAGTGCCCCAAGTCCCGTGTTATCTGGCATCATGTGACCCGAGTTTTGAGAATCACGAACCAAATCAACTGGCAATAGGTGATGTTGGGTGAGGCGATCGGCTGCTCATCGAGGCTGTGGAATGCCATTAGAGGTGAGACTCTCTGGAAGATTTGGAGGGAGGGATGTGCTGTCAATTTTGGCCAAACTCCTAAGGAATGGTCGATCGAGAAATCCTTGTTTCTCCTAGGTAAAAGAATCTCCCGAGTCAAGAGATCGCCACCATTTAGACATCACTGTATTTATCTCCTCGAAAACAACAAGTTGAAACCCAAATGGGTCCCACATGAGGGTGATGATAATTTTATCCACCTCATCTGTAATGCCCTATAGCTTTCCATACTCCTCCCCTTCATTGTGAGATTTGGGGGGTCCCATGGGCACTAGTCCCATTCACTTGTAACTTTTTTTCTTTATTTTAACTAAAGTCCGGGAGATTAGGCTAAGGCCCAACTTCCTTTATTTAAAAAAAAAAAAAAGGAGATCTGCTAGGTTGCGCAGGTTGCACTCCCACTTATTGAATGGTGGAACAAGAGATTTGATAGGAGCGGTTAGAAAACATGGTGAAGGAATGCCTATGAACAACATCCATGCCGTTGCAGCCGATGGCGCCGTTCCTGCTGTGTTCGGAGGAACTCAAAAGTGACTGTACAAGTTGAATTAGGCAGGGTGGCGTAGCTATGGCGGAATGACTGTGCATACATAGCATTCGGGACCTCTCGACTCTCGATTCTGTGGAAGCGACGCCGTTGTTAGCAGCCGCCAAAGTTGATGCTTCCACTGTAGTTGTCAACAATCGCGACGTGGCCATCTGAGCAAGACGAAGCCCAGCTCTGTGCGAGGACGCCCCATCTGTCGCGATAGTCGCACCTGTCACGATACACACCCCTTTTGTCGCGATACCTCTTTGGTTTCGTTACAGGCCCATCCGTCGCAATACTCGCGTCTATCGCGATACTCTCCTCATCTGTCGCGATACTCGCGTGACGCGTCTATCGCGATACTCTCCTCATCTGTCGCGACACCCGCTTATATCGTGCGATAGATCCAGCGCCGGTTTATCTTTCGTGGTTGCCTTCAGTGCAAGCTTTCGATTTTGGCGGGGATGACGGTCTGACGGTTTCTCTTCTCGCCTTTCGCAGAGTTTTCTTGTTCTGATTTTAAAGCTTAAACTTTATAGTGGGCGTCAAGCGGGTTTTATTGTCGGTGGTCCGGTGGACCGACTGTTTTCATCAGAGGAGATACCGGTGGGTCACCGTGGGTGTGGCGCAGGGAGTTTTAAATTCAGAATTTTATTATTACAAAAAGAAGACAGCATTGAAGTGCGTTGAAGTAGGCAGCGCTTAAGAATTAGAATTGTGTTGAACAGTCAGATTTAAACCTCGAGTCTAATTCAAAGTGGCGGCGTGAGTCGTGGGTGCCTTGGCTTATTCGAAGAAAAAGAAAAGAAAAGAGGAAGAAATAAGAAAAGAAAATAGAAAAAAAAAAAAAGAAAAGAGACATGAGATACGAAAAAAAGAAAGGAAAACAATTAGAAAAGAAAAAAAAAGAGCTACCTTTTAATGTGGGGTGACCATGGACTATTCAAGATGGTCTTCTCTGTGAGTCCTGCCATTGTAAAGGATTGGTGAATTTCTATTGCTTTTGCTGAGTCTCGCTTCCATGTCTACCGTCATTCCATTTTTGGTCTTAAGCAATGTGGCTCCCCTCAGTGCCCCCTGAGGTGGACTCCGTCCCCTCGGATGTTGCACCTCCGGTGGTCTCTTTGTGCAAGGAATCGGTGGCGGCAAAGCAAGAAGTATTTATGAAAACTTGTCTCATTGGCCAAGTTTTTGGCCCTAGGCCCCCTCTAGAAAATGTGAGAACTTGGTTGCATAAGGAGGTATTAGTCACTCCTGGTCCAGCAGGTTGACCTCGACTTGTGAAGATCGAAATCATCGTTGGATTGCTGCCTCTTTCACTACAAGAAAAAGGGGGGCGTAGCGACGCCCCCGAATCGGGAAAAAAACGAAAACCGTCGCTTATGCGATAAAAATTTCGGATTTTTTTTTTTGGTCGAGCATCGTCGCATAAGCGACGATAGCGTCGCATAAGCGACGCTAAACCAGAAGCGTCGCAGGTTAGCGACGCACTTAACGACGATGGCAAACTGCAGAGCGTCGCATATGCGACGCTTTGGAATGTAAAAAAAAAAATTCAATTCTCCCGGCACATTTGTGCCGGGCCTTGAACGCGAGGAAGAATACAGACCGAGAGAGAGAGAGAGACATACAGCGCGCGAGAGGGAGAGAGAGAAGCGAGACATACACAAGGTATGCGCACACACACACTCACACACACACATATACACGCATAGACACACACACACATACGCAGACACACACACACATACACACAAATACACACATAGACACACATACACAAGACGCGCACACACATACACACACATAGATGCTCACACACATACACACACATATACACTCACAGACACATACACACATAATGATGCATCCACACACATACACATGCATACACACATAGACACACATATACACACACACACACATATGCATACACACACACATAGAGAGACATACACACACATACACATACATGCATACACATACACACATAAACACATACACACACATAGACACATACACACATAAACACATACACACTCATAGGTACACACACATACACATAGACACACACACATATAGTATATACACACACATGCACACATAGACACATACACACATACACATGCATACACACACATACACATGCATACACACATACAGACACATATACACACACATACACACACATATATGCATACACACGTGACACACATAGAGAGACATACACACATAAACACATACATGCATACATTTGCATACATAATGCATATGCATATGCATATAATGTACATACATACTTACATGCATACATAATGCACATGCATAGATACATACACACACAGATACATACACACATAGACACATACACACACATGAACACATACATACTCATAGATACACACACATACACACACAGACACACATACACATAGACGCGCACACACATACACACACATAGACGCTCACACACATACACACACATATACACTCACAGACACATACACACATAATGATGCATCCACACACATACACATGCATACACACATAGACACACATATACACACACACATAGAGAGACATACACACACATACACATACACACATAAACACATACACACACATAGACACATACACACATAAACACATACACACTCATAGGTACACACACATACACATAGACACACACACATATAGTATATACACACACATGCACACATAGACACATACACACATACACATGCATACACACATACACATAGACACACACACATACACACATACACATAGACACACACACATACACACATAATGATGCATACAAACACATACACATGCATACACACATACAGACATGTACACACACATACACACATAATGATGCATACACACACATACACATGCATACACACATACAGACACATGTACACACACATTCACACACACATTCACACACATTCACACACATATACATACATGCATACATATTGCATATGCATATGCATACATACATACTTACATGCATATGCATACACACACATATGCATACATACATACTTACATGCATATGCATACACATGCATATGCATACACATGCATATGCATATGCATACATAATGCATATGCATATGCATACATAATGCATATGCATATGCATACATAATGCATATGCATATGCATACATAATGCATATGCATATGCATATGCATACATAATGCATATGCATATGCATACATAATGCATATGCATACATAATGCATATGCATATGCATACATAATGCATATGCATATGCATACATATGCATATGCATACATAATGCATATGCATATGCATACATACATACTTATATGCATACATAATGCACATGCTTACATACACTGTCATAATGTATACACACACACATACACACATAGACACATACACACATAATTATGCATACACACACATACATATGCATACACACACATATGCATACATACATGCATACACATACACACACATAGATACATACATACACACTCATAGACACACACACATACACATAGACACACACACATATACACACACATACACACATAGACACATGCACACGTAATGATGCATACACACATACACATGCATACATAGACACACATAATAATGCATACACACACATACATATGCATACACACACATGCATACAAACATATACACACATATACACACACACATGCATACACACATATACACACACATATACACATATACACATATACACATACACATGCATACACACACACATGCATACACACATACAAACATATATACACACACACATACACACATAGATACATACACACGTAATGATGCATACACACATACACATGCATACATAGACACACATAATAATGCATACACACACATACATATGCATACACATACATATGCATACATACATGCATACACATACACACTTAGACACATAGACACACATAGATACATACATACATATAAACACATACACACTCATAAACACAGACACATACACATAGACACACACACATATACACACACATACACACATAGACACATGCACATGCAATGATGCATACACACGTACAAATGCATACATAGACACACATAATGATGCATACACACACATACATATGCATACACACACATGCATACATACATGCATACACATACACACATAGATACATACACACACGTAGATACATACATATACATAAACACATACACACTCATAGACACACACACATACACATAGACAACACACACATATACCTACACACATACACACAGATGCATACACACACATACACATGCATGCACACACATACACATGCATACACACACATACACGTATATATATATTGATTTCTAACCATTTTGTTTTATATGTTAGGTATTATGGATCCCAGTAAAGAGAGAAAGGCGAAACTCACTCTCATAAAAAGTCTTATGAGAGCAAGAGTTCCGTCAGATACTCTAGGGGCCATAATGCGGGACTACGCAGACATGTCCGATGAGGAGCTGGATTATACGATCCAGATGCTTACGCGATCAGACGAGGGCTCTTCTGCGGATCCACATGCAGGAAGAGAGCTATCTGCTCATAGGTATGTTTTTTTTCATAATTTTTTTTAATGATATTATAGCACATATTTTTATTTATTTCTATCTATCTATTTTTAGGACACCTATACCACCTCCAGCACGTGATAGCAGAGCAGAGTTGCCTATGAGGACATGCATAGGCACCTTAGGACTAGAGTGCGACATAGAGCCGGAGGGGAACATTGTGTACATAGGGAATGGATTGGAGTTCAAGAGAAGAATGCGGGCACTATGCGACTCTTACCTGCGCTTTATCCACTTACCATGGAAGTAAGTAAAAGTTTTACATATAAATTGAAATGTATATCTTATGTTTTATTTACATTATGTTTTTTATTTTTGTAGTGAGCATGATGAGAGGGATAAAAAGTACGTGCTTAGTTCACTTGAGACAGAGTTTGGGACAGGATGGTCCCTTAAGTGGTGTTTAAAAGAGATGCGGACACTTATGGCTCATCGTCGCGACAATGCACGGTATGTATGTATATGAGAGAGAGAGAGAGAGAGAGCTATGTATGTATGTACGTATGTATGTATCTATATATGCATCTATGTATGTATGATGTCATTCCTAAAATCTATTACTCTATGTTTACTGAAAGGCATGTATATTAACTTATATATGTATCTAATATACATGTTTCTATTTTTGTAGTATGTATGTATGCATGTGTATCATGTATGTATACATCTATGTGTTGTGTATAAATGTAATATGTATATACTATGTGTATATATACATAAAAATGTGTGTATTACATTACACGTATGTATGTAGTATATATTTACTGCTATGTATGTAATATAATATAATCCATGTATGTATGTATGTGTGTGTGTATATATGTATGTATGTATGTATCTATATATATATATATATATATATATATATATATATATATATATATATATATATATACATATAAAAAAATCTAAAATAAAAATGTATATACATATACATATAAAACCTTTTAGCCATATGTTTGAAGTATATATACACCTCCGACGTCCTACTAGAGAGATGTCTCTCCTCCCAACCTTATGCCTCTATATATAGCTACTCGAATCAACGAGGATCATGATTCTTAATATATGTAAAGATATATACACATCATGTAGATAGGATACATAAATATAAAATGGAGTAGATATATTATGCTTCACACATACATGCCTAAATGCACACATAAATATATATATACATACTAACATATTTACATGTACATATTTACACATACATGTACATGCCTACATGAACACATAAACATATATATACATGCATACATATTTACATGTACATATTTACACATAGACACATATACATATATACATGTACACAATTATAAACACTTGCATATATTACGTACATGAATACATGTATACATATATCACACACATGCAAACACATACATATACATGAAATACATATATATGCATACTAATATATGTATACATATAATACACATGAATACACACACATATGCATACATACATGATAAAAATTTACTCCTCGAAGATAAAGCTATATATAAAATAATTAGGCATACCCCCGAGCTTCATGTTCTAACTTAGAAGAACATGATTTCATCTCTCTAGTAGGATTCATCGTTATTCAAGTTAATAAAAAAAAACCTATTATATATATCCATTCAGAAGCTTCAAGTTACTATCTAATCTGCTCATATGTTTTCATTATTGCCATCATTTTGGTAAGACATCAATATAGTCTCATCTTCATTATCCTTATTGATTTCATTTATTTCTTCTATTGTTAAATCTATGTTCTCATGAATCACATCATCTATTGGTGGATTAATATCTATTTCTGGTAATTCCTCTTCCTCATCAGTAGAATCAGCATGTAGAGAATTATCCTCTTCATCAAAAAGATTAGTATCATTATCACGTATAATGAGTCTAATTTCTATTCCAGATGTTGATGTATCAGTATCTGATGCTGAATCATCAAGAGGACTTTCTTCAATCTCTCTAACAATAAACTGTTCAAACAATGACCTACCTCTAGGTTGCACATGAATGACTTGCCACCAAGGATGAGCATCTGGGTTTTTATAAAAAAATGCTTGTTCAATATGCCTAGGAAGAATATATGGTTCTTTAGTAGATCGCATTACCTTGGAAGAATCAATTGCCCAAAACCCAGATAATTCCTTTCTTATTGTAGAATTACTACCTTTATACTCCGCTCGATACCAGTCAACCTTCAAAATGACCTATCACAATATATAACAACAAAAACGTCCCATTATTAGGTGCTTAAAAAAAAACTAACTCTAAAAAAAATATATAAACTTTTTTCTACCTGTTTGAATGTACGAAATGAAATTTCGTAGATACCAACAATAGTTCCTACGTAACCAAGTTCGCCATCTATAAGGTTCGTGTCTTTTGAGCTAGCACGTGATAGTTGCTTGAAACAAGCAACAATACTAGAATCCTCTGTTTTACGTAAAGAATCAATGGATTTGATTCTAATATGCTGTCCAAAAGCCCACATATTAGTGAACATTCGAGCCTGCAAAATAAATTGAATTAGTAAATAGAAACTAACATACATATATGAAAAAAATAAAATATATATTTTAATAAAATTACCTTTTGTTCACAACCCATCATTAACTCTCTTTGCTCATCTGAGATTTCTTCATTATTTGCGTTGGCACGTTGCAAACGACTATATAGCCAATCCGTGAAAGAAGGTATATCTATAATCTCATTATTATCGAGATTACGTCTAGATCTTTTGTTTTTTCGCCTTTTACTTTGGAGACTTTGAAGTTCCTCGTACTCGCTAACGAATGCTTGCATGCATTCGCTATTATATGCTACAAAAGTGGAAACATCATTTTTTTCTTGAAATGTAAATAAGAATGGAACCCCCTTACCTGATAATACCTCATCGGTTATTTTTGAAGAAGACTCGTTGGTCCATGCACGTGGAGCTTCTTCATGAACTCTTTCAAGGTACTCACTAACGTAATACATGCACTCTTCAAGCATCCAACCCTTTGCCATGGACCCTTCTGGTTTTGCTCTTTGTCGCACATAACCTTTTAGTATTCCCATAAATCGCTCGACCCAAAACATCCATCGAGTGTTGACAACACCGGCAATCTCTATCTCATCTACAAGATGGACTAGTAAATGAACTTGAATATCAAAAAATGAAGTAGGAAGTTCTTTTTCCATCAAACATAGTAGCTCTTTGCATTCACGTTTTTTTTGTGGGATCGAATTTTTATCGATCTCTTTGGATGTAATCCACCTATACAAATCATAAAAACAATTGTAAAGAAGTTAATTAAAAAATAAAAGATATCCAATATTCAAACATATTAAATATAAAAGTATCATAATTACCTTATAAGTGATCCAAGACGATAGATGACATCTCGTACTCCTTTCGTTGTACATCCATCGATAACCAAAGGTAAAATATGTTTCAAAAAGTTATGCCAGTCATGGGTCTTTAATCCAGATAAGCTCTTATCATCCATAGTAAACATGTTTTGAAACGATGCTCCATATCCTGTAGGAGTCTTGATCAATTGAATTCTATTGTTGATAGTTTGTATCTCTTTTGTCGTAAGTACCCAAGGAGCAGATGCATAAGTCGTTTCTTGTCGATGTCTATCAAAAACTGGCCATAACTTTGGTTTGGATTTTTGATCTTTCAAATCATTTCTTGATGTTGTGGTATCTTTTAGTCCAAGAAGATGCTGCCATAGTGAATAACCAATATTTTTGAATATATGCATAGGATCAAGAAGATGACATACTTTTAACTCTTTCCAATACTCCAAAGAATACCATATTGATATGTTCTCTGCGAGTGCCAATTTCCCTTTACCTTTGTTCACATACTCATTATCTGAATCATCACTGAAGATTTCTGCTTCTGGATCTATCAGAGGTCCATCTGTCCATTTTTTATACCAATCCATAGGCGTCATAGGTTTTGGACACTGACCTGTTTCAAGCTTTCCATTAAAATGTATCGCTTCTCTTTTAGATCTTAATGGATGATCATCAGGCAAGAATCGTCGATGTCGAAGATAAATATTTTTGTTGAGATTCTTACTATAGATTGATCTCAACCAATCACCACAATATGGAAAAGCTTTATAACCCTTAGTAGATATTCCTGCATCATGGAAAATGATAAAAATATAATTAGATTAAATCATATTTATTTACATGCATATTGAATAAAAAAATTACATCAATACCTGAACAAACGCCATATCCAGGAAAATCGTGAATAGTCCAAGCCACAATACCACGAATCGTAATATGTCTTTCATTGATGCTTTTTGATATATCAATGACATTAATACCTCTCCATAACTCTTGAAGATCGTCAATGAGAGGAGCAAGATATACATTCATATCTTTAACTTGTCTTTTGCTTGGGATTAAAAGTGAAAGCATTAAATGTTCCTTTTTAATGCTAAGATATGGCGGAAGATTATAGTTTATGACTACCACTGGCCATGTTGACCATTTACTGGATTTCATGGAGAATGGATTAACCCCATCTAATGCAACTCCTAACTTTAGATTCTGTGGATTTTGAGCAAATTCAGGCCATGTAGAATCAATATGCTGAAAAGCAACACTATCATGAGGAATTCTGATTATTCCATCAGTACTTTTGTGATCATGTCCCCAAGTCAAAAGCTTTGATAATTCGGGGCTTTGAAACATATGTCTAATCCGTGGAGCCAATGGAAAATGTCTCAATACCTTATTCGGGATTTTACCTTCTTCACCCTTATATCGAGGAGATTGACATTTGGGACATGTCAAAGAGTCTGCATATTCACCTCTATATAAAATACAATCGTTAGGACATGCATGTATACATTGATAATCCATACCAAGATTGTTGATTATCTTCTTCATTTCATCATGTGAGGTAGGAAGAATATTTTGACTTGGTAAAAACTTTTCAGATAATAACCTGTAAGTTTATCAAAAAAATGATATATTAAAGAAAGTAAACAAATAAATATACATATATATATATGCATATAATTTTATATATGTGTATGCTTATGTGCATCTTTCAAAATATTCGTAAAAAATTTGATTGTTTGGATGGCAGGATACGATTGTTTGTTTTGGAGGATATGAAGTATGTATCTTCATTGAATGATTTGTCGATTCACGCATATGTTCAGTTTGAAAGTGTGAGAAGCGGATTTATAATTTGTATTCAAAGAATTTGGCACTGTTTATAGGCCATACGATGGTGACCTGGATGAATCGCATGCACAGAGGTTACTCAAGATAGAGCAACCTGATTATAAGGAACTAGTACTAGCAGGATTCCTGGGGTATGCAGTAAACCTCTTGCATGTATATGTGTGATCCTCTCAAGCCACCATGATTTCCACTTTGTATGCTAAACTTCAAATGCGCCTCATCATTGACATGCAAGAGGTTTACTGCATACCCTAGGAATCTTGCTGGCACTAGTCCATTATAATCAGATTGCTCTATCTTGAGTAACCTCTGTGCATGCGATGCATCCAGGTCACCATTGTATGGCCTATAAACAGTGCCAAATTCTTTGAATACAAATTATAAATCCGCTTCTCACACTTTCAAATTGAACATATGCGTGAATCGACAAATCATTCAATGAAGATACATACTTCATATCCTCCAAAACAAACAATCGTATCCTGCCATCCAAACAATCAAATTTTTTACGAATATTTTGAAAGATGCATTAATAGTTTTAAAAGATGCGCATATATATAAGTAGATAGAAAATTGAAAATTATACCTTAATAGTGTCGAAACAGATACATTACTCCATCCAAAACGATTTTGAAGGTTGAGAATAAGTAAGCTTGCACTTAGTCGTGTCAAACGACTTCCTTCATATACATGCTTTAGACATTCCTCTCGAAGGTATTTCTCATTTTTAGAAATATCCATGCTCTCACTGTCATTTTGATACCAATCCTCAATAAAATCTACCATGCCATCATCTTCATCATTGTCACACAAATCTTGTACTTTATCATCTTTTGAATATAGATCTTTCAACTTTGCATATTGCACAGGATTAGTTTTGCGTAGCCTCCTCATGGAAGCTTCTGATAAATGAGGTCTTATTGGTAATTGTGAATGTTGTGGACGAATATCATCAACATCATACGTTGGAATCTACACATATAAACAAAACTCATTAGTATTCCATAAATGAATAAAAATTAAACTTCAAATATAAAATTAAGTATATAACTTATTAAATATGGATAGAAAATTTTTATTCTCTCTAGCTAAAAGGTGCTCTTGGAGGTCTACGCCATCCATAATTCACTAATAGTTCATCACCAGCATGTAATGTAGTAATAGCATTGACAACTATGTATCTTGATACATCTCTACTCATGTATGGTGATTCATGACTATTTTCACGCTCCTCAAATGTGCAATTAGTCCTTGAACTATTATGTAACCCTCGACTACTATCTATTAAACCTGCTATATTTCCATGTGTGTAAGGTCTTCCATCAATATATAATCTTTCATTTTCTGCATGTAAAATCCTTCTACTAGTAAGAGATGCTGCGTTCAAGCATATTCCATAAGTACTCATGCTTTGAACATAACGTGAAAGTCGATGCCAATCTCCCCATCCATATATAGGACCACAAAATGACATAAGAGTGACTTCAGAGTTCGGAGGCACATACAAATCCTCTACAATAAAGAGACCACGACCAGCATTAGTAATAGTGGATGGAGCAATCATATAGCGATTACCCCAAAAGTTGAAAACCTCTCCATATAAAGGAAGTGGTCCTCTATTCCATCCTCCATATCTTCTTCTATCATATGTTTGTACTAAAGAACGATCACGAGCTGGCAATGGATAATCTCCAGCCGTTTCATTCTCTAAACCAGGAGGTAGAGGATTTCTAGAAACCTCTGCTTGTAATTGATGAACAGCAAGTCCATGACGTGTACGAGGTATATTAACATTATGAGAAAAATCATTATCATCATCATCATCGAGCAAGTATTCCTGTATATCAATAATAATTTGATTTTATACATGGTTTTTAAATAAAAAAATGACATTAATATATATAGAAAATACATACCCAAGCATTATCACGTTGACTAGGTGATGGTGCATGCTCAAAAGTACCATACTCTGCCTCATGTTCAATACATTCCAATCGTGGTCTTCGATACGTGCCATAACAAGAGTTACACCAACATATAATATGCTCTTGATAGTAAAATTCATCATAATTCCTATCGGAGGACACATGTGAAGTCGTTGCATGGGTAGGAGGTGGTGGAGTACCCTCTGATTGATCAGAATCTGCACATCATAAGAAACATAAAAAAAATATATAAGTTATGTATCCATCAAATATAGTTAAAATTAAATATTTCATATACTTACAGTATAAAGTCGTTGCACGATGAGGAGACGGTGGTGGAGTTCCATCTGATTGATCAGAATCTACAAATAATGGTATTTAATATTAATAATTTGATTATCTACATAAATAAAAAATTCACATATACATATTTACACATACACACATATTCACATATACACATTTATACATACACACATATTCACATATACACAACACATATTATTGTGGGATAAATGCATGTATTTTGTATGAATGTGTATATGCATGCATGTGTGTGTACGTATATATGTGGATATGTATATGTGTGTTTATGTTATATGTATGTATATGTGTATATATATACATATATGCATGCGTATATGTTTGCATGTATATGTGTATGTGGGTATGTGTATGTGTATGTGTATGTGTATATGTGTGTATAAATGTGTATGTATTCTGACTTTTTTTTCTGTTTGAGATTAAATTAACAGGAGATATTGTATGGTCGAAAAAAATAAGAGGCGAACTAACATACCACCTGAGTCGTGGCAGTTTTTTTTTTTTTTTTTTTAGATAAAGGAAGTTCGGCAATAGCCTACTCTCCCGGACTTGAATTAAATTAAGAAACAAAGGTACAATAGAAGGGGACTAGTGCCCACGGGACCCCCCAAATCCCACAAAGCAGGGGAAGCTTGGTTGATTCCTAAGTTGCATTACAGAGGAGGTTGATCACCCTCTCGTCGCCCTCATGCGGGACCCACTTGGGTTTGAGCTTGTTGTTGATCAAAAGGAGGACTTGATGGTGCCTGAAGGGGGGGGATTTCTTACTGTTGACAATCCTTTTGCCAAGGAGGAATAGAGATTTTTCAATCGACCACTCCCTGGGGGGGTCGCCGAAGTTGAGAGCACACCGTTCCCGCCAAATTTTCCACAGGACTTCCCCTCTGATTGCGTTCCAGAGAGCAGCAGAGCATCCAATCGCTTCACCCAAGAGGACTTGTTTCCAGCTAAGCTGTTTCTGAACTCTGATTTTCAGTCCAACCATCTGCCAGATTCTGTGGGAGTTGGGGCAAGTAAGGAAGATGTGTGGGACATCTTCGATCGCACGGTGGCAGCGTTTGCACCACGGAGGGATCCCACAAATTTTGTTTGCCTTATGGTTAGTCCAAATTCCTCGATGAAGAATTTGCCATAAGAGGACCGACTTCTTAATCTCTATAAGTGGGTGCCAGATACCCATGAATTTCATGTCCCACCGAAGCCGCGTCCAAGACAGGCACCACTTCTTGTTGAGGCTGATCTGGAGGTCAGTCGTTTCTTTGATGTTCGGGATTTTGAGTAGGCTATTTCCATTGTGCCATTTGAGACCACGCGCGTTCGGAGCATCATGTCCCATGAGAAGGCGAGTTTTGTGACGATCCCAAGCGAGGCATCTGCTTTGCAAGGTGTTCCATTCTTCGTAGGAGATGTTTATGCGAGGGTCGATATCCTCGTAGTTGATCCAACTGTTGGTGTCATGTTTCCAGAGGTGTTTCCATTTTTTGAATCCTTTGTTCCATAACTTCTTGGCATTTTGAATGTTCCACGACTCCACACTCCGGATGCCATGTATCGGAAACCAGATAGAGTCGTTTTGTCTGATTCCGGCCGCCCACTTCCAGTCCTCACTAATTCTTGTGAAGCTTTTGACTTTATTCCAGCCCTTCCAAAGAGAACAAACGAGATTGGAGCCTTTCGGGAAGACAGGTATCGGGGAGAATAGCAGGGTCATAATGTCAAGGTTCTTCCAGTTCGGGGACCCCGTGAGGGCCAACTCATTTTTGTTTCTGAAGATCAGCTTGGCCCACGAGGCCTCCCTATTGCACCAAGCTTTAATCATCCATTTGGCTGCCAGTTTGTTAGCCATGCACCCGATGTCCAGGATGCCAAGCCCCCCGCTATCTCTCGGGCTGGTGCAGATGGCCCATTTGATTTTAGGCACCCCCCTTCTGTTATGATCACCCGTCCAAAGAAAGTTTCTGCAGATGCTATTCAGTTTGGACAGGCCTTGCTCATTCGGTCTCCAGCAAGAAAGGAAATAGATGGTAGACGAGAGGAGGAACGTGTTGATAACCATCGCCCGTCCAGCGAGATTGATTTGCATGCCTCTCCAGTAATTGAGCTTGTTTTCAAGTTTGGCCAGCACCCAATTCCAATGCTGCTCCATAGAGACGCCAAATCCCAAGGGGATTCCAAGCAGCCGAAAGATTTGGCCCTGCGGAATGATTTGACAGCCATGATCAATGAGAAGGCCAGGTTGATGTCCCACAATGGCCCTAAAGGCGGTCTTGTTGTGGTTGATTTTGGATCCAGAGGCCTCACAAAAGGTATCAAGACACCTCCAGAAAGTCTCCAGGCTGGTATTATCATTGTGAACGAACGCGTTCATATCGTCGGCAAAAAGTCTCATGGTGATTTGACTGTGGTCGTGCGGTAGCTGGAGGCCTTTGATATTGCCAGCCTCCACATGATGAGCCACAAGTCTGCTCAGCCCCTCAGTGGCGATGGCAAAGAGAAGGGGGGCAAGAGGGCACCCTTGTCTAATAGATCTTTTAAGATGGATCGTCTTCGAAAGTTTGCCGTTAACGTTAATTTGGGTCGTTGCGTTGCCGAGAAGGGTCGCGATCATCTTGGTGAATTTCTGACTACATCCGAGGTCTTGGAGCGACTGCAGAATATAGTCCCATTCTAGCCTATCGTAGGCTTTGTCAAAGTCGATCTTGAGGAAGACCACATCTTGATTAGACTCATTTGCAAATTGAATACCTTCCCAAATATCCATAATGGTTTCCAGGATGGACCTGCCTTTGATGAAACCTTTTTGGTCCTCACTAAGCCAAGATCTCAGGTGGCACGCTAGTCTGTTGGCAATGACTTTGGCGACGATCTTGTATCCTGTTTGGAGCATCGTAATTGGCCGCCAGTTCTCGATTCTGTTTTTTTCCCCCTTCTTGTGAATCAGCTTGATAATTCCATTGTTTATACAAGAAGGAAGAGCACCAAATTTTAGCGCTTCTTGCCAAACCATCCGAAGAGGGGTGGCAACCACCAGCTTGAAGGATTTAAAAAACTCGTTAGTGAGTCCGTCGGGTCCCGGGCTTTTACCGAGAGGGAGGGCATCAATGACCTCAATGATTTCTGATTCAGAGATCGGGGCATGAAGCAGGGAGTGGAGGTTGGGTGGTATTCTCCGGGGGGAAACCCTGGAAATGGCAGCCATGCAGTCCCTTCTACGGTGGGAGAGGGGGTTCGAGGTTCCCAGGAGTCTCGTGAAGTGCCCTTCGATGATGCCAACGTTATCATCTTCCGAGTTGCATACATTGCCATGTGGGTCTAGCAGTAGGGGAATCGTCTCTCTGTTGTGTTTCCTTTTAAGGATACTGCACATCTCTTTGGTGGGTTTGTCGGCTTTTCCAGCCCACCACTCCTTGAAGAAGACTTGCAAGTTTTTCCTTTGTATTTCTTCCTCGTATCTCAACGCTGCTCTGATTTTTCGGAGACCTTTCTGGGCTTGGTGTTTTCCTTTGTTTACTTCCTCCTCGAGTCGCCAGAGTCTGTGGTAAAGCGCTTCCCTACGAGCCCGCCGCACTGTCTCGAGCATCTTCTTAGTTCTGATCATGATCTTGCGAGACTTGTCGACCGCACTTCTCCAGCACTTGGCTGGGGCCAAGCCAGAGGCGAACGCCACCTTCCACACATCGGCAATCTCTTGATGGACGGAGGGGAGAGAGAAGGTGGAAGCGTTGGCATGGAACCACGGAGCCTTGTGGGTCCTGTTGGGAGGTTGAAAAGTGATAACGATCGGGTAGTGGTCAGAGATGGTGAGGTCAGTACGTTGCGTGATGGAAGGGTGGCCCCACAGATGAGTAAAGCTCTGAGAGATGTAGCATCTATCAAGTCTAGCTTTCCTCAGATCCTTGCCCGCTTGGAGATTCGACCAGGAAAAGCCATTCGAGTCTTTGAATTCGACCAGATCCAAGTGGAGTTTGGTCATGTCCCACGTTTCTTTCTCCCGACTGTCGATGACCCTGCCCTTGCCCATCCATCTGTCCATAGGGTCCTCCACCATGTTGAAGTCTCCACATATAAGCACGTTGTGGGGAAGCGAGTCAAGAGAAGCCCAAGTGTTCAGCCTCTCCAAATCCCCGTTAGGGGCGTACAAAGAGACCATAGTAACACAAAGGGGAGCACCAAAAGAAACCGCAATCCAGCGGTGATTTACATCTTCAATGGAGTTCTCAAGCTTTTCAAGCCAGGGTTTTTTAACACCGATAGCCGTTCCACCGGACCCCCGCTGGTGCTTTGTTGGGATCCACACATGGGCCGAGGAAACCTGTCTGAGCCGTTTCAGAAGGTCTTCTCCGTCAATTTTAATCTCTTGAATGCATATAATGTCTGGTTTTAAGCTAGTGTCGCGGAGCCATTGGCCAATGATGGCCGCTCTTGAGGGGTCGGTTAGCCCCCTAGCATTTAGCGAGATGACAATCATTTTTGTATTGATCCCTCTTTGCGGGAGGGAGCCTTGTCCTTTCTTCTCTTGGCTTCATCTTTCTTTTTCGCTGGGATCTGATCCCGACTTAGAAATCGGTTCTTATGGGGGCTTTTCCAGGGTAACTCCAAAGGTTGTTTCCCTTTGTGGGATGCCCCCTGCTGGGGAGAATTGGGCCCCGTGCTCGGCATCGTTTCCGGGATCGTCGATCCAATGATGGAACTTTCACTATCCATGTTGTCTTCATTATTAGTAGTGAAACCATCTTCCTTGCTTGTAGTGTAGCCCTCCTGGGGGGTTTCTTTGTTGTCAGGGATCTCTAGGGCTACGTCGTAGTTGTCTACCATAGGTGGCTTCCCACCTGGGTAGTCGAGCTCGTTGATCTCCTTTCCAAGATTGCAATACAAATTGCTGTGTGTGGTACTTGGCAGGTTGTTCCTCTCACTGTTGGCCCTCGGACTTCTTTTCCTTCTTCTTCTAACTTCAGTAAAGCCATCGGTATCGGCTTGTGGATTGAGGAGGCCCTTGCCTTCCCCTTCCTTGATCACGTGGGTCAAATCGTCAAAGTTGTCTTGAGCAGTTTTGGAGGCTTCTTGAAATCGCTTGTTTTTTTGCCTGAGAGGGCAGTCTTTAATCCTGTGACCTTGCTGGCCACAACGAAAGCACGCGTTGGGGAGGTTTTTGTAGGTGATGTCCTGCTCCCAAACATCTCCTTCGCCCATGTCCACTTTGATCGTTGATGGAAGCGGCGAACTGAGGTCGGCCTCGACGCAGATTTGTGGGTGCCATCTAGCATTGAACGAGTGTCTTGCACCCTCGTAGATGAGACCACCAATGTCTTCTCGTGAAGCCAACGGCTTGCCAATAGGGGAGACTATGTCCCACACGAAGTTGTACAAGAAGTATGGGAGGTTAGGGAGCTCAACCCAAAGAGGGTACCGAAGTGATTTCGATTTGTCGGGGGTAAAGTCCGGGGACCATCTGAATAAGCACAGGGTCGTCCGACCGAGCTGCCAGGTGCCAACGCTTAGGGCCTGGAATGCCATCTCTTCATTTTCAAAGACTAGCAGCATGTGGTTTGCTGGTAAGAACTGGCATTTGCTGACGATTAGTCCTCGAGGAAACCACTCTTTTCGAAGCCATTGTCGCACGATTTCGAGCGGGGGCCTAGGGCCAAACACTTGGCCGACGAGGCAAACTTTCTTGAGCTCCTCCTGAGCAGACAGAACTGTGGGTCTATTGAGGGATACGATGGGGGATTCAACACTTTCGGATGCCCCAGGGGCGGCACATGACCCCCCCTCCAGCAGAGCGGCCAGAGTGCCGGTCTCCCCAGTGGGGGGGGCCCGATTACTTTTCACGAGAGAGGACGAAGCCACATCCATGGCCGAAGGAACTTGCACCACTTTTAATTTTCAATGCCCAGCGGCAAGACCCTCCAACATAGAGAGAAAGCAGACCACAGACAAGGAAAACTCCCCCCACCGATCACATCGCAGCCAAATACGCCGCTTTTCAGGGAAGAACAAAAAGGCCAAAAACCCACAAAAGAGGGGAGCACACTTCTACTTTTTTGAAACTTTTCTAAATTCCTTTTTCTTTTTCTTCTTTTTCTCTTTTTTTTTTCTCTTTTTTTTCTTCTTCTTCTCTTTCTTTTTTTTTTTCTCTTCTTCTTCCTCCTTTTTTCGAATTTACAAGTTCTATTAAGACTAGTTAGCCGTGGGAAGGGTCTCTAAGAAGCAAAGCAAAGAGCCGATAAAAGAACAAAAACAAAGCGAGAAAAAAGGAAGGTCAATGCAAACTCCAAAGCAATCAAATATCACCATAGGTTACGGGTGAGAGCCAGCTGCAGGGAGCAGAGCGCAAGTTGCGCAACCAGTGAACGCCAGCCCCATCAAATTCCAATCATAATCAAAGTCAGGGAATCTGACACGAGGCAGAAGCAGAGCGACGGGGACTAGCGAGATACAGACATGACTCTGGCCGTAATGAGGAAATAGGCACCCAAAGAAGTCTCCCTCGGGCTCGAAAGTGACGGCGCGCCAAAAGGGTATCTCCTCCGACCGGTAGTGTCGCCCGCACGATAGATGGTTTGCCGCGCGCGACAGATAGAAGGATGGTATCCGGGAGTGTCCACGACGCGACGGGCGGATTCGATAGACGGGTTTCAACAGCGTGAAAGGGGCCTGAGAATCCGCGATAGACGGGCAAAGCGGTTTGAGAACCCACGATAGACGGGATTCAACAGCGCGACAGACGGATTTGAATTTGCTTCACGAAAGATGCGCCTCCACGATAGACGGCTTGCACCGCACCACGACAGACGGGCTGTCGCAAAAGCCAGAATGCTAATGAAGGTCGGAGATGCCTTTACTTCTGCCCGGCGAGACAACCACCTTCCGCCAAGTTCGACGATGCTCACCGCCTCCCTTGATTGCTGCGAGAACGCGTTCGATTCAATGTCCAAGCACGTAAAGAAGAAAATATTGATTTCATGTTTCTCTGCGGTATTGACTGAGCAGCAGACTTGCTTCAATATTCTCAAGAGAAGAGCACGTTAGGGTAGTTATTGCTAGCTAATGTCATCGGAGGTTTGGCTGAATGATAGAATTTCCATTGCAAACGGAATCATAAGAGCACCATTAGAGCAGTACACCTGTCATGGAGTAGCCTAGCTTTCCCAAATCTAAACAGTTCATGTGGATGGAGGGGCTGCGTAAGAGGGTGATGGCTCCGACGTTACAGGAGATGGGGGTCTGGCGCTGGAATATGGTGCGGGGATTGGAGGTCGAGGAACCGGGGAACCCTCCTTTCACCGTCGTGGCAGTTTTTTCGTAGACAGCTACGTCTTCAGGAGTCATTTCCTCAGCAGAAGGTACACAAATTAATAGTTTATATTTATAATTTTTAGATATTTTAGTAATTTTTTAATTTAATTTATGTATTTTTTTCCTTGAATAAACAGGCTGCTGCAAGGAAGAGAGTGGAGTCGGGCCACACATCGCACTTAGGCCAAATGGGCCATAATGGTTTTGTAGCTACGTTTGTAAGTATATGTGTTATTGTGAGTATATTTTTTATTTTAGTTAAAATGCAAGCAACTAATGTTTTTTATTTGTTTCATTGCAGCGAAAGGATTATGGCCGATATCCTACGAAACACGAGATCGAGTATGCTACACATTTTGGATATCGGCGTTTGAGCGAGTATATACAAGATCATCCTGATGCCTTTGTGAGTATTTTTAAATTTTATATAATTATTTTGTTGTTATGAATGTTTTAATTATTTTATTGATTTATGTTTGTTATATGTAATACAGGAGTATTATGGGGAGACAAATATGGATGAGGTGGAGAGACAGACACAGGAGGGACGATCTCGATCGTCACAGGGTGATCATGAGGATGAGGATGAGGAAGATCCATCTGATCATGATATTGCTGATGATGATGATGATCATGATGACGATGATTAGGATTTTAGACGTTGATTATGACATTGGATTATGTATTTACATTGATATATACATATATTTATCTATATATTTTTCATTTCAGTCATGTTTTGAATTGTGTGTATGGTATTAAGTAATGAAGAGTTTTGTTCTATTGATTTTTATTATTGTTTATATTAAGCATGTGTTTTAATACTTTAATTATATAATTCATTCATATGTGTGTACCTAAGTGTATATATGTGTGTGTATATGTATGTATGTGCATGTGTATGTGTGTGTATATGTATGTATGTGCATGTGTATGTGTGTGTATATGTATGTATGTGCATGTGCATGTATAAGTGCATATGTGTGTATGAGTATGTGCATGTGCATGTGCATGTGTATGTGTGTATATGTATATGCATGTATATGTATAACTCTATGTGTATGTGTGTGTATGTGCATGTATATGTGTATATGTGCATGTGTATGTGTGCATATATGTATGTATATGCATGTGCATGTATAAGTGTATATGTATGTATCAATATGTGCATGTTCTTGTGTATGTGTGTGTATATGTATAACTCTATGTGTATGTGTGTGTATGTGCATGTATATGTGTATATGTAGGTATATGCATGTGTGTGTGCTTCTTCGTCATGTATAAGTGTATGAGTGCATATCAATAAGTGTGAGTATGGTATGTAATGAAAATAACACAATTCAAATGATCTACAAATAATAGAAATTGTACTTACAATTGTGATCCATAGTTTTTGCTTGGTTAGCTTCTTGAATAACCTGCAATAAAAAGAGAGAAGAGAAAGAGAGAAGAGAGAGAGAGAGAGAGAGAGAGAGAGAGAGAGAGAGAGAGAGAGGGAGATCTAGAGAGAGAGAGAGAGATCTAGAGAGAGAGAGATATCTAGAGAGAGAGAGTGAGATCTAGAGAGAGATCTAGAGAGAGAGAGAGAAAATTCAAAGAGACAAAGATGTAGAAAGAGAGAAACAAAGACAGAGGGAGACAATAACAGAGAGCTTAAGCAAAACAACAATTCTGCATATACTTGCTTCAGTTCGTAAGCACAGCGCAATTGCGAACGTTGGAGAGCTCTTCGATCGGATGCGTGAAAATGCCGATTGCAGAGCCTCCAACGTTTTAATTTTTGTCCGTCAACAGATCGTCGCATAAGCGATGCAACACGTCGTCGTATAAGCGATGCAATAGACCGTCGCTTATCTACCGTCGCATAAGCGACGCTTTTTAGCGTCGCTTAAGCGACGCTGTTTAGCGTCGCTTATGCGACGCTAAACAGCGTCGCTTAAGCGACGCCATTAACAAGCGTCGTTTATGCGACGTTAGACATATACCGTCGCAAATATCGTCGTTTTTTGCGTCGTATAATCGACGGTCGGCGCTCGACGGTATTTCCGACGCAAGTTGCAATTTTACAGCGACGAAATTCTGTCGCGTTAACCGTCGCTACACGCCCGTATTCCTTGTAGTGTTTCGGGCTCCCTAACCAGTTCACCGTGGTCTCACTTTATGCCCCTAATGGTGAGACAGATAGAATCAACACTTGGACTTCCCTCGAATCCCTCTCACACAATGTTTTGCTCTGTGGGGACTTCAACATGGTTGAATTTCCTGAGGACCGCTGGAATAACAAGGGCAAAATTATTGACGGTCAGGAGAAAGAGATATGGGATAAAATCAAGCTTCATCTCGACTGGGTCGAGGTAAAAGATATGAAGGGGTTCTCATGGTCTACCCTCCAACTGGGGGACTCTCTGAGGAAAGCAAGATTTGATAGATGTTACATCGACCAAAACACCATCCTCCAGTGGGGTATTCCTTCGATTTCCCAACACATGGACCTGACTATCTCAGACCACTACCCGATTACTCTTTCTTTCAAACCGATTTCCACACCCCGGAAAGCTCCTTGGTTCCACGCTTGTCCGACGTCTTTTTCCCTCCCCTCTGTCCACCAAGAAATTTCCGCTGTTTGGGCGGAGGCCTTTGCCTTCTATAATGAACCGGCTAAGTGCTGGAGAAGCGCGGTGGAAAGGACTCGACAAATTCTGATCAGGACTCATAAGGCCATAAGAGATATCCGGAAAAAAAGAAGAGAAAAGGTATACCGGAGACTCTCACAACTTGAAGAAGAAGTGAACAAAGGTAACTTGCAGTGCCAGCAAGGTCTTTTGAAAATCAGGGGAAGTCTAAGATTAGAGGAGGAGATTCAAAGGAAAAATCTTCAGATATTCTTCAAAGACTGGTGGGCAGGGAAGGCCGACAAACCATCAAAAGAGATGTGTAACATCCTCAAAAAGAAACAAGTTAGGGAATCCATCCCCTTCTTGGTTGATAACAACGGGATCGAATGTAGAACGGAAGTCAAGAACAGATCTATCATCGTCGAGCACTTTACCCATCTCCTCGGGGTCTCGACTCCTCTCTCCCCACACAGGCTGGACTGCATGGCTACCATCTCAAGGGTAGCTCATTCTAGAATCCCTCAGAACATGAGTTCTCTTCTGGAAGCTAACGTTTCTGAGAACGAAATTATCGAGGTTATTGATGCTCTTCCCAATGGAAAAAGTCCAAGTCGTGATGGCCTCACCAATGAGTTTTTCAAGTCCTTCAAGCATGTGCTGACCACCCCACTACGTTTGGTGTGGCTCGAGGCTCTGTCCTTCAGTGCCCTTCCTGAGTGTCTTAATAATGGCGTCATCAAGTTAATTCACAAAAGGGGAGATAAGAACAAAATTGAAAACTGGCGGCCGATTACCATGCTCCAAACTGGATACAAGATAATTGCCAAAGTTATTGCCAACAGAATCTCTTGTCATTTAAAGTCATGGCTTTGTGAGGACCAGAAAGGTTTTGTCAAAGGTAGATCTATACTTGAAGCAATTGTCGACATTTGGGAAGGCCTTACATTCGCTGAGGAGTCTGCACAAGATCTGGTATTCATTAAGATCGACTTCGACAAAGCATACGACAGATTGGAATGGGACTTTATTCTCTAATCACTAAAAGACCTTGGATGCAGCCAAAAGTTCAATGGTAAGCTCTCTGAGCCCATACGTTTAAAAAGATCTATCAGGCAAGGCTGCCCTCTGTGTTGGAGCAAGTCTATGACAAGCCTAAGTATTGGCTTGAGTCTCACAAAGTCTTAGAAGAAGCTTTAAAAAGAAGACTATGTAAAGTTCACTTGAGAACTACCTCTTGTAACTTTTGAAGAGTTTACTTAATGTAAAAGTAAGAGAATCTTAAGTGGTTGAGTCCACTTGATCAAGAATGGAAAGAGGAGCCACGAATTCGTGATTTGTGATAGGTAGAGAATCAAATCAATCATTGATTGATTGGAGAGTGATTGAGGGAAGTTAGCCTCCCAAACTCAACTATAAATAGATGGCAGTTTTAGTCGTGGTTAGAGAGACCTATGTGAAGACCTCCAAGAGCTGAGCTTTATGCCATATCAAGGTGTGATTACAAGGCACACATATGTATCAGTAAGTCCATTGTATTTTACAAGCAATATACTTTCATTTTCAGTATCATTTGGGTTCATATTTCCATGTTCTTGTGAAGTGTACTACTCACTGCCATTACTCTCAGTTTTCTCAGTCAGCTTGCAGAGATGTTTTCTCTGCGCTTGGTGCATCATTTTCAGTGATTTAACTTGGTAAAGTTAGCTCTATAAGTCTACTATATGCTCATAAATTTTCATGTCATTTGGATGTTGCAATCTTCAGTTATGTTCATTTGAAGTCAACAGGATCTGTTCATCTTCACCTCTCTGTCAGGTACCCGACTTTTTCACTCATCGTGTCAGAGGTGTTTCTCAGTGGTTACTTATCCAAATTCCGTGATTTAAAGCTTGTTGGATTTATCTTACTGGCTAGTATAACCATACAAATTTTCATAATCATTGGATTTCTACATTTTGAGTTATGGTGATTTTTCTGCTCACTGGTCTATTTCTATAGCAGCCCGTGAAAATCGGGATGATGTCATCACTTGTTAAAACTCATTCTCAGTGTGTGCTTTGTTATTTTTAATGAGATTACTCTTGAAAGTTAGCTCTTTAAGCTACCTAGACTTCCCCAAGAGGAATTAAGCTAAATGCTGCTGTGCTCAGAGAATTATGTAAAACACTGGACATGTGTATGAACCAAGAATAGCAAGTTTTCACCTCTGAGCTAACTCCAACTTATCTGTTTTGATCTATCTTTTTGAGAGTGATCTTCCAAGGTACATAGGGTGTCTAATACATCCATTGGCAAGCTAAAAGGGCCCACCATATACTCCTGGAGTTCATTTGGCTGGTGTAGATCAAGGATTTTGCAACACCTCTTCATCTTCAAGCACATACCTATCCATCTCTTCACAGTGGTATCAGAGCAAGGTTGGACAACATGGCAGATGGATTTCCTTCATCAATTGACAAATTGGACAGAGGTAACTACTCAGCTTGGTCATTAAGGATGGAAGCTTATCTCCAAGGTAGAAGTTTATATGGTTATGTGGCTGGAGATGAAGTTATGCCAAGTTTCAGGAACAAAAGTCAACCAACACAAGAAGAGCAAGAAAGATTGAGCACATGGTGCTCCAAGGATGCACTTGCAAGGTCTTATCTCCTCAACTCTATCTCAGATTTTTTGTTGCCTCACATTAGAAGTTGTAAGACATCTCAGGAAGTGTGGGATGCACTTGAAGCTTTCTTTTCTTCAAGTACCAAAGCTAGGAAGCATCAACTATGGCTGGAGTTCACAACTCTCAAGAAGGCTCCCAAACAAAATGTGACTGATTTTGTCACAAAGCTCAAGGACATAGCAGATCAGTTGGGAAGCATTGGAGAGGTAATAGATGAAGAGCAAATTGTAAGGCAGGTGATCAATGGCTTGAAGGCAGATGATAAGTGGGAAGCATTCACCACAGCTATGGATTTGTACATGGACATGCATGTACCTGATTTCAACACACTCATTGGACAACTACTTACTCAAGAGGCAAAGCTTATCAAAAATGGAGAAAGCTCTAAAGGTAATCAATCTTCAGCTTTATACACGGATAAAAGCAAGTCTAAAGATAACAAAGGAAAGGCAAAGAAAGTGGATGATGAAGCAGGTACATATCAAGGTAACTATGCAGGTAGAGGAAGACATGGCAGAGGTAGAGGAAGAGGAGGTAGACAAGGCAAGGGGAGATCCCAAGACTCCAACTCATGTTCTATTTGTGGATTAACTAATCATACAACTGAAAATTGCTTTAGGAATTCCAGGAATCAAAGAGGCAGAGGATACAATAGAGGAAGTTATGGCTACTCAAGAGGAAGGTTCAACAACTACCATGGCAACTACAACAACTACAATCATTCAAACTATCAAGGAGGCTACAAAGGAAGGAGAGACTACAATAACTACACAGAAGACTCAAACAAAGAGGATTCATTATTGATTATGAACATGGCTATGCCACAAGGTAAATCTGATGAGCATGTTTTCTACATAGATTCAGGTTGTTCAAATCATGTGGCAGGAAATGTGGCACTCCTATCAGATCTAGAAGATCCAAGGAATAAGCATGAGGTACAAACAGGAGATGATACAAAACATCCTGTGGAGAAAATAGGCAATGTCAAAGCACCTGATGGAAACATCAACCTACTCAGTAAGGTACTCTATGTCCCTACCATTACAAAGAATTTGATAAGTGTTGGGCAGATAGTAGAGAAAGGGTTGCAAGTCAGGTTCACAAAAGCAGGAGCATTTGTTGAAGATCCAAGTCAAGGATTCAGAAGAATTGCAAAAGGTGAAAAGACAGGTAGATTGTTCACATTTGAATTACAGGACACTAGAAACATTGCTCTCTTTAATTATGGTAGTCAGACACTCACAGAATTGGAAGTATGGCACAAAAGGTTAGCACATATTGGTGAAAGGTCATTAAAGCAAATCTGCAGGGACCAAAGTGTACTTGGACTTCCTAATTTGTCAAAACAACATATGATTTATAAGTGTAGTGTATGTCAATTTGGAAAGTCTCACAGGTTACCATTCATGAAGAAAGGTTATATGCATGGAGATCTCTTGGAGTTGGTTCATACAGATGTATGGGGACCTAGCAAGGAAGCTTCAATATCTGGATCAAGGTATTATGTTTCCTTTATTGATGATTGCAGCAGATGGACTATCCTATTCTTTATGAAACACAAAGATGAAGTTTTTTCATGTTTCAAAAGATATTTGGCTCTTGTGGAGAATCAAACAGGTAAATCACTAAAAAGGCTAAGGTCAGATGGAGGGGGAGAATATTTCTCCCATGAGTTTGATTCTTTTCTTCAAGAAAGAGGAATCAAAAGAGAGGTAACTACAAGGTACACTCCTGAGCAAAATGGAGTGGCAGAAAGGAGGAATAGGACAATTGTTGAAGCTGCAAGGTCTATGTTAAATGAAAAGCATTTACCTAATTACTTATGGGCTGAGGCTGTATCTACAGCCACTTACTTGATTAACAGGTTGCCTTCAAAATCCCTTGATGGGATGACTCCATATGAGGCTTGGAATGGAAGAAGACCAAGCTTAGATCATTGTAAAATTTTTGGATGTATTGCTTTTGCTCATGTTCCTTCACAGGTTAGAGGCAAGATGGATCCAAAGGCAGAAAGGTGTGTATTTATTGGATATGACAACAATCAAAAGGGCTACAGGTTATACAACCCTACCAACAAAGGATTCTTGGTAAGCAGAGATGTAGTTTTTGATGAGAACAATTCATGGTATGAAGATTCATGCAAGAAGATCAATTTACCATATGATCTTGAAGAAGATTTTCCAAAGCTTGGTAGAGAACAATCAAAGATTGAAGAACAAGACACCTCAGAGGATGATGAAGAATCTCACATGGAAAAGATCAAAGCATGGAAGTCTAAAGGTAAAGCAAAATTGCAGGAACTTGGACATGAAGCAGAATCATCACATCATGGCCTAAGAAGATCTATGAGGGAAAAGAAAAAACCAGAAAGGTATGGGTTTGACACCTCATTAGTAACTAAACATTCTATCTACATAGCACAGGACATAAACCAAGAGGAGCCATCATCATTTGAAGAGGCCAAAGCAAAAACAGAATGGAAGCATGCAATGAAGGAAGAGATTGAAGCACTTGAGGAAAACAACACTTGGGATTTGGTGCCCAAGACTTCATCCATGAAGGTAATAGGCTCAAGATGGGTCTATAAACTCAAGAAGAATTCTGATGGTTCAATTAACAGGTATAAGGCAAGGCTTGTGGCAAAAGGCTTTGCACAAACTCAGGGAATTGATTATGAGGAGACTTTCTCTCCTGTGGCAAAGATGCCTACTATTAGGGTTTTGCTTAGTATTGCCTCTTCCAAGAATTGGAAGATACTTCAACTAGATGTAAAGAATGCATTCTTGAATGGTTGGATAACAGAAGAGGTATATATGGCACAACCACTTGGTTTTGAGAATCAAGTTTATCTTGATTATGTGTGTAAACTTAACAAAGCATTGTATGGTCTCAAGCAAGCTCCAAGAGCTTGGAATTTCAGGCTTGTTTCATTCTTGCAGGACAAAGGCTTTCAACCAAGCAAGGCAGATCCTTCACTCTTTATTAAAAAGAGTAATTCTGAGGTCATCTACCTATGTGTATATGTAGATGATATTATATTGACAGGAAATGATGCAGATGGTATGAAGAAGATCAAAGATCAGATGAGAGAAGAGTTCAAGATAAGTGATTTGGGTTCACTTACCTACTTCCTAGGTTTGGAAGTTGTCTACAAAGATCATGGTTTGTTTCTCACTCAAAGAAAGTACATTAAGGACATGTTGGAAAAATTCAAGATGCAAGATTGTAAGATTGCAGGTACTCCAATGGAGGTCAATCACAAATTGAGCTCACATGAAGGTGAACTCATAGAGGACATCACATCATATCAAAGTCTAGTGGGTAGTCTCAACTATGCCACATTGACAAGAGTAGATATATGTTACAGTGTGAGTGTGCTAAGTCAATTTATGCACACACCAAGGAAACCACATATGGATGCTGCCAAAAGGATTCTCAAGTATCTCAAAGGAACCATAAATGAAGGACTTTATTATCCTTATGTATCTGATTTAGGTTTGAAGCTATTTTCTGATGCAGATTGGGCTGGCTCCAAGGAAGATAGAAGGAGCACTTCAAGTTATCTTACCTTTGCAGGTTCAAAGCTTATTTCATGGTCATCCAAGAAGCAACCCACAGTTGCTCTCTCTTCTACTGAAGCTGAATATAGAGGTCTTGCCATAGCTACACAAGAAGCTATGTGGATGAAGACATTGTTCAAAGATCTTGGATTGGAGTTTGGAACTCCAACTATTTTTGGTGACAATATGAGTTCTATTCATTTGGCTGCTAATCCTACTTTTCATGCAAGGACTAAACATATTGAAGTTCATTATCACTATGTACGAGAGAAGGTTCTAAGCAAAGAGATTCAAATATCATATGTGTCCACTCATCAACAATGTGCAGATATTCTAACCAAAGCATTGGATGGTACAAAGCTTTGCAAATTCAAGGCTATGATAGGTTTGCAGGTAATCTTGGAAGATTGAAGACCTCAAGCATACTTGGCTTGAGGGGGAGCTGTTGGAGCAAGTCTATGACAAGCCTAAGTATTGGCTTGAGTCTCACAAAGTCTTAGAAGAAGCTTTAAAAAGAAGACTATGTAAAGTTCACTTGTGAACTACCTCTTGTAACTTTTGAAGAGTTTACTTAATGTAAAAGTAAGAGAATCTTAAGTGGTTGAGTCCACTTGATCAAGAATGGAAAGAGGAGCCACGAATTCGTGATTTGTGGTAGGTAGAGAATCAAATCAATCATTGATTGATTGGAGAGTGATTGAGGGAAGTTAGCCTCCCAAACTCAACTATAAATAGATGGCAGTTTTAGTCATGGTTAGAGAGACCTATGTGAAGACCTCAAAGAGCTGAGCTTTATGCCATATCAAGGTGTGATTACAAGGCACACATATGTATCAGTAAGTCCATTGTATTTTACAAGCAATATACTTTCATTTTCAGTATCATTTGGGTTCATATTTCCATGTTCTTGTGAAGTGTACTACTCACTGCCATTACTCTCAGTTTTCTCAGTCAGATTGCAGAGATGTTTTCTTTAAGCTTGGTGCATCATTTTCAGTGATTTAACTTGGTAAAGTTAGCTCTATAAGTCTACTATATGCTCATAAATTTTCATGTCATTTGGATGTTGCAATCTTCAGTTATGTTTATTTGAAGTCAACAGGGTCTGTTCATCTTCACCTCTCTGTCAGGTACCCGACTTTTTCACTCATCGTGTCAGAGGTGTTTCTCAGTGGTTACTTATCCAAATTCAGTGATTTAAAGCTTGTTGGATTCAGCTTACTGTCTAGTATAACCATACAAATTTTCATAGTCATTGGATTTCTACATTTTGAGTTATGGTGATTTTTCTGCTCACTGGTCTATTTCTATAGCAGCCCGTGAAAATCGGGATGATGTCATCACTTGTTAAAACTCATTCTCAGTGTGTGCTTTGTTATTTTTGATGAGATTACTCTTGAAAGTTAGCTCTTTTTGCTACCTAGACTTCCCCAAGAGGAATTAAGCTAATTGCTGCTGTGCTCAGAGAATTATGTAAAACACTGGACATGTGTATGAACCAAGAATAGCAAGTTTTCACCTTTGAGCTAACTCCAACTTATCTGTTTTGATCTATCTTTTTGAGAGTGATCTTCCAAGGTACATAGGGTGTCTAATACATCCATTGGCAAGCTAAAAGGGCCCACCATATACTCCTGGAGTTCATTTGGCTGGTGTAGATCAAGGATTTTGCAACACCTCTTCATCTTCAAGCACATACCTATCCATCTCTTCACACTCTGGCTCCTCTACTGTTCGCTATTGCCTCGAACAGCCTCAGTTGTCTATTAAAGCATCACATCGACTCTGGCAATCTCATGGGTCTTTCCCTACCTCTAAATCATGGCCAAATGATTGCTAGACTCTTTGCCGATGATATGAATGCCTTTGTGCATAACGATATGAACAACATTGAGGTGTTCTGGAGTTGCCTTGACACCTTTTGTGTGGCATCAGGCTCAAAAATCAACCATGCTAAAACTGCTTTCAGAGCAACCCACGGACCCCCACCCCAATTGCTGTTAGATCAAGGGTGTCAAGTTATCCCCACAGGTTAGGTTTTTCGTCTCCTCGGCATCCCGATGGTCTTCGACATCACAATGGACCAACGATGGAATTGGGTGATGGCCAAGCTGGATAGCAAACTAAATCATTGGAAAGGTATGCAAGTCAACTTGGCAGGGCGTGCTATGGTTGTTAACACATTTTTGCTTTCAACGACTATTTACTTTATCTCGTGTTGGAGGCCGAAGGAGAAAGAGTTGGCCAAAGTGGAAAGAATCTACAGAAACTTCCTCTGGACTGGGGACCCCAACAGGAGGGGGATCCCCAAAATCAATTGGGAAACATGCACTAGCTCGAAAGACTCAGGGGGCCTGGGTATTTTGGATATCGTGGGTTTGGCTGACAAGCTGGCAGTTAAGTGGCTTATCAAGGCCTAGAGCAATAGTGAGTCCTCTTGGGCTAAATTGATATTCAGAAACTTGAAAGACCTTACCTTTGTTGGCCATCCTGGCTGGAAGGACTTAGGGACTCTCACGCTTTTGTTTTCTCCCCCCTCCGGTGTCCCCTAAAGGCTCTAGCCTCGTGCGTTCTTTATGGAAGAGTTGGAACAAGGCCAAACAATTCATCAGAATCAACAATGAGTGGAAGTGGGCGGCTAGGATAAGACAAAATGACTCTATCTGGTTCCCAATCAGTGGCATTAGAGGAGTGGAGCCTTGGAACCTCCAACTGCAAAGCGCTTATGGAACAAGGGGTTCAAACAGTGGAAACAACTCTGGAAACAAGAGACCAACAAGTGGATTAGGTTCGAAGACTTAGACCCGAGACATAGAGTTACCCTCGAGGAATGGACTCTTCTTCAAGGCAGATGCTTGGCATGGGATCGCTCAACTTCTCAGCTTCTCTCTGGACAGGATCTTCCTTGCCTTGAGGGCCTCAAATGGAGCAATGGTAAGAGAATATCTAGAATACCCAACTTCAAAGAGAACTTAGATGTTCATCACACCCTCAACAAGAGGTGTGCCTTTCTTGGACCAAACTTCGATGGGAACTAAAGTTCATGTCTATTTGGCACCCCCTAATTGAGATCAAAAAGTCTGTTCTCATGTGGCAGATCTTGCATAAGGGAATCTGGTCGAATGCAAGGGCTAATAAATTATGTGGTGTACCACCATGGTGCAAGCGTTACCATCGATGCATCGAAGATTTAGCCCACCTGTTCTTCGATTGCCCCAAGTCCCGTATTGTCTGGCATCACGTGACACGGGTTTTGCACCTCACGCACCAAATCAATTGGCAACAGGTGTTGTTGCGTGAGGCGATCGGCTGTTCATCCAGGCTGTGGAATGCCATCAGGGGTGAGACCCTTTGGAAGATTTGGAGGGAGCGATGTGCTGTCAATTTTGACCAAACTCCTAAGGAATGGTCGATCGAGAAATCATTGTTTCTTCTAGGTAAAAGAATCTCCCGAGATAAGAGATCTCCACCGTTCAGACATCACTGTATTTATCTCCTCGAAAACAACAAGTTGAAACCCAAATGGGTCCCACATGAGGGTGATGATAGGTTTATCCGCCTCATTTGTAAGGCCCTCTAGCTCGCCACACTCCTCCCCTGCATTGTGGGATTTGGGGGGTCCCATGGGCACTAGTCCCACTCAATTGTAACTTTTCTTCTTTACTTTAATTAAAGTCCAGGAGAAGGCTAAGGCCGAACTTCCTTTTATTAAAAAAAAACAGGAGATCTGCTATGCTTGGGCCAACGCGGATACGAGTAAAAATTGTAACGCATCAAATAGAAAACGACAATACACAGAGGGCTATTTAGCGGTTTACTGTATTGTCACTGGGCAAATTAGAGGATCTTGTACCCCTAGCATCGAGCAAGGGAGTTATACCTCCATGTTTGTTGAATCGCTGAAACCCAAATGGGTCCCCCATGAAGGAGATGATAGTTTTGTACGTCTCATTTGTAACGCCCTCTAGCTTACCAAACTCGTCCCCTACTTTGTGGGATTTGGGGGGTCCCATGGGCACTAGTTCTATTCACCTGTAACTTTTCTTCATTATTTTAATTAAAGTTCGGGAGATTAGGCCATGGCCGAACTTCTTTTTATAAAAAGAAAAAGAATGAGTTGGTTGTCGTAGGATTCCCAAATTGGAAGAATCTTGACATCTTGACCGTGTTGTTTTCCTCGATCCCGGTCTTTCCGAAAGGCTCGAATCTTGTGTACTCCCTATGGAAGAGTTGGAATAAGTCAAAAGTTACACAAGAATAAGTGAAGATTGAAAGTGGGTGGCCAAGATCAAACAAAACGACTCTATCAAGTTTCTGATTCATGGCATCCGGAACGTGGATTCTTGGAAGATTCGAAATGCCAAGAAGCTAAGCATCAAAGGCTTCAAAAAATGGAAACATCTTTGGAAACAAGACACCAACTAGTGGATCAACTTTGAGGATATTGACCGTGGCGTCAACATTTCGTATGAAGAATAGAACACTTTGCAAAGCAGACGTCTTACTTGGGACCGCTATAAAGTACGCCTTCTCATGGGGCACAACACGCCGAGCTCGCTTGGTCTCAAATGACACAATGCTAATTGCCTATCAAAAATCCCGAACATCAAAGAAACCATTGATTATCAGGTTAACCTCAACAAGAAGTGGTGCCTGTCGTGGATGCAGCTTCGGTGGGACATGAAGTTCATGGCTATCTGGCATCCCCTCATAGAAATAAAAAAGTTTGTCCTCTTATGGAAAATTCTCACTACAACATATGAGGGGCATACTGACGCTGCATATACCGACGGTCACACTCGGCGTGAGTATGGGCGTTGGAAAATGTCACTTAGAGATACTGACGGTGAAGTGACCATCGGTATGACCGTTTTAAACGGATCGTCGGTGTGGCCCCCCCACCGTCGGTATATGCGTCGGTATTACCGTCGGTATATGCGTCGGTATAAGCATCGGTATAAGCGTCGGTAATTTACTGGAAGTTATCGATGCACATATGGACGCATATACCGACGCATATACTGAGGGCGCGTTTTAAACATACTGCGAACTGTTCAAAACTGGCTGCTAAAGAGGCAAAGAAGAAAGAGGCTGGAATGGTTATTGCAGAGGCCTCTACACCAAAAACAGAGTCTGCAAATCTTGTGCAGGAAGAAGAATGGGCTTTTACTACTGTCTGCAGTTTTGACCCATCTTCTCATGATCAGTGCATGTCTGTAGTAGACTCAGATGTTTGGTACTTTGACAGTGGGGCGACCAAACATATTACCTCGCAGCGCAGTTTCTTCTCTTCACTCGAGCCTGCCCCTACAGGGAATACTGTCACATGCGCCAATAACTCCTCTTATCCTGTTATGGGAGTTGGTAAGATCATTATGACTACTGCTGATGGTAGTTCTTTCACTATGTCAGATGCTTTATTTGTGCCAGGGATAAAAAAGAACCTGTTATCAGTTTCTGCATTACCCAAGATTGGCTTGGTTGTGAAATTCGTTGATGACAGGTGTACAGTCCATGATCTCTCAAATGGCGATGTGATTATTGCTTCTGGCATTTTATGTCGTGGGCTGTATAAGCTCATAGACTATGAAAGATCTGTGAATGATTCGGCATGTGTAGTTCATGATTCTCAGGCTATGTCAGATGCAAAGCTTTGGCATGCACGCTTTGGTCATCTGAATTTTGCTAGTTTGCTACGCCTGCAGAAATCTGAAATGGTGTCCTCTTTGCCCAAACTTGAGGCTCCTGGAAAACATGTTTGTGAAGGCTGTATTTTGGGCAAAATGTAGCGTTCTTCCTTTCCAAAAGATGGTTCAGTTCGGGCTATGCAGAAATTGCAGCTTGTACATAGTGATTTTTGTGGTCCTATGCAGACACCCTCTTTTGGAAATTACCTTTACTTCGTGACTTTCATTGATGATTTTTCCAGGCATGCATGGGTATATCCACTCAAAGCAAAGTCCGAAGTGTTCATGTGCTTCAAACAGTTTTTGGTTTTGGCTGAAAATCTATCAGCATGTAAAATGGGCACCCTCCGTTCTGATCGAGGGAGGGAATATATGTCTTCAGATTTTAATGCATTTCTGGCTGAACGTTGGATAAAACACCACTGTACAGTGCCGTATACACCTCAACAGAATGGAGTTGCTGAACGAAAGAACAGGTCACTCATGGAGATGGCGAGGTGCATGGTCAAAAGTGAGGCTTTACCACATAGTTTCTGGCTTGAGGCTGTAATGTGTGCAACATATGTACTGAACAGGTGTCCCACTAAAGCGTTGCAGTCTATCACTCCATATGAGGCTTGGCATGACCGCAAGCCATCTGTTACGCATCTGCGTGTTTTTGGTTGTTTGGCATATGCATTAGTGCCTGAACAATATCGCAGAAAATTGGATGATAAGGTAGTAAAATGTATTTTTGTTGGGTACAGTTCTGAAAGTAAAGGCTATCGTCTATATCATCCATAGACTAAACGCATTCTGGTTAGCCATGATGTTGTCTTTGTGGAAGATGCTATTCAGCCATTGCTTTCATGTACTAAGGAGACATCTGTTAGCTCCAAAGACATGTATGATACGTTGATGCCTCTTTTTACAAGTGGACAATCTAGTGCTGGTCCTAATGAGGCAACTTCTCAGCCTTTGCAGGTTTCATATGATGATGCAGATCATTCTATTTCTGATGCAGATTTACATGATGCACTTGTTGATGAGAGAGCTGATACTGAGCAAGCAAAAACTATGCCAAAATGGCTGGTGCAGACTTTCGTGACAACAAATTAGATGCACCTTTGTCATATCGTACTCGTTCAAGCTCTCATAGTGCCTTCTTTGCATCAGATTGCTATGCTATGGCTACGTCTAGTCTCTGTGATGAGAATGAGCCTCTTTCTTTTGATGAAGCACAGAATTCAGAAAATTGGATGGCTGCCATGCAATCTAAATATAATGCTATAATGAAGAATGGTACATGGTCTTTATGTGACTTGCCTCCTGGCAAGAAGGCCATTGGCACTAAGTGGGTATACAAGCTGAAGCGTAAACCTGATGGTACAGTTGACAGGTATAAGGCTAAGCTTGTTGCAAAGGGTTATGCGCATGAAAGAGGCATTGATTTTGATGAGACCTTTGCACCTACATGCCATATGACTACTGTTCGGAGCATTTGCGCACTTGCAGCCCATCATGGTTGGAATGTACATCAATTGGACATTAAAACAACATTTCTGAATGGTGACTTGCATGAAGAAGTGTATGTTTTTCAGCCCCGTGGCTTTGTGCAGAAAGGGCATGAAAACCAGGTGTGCAGGTTAAAGAAGGCATTATATGGTTTAAAGCAAGCACCACGTGCTTGGTATGAGAAGATACATGCCTATCTGGTTGCACATGGTTTTGTGAACAGTCCAACTGAAAGCACCTTATATGTTAAGCGTGCTAATGATGTGCTTCTGATCATTGTTGTCTATGTTGATGACATGCTGCTCACTGGTCCTATTGAGAAGCATATTGCTGATTTCAAGGCTGATTTGCATGCCTCATTTGAGATGTCTGATTTGGGGCATTTGCATCACTATTTGGGCATTCAATTTATGCAAGTTGATGGTGGAATGGCTTTGTGTCAAACGAAATATATTGACACATTATTGCAGCCTTTTGGCCTTGAAGGCTATAAGCCTATTGCCACTCCTATGGAGACAGGTTTACGATTGAGTCTTCATGATGCTGGAGATGCATTTGATGCTGTTCTCTATCAGCAGGCTATTGGATGCTTGATTTACTTATGCATTACTCGGCCAGATATTCAGTTTGTTGTCTCACAGATGAGCAGGTTTATGCATTGCCCAGGAGTCACGCATTGGAAGGCGGTTAAGCGCATCTTTCGCTACTTGAGTGGTACTCGGCTACTTGGGTTGTTTTATCCCAAGGGGGGATCACTACCGCCAGATTTGCATGCTTTTTCTGACTCACATTGGGCTGGTTGCTATGACACTCATGTGTCCACCAGTGGTTTTTGCTTCATGCTTGGTAGCTCATGTATATCTTGGTTGAGCAAGAAGCAGCCTACTATGGCCACTTCCAGTTGTGAGGCTGAGTATAGGGCAGCTTTCACAACGACTGTTGAGTGTGTGTGGCTCAGACGCCTTATGGCTGATTTGGGTGTTGGCCAGTCTTCTGCCACCACCATCTTCACTGACAGTCAGAGCGCATTGGCAGTTGCGAGGAACCCTGTATTCCATGCTCGCACTAAGCACATTGAGGTGCATTATCACTATGTCAGGGAGAGGTTCTCTACTGGGGAGATCAGCTTGGCATATGTGCCCACGCAGGAGAACATTGCAGACCTTTTCACGAAGGCTCTGCCTAGGGAGAAGTTTAAAGCTTTCCGCAAAGCTTTGGCCTTACTTCCTTTTGTGGAGTGATTTCCACATAGCTTGGCACTTCCTTATACATGAGTGCCAGCTCCTTGTTCACTGCATCACTCCCAGGGGGGATTTGTTGATATATTTAGGTAGTGATGTGTGTGAACACACTAGGACTGCCGGGGCACTTTTTTCCCTCTTTAGGAGGTTTTTTTCCCCGGGCTTGTATATACGCCTATTGCCCTAATGGGCTACTTATCTTTGTACATTCTCTAGTAATACATTCAGTATTGTGTGTTTGTGCTCCAAGCTTCTTCTTCTTCCTTGTGCTGTTCGCGTGCTTCCGCAGACGTCTATCTCCAACAATACATACAAATTTACACACATGCATACATACACACACATGCATACACACATACATACACACGCATGTATACAGATATGCATACATACACATACATACACACATATACACACATACATACACACACACACATATATACACACATATACACACATGCATGCATACATACACACACATATACACACATGCATGCATACACACATATACACACATGCATACATACACACACACATGCATACACACATACACACACATGCATACACACACACATGCATACACACACACACATACACACAAATGCATGCATACATACACACACATACACATACGCACACATGTACACACATGCATACATACACACACATGTACACATGCATACATACACACACATATATACACACATGCATACATACACGCATATACACACATGCATGTATACATACACACACATGCATACATACACACACACACATGTACACATGCATACATACACACACACACATGTACACATGCATACATACACACACATATATACACACATGCTAGTGTTTTAATTAAATATATATAATTAAATATATATAATTAAATATATAAATTTTTTATTTTGAAGTTTTTTTTTACATCAAATATATAACAATAGGATTAGGGTTTTTAGGCTATTTACACATACATACACATACACATATAATATATATATATATATATATATATATGTATATATATATATATATATATATATATATATACATGTATATACACATGTATACAGAAATATACATATTTTAGGTCTAGATATCTAAGATTATGGTTTTAGGATTTAGGCATACATATAACTCAATTATATTTATATTAAGAGAAAATATAGAGAAAAATAAGAAAAAAAATCTGAATATATAAATAAATACATATGTAAAATATGATTATGGTTTTAGGATTAGAGGTTTAGATTTTTATAGGTGTTTAAGTATTTAGGTTTTAGTATTTCAGATTTAAGTCTAAGTCTTCTTGATTAGGGTTTTAGGGTTTTAATACCTACATAACATATATACACAAACACACATATACATATAATACATACATACATGTAGATACACATGCATACAAAAATATACATATTTTAGGTTTAAATCTTTAAGATTAGGGTTTTAGGGTTTTAACACCTACATAACATATATACACACATACACATACACATATAATACATATATACATGTAGATACACATGCATACAAAAATATACATATTTTAGGTCTAGATCTTTAAGATTAGGGTTTTAGGGTTTATGCATACATATAACTCAATTATATTTATATTAAGAAAAAATATAGAGAAAAATAAGAAAAAAATATGAATATATAAATAAATAAATATATAAAATACGATTAGGGTTTTAGGATTAGGGGTTTAGTTTTTTATAAGTGTTTAAGTATTTAGGTTTTAGTATTTCAGATTTAAGCTTAAGTATTTTTTATTAGGGCTTTAGGGTTTTAATACCTACATAACATATATGCACAAACACACATATACATATAATACATACATACATGTAGATACACATGTATACAAAAATATACATATTTTAGGTTTAAATCTTTAAGATTAGGGTTTTAGGGTTTTAACACCTACATAACATATATACACACATACACATACACATATAATACATATATACATGTAGATACACATGCATACAAAAATATACATATTTTAGGTCTAGATCTTTAAGATTAGGGTTTTAAGGTTTATGCATACATATAACTCAGTTATATTTATATTAAGAAAAAATATAGAGAAAAATAAGAAAAAAATCTGAATATATAAATAAATATATATATAAAATATGATTAGGGTTTTAGGATTAGGGGTTTAGATTTTTATAGGTGTTTAAGTATTTAGGTTTTAGTATTTCAGATTTAAGTCTAAGTCTTTCTGATTAGGGTTTTAGGGTTTTAATACCTACATAACATATATACACAAACACACATATACATATAATACATACATACATGTAGATACACATGCATACAAAAATATAGATATTTTAGGTCCAAATATTTAAGATTAGGGTTTTAGGGTTTTAACACCTACATAACATATATACACACATACACATACACATATAATACATATATACATGTAGATACACATGCATACAAAAATATACATATTTTAGTTCTAGATCTTTAAGATTAGGGTTTTAATTAAATATATATAATTAAATATATAAAATTAAATATATAAAAATAGGATTACGTAAGGAAAAAAATTGAATATATAAATAAATAAATATATATAAGATAATTTAATTATATACATAAATAAAAATATAAAAAGAACTAGTGTTTTAAATAATTTAATTAAATATATATAATAATTATATAAAATTAAATATATAAAAATAAGATTAAGTAAGGAAAAAATATGAATATGTAAATAAATATATATATAAAATAAGATAATTATATACATAAATAAATATAAAAAGAACTAGTGTTTTAAATAATTTATTAAATATATAAAATTAAATATATTTTTATATATATAAAATAAGATAATTATATACATAAATAAATATAAAAAGAACTAGTGTTTTAAATAATTTAATTAAATATATAAAATTAAATATATAAAAATAGGATTAAGTAAGGAAAAAATCTGAATATATAAATACACATATATATAAAATAGGATAATTATATAGATAAATAAATATAAAAAGAACTAGTGTTTTAAATAATTTAATTAAATATATATGATAAAATATATAAAAATAGGTTTAATTAAGAAAAAAACTCTGATTATATAAATAATATATATATATATATATATATATATATATATATATATATATATATATATATATATATATATATATATATATATATATATATATATATATATATATATATATATATATATATATATATATATATATAAAGTAGGATAATTATATAGATAATAAAATATGATAAGAATTAGTGTTTTAAATAAATTAATTAAATATATAAAAATAGGTTTAATTTTAATCATTTTAAATAGAGTGAATATATATACACATACACAAACACACATACTTATACACCTATCTATATTCACATATATATACATATACACATATATATACACATGCATACATATATATACATGTTTTAGGTCTAGGTCATTTTGATTAGGGTTTTAGGGTTTTAACACCTACATAACATATATACACACATACACATACACATATAATACATATACACATGTATATACACACGTGTATAGAAATATACATAATTTAGGTCTAGATCTTTAAAATTAGGGTTTTAGGGTTTAGGCATACATATAACTCAATTAAGAGGAAAAAAATCTGAATAAATAAATAAATATATGTATAAAATAGGATCAATTAAGAAAAAATCTGAATATATAGATAAAATAGGATAGTTATATAGATTAGGGTTTTAAAATTAGAGTTTTGAGTTTTTTTAGGTATTTAAGTATTTAGGTTTAGTATTTCAGGTTTAAGTCTTTAAGAGTATGATTTTTAGGTTTAATAAAAAAACAAATGTTCTAAAATGTCCATATTGTAGTAGAAGGCTTCTTTGGATCCGGAAGAGAGAATGGCATGTCCTTGCACATAGTGCAAGTATCAAATTTATCGGAAACAACGGATTTGTACTGCACATGTTAGAGAGTATGGATCCTTTGATAGGAGTCGACTCAAAAACCTACGCTATCATTCGCATGGTCCCCGAGGTGAGCAGATGGACCCAAACGACATTGCACCGGTAACCTCTCGTGGACAAAAGAGAGTGGCTATTTGTTTTACAAGTCGCTCCACGTAGTAGACAAATTTTTGAGAGCATAGATGTAGAAGAAAGTCCATCTCTAGTGGACTCAGAGATTCATTCGATAGTCGAGGAGGAGGAGACCATTGTTCGAGAAGAAGAGGTCATCGAAGAAGAGGTCATTGTTCAAGAAGACGAAGCAATAGATGATGATCGGGAAGAAACCAGCATAGCAAGCGATTTAGAAGCCATCAATATAGAGATAGATATTCTCGGTGCATCGGATCTTCAAGAGGATGCTAGACTAGAGGACTTTTGAATTACACTTGTACGTACTAATTTTTGTTTTTTTTTGGTTTATTCTCTATATTAATTTTATTATCGCATGCTAATTATTTGAGTTCTTTTATTACAGAGCACGATGGAAGACAGTCCTCCAGTCACTCCACATTCCATGATAGAGGAGCAGTTTTTGGAGTTCATCTCTCAGGTTCCTCCCGCGCATATGGTCTCTGCATCACAGTATTGGAACGCTCGGGGTAGCAATCCTCCCGGCCTCACTCCTGGCGGCCTTACTCTTGCCGACCTCACTCCCGCTGGCCTCACTCCCGCCGGTGTCACTCCCGTCAGTGTCACTCCTGCCGATGTCACTCCTGCGGGTGATGCTACTCCCGTAGGAGGTATGTGTCCTAGCTTTGTGACTCCACCACGACCATCTTTTCAGCTACCTCCTACTGGGTCTACTAGTAGACATGTGCGTTCAACACCTCAGCGCGATATAGGTTCTGGCCCGTCTCGTAGATCGAGGTCACGCTCTGGAGCAGGAGGTTCTAGGAGTGGATCTACACGTAGGAGGCGGATGTTGTGGAGGCAGTGCGACGGACGTTGTGTCGCCCGCTTCTACTCCTAGGACGAGTACCTCAGATGTAGGTACGTCACGCAATACACCACATACACCTTGGGGTGCTCATGACCATGATGACTCCAAGGTGTATAGTATCCGAGATGGAGCTCCGGTGATCTTGAAGTAATCAAACACTTCATTCTTACTCTTGATAAAGTATAGAACAGTCCATCTACTATGGTCGTCAATAAATGAGACATAATACCTTGATCCTGCCAATGAAGGTTCTTGACTTGGTCCCCATACATCTGTATGTACTAAGTCCAATAAGTTGTTGTGGATGTAGCCTTTGTGGTTAAATGGTTGTCTTTGTGCCTTCCCAATCTTACATGCATCACACATGTTGATCATGTGTTGCTTTGATATGTTCGGTAGTCCTAGAACACTTTGATCCCTGCATATATCCTTCAAGGTTCTTTCATTCACATGAGCAAGTCTCTTATGCCACACTTCAAGCTCACTTAGGGTTTGAGACCCAAAGTTGAATAGAGCTATGTTCCTGGTTTCTCCTACTTCAAAAGTAAAGAACCTACCATGCTTCTCACCTCGGCTATCTTCTTGAAGCCTTGACATGGATCTTCCACAAAAGCTCCATGTTGGGTGAACCTAACTTGCAAGCCTTTTTCAACTATTTGGCCTACACTTATTAGGTTTTTAGTGATAGTGGGTACATAGAGAACCTTACTCAGAATGTTTGTCTTGCCATTGGAAGCTTTGACATTACCAATCTTCTCCACATTGTGCTTCGTGCCATCTCCTGTTTGCACTTCATGTCTATGCTTTGGACTTTCCAAGTCAGATAGAAGAGCAATGTTGCCTGCAACATGATTCGAACATCCTGAATCTATGTAGAACAAATGATCATCTTCTTTACCTTCTTTGTGGCTTAGATTCATAAGAAGCAATGAGTCTTCATGTGGTTGATCTTCTGAATAATTGTTCTAGTCCCTTCTATTATAGCTTCTATTGTTAATGTTGAAGTTGTGTCCACCGCTGCCTCTATTACTGCCATATCCACCTCTTCCACTTCCTTTATGGGTCTTCCCATTGAACCAACAATTCTAAGTGGTGTGGTTGGTCTTATCGCATATGGCACAAGGTTGAACATTCTGACCTTTGGCTTTGTCTTGCTTTGGTCCTTTCTTCTTCCCTTTCCACTTGCTCTTGCTTGCAAAGTTGGCTTGAGAAGTCTCTTCTTCATCTTCTTCCTTCTTCTTGCCTTTCTGCTTCTTATCCTTCTTATCTGCATATAGAGCATTAGATGAATTTCCATGATAAGAGTTACCTTCCTTTATGCTATTGTTGGCTTCTTGATTGAAGAGTTGTCCAAGAAAGATGTTGAAGTCTGGAGTTTGCACATCCATGATGAGATCATAAGCCGACGTGAAGGATTGCCATTGCTTATCACTTCGAATGCCGTTGAGAATTTGCCTCATGATGACCTCTTCTTCAATTAGCTCTCCAATGGATGCTAACTAATCCGCAACCTCCTTGACCTTGGTAACAAACTCTGTGATGGTTTGTTTAGGTGTCTTCTTCATTTGGTTGAACTCGTTCCAAAGATGATTCTTTCTTGCTTTGGTACTAGCAGAAAAGAAAGTCTCGAGGACATCCCAAGTCTCTTGAGATGTCTTGCATCCTCTAATATGTGGTAATAGAAAGTCAGAGATAGAGTTCAGTATGTACAACCTTGCTTGAGCATCCCTTGCACACCAAAGTGTGAGCTTATCTGTCTCCTCTTGTGTAGGTCCTCCTTTGGATCTTGGAATAGGCATAGCTTCATCACCTGCTACAATTCGATAAAGATTTCTACCTTGCAAATAGGCCTCCATTCTGATTTTCCAAGCCGCGTAGTTGTGTCGATCAAGCTTCTTGATCATTGAGGGAAAGCCGTCACCCATCTTGATCTAGCTCTGATACCATTGAAAGAACTTGGAGAAGCAAAAGGTAGAAACGTGCGTTTCGAAGCGACGAAGTTTGGTCAAGCCAGCCGTCAAAAGACCAGCCCTTAAGCTTATGGAGACTCAAATAGACCTTATAGGCATGTGATAAGTGCAAAGAAACACACTATGTACTTTGGAGCATCAAGGAGAATGATTCGATACAAAACAGATAGGTTCGCGGGTCGACTAGCTCAAAAAACTTACTATCTATGGAAGAGACAATGAACTTCAAATGCCCGTAGCGATCAGCGTGATTAAAATTAGAAAAAATCCTTTTATGGGAGTGATACAAATAGGGTTGAGTGTATGATATGCACAAAAGTATAAGGAATAAGCAAAATATGCTATAGGAATGAATGCGACATTCATCGGTGGTACTTCCTATTTTTCCGGAATACGTAGAGATTGACCCTGAGACAGAAGAACTCCGATTTCTCCCAATGTACTGAACCAAATGCTATGAAAATTTACAGAAATAAAATAGACACTTATACCTTTCAAATGAGTCATCTTGCACTCAATTTGGAGCTCTAGAGAGAGAGCAGCAGCCTCTGTAAGATTACTGGTGGCGAAGAAGATGATGTAGAGAATTGAAAGAGCAAGACAATGATGGTCACAAGTGTATGTATATTGCTTCCATGTAATGTACAAGTGATTTTCAAGTACTTACATAGCCTCTAAGAGTATTCCACAATGTTTACAAGTTGAATTTGAGTTCAAATGAAGGTGGGAATGGTTGTTGGAGGGAATCAATTCACTTTCCTACAATCTAGGAAAAGTGAAGATGTAGTTTGATCTACTTTTAGGTGATTTGATTTGCTTGATTGAATGCAACTTCAACCACCACAAATTTGTGGGATTTGGGCTCTATATTTCTACCTTTACATGTGTAAAGCTCAAGGCTTTTACAACAATAAATGAGCCATCAAAAATCTCTCAAAAAAATACAATAAATGAGCATAAGAAAAAGAACTCTCCAACGGATATTCTTTCGACGCGATAGCCTTTGATGTAGATCAAATCCACTTCATGCATAGTGTAAGCTTGATGTTCCAACACAGAATCCACTCTGAATTGACAAGAGACTGTCCATCGGCTGGTCGGAACTCCTGATAAATCGTCTGTGTGATATAATTCTTCCGATCTTTATCCTGCTCACTCCATTTCAGCATGATAGAGTATCCAAACTGGATGGAGCAAAGTTGTCGTATGCGTGGAGAATCATACAAGTAGATCACTAAAAACTCAGATCTGATGGAGGGGGAGAATACTTCTCCAAAGAGTTTGATGAGTTCTTGCAAGACAAAGGTATCAAAAGGGAAGTGACTACCAAGTACTCTCCTCAACTAAATGGAATTGCAGAGAGGAGAAACAAGACTAGTCTTGGACATTGCAACGTTTTTGGTTGTTTAGCTTATGTTCATGTACCATCACAAATAAGAGGTAAGCTAGATGAAAGGGCAACAAAGGCAGTGTTTATTGGATATGATTCAACTCAGATGGGTTACAGGTTCTTCAATCCTTCAACCAAGCAATTCACTACAAGTAGAGATGTTGTCTTTGAAGAACACATGTCTTGGTATGATGAAGACAAACAAAAGGTAACACTACCATATGATCTTGATTCTGACTCTCATCAATTAGGAAGCAAGCATGATACACATGTCCAGGATCCAAGAAGTGATACAGACGATGACCAAGATGAAAGAGAAAAGGATTACAAGCTATGGAAGTCAAGAGGCAAAGCAAAGATGCAAGAGGTTGGAGAATGCTCCAAACAAGCACCTAGAAGATCAACAAGAGAGAAGAAACAACCACAAAGGTATGGATATGATTCCACATTCATTACGAAGCATTCAATATACTTGGCAAAAGACTCTATTTCAGAGGAACCCTCAACCTATGAAGAGGCAAAGGGAAACCCTAATTGGGAAAAGGCCATGAATGAAGAGATAGATGCATTGAAGGAGATGGACACTTGGGATTTAGTTCCAATGTCACCGAATCAAAAGGTAATTGGTTGCAGATGGGTATATAAAGTTAAAAGAAATTTAGATGGATCAGTTTGCAGGTACAAGGCAAGATAAGTTGCCAAAGGATGCTCACAAAATCATGGTATAGACTATGAGGAAACATTCTCACCAGTTGCAAAGTTGACTACAATCAGGACATTGATAAGTGTAGCTGCTACAAGGAATTGGAGACTTCTCCAACTTGATGTGAAGAATGCATGCTTAAATGGTTGGATAAGTGAAGAGGTATACATGTCACAACCACCAGGTTTTGAAAACCGTAATCATCCATCTTATGTTTGCAGACTTAAGAAAGCATTGTATGGATTGAAACAAGCTCCTAGAGCTTGGAATTATAGGTTGGTTACATATCTTCAAGATCAAAGCTTCAAAGCTAGCAGCTCAGATCCTTCTCTATTCATCAAAAGGGATCACAATGAGGTTATCTATCTATGTGTATATGTAGATGATATTATTGTGACAGGTGATGATCTAAATGGCATTCAACGGATCAAGAGACACATACAAGAGCAGTTCAAAATCAGTGACCTAGGTGAGCTCACATATTTCCTAGCTATGCAGGTGATATATACAGATGAAGGAATGTATTGGACTCAAAGAAGATACATTCAGGATCTTCTTCTCAAGTTCAAAATGGAGAACACTAAACCTGCAAGTAAACCTTCGGAGACGAATCATAAACTGGGTGTTTATGAAGGTGAGAAAATTGAAGACATTAAAGAATATCAAAGCTTTGTAGGTAGCTTGATATATGCTACTCATACAAGGGCAGACATCTCATATAGTGTGGGAGTGCTTAGTCAGTTCATGCACTCACTGAGAAGACCACACATGGATGCGGCTAAGAGAGTACTTAAGTATCTCAAAGGTACAATCAACAAAGGTATATTCTATCCTTACTCTTCAGATTTGGATATCAAAATCTACTCAGATGCAGATTGGGCAGGAGCTAAGGATGACAGAAAAAGTACATCTGGTTACTTAGCATTTGCAGGTTCAAAGCTAGTGTCATGGAGCTCCAAGAAGCAACCAACAGTTGCTTTATCTTCAACTGAAGCAGAGTACAGAGGCTTGACCATAGCAACTCAAGAAGCAATATGGTTAAAAGCATTGTATACAGATTTGGGACTTGTGAGTTCCAAACCTCACATATTTGGATATAATGTAAGTTCCATGCATCTAGCGGCAAATCCTATTTTTCATGCGAGAACCAAGCACATAGACGTCCATTACCACTTCATCAGGGAGAAGTTCATGGCAAAGGAGATTGATATTTCTTTTGTTCCAACTGAAAAGCAAGTAGTAGATATGATGACGAAGGCACTTGATGGAATAAAGTTTGTAGATTCAAAGCTATGGCAAGTATTCAACCTATTAGAGAATCAAGACTCAAGCATACTTTAGCTTGAGGGGGAGCTGTTGGAACATCAAGCTTACACTATGCTATGGTGGATTTGATCTACATCAAAGGCTATCGCGTCGATTTTTTTGAGAGATTTTTTATGGCTCATTTAACGTTGTAAAAGCCTTGAGCTTTACACATGTAAAGGTAGAAATATAGAGCCCAAATCCCACGAATTTATAGTGGTTGAAGTTGCATTCAATCAAGCAAATCAAATCACCTAAAAGTAGATCAAACTAGATCCTCACTTTTCCTAGATTGTAGGAAAGTGAATTGATTCCCTCCAACAACCATTCCCACCTTCATTTGAATTCAAATTCAACTTGTAAAAGTCGTGGAACACTCTTAGAGGCTATATAAGGACTTGAAATCACTTGTACATTACATGGAAGTAATATACATACACGTGTGACCATCATTGTCTTGCTCCTTCAATTCTCTGCATCATCTTCTTCACCAACAGTAATCTTGCAGAGGCTGCTGCTCTCTCTTCAGAGCTCCAAATTGAGTGCAAGATGACTCATTCGAAAGGTATAAGCGTCTAATTTGTTGGGAAAGATGGATGGATGCTCCAAGAGACTGAGTAGGTACTGCTAAGCCTGCTTTGTACCAGCCCTCTTTTGCTTCAGAGTTGATAACTAGACCTCCTTAGCTTTCCAATGACACCATAAAATGTCCTATGTACTTTGTAAATGATGTATGTAATGATTGAATCAAAACAGATAACTTTGGAAGTCACAAACTCAAGAAAACCTTCTATTTATGTCTTGACACCTGCTGGGTATTTTGCTCAGTATGACGAGCACAGTAGGAATTGGAAAAATTCCTTTTAGGGGTATCTAATTAGCTTAGTAAGCTACCTATTCCAATTGAAATGATGTAAAATGATAAACTATGCTAAGAGAAATCAATTTAGCAAGTTAAGCTATACCCCCGACTTTTTAGGACTGTAGCAGAAAATGACCAGAGATCACCTCGACGCAGATTTCTCCGGCTGAATAGAATGTTTTCAAACTTTGATAGCATGTAAATTACTTCAAGCTGAATCCAACAAGCTTTGAAGCACTGAATTTGGTGAAGATTTGACCGAGATATGCCCTTGATAAGTTGACCAACTTTTGAGTAGACTAACAGAGAACTCAGAGATGGACAATGTGAATATATGTATTAATGAACATTTGTGTACAACTCCATTGGCATGAATATCATTGCCAAATGGTGTAGAGAGGTGTGGGCTAGAGTGTAGACCTCACACACACACTCAAAAATCAGTAATGCTAGGCTCGGGAGTGCTCTCTCTTTTCCGCGACTTTTCATGTCCATTTTTATAGGAATGAGTAAAAAATTTGAATTCAAATTCAAACTTTTGGCTCCCTATGATCAAGATCCTAAATGCTTGGAGATATTCTTTCAATCAAACAACTAATTTTTCCACGAATCCTTTTGGTAGGTGATTACAAGAGATTCCAAGTCAATTTGACTTTTACAATGAGGTAAAGTGGTAATTAACCACTAGCATATGTTCCTATGCTTCTTCATGTATGTATAGACTTCAATGCATCCTTTGAACCAAATGTGTAGGCTTGTAATTTACACCAACAACTCCCCCTCAAGCCAAACATTTTGGCTTAAGTCTTCATCTTCAATCTTCAAGTATATCCTGCAATCCAATAATGGATTTGAACCTGCAAAGTTTGGTTCCATCCAAAGATTTAGTCAACAAATTTGCACATTGCATGTTGGTTGATACATAGGTTAGTTGAATGTCCTTGCTTATCAAATTCTCTCTCACATAATGGTAATGGACCTCTATGTATTTGGTCCTAGCATGATAAATAGGATTATCTGCAAGGTGAAGAGAACTGTATTATCTCCAAAGATAATTGGTGACCTAGTATATAATCCCAATTCTGTATACAAAAGCTTAATCCATATTGCTTCTTGTGTGGCATTATCCAGCCCTCTATACTCTGCCTCTGTGGAAGACAAAGCAACAGTAGGTTGCTTCTTTGAAGACCATGAAATTGGTTTGTCACATGCAAAAGAAATATATCCAGAAGTGCTCCTCCTATCATCCTTGCATCCTGCCCAATCTACATCTGAATAAATTTTGATATCAATATCTGAAGTGTAAGGGAAATACAAACCATGGTTTTGTGTACCCTTGAGATACTTCAGGATTCTCTTGGCAGCCTCTAAGTGAGGTATCCTTGGCTTGTGCATAAATTGACTTAGCACACTAACTCCATATGCAATATCTATCCTTGTTAAGGTAGCATAGTTCAAACTACCCACCATACTTTGATAACCTGTAATATCATTGACTTCATCACCTTCATGGGCACTTAGTTTTAGGTTTACCTCCAATGGAGTGCTTCCTACTTTGGCATCCTACAAGTGAAACTTCTTCAACATGTCCTGTATATACTTTTTCTGAGTAATATATATCCCTGAATTAGTGTAGACTAACTCAAGTCCCAAAAAATACTTCAATAGACCAAGATCATTGATCTTGAACTCCTTCATCATTTGAATTTTGATATATCTGATTCCATTGACATCATTACTTGTAATGATGATGTCATCAACATAAACACAAAGGTATATTACCTCTGAATTACTTCTCTTGATGAACAAAGAAGTATCTGCCTTGCTCATGACAAATCCTTGGTCTTGGAGATATGTAGTTAACCTGTAATTCCATGTTGATATATTTAGGTAGTGATGTGTGTGAACACACTAGGACCGCGAGGGCACTTTTTTCCCTCTTTAGGAGGTTTTTTTCCCCTAGCTTGTATATATGCCTATTGCCCTAATGGGCTACTTATCTTTGTACATTCTCCAGTAATACATTCAGTATTGTCTGTTTGTGCTCCAAGCTTCTTCTTCTTCCTTGTGCTGTTCGCGTGCTTCCGCAGATGTCTATCTCCAACAATTGGTATCAGAGCAGGTTGTCGCTTCTTCTAGGGCGCCGTCGACACTCCTCCGTTTGTAGTCTCAGATTCGCACGAAATTTGGTGAGCATACTCAGGGTGTTTCCGAGATCAAAACAGCTTCGCTATGTGGTGCCGAAATTGCAATCTGAGCTCGTTTCGGCCTCCGAATGCACTATCACAGCGCTTCTGCAAGCTATTTCGTCCTTTTGTGCCAAAGGTATATACCAGTTTCTATTCGCCAGTTTAAGCGTCTCAAAGTCTGCTACAGGTCCACCAAAACTCGTCTGGGCAATTCCGTTCAACTTTTTGAGATACAGTCAATTTTCTGCATCAAGGTATTTTAGTCACCGGCCATGGCTGAAAGCAGTGATGTATTCCGTATGTTGGTTGTTGAGGATAAGTTGGATGGTACCAACTACCCATTATGGGCTTATATGATGCGACATGTACTGGTTGCAAAAGGATTGTGGAACATTGTGCAAGATGTTGAAAGACGTCCTGTTACACCTGTAACGACACGTACTGCAAATACAGGTGCTGGAGCTGATGAAGATGATGTCGAAGATGATATTCCGCAGATTCCTGTTCGTGCTGCTGTTTCTGTTGCACCTACTGTAGAGTAGATTCGCTGGGATGGCAGAGATGCCCAGGCACATGCATTGATAGCTTTGTCTGTCAAACGTGCCATTATTCCTCATATTCGCTCTTGTAGAACAACAAAGGATGCTTGGGATACACTTACCACTTTGTACCAGGCTAGGAATGAGGCTCGTGTTGCTTACCTCCAAAAACAGTTGGAGAGTGAGCACATGAATGAAGGTGATTCTATGGACAGTTTCCTAACGAAGATAAAAGATTTGAAGGAACAATTGATTTCTGTTGATGAGGTTATACCAGATAGCTCACTTGTGCTGACCGTTTTGAATGGTCTTCCTGATTCATATCAGAGTTTTGCTTCTACTCTTCGGTTGATGATGAAAGGCAATCCAAATGCCTTGTCATTTGAGGAGTTAGTCTCTGTTCTGTTGCAGGAAGACCAGTCTAGGCAGAACAGGTCCATTATGTGTGTTGCAGATCAAGATTTCCTGGCTAGTCAGAAGGGCAAAGGAAAATGGAGCTCTTCTACTAGTAAGCAGAAATCTCCAAATACTGCACAATCGAAGAACCAGGATAAAGATGAGAAGAAATCAGAAAAGCAGAAATTGTTTTGCAAGTACTGTAAAGGAAATGATCATATCATAAAGAACTGTCCAAAATTGGCTGCTAAAGAGGCAAAGAAGAAAGAGGTTGGAATGGTTGTTGTAGAGGCCTCTACACAAAAAACAGAGTCTGCAAATCTTGTGAAGGAAGAAGAATGGGCGTTTACTACTGTCTACAGTTTTGACCCATCTTCTCATGATTAGTGAATGTATGTAGTAGACTCAGATGTTTTGTACTTTGACAGTGGGGCAACCAAACATATTACCTCGCAACGCAGTTTCTTCTCTTCACTCGAGCCTGCCCCTACAGGGAATACAGTCACATGCACCAATAACTCCTCTTATCCTGTTATGGGAGTTGGTAAGATCATTCTGACTACTGCTGATGGTAGTTCTTTCACTTTGTCAGATGCTTTATTTGTGCCACGGATCAAAAAGAACCTGTTATCAGTTTCTGCATTAGCCAAGATTGGCTTGGTTGTGAAATTCGTTGATGACAGGTGTACAGTCCATGATCTCTCAAATGGCGATGTGATTATTGCTTCTGGCATTTTATGTCGTGGGCTGTATAAGCTCATAGACTATGAAAGATCTGTGAATGATTCGGCATGTGCAGTTCATGATTCTCATGTTATGTCAGATGCAAAGCTTTGGCATGCACGCTTTGGTCATCTGAATTTTGCTAGTTTGCTATGCCTACAGAAATCTGAAATGGTGTCCTCTTTGCCCAAACTTGAGGCTCCTGGAAAACATGTTTGTGAAGGCTATATTTTGGGCAAAATGCAGCGTTCTTCCTTTCCAAAAGATGGTTCAGTTCGGGCTACGCAAAAATTGCAGCTTGTACATAGTGATGTATGTGGTCCTATGCAGACACCCTCTTTTGGAAATTACCTTTACTTCGTGACTTTCATTGATGATTTTTCCAGGCATGCATGGGTATATCCACTCAAAGCAAAGTCCGAAGTGTTCACGTGCTTCAAACAGTTTTTGGTTTTGATTGAAAATCTGTCAGCATGTAAAATGGGCACCCTCCGTTCTGATCGAGGGGGGGAATATATGTCTTCAGATTTTAATGCATTTCTGGCTGAACGTGGGATAAAACACCAGTGTACAGTGCCGTATACACCTCAACATAATGGATTTGCTAAACGAAAGAATAGGTCACTCATGGAGATGGCGAGGTGCATGGTCAAAAGTCAGACTTTACCACATAGTTTCTGTTTTGAGGTTGTCATGTGTGCAGCATATGTACTGAACAGGTGTCCCACTAAAGCGTTGCAGTCTATCACTCCATATGAGGCTTGGCATGACCGCAAGCCATCTGTTGCTCATCTGTGTGTTTTTGGTTGTTTTGCATATGCATTAGTGCCTGAACAACATCGCAGAAAATTGGATGATAAGGCACTAAAATGTATTTTTGTTGGGTACAGTTCTGAAAGTAAAGGCTATCGTCTGTATCATCCACAGACTAAACACATTCTGGTTAGCCGTGATGTTGTCTTTGTGGAAGATGCTATTCAGCCATTGCTTTCATGCACTAAGGAGACATGTATGATACGTTGATGCCTCTTTTTACAGGTGGACAATCTAGTGCTGGTCCTAATGAGGCAACTTCTCAGCCTTTGCAGGTTTCATATGATGATGCAGATCATTCTATTTCTGATGCAGATTTACATGATGCACTTTTTGATGAGAGAGCTGATATTGAGCAGGCAAAAACTATGCCAAAATGGCTGGTGCAGACTTTGCGTGACAACAAATTAGATGCACCTTTGTCATATCGTACTCGTTCAGGCTCTCATAGTGCCTCCTTTGCATCAGATTGCTATGCTATGGCTGCGTCTAGTCTCTGTGATGAGAATGAGCCTGTTTCTTTTGATGAAGCACAGAATTCAAAAAATTGGATGGCTGCCATGCAATCTGAATATGATGCTATAATGAAGAATGATACATGGTCTTTATGTGACTTGCCTCCTGGCAAGAAGGCCATTGGCACTAAGTGGGTATACAAGCTGAAGCGTAAACCTGATGGTATAGTTGACAGGTATAAGGCTAGGCTTGTTGCAAAGGGTTATGCGCAGGAAAGAGGCATTGATTTTGATGAGACCTTTGCACCTACATGCCGTATGACTACTGTTCGGAGCATTTGTGCACTTGCAACCCATCATGGTTGGAATGTACATCAGTTGGACATTAAAACAGCATTTTTGAATGGTGAGTTGCATGAAGAAGTGTATGTTTTTCACCCTCGTGGCTTTGTGCAGAAAGGGCATGAAAACTAGGTGTGTAGGTTAAAGAAGGCATTATATGGTTTAAAGCAAGCACCACGTGCTTGGTATGAGAAGATACATGCCTATCTGGTTGCACATGGTTTTGTGAACAGTCCAACTGAAAGCACCTTATATGTTAAGCATGATAATGATGTGCTTCTGATCATTGTTGTCTATGTTGATGACATGCTGCTCACTGGTCCTATTGAGAAGCATATTGCTGATTTCAAGGCTGATTTGCATGCCTCATTTGAGGTGTCTGATTTGGGGCATTTGCATCACTATTTGGGCATTCAGTTTATGCAAGTTGATGGTGGAATGGCTTTGTGTCAAACGAAATATATTGACACATTATTGCAACATTTTGGCCTTGAAGACTATAAGCCTATTGCCACTCCTATGGAGATAGGTTTACGATTGAGTCTTCATGATGCTGGAGATGCATTTGATGCTGTTCTCTATCAGCAGGCTGTTGGATGCTTGATTTACTTATGCATTACTCGGCCAGATATTCAGTTTGCTGTCTCACAGATGAGCAGGTTTATGCATTGCCCAGGAGTCACGCATTGGAAGGCGGTTAAGCGCATCTTTCGCTACTTAAGTGGTACTCGTCTACTTGGGTTGTTTTATCCCAAGGGGGGATCACTACCGCCAGATTTGCATGCTTTTTCTTACTCAGATTGGGCTGGTTGCTATGACACTCGTGTGTCCACCAATGGTTTTTGCTTCATGCTTGGTAGCTCATGTATATCTTGGTTGAGCAAGAAGCAGCCTACTGTGGCCACTTCCAGTTGTGAGGCTAAGTATAGGGCAGCTTTCACAGCGACTGTTGAGTGTGTGTGGCTCAGACGCCTTATGGCTGATTTGGGTGTTGGCCAGTCTTCTACCACCACTATCTTCACTGACAGTCAGAGCGCATTGGCAGTTGCGAGGAACCCTATGTTCCATGCTCGCACTAAGCACATTGAGGTGCATTATCACTATGTCAGGGAGAGGTTCTCTGCTGGGGAGATCAGCCTGGCATATGTGCCCACGCAGGAGAACATTGCAGACCTTTTCAAGAAGGCTCTGCCTAGGGAGAAGTTTGAAGCTTTCCGCAAAGCTTTGGGCTTACTTCCTTTTGTGGAGTGATTTCCACATAGCTTGGCACTTCCTTATACATGAGTGCCAGCTCCTTGTTCACTGCATCACTCCCAAGGGGAATTTGTTGATATATTTAGGTAGTGATGTGTGTGAACACACTAACCGCCAGGGCACTTTCTTCCCTCTTTAGGAGGTTTTTTACCCCCGGCTTGTATATACGCCTATTGCCCTAATGGGCTACTTATCTTTGTACATTCTCTAGTAATACATTCAGTATTGTGTGTTTGTGCTCCAAGCTTCTTCTTCTTCCTTGTGTTGTTCGCGTGCTTCCGCAAACGTCTATCTTCAACATTCCATGCCCTAGGTGCCTGCTTCAATCCACATAAAGCCTTTTCAATTTGCAAACATATGTTACCTTCTTAGGATCCTCATAGCCAGGGGGTTGTGACATATATACCTCCTCTGAAATCCATCCATTCAAGAAAGCATTCTTGACATCCAATTGGTACATATTCCAATTTTTTGATGCAGCCACACTTACCAACACTCTGATTGTTGGCATCTTGGCCACAGGTGAGAATGTCTCCTCATAGTCAATGCCTTGGGTTTGTGCAAAACCCTTGGCTGCCAATCTGGCTTTGTACCTATTGATTGTGCCATCAGAATTTCTTTTAAGCTTATAGATCCATTTGGATCCTATTACCTTCATTGAGTCCTTCTTAGGTACTAACTCCCATGTGTCACTTTCTTTGAGTGCTTCAATCTCCTCATCCATAGCTTCTTTCCATTCTGATTTGGTTATTGCTTCTTCATATGATCCTGGTTCTTCATTTGACAAATCTTTGGCAAGATAAACAAATGTTTAGTAACAAGAGATGTATCATACCCATATCTGATATGTTTCTTGCTTTCTCTTTGTGATCTTCTAAATGGTTGAGTTGAAGATTTAGGTATGTCTTCAAGCTTCTTCATCTTCATTTTGCCTTTGGACTTCCATGCTTTGAATTCTTCAAGGTTGATAGTATCTTCATCATCTGAACTTGAGGCTTCATTCTGAGTAGGTTCCTCCTTTGTAAGACTTGGAAATTCCTCTTCCAAATCATAGGGTAATTTGACCTTCCTGCATTCATTCTCATACCAAGAATCATTTTCATCAAAGACAACATCTCTGCTTACCATGAATCCCTTATTGATGGGATTATAAAACCTGTAACCTTTTTTATTTAAATCATACCCAATAAAGATGCATTTTTCAGCCTTTGGGTCTAGCTTACCTCTTATCTGAGAAGGAATGTGTACATATGCTACACATCAAATATTTTTCAATTGTCAAGTGAGGGTCTCTTACCATGCCATGCTTCATAGGGTGTCATACCATCAAGAGACTTAGATGGTAACTTGTTTATGAGGTAAGTGGCAGTGGAAACACTCTCTGCCCATAGGTAGTTAGGTAACTTTTTCTTATTAAGCATAGATCTAGTTGTCTCAACAATTAACCTATTTCTTCTCTTAGCTACCCCATTCTGTTCAAGAGAATACCTTGTGGTTATCTCTCTTTTGATGCCTCTGTCCTGCAAGAAGTCTTCAAATTCATTGGAGAAGTACTCACCTCCTCCATCTGACCAAGTACAATACAGTCCATCTGCTATAGTCATCAATGAAAGATACATAGTACCTTGAACCTGAAACTGAGGGATCTTTGCTTGGTGCCCATACATCTGTGTGGACAAGCTCTAGGTAGTCTTCATGCATGTATCCTTTCCTTGAGAAGGGTAACGTGTGAGACTTCCTAAATTGACAAGCACCACACTTATAAATCATATGTTGCTTGGATACATTAGGTATCCCAATCCCTGCACATTTGTTTCAAGGTTCTTTCTCCTATGTGCCCTAACCTTTTGTGCCAAATCTCAAGCTCTGAAAGTGTCTGATCTTTATAATTGTATAGTGCAATGTTCTTTGTATCTTCTAACTCAAAAGTAAAAAGTCTACCTGATTTTTCTCCTTTAGCAATCCTCTTGAACCCATGTCTTGGATCCTCCACATATGCTCCAAATTGGTTGAATCTGACCTGCAAACCTTTCTCCACAATCTGACCAACACTCATCAAATTTTTTGTAATAGTTGGTACATAGAGTACCCTGCTCAACAAATTCTGATTTCCATCACAAGTCTTAACATTTCCAACTTTAACTACAGAATGCTTTGTGTCATCACCTGTTTGGACTTGATGCTTACCTTTTGGTTCCTCAAGATCAGAGAGTAATGCTACATTGCCAGCCACATGATTTGAACATCCTGAGTCCATATAGAACAAGTGGTCATCATTTATACCTGATTTTGAAGTCATGTTCATGATTAGAAGAGATTCATCCTGCTCCTCTGTGTAGTTGTTGTAATCCTTCCTCGATTTGAATCCTCCTTGGTAGTTGCCATTGTAATTATTGTTGTAGTTATTGTTGTAGCCTTGGTGATGATTGAATCTACCTCTTGATTGTGAGTAGCCACCTCTTTGATATCCTCTTCCTCTCTGATTCTTGTAATTCCTGAAACACTCATCTGTAGTATGATTTGATAGACCACAAATGCTGCATGGTGAGGAGTTATAAGATCTCCCCCTACCTTGCTTACCTCCTCTACCCCTTCCTCTTGAAGATCTACCTCTCCCTGCATAGTTGGCTTGAGAAGTAGAGCCTTCATCTTCCACCTTCTTGCTTTTGCCTTTATCTCTAGACTTCTTATCACTGTCTAGGGCAGAAGAGTTATTACCTTTGGATTTGTCTTCATTTTTGTTGAGCTTTGCTTCATGAGTAAATAGTTGTCCGATGAGAGTTGTAAGATCTAGAGTGTGCATGTCCATGTAAAGATCCATAGCTGTGGTGAAGCTTTCCCATTTGTCATCAGCCTTGATCCCATTGATCACTTGCCTTACAATCTGTTCTTCTTCAATCTCTTCTCCTATGCTTGCTAACTGATCTGCTACATCTTTAATCTTGGTCACAAATTCTGAAACAGCTTGCTTAGGTTGCTTCCTTAATGTTGTGAATTCAATCCACAACTGATTTTTCCTAGCCCTTGTGTTGGAGAAAAAATATGATGACAAGGTTTCCCAAGTCTCTTGGGATGTCTTACAATTTCTAATATGTGGCAAAAGAAAATCAGATATAGAGTTGAGTAAATAAGACCTTGCCAATGCATCCTTGGCACACCATGTGTTGAGCTTTTCATGTTCTTCCTTGGTTGAATGAGGGCAATTCCTCATCTCCTGAGATGTATCCATAGAGACTCCTTCCTTGTAGGTAGGTCTTCATCCTTAGAGACCATGATTGATAGTTGTTCCTGTCCAATTTATCAATGAATGAAGGAAAACCATCTCCCATTTTACCTTAGTTTGCTCTGATACCACTGTTGGGAAAGATGGATGGATGCTCCAAGAGACTGAGTAGGTACTGCTAAGCCTGCTTTGTACCAGCCCTCTTTTGCTTCAGAGTTGATAACTAGACCTCCTTAGCTTTCCAATGACACCGTAAAATGTCCTATGTACTTTGTAAATGATGTGTGTAATGATTGAATCAAAACAGATAACTTTGGAAGTCACAAACTCAAGAAAACCTTCTATTTATGTATTGACACCTGCTGGGTATTTTGCTCAGTATGACCAGCACAGTAGGAATTGGAAAACTTCCTTTTAGGGGTATCTAATTAGCTTAGTAAGCTACCTATTCCAAGTGAAATGATGTAAAATGATAAACTATGCTAAGAGAAATCAATTTAGCAAGTTAAGCTATACCCCCGACTTTTTAGGACTGTAGCATAAAATGACTAGAGATCACCTCGACGCGGATTTCTCCAAAATGGCTGAATAGAATGTCTTCAAACTCTGACATCATGTAGATTACTTAAGCTGAATCCAACAAGCTTTGAAGCACTGAATATGGTGAAGAGTTGACCGAGATATGCCCTTGACAAGTTGACAGACCTTTGAGTAGACTAATAGAGAACTCAGAGATAGACAATGTGAATGTATGTATTAATGAACATTTTTGTACAACTCCATTGGCATGAATATCATTGCCAAATGGTGTAGAGAGGTTGGGGCTAGAGTGTAGACCTCACACACACTCAAAAATCAGTAATGCTAGGCTCGGGAGTGCTCTCTCTTTTTCGCGACTTTTCATGTCCATTTTTATAGGAATGAGTAAAAAATTTGAATTCAAATTCAAACTTTTGGCTCCCTATGATCAAGCTCCTAAATGCTTGGAGATATTCTTTCAATCAAACAACTAATTTTTCCATGAATCCTTTTGGTAGGTGATTACAAGAGATTCCAAGTCAATTTGACTTTTACAATGAGGTAAAGTGGTAATTAACCACTAGCATATGTTCCTATGCTTCTTCATGTATGTATAGACTTCAATGCATCCTTTGAACCAAATGTGTAGGCTTGTAATTTAAACCAACATAATTTATGCCTATAAATTTTCATAGCATTTGGTTCAATAGATTGGGAGAAATCTGAGTTTGTCTGTCTCGGGGTCAATCTCTGCGTATTCCTGAAAAATAGGAAGTACCACCGGTGAATGTCGCATTCATTCCTATAGCATATTTTGCTTATTCCTTATACTTTTGTGCATATCATACACTCAACCCTATGTGTATCACTCCCATAAAAGGATTTTTTCTAATTTTAATCACGCTAATCACTATGGGCATTACTAAGTCCATGCACCAATTATGCCCAGAAATGGACTACTGATTGAAATCCATCCATTTCATATGTTTGTGCCTAGATCGCACATGGCAAAACAGTGAAGTGGTTGGGGATGTTCTTTGCTCCACCCTTATTATTCATTCATTACTTTGTACTTTGACTAGTTCATCAAATTACAAAGCAAGATGGTGTTTTGAGTCATTTGGGCAGGGATCCCACAATAGAGATGAAACATGTTCTTCTAGTTTCTAGAACATGAGGCTCAGGGATTGCCTATAGTTACTATATATATATTTATTTTGGAGGAAGAAAATCATTCCCAAGGCTGGAAGAATGTAATAAAATAAGTCTGTGATCTAAGGGTCTGACCGGTTCAGACATATCTAAAATCGAACACCGTTTGGCAACTCATGCATGGCCAAAGATCTTGAGACTAGACTGACGAGTATGCCAACCACTAGTGGACTCTAATGGACGGTACTAAAGCACTGATCGAGATCACTCCAACCACTAGTAGACTCTAATGGAAGATATTAAACGAGTGGAGGAGATTGCACATGCACTTGTGGACTCTAGTTACATTTGTGGTCCTCGTTGATTCAAGCAGCTATATATTTCATTGTAGTTGGTACCATCCAACTTATCCTCAAGATCCAACATATGGAATACATCACTGCTTTCAGCCATGGCCACTGACTAAAATACCCTGAAGGAGAAAAATGACTGTATCTAAAAAAGTTAAACAGTATCGTGACAAGATCTCCTAGACATGTAGCAGATTTGAGATGCTTATACTGGAAAACAGAAACCTATATATATCTTTGGCACAAAAAGAAGAAGTAGCCTACACAATCATTGTGATATTGTCTTCAGAGGCCAAAACGAGCTCAAATTGCGATTTTGGCACCATAGAATGAAGCTGTTTTGATCTCCTAATCACCTTGAGTATGCCCATCAAATTTTGTGTGATTCTGAGATTGTGACCGAAGGGGTTTTGACAACATCCTAGATGAAGCGGTGACCTACTCTGATACCAATTGTTGGAGTTAGACATCTGTGGAAGCATGCGAACAACACAAGGAAGAAGAAGAAGCTTGGAGCACAACACACAATATTGAATGCATTACCACTAGAATGTACATAGATAAGTAACCCATTAAGGCTATAGGTGTATATACAAGCCAAGGGAAAAAACCTCCCAAAGAGGGAAAAAAGTGCCTCGGCGGTCCTATTGTGTTCACACACATCATTACCTAAATATATCAATAGAAGGGAGGTAGTGGCATAAGGGAAAATTTGATTAGTGAAATAGTGTGTAAGGAATATGGAGATGGAAAAGGGGTGGGGGAAGAATTCGGGGGAGTGGGGAAAGGAGTAAATTTAGAGGGGGTGACAAAACGGAGGGTCTAGAAGAGTAATAATAAAAAAATGAATGTAGATATAGAAAAATGCCAAAATTATAGACACAACCAAAAAGAGTCACATGACATGAACATGTCATATAGAGCATCAAAAGTAGATGCCCACAACATAATATCCAACTCCAAATGTCAACGTGAATCCCACTACAGAAATCAAAGTACCAAAAGATGTTGGGCAAATAAGTAACACCCAAAATGCTCACTGACATCATAGTATGTGAACTAATCCTAAGATCATCCTAAATCAGTGGAGGTGGATGCAAAGGAGTAGGGGATGCTGAATTCGCAGCAAAGGGGGCATATCGTTCCTGTGGTGAAGGGTGATCTAGGGAAGATGGAGGGATGATTGATGCCTACTCAACCATAACCGCAGTATACAAAAATGGAGGCAAGAAAAAAAGTTTTTTACAGAAGAATATGTATAAAACAATGTAAGAAGATCTTCCAATATATAAGACAATGTTCATAAGAGAAACCTTGAAAGATGTTAGCGAGAGAGAACAATATAAGAAGATGTTCCAACATATGAAACAAAGCACATAAAAGAAACCCTAAAAGATATTAGTGAGATAGCTAGCAAAATAAGTTATGCCATCAGTTCTAACATATAAGATATGTCAATGAAGTTCTTATATAACGTATCTTTGTAGCATATCTGCATATTAAACGTCACAAGTGAATGTCCATGCAACCATAGTCTTCACATCGACAAGATCATTATCATTTGCGAAGATCTTCTCAATCATAAAATCACAATGTACCTTTGTAAAATCACAATGTACCTCTGTTTTTTTTAGCATGTTTAAAGGAAGCCAAGTTAGTATCTTTTAAATGTATACATTTTGATATCTGAGAGAGATCTATTGTGGACTAGCTGATATTCAACTATGTGGATATACAAATGGATTAAACTATATTCAAGGATATACAGATGTATTCAACTATACTCAACTATACGGATGTATTCAACTATATGGATATTCAACTATATTCAAGGTGTACATTAAGATGTCTGAGGTCTATTTCATGAGGCTATTGCTGTTATTCAGCTATATGGATATTCAACTATATTCAAGGTGTACATTATGATGTCTGAGATTTATTTCATGAGGCTATTGGTGATATTCAACTATATGGATATATAGAGAAAAATGGGTTGGTAGTGTTTCAAATGGAAGATCAATGAGTGGTTTTATCTACTCAATATGGAGTTGGGATATCACAAGGAGGAACAAGAAGCAAAATCTGCTTCACATGTTATGTAAACGTTGTTGATATATTTAGGTAGTGATGTGTGTGAACACTCTAGGATTGCTGGGGTACTTTTTTCCCTCTTTAGAAGGTTTTTCCCCCGGCTTGTATATATGCCTATTGCCCTAAAAGGGCTACTTATCCTTCTACATTCTCTAGTAATACATTCAGTATTGTGTGTTGTGCTCCAAGCTTCTTCTCCTTCCTTGTGTTGTTCGCGTGCTTCCGCAGACGTCTATCTCTAACAACTAGTATCAGAGCAGGTCTTTGCTTCATCTAGGGCGCCATCGACACTCCTCGAGTTTTAGTCTCAGAATCGCACGAATTTTGATGAGCATACTCAGCGTGTTTTCGAGATCAAAACAGATTCGCTGTGTGGTGCCGAAATCGCGATCTAAGCTCATTTCGGCTTCCAAACGCACTATCGCAATGCTTGTGTAGGCTATTTCGTCTTTTGGTGCCAAAGGTATATACCAGTTTTGATTCGCCAGTATAAGCATCTCGAAGTCTGCTACAGGTCTAGCAGAATTCGAGTGGGCAGTTCTATTCAACTTTTTGAGATACAATCAATTTTTGCATCAAGGTATTTTAGTCACCGGCCATGGCTGAAAGCAGTGATGTATTCCGTATATTGGCTGTTGAGGATAAGTTGGATGGTACCAACTACCCGTTATGGGATTATATGATGCGACATGTATTGGTTGCAAAAGGACTGTGGAACATTGTGCACAGTGTTGAAAAACATCCTATCACACTTGCAACTGTTACAACTACAGGTACAGAAGCTGAGGCAGAAGGTGTCGAAGATGATGATATTCTGCATATTCTTGTTCGTGTTGCGGTTTTGTTGCACCTACTACAGAGCAGATTCGTTGGGATGGCAGAGATGCCCAGGCACATGCATTGATAGCTTTATCTATCAAAGTGCCATTATTCCTCACATTTGCTCTTGCAGAACAACTAAGGATGCTTGCGATATACTTACCACATTGTACCAAGCTAGGAATGAGGCTCGTGTTGCTTACCTCCGAAAACAGTTGGAGAGTGAGCACATGAATGAAAGTGACTCTATGGAGAATTTTTTAACAAAGATCAAAGACTTGAAGGAACAGTTGATTTCTACTGATGAGGTTATACCAGATAGCTCACTTGTGCATATGGTTCTGAATGGTCTTCCTGATTCATATCAGAGTTTTGCTTCTACTCTTCGGTTGATGATGAAAGGCAATCCAAATGCCTTGTCATTTGAGGAGTTAGTCTCTGTTCTGTTGTAGGAAGATCAGTCCAGGCAGAATAGGTCCATTATGCGTGTTGTAGATCAAGCTTCCCTGGCTAGTCAGAAGGGCAAAGGAAAATGGAGCTCTTCTACTAGTAAGCAGAAATCTGCTAATGCTGCACAATCGAAGAGGGAATACAAAGATGAAAAGAAATATAAAAAAGCAGAAATTGTTTTGCAAGTACTCTAAAGGAAATGATCATATCATAAAGAACTGTCCAAAACAGGTTGCTAAAGAGACAAAGAAGAAAGAGGTTGGAATGGTTGTTGCAGAGGCCTCTACACCAAAAACAGAGTCTGCTAATCTTGTGCATGTTGGAAGCAGCCAGAGGCACAGACAACACGGAAGCATGTAACGACGGAGCAGGGAGCCAGTCGAATCGTTTTTCAAAGAATTATGTTTTCAAATACTTTCCAAAAACCTCCAACAGTGATTTTTATCACTATTGTAACATATGTAACATAGAAAACCCCATTTTGTAATCCATAGCTCCATTTTGTGCAAGCCGAGGAGTCCTGGAGCTTGAGGAGCTTAGGTAGAATGCGCGTACCAATTTTCGTTATTTTTAGATACCGTTTACCCTTCCAAATAGCATCTAGGACCTAACTTTTAACTATGCCGGTCACTAGATGTGAAACCGGTCAAAACTAGTCTAAAAACTATAAAAAGAGCTAGAGAGCTCATTTTTGAGGTTGGTTAGTGTTAGCGAGTGTGAGCTTAGAGCTATTTTGAGCTTGTAATAGTGTTCTTGAGTAATAGAGTTGATTTCTCACCTTCCATTGTGTCTTGCTTGTCTCTTCGTAGTGTGTGTGTATGTGTGTGTGCATTTCTATGCTTCTCACCTTCACTCTCACTTCATCTCACATTCACGATCTTCATATCACTCCTATCTCTTCCGCGGATTGACATTAAGGAGGTGGAGCTTCTTAATGTGGTTCTCACCATTGTGCTAGAGCAACACCAAATTTGGCGCTGTTGCCGGGGAGAACAATGGTGAGAACCACGTTAAGAAGCTCCACCTCCTTAATGTCAATCCGTGGAAGAGATAGGAGTGATATGAAGATCGTGAATGTTAGATGAAGTGAGAGTGAAGGTGAGAAGCATAGAAATGCACACACACATACACACACACTACAAAGAGACAAGCAAGACACAATGGAAGGTGAGAAATCAACTCTATTACTCAAGAACACTATTACAAGCTCAAAATAGCTCTAAGCTCACACTCGCCAACACTAACCAACCTCAGAAATGAGCTCTCTATCTCTTTTTATAGTTTTTAGACTAGTTTTGACCGGTTTCACATCTAGTGACCGGCATAGTTAAAAATTAGGTCCTAGATGCTATTTGGAAGGGTAAACGGTATCTAAAAATAACGAAAATTGGTACGCACATTCTACCTAAGCTCCTCAAGCTCGAGGACTCCTCGGCTTGCACAAAATGGAGCTATGGATTACAAAATGGGGTTTTCTATGTTACATATGTTACAATAGTGATAAAAATCACTGTTGGAGGTTTTTGGAAAGTATTTGAAAACATAATTCTTTGAAAAACGATTCGAATGGCTCCCTGCTCCATCGTTACATGCTTCCGTGTCATCTGTGCCTTTGGCTGCTTCCAACACCCCCCTCCCTCTCACTTCTGTCATCCCTGACAGAACCTTGCTGTGAGGTCTGCCGGATATAGTTCTGTAGGAGGTCTTGAGTGAGGGTGTGCTCGGAGATACGAATGCCTCGGGCCAGGTCTGCCTCGAGTTTCTCCCAGTCGATTGGTTGCGGTTCTTCCGGTGGCGGGAGCTGATAGTGTGTGGAATAGACCATTCGTTCACAGGCAAATAAGTGTAATAAATGTGTAGGCCTACTTATGAATACCTCTGAATGGTATTCCCAGAAGCCGGTTGTGAACATCTCTTCGAACGTCTGCTTGTAGCACGTCGATAGGTAATTTATTCTGCAGTGCCAGGCATAACACACCCGTAGCGATGGCGTCGTACTCATATCATATACCAGATCGAAATTGCCATGCTCAAAGCCCGGGGTGTTGACATGGGGTGCCTTGACGCGTCGGAAGACTTTAAAAATCATTTGCATCATGTCAAAGATTTTGACAGTCATATGCGCCGCTATATCATCCATATGCTTTAATCTAGGGAGCCAGTGGCGAATTGTAGCCATCATGTAGCCAACAGTTGGTAACTCAATGGGTGGCTTAAAATAGGGGTAATTCAACCAGTCTTGGCACTGCTTATTGTTTTGTACCTTAATAGCAAAGGCAGTCCAGGAGCGGCGTCGTGGCACTGGTCCCCAACACGGATTGTACTTCAAATGCAAAGGTGCCTTTACCCATGTACTCATCATCTCTGGATACTGTTGTAGTAAATCTTTTCGCCACTCTGCTTGATAGATCCTTCCTTTCTGTGCATCTGGTGGTAGATCAGCCGCCTCGAATTGAGTTGCATGCGATGGTTTTTTACCTGTCTCTTTCTCAATGGCTAACTGGTATTCGGCCATTAACATGAAATACGGTTTATACTGTAGCTCATGCCCAGATATGTATCGTCGTGGGGCCAAATGAGCAAAGAATGGAGACTGTAATATTCTTTCTTCTATCATCGTCATGGCATGTAATTGTGCCTCTACTCTAGCTGAGTGCGTTGTCCCAAGTTCCTCAATAGTCTTCATCCACGCGGGGGTCGGAAGTTCGTACGTCATCTGACCTTCGGCCGTGACGCGTCCGCCTGGGATGGGTTGTGGCTCGTATGCTTCTTCAAACGTTTCCTCCACCGGGATGGTGACCGTTTCTTCCTCAGCTGGAAGCTCAGGTGGGGAATCTGGCCTTGGTGGTGCTTCATATACTGCAATCCTTGATTCAAGGTTCGATACCTGGGCCCGTAATGAGTTGAGTTCCTCTAGGAGGTCAGGAGAGGGGTCCACAGGTGCTGGTATGTCATGGTGTGCCGGTTCTCGTAACTGGAGTAATTTGTGATCTTCTTTGAGTTTCTGTAACTCCTCGTTCATGCTGTCATATTCATCTAGCAATCTCACATGATCGTCTAGCAGCATCCTCATGGAGTCTGAAGGAATGGCTTTGAACCTGCTAGGACTGAGTGGTTGGTCTGGGTGGTCGAGCGCTGCTTCTAAGTTTTCTTGGTTCTGATCCTGTAAGCGCTGGTTTTCTTCCTTGGCGGTTGCGAGGTGTCTTCGTAGTAAGCCCATGTTTCGTGTTAGCGTTGCATTGCGGACTGTCTGGGCTCTTAATAAGTTATCCAGGTCAGCAGTGGCTTCCTTGGTCTTTTCTTCGCTTTCTAGTTCCAATTTGTGATAAGCCTCGCGTAAGTCCTGGTAGCGGGTGTTCAGAGAGGCATTCTCAATAGACAATAAATTAAGCTGCGACTGTAAGTCATTGGTTGTCCTCTGCAGCTGCTGATAATTATCACCAAGAGATGTGAACTCATCTCTTACTTGCGTCATACACATGAACATCTGTCGGAATGCATTATCTACAGTGGGTGATAGTATTAATGGGGTGCTAAATGAAGATGCAGTTGGTGTAGATGCAACGGGAATGGGGAATGGGGGTGGGAAGGTGGATGATGTAGTGATTGTTGAAAATTATGATGTGCCTAAAAATGTTTGTGCCGTGAGTGAAGTGAGTGATGGTGCAGTGGGTGGTGAGATGTCCATGTCAGTGGATGTATCTAGTGCGGTGACCGTGAATATGGGTGTGATCGTGGGTGCTCGTGCTGGTGTAAATACCGGATTTACAAAGGTTGAGGGGTAATTTACAGGGGAGCTGGCTGGAGCAGCTTGGTGGAAAGGGGAAAGAGGGGTTACAGTGGGTCGGGGAGGTGAGACAGGGGAGAAGGTTAATGGCGGTGGGAATGGGAAAAGGGGTCTTGGAGTTGTGGGGAAAGATGGAAAAGATTGATAAAGGAATGGGTTGGATAGAAAGGTGGGTGTGGGAGGGGGTAGACTAGGGCTAATGGGTGCAGGAATTGTGGGGTGCGTGGTCGTAAAGACGATTTCTGCAACGCCACCGACGAATGAAGATGTTGGTCTGGGGGAAGGAGGGTGAAGAGGGGAGACTGGAGGGACGGGCGGTGAGAGAGGAGCGGTTGGGGTGGTCGGTACGTCAGTGACTTCTGAGGACTGTACAGTTGTAGCGCGGGGTGGGGAATCTACAAAGATGGTTTCTACTGCCAACGAACTTTCGGGGACGAGGCGTGCCTCCCTGGCTTGTTCTGAAGACTGTGCTCCTGTGGGTACACGAATGTATTCGCCGGGCTTTGAAAGTAGTCGTACTCTGCGGGGGTCAAACTGTGGTAGTGGCTTTCGTTGCAAGTACCTGAGTGCTTCGTTGGAGCCTACTGATTTGACTAACTCTTTGAATCCTTTGATGTATGCGTCTTTGAATCTGCCTGTGACAAGTTCTTGTTCTATTATTGTTTGACTCTCTTCCTCTATCAGCTTTTTGCGTGCCCAAACTTTTTCCATAGTTCTATACAGCTCCTTGATAGCTAGTGTGTAAGCTGCTGCCTCGTAAGTTTCATCTTCATGGGTACTTGTATCGCCATGTGTGTCTGTTTGTTGGCCTTGGCCATCTGTCTGTTCATGCTCTTGGGATTCCTTAGTTCCCTGGCTAGCTTCATCTTCTCGTTCGTCGTCATCGGTTGCTGTTCTTTCGTCATCAGAGCTGGACACGACCTGTCCTTGTGGCTGATCCCTGGGTGTGGTAGGGTAGCTAGGCCTTTCAAATTCTTGAGAAAACAATTGTCCTTCTGAAAACTGGAACTCATTGGAGAATGCATCAGGCATCTCAAAATCAAAAGTTTGGTCCAGTGGCTCTGCTTGTCCTAGTTCTAAATGCGGTATTGGAAAAGAGAAAGCTTCCGCACCAATAGTGGTGGGAAGTTCAGCTGTTGTGACGGTAGTTTTGACCGGTTTCACATCTAGTGACCGGCATAGTTAAAAATTAGGTCCTAGATGCTATTTGGAAGGGTAAACGGTATCTAAAAATAACGAAAATTGGTACGCGCATTCTACCTAAGCTCCTCAAGCTCGAGGACTCCTCGGCTTGCACAAAATGGAGATATGGATTATAAAATGGGGTTTTCTATGTTACATATGTTACAATAGTGATAAAAATCAATGTTGGAGGTTTTTGGAAAGTATTTGAAAACATAATTCTTTGAAAAACGATTTGACTGGCTCCCTTCTCCGTCGTTACATGCTTCCGTGTCGTCTGTGCCTCTGGCTGCTTCCAACACCCCCCTCCCTCTCGCTTCTGTCGTCCCTGACAGAACCTTGCTGTGAGGTCTGCCGGATATAGTTCTGTAGGAGGTCTTGAGCGAGGGTGCGCTCGGAGATACGAATGCCTTGGGCCAGGTCTGCCTCGAGTTTCTCCCAGTCGATTGGTTGCGGTTCTAGCACCATTGTTGCTCTAGCACAATGGTGAGAACCACGTTAAGAAGCTCCACCTCCTTAATGTCAATCCGCGGAAGAGATAGGAGTGATATGAAGATCGTGAATGTGAGATGAAGTGAGAGTGAAGGTGAGAAGCATAGAAATGCACACACACATATACACACACTACGAAGAGACAAGCAAGACACAATGGAAGGTGAGAAATCAACTCTATTACTCAAGAACACTATTACAAGCTCAAAATAGCTCTAAGCTCACACTCTCTAACACTAACCAACCTCAAAAATGAGCTCTCTAGCTCTTTTTATAGTTTTTAGACTAGTTTTGACCGGTTTCACGTCTAGTGACCGGCAAAGTTAAAAATTAGGTCCTAGATGCTATTTGGAAGGGTAAACGGTATCTAAAAATAACGAAAATTGGTACGCGCATTCTACCTAAGCTCCTCAAGCTCGAGGACTCCTCGGCTTGCACAAAATGGAGCTATGGATTACAAAATGGGGTTTTCTATGTTACATATGTTACAATAGTGATAAAAATCACTGTTGGAGGTTTTTGGAAAGTATTTGAAAACATAATTCTTTGAGAAACGATTCGACTGGCTCCCTGCTCCGTCGTTACATGCTTCCGTGTCGTCTGTGCCTCTGGCTGCTTCCAACACCCCCCTCCCTCTCGCTTCTGTCGTCCCTGACAGAACCTTGCTGTGAGGTCTGTCGGATATAGTTCTGTAGGAGGTCTTGAGCGAGGGTGTGCTCGGAGATACGAATGCCTCGGGCCAGGTCTGCCTCGAGTTTCTCCCAGTCGATTGGTTGCGGTTCTTCCGGTGGCGGGAGCTGATAGTGTGTGGAATAGACCATTCGTTCACAGACAAATAACTGTAATAAATGTGTAGGCCTGCTTATGAATACCTCTGAATGGTATTCCCAGAAGCCGGTTGTGAACATCTCTTCGAACGTCTGCTTGTAGCACGCCGATAGGTACTTTATTTTGCAGTGCCAGGCATAACACACCCGTAGCGATGGCGTCGTACTCATATCATATACCAGATCAAAATTGCCATGCTCAAAACCCGGGGTGTTGACATGGGGTGCCTTGACGCGTCGGAAGACTTTAAAAATCATTTACATCATGTCAAAGATTTTGACAGTCATATGCGCCGCTATATCATCCATATGCTTTAATCTAGGGAGCCAGTGGCGAATTGTAGCCATCATGTAGCCAACAGTTGGTAACTCAATGGGTGGCTTAAAATAGGGGTAATTCAACCAGTGTTGGCACTGCTTATTGTTTTGTACCTTAATAGCAAAGGCAGTCCAGGAGCGACGTCGTGGCACTGGTCCCCAACACGGATTGTACTTCAAATGCAAAGGTGCCTTTACCCATGTACTCATCATCTCTCGATACTGCTGTAGTAAATCTTTTCGCCACTCTGGTTGATAGATCCTTGCTTTCTGTGCATCTGGTGGTAGATCAGCCGCCTCCAATTGAGTTGCATGCGATGGTTTTTTACCTGTCTCTTTCTCAATGGCTAACAGGTATTCGGCCATTAACATGAAATACGGTTTATACTGTAGCTCATGCCCAGATATGTATCGTCGCGGGGCCAAATGAGCAAAGAATGGAGACTGTAATATTCTTTCTTCTATCATCGCCATGGCATGTAATTGTGCCTCTACTCTAGCTGAGTGCGTTGTCCCAAGTTCCTCAATAGTCTTCATCCACGCGGGGGTCGGAAGTTCGTACGTCATCTGACCTTCGGCCGTGACGCGTCCGCCTGGGATGGGTTGTGGCTCGTATGCTTCTTCAAACGTTTCCTCCACTGGGATGGTGATCGTTTCTTCCTCAGCTGGAAGCTTAGGTGGGGAATCTGGCCTTGGTGGTGCTTCATATACTGCAATCCTTGATTCAAGGTTCGATACCTAGGCCCGTAATGAGTTGAGTTCCTCTAGGAGGTCAGGAGAGGGGTCCACAGGTGCTGGTATGTCGTGGTGTGCCGGTTCTCGTAACTGGAGTAATTTGTGATCTTCTTTGAGTTTTTGTAACTCCTCGTTCATGCGGTCGTATTCATCTAGCAATCTCACATGATCGTCTAGCAGCATCCTCATCGAGTCTGAAGGAATGGCTTTGAACCTGCTAGGACTGAGTGGTTGGTCTGGGTGGTCGAGCGCTGCTTCTAAGTTTCCTCGGTTCTGATCCTGTAAGCGCTGGTTTTCTTCCTTGGCGGCTGCGAGGTGTCTTCGTAGTAAGCCCATGTTTCGTGTTAGCGTTGCATTGCGGACTGTCTGGGCTCTTAATAAGTTATCCAGGTCAGCAGTGGCTTCCTTGGTCTTTTCTTCGCTTTCTAGTTCCAATTTGTGATAAGCCTCGCGTAATTCCTGGTAGCGGGTGTTCAGAGAGGCATTCTCAATAGACAATAAATTAAGCTGCGACTGTAAGTCATTGGTTGTCCTCTGCAGCTACTGATAATTATCACCAAGAGATGTGAACTCATCCCTTACTTGCGTCATACACATGAACATCTGTCGGAATGCATTATCTACAGTGGGTGATAGTATTAATGTGGTGCTAAATGAAGATGCAGTTGGTGTAGATGCAACGGGAATGGGGAATGGGGGTGGGAAGGTGGATGATGTAGTGATTGTTGAAAATTGTGATGTGCCTAAAAATGTTTGTGCCGTGAGTGAAGTGAGTGATGGTGCAGTGGGTGGTGAGATGTCCATGTCAGTGGATGTATCTAGTGCGGTGACCGTGAATATGGGTGTGATCGTGGGTGCTCGTGCTGGTGTAAATACCAGATTTACAAAGGTTGAGGGGTAATTTACAGGGGGGCTGGCTGGAGCAGCTTGGTGGAAAGGGGAAAGAGGGGTTACAGTGGGTCGGGGAGGTGAGACGGGGGAGAAGGTTAATGGCGGTGGGAATGGGAAAAGGGGTCTTGGAGTTGTGGGGAAAGATGGAAAAGATTGATGAAGGAATGGGTTGGATAGAAAGGTGGGTGTGGGAGGGGGTAGACTAGGGCTAATGGGTGCAGGAATTGTGGGGTGCGTGGTCGTAAAGACGATTTCTGCAACGCCACCGACGAATGAAGATGTTGGTCTGGGGGAAGGAGGGTGAAGAGGGGAGACTGGAGGGACGGGCGGTGAGAGAGGAGCGGTTGGGGTGGTCGGTACGTCAGTGACTTCTGAGGACTGTACAGTTGTAGCGCGGGGTGGAGAATCTACAAAGATGGTTTCTACTGCCAACGAACTTTCGGGGACGAGGCGTGCCTCCCTGGCTTGTTCTCAAGACTGTGCTCCTATGGGTACACGAATGTATTTGCCGGGCTTTGAAAGTAGTCGTACTCTACGGGGGTCAAACTGTGGTAGTGGCTTTCGTTGTAAGTGCCTGAGTGCTTCGTTGGAGCCTACTGATTTGACTAACTCTTTGAATCCTTTGATGTATGCGTCTTCGAATCCCTGTGACAAGTTCTTGTTCTATTATTGTTTGACTCTCTTCCTCTGTCAGCTTTTTGCGTGCCCAAACTTTTTCCATAGTTCTATACAGCTTCTTGATAGCTAGTGTGTAAGCTGCTGCCTCGTAAGTTTCATCTTCATGGGTACTTGTATCGCCATGTGTGTCTGTTTGTTGGCCTTGGCCATCTGTCTGTTCATGCTCTTGGGATTCCTGAGTTCCCTGGCTAGCTTCATCGTCTCCTTCGTCATCATCGGTTGCTGTTCTTTCGTCATCAGAGCTGGACACGACCTGTCCTTGTGGCTGATCCCTGGGTGTGGTAGGGTAGCTAGGCCTTTTAAATTCTTGAGAAAACAATTGTCCTTCTGAAAACTGGAACTCATTGGAGAATGCATCAGGCATCTCAAAATCAAAAGTTTGGTCCAGTGGCTCTGCTTGTCCTGGTTCTAAATGCGGTATTGGAAAAGAGAAAGCTTCCGCACCAATAGTGGTGGGAAGTTCAGCTGCTGTGGTGATAGGTTTTGTGGTTGTGGCTGCTTGGGGTGCAACAGTACTGGTGATGCCCTCTGGCGTAACTGGTCTTGATAACCGTATACGAATTGGTGGTACTGTGGGAGTGGCTGCTGTTGGTGACTGCTCTGGAGATGGTTGTGGCGAGGGTGATTCTGGGACTTGTAGGCATGGGATAGTACCTCTCATCCGCTTTCCGGCTCTGCCTTTGCTAGACTTTCTAGCCTTCCTAGTGGTGCCTTTAAATGCTTTCAGTTCCTCACTGGTCATGGCACGCTCAATTGGTAAGTCATACGCCAAGCACATATATATGATCCTGGTGAGGGCGCAGCATCCATTGATTACCTTCTTTCGCTCCCACCTATGTTGTGCCAAATAGAGCTGATCAATGATCCAGCTGGCTAGATCAACCGTTTGAGGTCCAGTACATGCTAAGTATAATCCAAACCAGATTCTCTTGTGGGGCATGGTAAAACGATCCTGAGCTGGGAAAGCAAAGTGCTGCATGCATATCCGTAATGGCTTAGAGAGCTCAGGGGTTATGGCTGAAATATCCTCCCACTTAGTTACGTCACCACGTTTCATCTGCTCTGGGACTAGTCGTTCCCTCTCCGTCGGAGTGTGTGTTCCATGTATTTTCAGAGCTGCGCGAATTAAATCTTTAGACAAATAAAACCTTCTGAATGGAGGATCATTTACCAAGGATGGTAACATGAATGTGCCAGGTAGATCCTTGTTCTCTGAAGCTGTCAAGGTGGTTACTAGGTAAAAGCATCTGTAAAAATCGGGTTTAGGCAGAGGGTCACTAAAGTATTCTGTAAATCCCGCTCGTGCCCAAACGTGCGTTAAATCTTGTGTATTCTGCAGTCCTTCAAATTCTCGTGAAAAGAACTAGCACTTGGCCCATGTGGGTAAATCAAATGCCAAGTTGGCCTCAAATATGAAATCAGCATCAGCTAATGGTCCTGCTAGGCCTTGAAACCAGTGAGAATTACGATGAATCTTCTCGGTATATCCTCTAGGAGGATCATCGATTGGCATGGGTCCTGGAAAACCTTGAAACTCTGGTGGTTGCATAGTAGGATAAGATTCCGCGAGTAATTCTCCAATAGTGGCCATCGGTGCACTGGGGCCAGCTTCTGATGGTCCTGCTTCGGTTTGCATGATGACTGATGAGCTAATGGAAAAGATCTGCTACAAAAGATTAACACATTAGTATGGAAATTAATTATGATCCCATTAAGGTGAGACCGCAATCCTTTTCCATGACCGATGTGTAACCCGTGTAGCCAAGTGTCGTGAAGTGATTGATGCAATGATCTTTTTGTAGAGCTAATGCAGGTCTCTAGACACCTACATGGTTCAGATTATGCCTACAATTCTTGATGAGCTTTTATTATGCATGATGTGGGGTTTCGGTGTATGAATTTATACAAGGTTTGGTTGAGGGTGAATTATTACAAGGGTGGAGTTTAAACGGGGTGGGAGAATTGTTAGATAATGGGGTACAAGAAGACGTTTGGATACGTTTCGGTATCCATTTCCTAAGAGTCTTGGAGTGGGTGGTATGTTTCTGCTGAGGGACAAAAAGTGGTATCGGGTTTGGTGGTATTGAGGGATGAAAAGATTTCGGAGGGGTATATATTACATGGCTAGAGGGTTGGGCTATAATACATTGCTTGGGTACCCAAATCTGCATGGGTGTGGGTCGATTGATAAGATACTTCTTGGCGATCCAAATCTGCCGAGTATTTGTACTTGGGGAAGAAGATCGAGGGGACTTTGGATGCTGACTCTGCTTCTTTTGAAACTTTGTCCTGTTCTTGTCTGCAGTGTTGCCAATAGCCTGTGGTTTCTGTCCTTTTGGCACCCATATTTGTTTCGTGCCACTTAATCTGTGATGTTGATACTTGGCAAGGGTTGTCGTGCTCTAGCCTAACTGTAATGAATGGTCTCCTGTCCACTATACTAGGATGAGTGGTTGACTTTACTTGACACATGGCCATGGGGTGTCTGGGTGTAGTTTCCAAATGGTTATAATGTTCTCTCCCTAGTCCTTGTCTTCTTAACTTCATGCGTTTAATGTGTTCTATTGCTTCTGCCTGAGCTTCCGCTCGTATTCTATTTTCTTCCTCCTTACGCTTCTTTGCCAACGTGAGTCGTCTAAGCATATCCTCAGTAAGAGGTTCTTGATATAACTTGACTCTACAGCCACTAATGTAATTAGGCATTATATCTCCTTCTAAAGTGGCTAATTGTACTGCTCCACTTGTTGAGAGTCTGTTAATGATCATAGGTCCATAACCTCGCTTTTCTAACTTACGTGCGTGTTGCTTTAGCGTATATACTAGAACTAAATCTCCTTCTTTTAGGCCTTTATCTTTCACATGTGCATCAAAATATGCTTTCTGTCGCTTCTTCGCTGCATATATTCCTACTGCCGCCTTTAGCCTGGTTTTTCCTAATCGTTCCAAGTCCATTATTCTCGCTGATAATTCATGGCCGGTCCACTGATGTGCTTGTGCAACCTTAAGGGTCGGTATCAAGAAGTCCAAAGGAAGCACTGCATTCTGACCAAAAACCATCTGAAAGGGAGTTGCATTGAGTACGGTCTTGTAGGCCACTCGATATGCCCAAACAGCGTGGTGTAACTGTTTGTCCCAATCTGAACGTTTGTTGTTCACGAGTTTCGTCAGTACGTTACAAAGGATCTTATTAGTGCTTTCAGCCTGACCATTGGCCTGAGGATGATATGGTGCGGATTTCTTGTGAATCACCATAAAATCCTGTAACAAATATTCAATGACTTGGTTTAGAAAGTGAGTGCCTCGATCGCTCACTAACTCTATAGGCAGTCCATATCTTGTAAAGACATTTTCAAATAAGAATTTTGCAGTTGTGTGTGCATCATTCTTTTTCGTGGCTTTTGCCTCTACCCATTTCGTAAGATAATCTGTGGCAACAATAATGTATTCCGCATGTGTACCTTTTGCAGGGGGGTTAATGGGTCCTACAAAGTCGATACCCCACTTTGAAAATGCACGTCCGCCCATCATGGGTTTCAATGGCATTTCATCTCTGCGAGTAGGAAACTGAGTTCTTTGGCACACATCACATCTCTTTACATAGGTATGAGCATCCATGTGAAGAGTGGGTCACCATAATCCTGCAAAGAGGATGGCTTTGATTATCCTATCGGGTCCAAAATGACCTCCTGCAACACCTTGGTGTGCAGTCTCTAATATGCTCAGATAATCGCTCTCATGAACACATTGTCTTAGATATCCATCTCGTCCTCTTTTGTATAGATTATCGCCAATAAGTGAATAGTCTTGAGCTTCCTGCTCTAGACTGCGTTGTCGTGCTAAAGTCATTCCTTGAGGGAATGTCTTCGTCCTCAAGTATGTCACTAATTGTTCACTCCAGTCTGGTGTGAGAGACACGTGATATAGTGTAGCATGCTCTACTGGTGGTCTTTCACAACAAACATTGCATTCCTTACACAACCTGTAGACATCTGCTTCCATCGAAGGCCAATATACTCCTAGTCTATGCAGAGTCTGTAATGTTCGATGTTTTGAATGATGTTGCTTTAATGCACCTATGTGTGCTAATTGCAACCAAGTCGCATGTTCTGATTCATCTACACAGCAAGCAAGAATCTTTTGATTATCCTGTTTATATATGCTTCCTGCCATTATTTGGTATCTCTGAGACTTGGTAATCTCTCCCTCTTTGATCTTTATCCTAGGATTCTTGGGTCCATATGTGAGAATAGGGACTATAGGCTTAGCCCATTCTGGTGCTAACTCAAGATTAAACAAATAAGCATCTGGTAATTCATCCGCTACTCCTTGAGGAGCTTCTCCTGATGTTAATCGTGAAAGGTGGTCAGCTCTAAGATGTGTCTTTCCTTTCCTGACTACGACTTCAAAATCATACTCCATGAGTAATAGAAACCAACGTATTAGTCGTCCTGTGTTACATGGCTTGTTGACTAAATACAATAGGGCTTGATGATCTGTAAAGAACTTGAATTTGTTGGCCAACAAGTAGTGCCTAAACTTCTTTACTGCGTAGATCATCCCTAATCCTTCTCGTTCCGTCGTGGTGTAATTTCTTTCTACTGCGTTCAATTGTCTGCTCGCGTAAGCTATGGGGAGATCTATATTACCTTCATTCGCGGGTTGTGCTAACACGCATCCTATGGCATAATTGGATGCATCCACATGTACATGGAATGGCTTACTCCAATCCGGGGTTGTCAATATAGGTGCTGAGCACAAACGTCGTTTGAGTTCATTGAATGAATTTTCACATTCATCTGTCCATTCAAAATTGGCTAAAAGATAGTACAAAGGCTTGGCTATGATTGCATACATGTGTATGAATCTCCTATAATATCCGCAATGGCCCATAAATGCCTGTACCTCTTTCACATTAGTTGGTCTAGGTAAATCTGCAATTACCTTCACCTTTTCTTCATCCGTAGAGATTCCATTTTTTGACACAATGTGTCCTAGAATTTTGCCTTGTCTGACCATGAAAACGCATTTTTCTGGGTTCAAACAAACCTGATATTCTCGACATTTGTCAAATATTTGCCTTAACTCTGGGATATGCGTCTGTCTTACATTTGAATGTGCACATAAGTCATCGACATAAACTTCCAAGCTCTTGCGTAAGAATTCCTTAAAAACATGACACATGAGTCGCTGGAAAGTGGCGGGTGCATTTGTTAAGCCAAATGGCATCACACGAAATGCAAATATGCCCCATTCAGTGGCAAATGCCGTCTTGTGTTGATCTTCTGGAGCAATGGCTACTTGATTATAGCCTCAAAATCCATCAAGAAAGCTGTAAACTTCCTTGCCCGCAACTCTTTCCAATAGATGTTCCGTGATAGGAAGAGGATAACTGTCTCTAATTGTGGCGGCGTTAACTTTTTTAAGGTTAATACACACACGCAATTTTCCATTCTTCTTGGGCACAACCACAATGGGGGATACCCATTCCGTATGCTCAATTTCGTAAATGAATCCTGCTTCTATCAAGCGATCTATCTCCTCTTTAATCTTTGCAGCGTAGTTATCATTGTACGTGTACGGTTTCTGTTTTGTCGGTTTTGCATCTAGAGTCATAGGGATTCTATGAGAACATATATCTGGATCTACTCCTTTCAAATCTTTGTAACTCCACGCAAAAACATCTCTATATTCGCGCAATAGGGCAACTAGCTCTTCTTCTTCTTCAGTTGTCAAATCATGCCCTATGTATGTACATTTTTCTTCTTCTCCTTCGATAGCAACTATTATTTTCTTGGTTTTCTCTCGGTTATCATATACTTGTCCGTCATTCGCCTTTCTATTAGGCATTCGTACCATGATTCTTCTATCTTCGATTTCATATTTCTTGAAGTTCTCGGGTACTTCAAATAAAGATTCTTCTTTTTCTGACATGGTTTCTTTCTTCTTTCTTTTCTTGCCTTCACTCTTGTTAGTCACTTCCGTGTCTAACCTCACCTCATTCGTAATTTCCTCGTGTCTCTGAGTGTGAGTCTCTACTTCGAAAAAATATTCTTCCTCTGATGCAAAGGGTGGGTCCATGATAATTGATTCTAAATCAAAATCGCTTGCATCCTCAAATGCATCAGTGTTAGGTTCACACTCTTCTAAAATTGCATCGCACATGATTGGCTCTATCGTGAAAACTGAAATGTCATAGCCATCCTCGTCACAGTGGGGTGTCCATTGTTCTTCATTGATGGCTACATCCATGGTTGCTAGGATTTCCGCCCAACCATGGGGTTCAAACTCTTCGTCAGGGAAGACTACAGGTGCGTAGGCTGGGTCTTGAAGGGTTCGTGGATGTTGTTCTGCACCTATGGTCCTGGCTTCTAACCTTTCTTCTTCCTGTTTTGCTACTTTACACATCCATAAGTGAGTATCCTCATGCAACCAAGAAGGATCTGATTCTAATGAGTGCACGGATTCTGTTTCTACTGGTGTCTTATGGATGGTATTCCATTGTATTGGGGGTACATCTCGATGTGAATAGTCTTTAAGATTGACTTTGGTAGTCACTCCTAAATGTTGCAAGTACAAAGAATTAGTTCCCCAATCTTGTACAATTTGCAACTGACGCATGAATGGTCGTCCCAATATCATCTCATAAGCATGGTTTTTTGCAAAGTCACAAATGGCGAAAGTATGCTCAAATTCTACACCACAAGTGGTGAGAGATATGCCTTCTAGTAAGCCTAATGGTTTTTCTATGTGTCCATCAGCCATTTGTAGCTTCATCCTGGTGGGTCTTAATGCTGGCTTACCCCAACGTTTCCATAAAGCGGTGGTAGCTATGGCTACTCCAGCTCCTGAATCTAAGATGGCTTTCGTGGTGTAGCCCTGATGGGTTATCGGAAGATAAGTGTTACCTTCCTCTCCTTCACTTACATCTCCAATCTTTTCTACAGGTATCTCTGGTACCTTCTTTTGTGATCCTATTTGTGAGGGAGTTGTAGCAAGCTCGGGGAATTGATTTGCTACATGCTTCCACAATTCTGGTTTTACCTTCAATAACTCCTCTAGAGTGAGATTACATTGTACTTTAATGTTCTTGATCACTTCCGTGTTTCTAGGGATTACTGATTCTTCATTCCTCACTATTATGGTGGGTGCTCTCATACTAATAGACTTTGCTTCCCAAGGTCCTGTGAACTGAGGTAATTCTTGTAACGAATTAGACTCAAATCTGGTGTTTTCACTCAGTTGTTCTTCCTCTACACCATCGTAAATAGAGGGAATGTCTTGGGGAAATTGTTCCTGCAAGTCATCTATTTCTTGAATAGGAGGATGGGTTCCTTGTTCCTTTCTCCACTTCTCTTCTTGTATTTCTCTCAAAAATTCATGTGAATATTTATGTATGGAAGATAGGTTGTCTTGATTTTCTGTATTGGGTACTTGAGACAGGGATGGTGCATTATTTTCCTGTGTCTCTGGGACAATAGGGTTCCTGTGCTGATCTTTTTTCTCTTTGCTTTCAATCAAGTATTCTAGCCTCTCCATGAGTCCTTGAAAGTGTAATTCCGGTTTTGCCCTGTTATTCCAATTAAGATATCTAGAGGCTTCGAACAAAGCTTGTGCTAATTCTACCATGCAAAGTTTAGTTCTCTCAATTTCTAGATCAGCTCGAGGGTAGTTTTTGCTCATTTCAGCTACCTGAGGTCCCTCTTTTAATCTGGCCTGATATGCACGAAACATCATGTCTAGGTTTTCTGGTATGGGTTTCGCTAAAACTGATCCTGATTTCTGAGCTGGATTCTCTTGACTCAATTCCTGTGAAGTCAATTCTAGGATTTTGGCTCTAGATTCCTTCAAACTTCCTTCCAACTCACTTATCTTTTTACTCCATTTTCTCTTTATCCTTTCTCTAGAATCTTTCCAAGATTTTGTCTTTTTACTGCTAGATTCTGCAACTTCACTACTTCCGACTACTTTCTCCTGATTAAGCTGTTGGTTCTGTAAGAGCGCCTGGGCTCTTGTGATAGCTTGGATAGGCACGTATGTAGGGTTGGATCCATCTGCGTTATTTACAATACCTATCACGTTGATCGGTGTCACATTCGAAGCATTAACTGGATTCTTAGGACAATCTTTGATTATGTGCTCTTTGCCACAATCAGCACAAAAGCCTTGTATGTTATAGTACTGTGATTGCCCTGCTATTGAAGGATGTGGACAATCCTTTATGAAATGATCTCCTTGGCACCTAAAGCATGGTCCTCTAGGGCCCTGTGGTCTTTGTTGTCTCAATTGGGGTCGTGGATTTGGGTTTGTGTACATCACATGAGCGTAGTCGGGCTCCCAACTAGGTTCCACTGGTGGACTATCATAATGATATGTTTCTACGTGTTCTGGTGACTCTGTGTAATATGCGGGTGGACTATCTACATGAGTGGAGTCAAAACTGTTCGAATTCGGGTCACTCTCTGTGATCAAAGGTGAAGAAGGCACTAAGGCCCTACTTAGGTTCTCTTCTGCAGCAGCGTATTTGACTGAGATGACATTCGCTGGTGGGGGTGGCTGCTGAGCTAAGACAGGTTGAGGTCTCTGTTGAGCCTGGTATGGGTAGTTCTGAGGAGGCCTATAGTAATAAGGCTGAGCATTGTATTGGCCTTGATACCTACCTGGTTGTGGGTATGCTTGCGGGTAGTTCTGTCTCACGGTTTGTTTGTTGTATGGGCAGTCCTGAGCCGTGTGATTCGTGTATCTTCTCTCAATTGTACAGTATTGGCCACTAGGGTTGGCTTGTGGTTGTGGTGCATTGGGACACACATTTGCCATATGGTCACCACCACAGGTGTAACAACGCTTGTTTGTTAGCACCCTAGGTTTACTAGAAACTCCTAGTTTCTGAGCCACTTTTTCTGCTAGGTCTTCTATTGAGCTAGACAATTTTGTGGATGCTAGAGATGAACAGCCTGAGTCCTTATAGACCTTTGAGAGTTCCAACTCATCTCCTAAGTTGTCCTCAATGTCTATACAAATTCTTACACATTGCTCTAGCGTTCTGGGTTCTTTTAGGTACACGTAGGAGCGTAGTTTGAAGCTCAACAAGCCATCTAAGAACAATGACACTTGCTTGGCTTGTGAGGGTAGCTCTTGCATTGGACATCGTTCAACATATTGTCTAAACCTACGTCCTGCCAGTCTTACTGTTTCCTGAGGGGTCTGTTTAAAGCTATGAGTCAGCGAAGACGTGTCATGTCTAATCCCACTTTTAGAGAATTCGGTGATGAATGACTCTAAAAAGTGATGGATGTCTCTAAATTGCCTTTGTTGCAAAGGTTGGAACCAAGTTAAAGCGGTATTCTTTAATGTTAGTCCAAATGCGTTGTATTGCGTGAACATGTCTTCAACTTGTTCGGCTCTTAGTACTTGCTTGAATTCTGCGACGTGGTCATAGGGATCTCCTGTCCCATCAAAGTAATTCTTCATGGATTTCACTAATTGAGTGGGTCTTAATATTCTTGCGTGTTCACGTGGTCTGGGTAGAGGAAAATCATCTCTACCACCTGGTATTCCACCATCTCTTTGTCTATCCACTCTATTAGTGTCCGTGGTTGTTCTATCTCTCCCCATGGGATGATTAAAGCTTACTTCTGGTCTCTCTTTATTTCCCTCTCTTTGATTTCCATGGGCTGAGGATGTTCCTGCCCCTTGTTGACTTGTATGCATGTTCGTTCTAGATGGAAGGAATACCAATTAACCTCTCCATGTGTATGTGTTTTTAGCGCGGTCAGGTACCACAAAGACTCTTTCTGAAGTCTCATCCAGGTATACAACCTTTCTAGGTGTATCCGGGTCCTTGAACTCGTATATAGTGATGATACCTACCTCACTAAGTAGTTATGTCTTGTATCTCCAAAAGGCTTCATCATTTTCTTTATTTACAAACAACTCTATGCTTCTGTTGTCCTGAGGGATCCAATCCGGGATTAGTACTCGTGTCAGTACAGATTTCCTCTAGGTGTTCTAGGCTCTTCTAATGGTTCTTTTCCTTGAGATTTTGCTTCCGTCTCTGGTTGAATCACGCCAAACTCATTGGTATTGTTTGGCTGCGTACTTAATATGTACATCGTTCCTTCCTTGTCTATGTACGCGTCTCTCTCGAATTTCACCACTGGATGTTCCAATCCAATGGGTTGATCGGGGTTGTGCATTTGCACCACTTGCCTTCGCAAACCATCCTCATAGATGCGAGCACCTAATCGGTTAGTTCGGAGAAACTCTAGTTGCGTTCTATAGGGTCCTTCTAGTTTTTCTAAATAGGCTACATTCGACCCTCCTTCTGGTCTATCTGTGCTAAATGCCATTTCTGATTCACTAGTATCTGAGCTCTCATAGGGATAACTAGTGTTCAATTGTTGAGCCCACGATCGTGCAGTAGTTCTTACACTTGCCTCTGATGATCTAAGGCTTCGCCGGTCTGACTTGCCTATATGTTTGCCCGATCTAAGGTTCATTAATTTTCTTCCTTGCACACTCAATACACGCTTAGATCGTCAATGATTCTTTGTGATTACTTTCTTGATTCTTTTTAAGTTTCTTTAGATTCTTGTCTTAATGTATGCGTCAGGAATTCGACTTTCCGTTATAATTTTGAGTTCTCGTTCCGTCAGACTTATGTTCTTTCCTTTAGGTTTTCGAGTCACACACCTTTATCTTTAGTCTTGGACTTGACAAATTTAATTCTCTTGAACTTGAGGCGTTCCTATCGTTGTTAATCCACAATACTACCATTTATCCTAAGCTAAAAATTGACTGAGGGGGTTGAGTAATCTTCCAACCTCAAGTCAGCTTTTCTGGTTGCTCTGATGCCCAAGAAGCCGTGCTTCCCAAGCTTTATGCCCTTCACTACCTTGCCTTGGTTGCCCTCGATTGCCCTTGCTAGACCTGGAAAAATCCAATATTAGACCAATTCACAGTTGGATGATCAAGCACTTGAGTATATGCACCTTTTAAGTCCCTTCCCTTTTGCCCAACTTTTCAATGTTTGCCCCCTGGCTTTCTAATCCCAAACTAGGTCAACCTCAAAATACCTTATCTAAAAATAGACGTAGAGAGCTTTCTAACGAGCTATTAAGCTCAAAAAACGGACTTCGGATGAAAAAGTTATGACCGTTCAGGCCCTGGGGGGGTAAAAACTCACAAACAGGTTTTTCTCCAAATATGAGATAAGGGGTCTCCTATGAGTCTAATCACCCAAAAATTTCCCAAAAATAGCCCCAAAATTGGCCAAAAAATGAAACCCTAAAATTTGCGATGGGGATGCACAATCGCGATGGTCTGAGATGATCGCGATGGTCTGGGACCGTCGCGATGGCGTGAGGGTGAACAATCGCGATGGCGTGATGCGCGAACCGTCGCGATGGTCTGAAGTGAACCATCGCGATGGCGTGATGGTGAACAATCGCGATGGCGTGAGTGTGAACCGTCGCGATGGCTCGATCAGGCGGACAATCGCGATGGCGTCAGTCAACGGTCAACGTGAACAATCGTGATGGTCCAAAGTGAACCGTCGCGATGGTCACAGATGCGATGGCTTGAGCCAATCGCGATGGTCCGAATTTTTGAAGTGTCGCGATGGTGTGAGGGTGTCGTTGCGATGGTCCAAAAAATGAACCGTCGCGATGGTCTAGCTTGCCACGTGGCACCGTCGGCACGATGGCGTGAGCCAATCGCGATGGTGTGGGGTCAACCGAACAGTCGCGATGGTCCGCGAACCGTCGCGATGGTCCAAATGAACCGTCACGATGGCGTGAGACCGTCGCGATGGTCCAGCCGAGCCGTCGCGATGGCGTGAGCCAATCGCGATGGTGTGACACAATCGCGATGGTCTGAGACCGTCGCGATGGTCCACCAAAGTATGATTTTTTGCAATGCAAGTATGGATTCCTAGAGGCGCAAGTGTGCTCTACACGCTGGTGTGGTCGCCTTCTTCAAATTCTGAACTTTGCAGACCATCGCGATGGTCTGACCCAGTCGGAAATTTCTGACAGAAACTGAAAATTTTACCTTTTCCAAGCTTTCCTGATGCACTGGAGCTCTGTACCTGCAAGAAAACTCAAGAAAGCCAAAGCACACACAAGCACAAAAGCTCTCTCTCACTCTCTCGCATGCACAAATGAGGGGAAATGAGGAGAATGGGTGGATATGGTGAATTTTCTGATTTTTTTGGAGATGAAGATGATGATGCGGTGATGAAGATGGAGTGTGGGGGAGGTGAAAAACAACAAAAACTAAGTAAAAACAACAACAAAAACTGAAATTTTTACCTTCCAACGCCACTTCTTGCTATACTTTTACCATCACACATTCGTCCTAGACTCGATCCCCGGCAACGGCGCCAAATTTGGTGTTGCTCTAGCACAATGGTGAGAACCACGTTAAGAAGCTCCACCTCCTTAATGTCAATCCGCGGAAGAGATAGGAGTGATATGAAGATCGTGAATGTGAGATGAAGTGAGAGTGAAGGTGAGAAGCATAGAAATGCACACACACACTACGAAGAGACAAGCAAGACACAATGGAAGGTGAGAAATCAACTCTATTACTCAAGAACACTATTACAAGCTCAAAATAGCTCTAAGCTCACACTCGCTAACACTAACCAACCTCAAAAATGAGCTCTCTAGCTCTTTTTATTGTTTTTTAACTAGTTTTGACCGGTTTCACATCTAGTGACCGGCATAGTTAAAAATTAGGTCCTAGATGCTATTTGGAAGGGTAAACAGTATCTAAAAATAACAAAAATTGGTACGCGCATTCTACCTAAGCTCCTCAAGCTCGAGGACTCCTCGGCTTGTACAAAATGGAGCTATGGATTACAAAATGGGGTTTTCTATGTTACATATGTTACAATAGTGATAAAAATCACTGTTGGAGGTTTTTGGAAAGTATTTGAAAACATAATTCTTTGAAAAACGATTCGACTGGCTCCCTGCTCCGTCGTTACATGCTTCCGTGTCGTCTGTGCCTCTGGCTGCTTCCAACAGTGCAGGAAGAAGAATGGGTGTTTACTACTGTTTGCAATTTTGACCCATCTTCTCAGAGCAGTGCATATCTGTAGTAGACTCAAATGTTTGGTACTTTGAAAATGGGGCAACCAAACATATTACCTAGCAGCACAGTTTTTTCTCTTCACTCGAGCCTGCCCCTACATGGAATACTGTTACATGCGACAACAACTCATCTTATCCTATTATGGGAGTTGGTACGATCATTTTGACTACTACTGATGGTAGTTCTTTCACTTTTTCAGATGCTTTGTTTGTGCCAGGGACCAAGAAAGATCTGTTATCAGTTTCTGCATTAGCCAAGATTGGCTTGGTTATGAAATTTGTTGATGACAAGTGTACAGTTCATGACCTATCAAATGGCGATGTGATTATTGCTTCTGGCATTTTATGTCGTGGGTTGTATAAGCTCATAGACTATGAAAGATCTGTAAATGATTCGGCATGTGCAGTACATGATTCTCAGGCTATGTCAGATGCAAAGCTTTGGCATGCACGCTTTGGCCATCTGAATTTTGCTAGTTTGCTACGCTTGTAGAAATCTAAAATGGTGTCCTCTTTGCCCAAACTTGAGGCATCTAGAAAACATGTTTATGAAGGTTGTATTTTGGGCAAAATGCAGTGTTCATCATTTCCAAAAGATGGTTCAGTTCGGGCTACTCAGAAATTGCAGCTTCTACATAGTGATGTATGTGGTCCTATGCAGACACCTTCTTTTGGAAACTATCTTTACTTTGTGACTTTCATTGATGATTTTTCTAGGCATGCATGGGTATATCCATTGAAGGCAAAGTCTGAAGTGTTCATGTGCTTCAAACAGTTTTTGGTTTTGGTTGAAAATCTGTCAGCATGTAAAATGGGCACCCTCCGTTCTAATCGAGGGGGGGAATATATGTCTTCTGATTTTAATGCATTTTTGGCTGAATGTGGGATAAAACACCAATGTACTGCCATATACACCTCAAAAGAATGGAGTTGCTGAACAAAAGAACAGGTCACTCATGGAGATGGCAAGGTGTATGGTCAAGACTCAGGCTTTACCACATAGTTTCTGGGTTGAGGTTGTCATGCGTGCAGCATATGTACTTAACAGGTGTCCCACTAAAGCGTTGTAGTCTATCACTCCATATGAGGCTTGGCATGACTGCAAACCATCTGTTGCTCATCTACATGTTTTTGGTTGTTTGGCATATGCATTAGTGCCCGAACAACATCGCAAAAAATTGGATGATAAAGCAGTAAAATGTATTTTTGTTGGGTACAGTTCTGAAAGTAAAGGATATCGTCTGTATCATCCACAAACTAAATGCATTCTAGTTAGCAGTGATGTTGTTTTTGTGGAAGATGCGATTCAGCCATTGCTTTCATGTATTAAGGAGACATCTGTTAGCTCCAAAGACATGTATGATACTTTGTTGCCTCTTTTTACAGTGGGACAATCCAGTGTTGGTCCTAATGAGGCGAATTCTCAGCCTTTGCAGGTTTCATGTGATGATGGAGATCATTCCATTTCTAATGCAGATTTACATGATGCACTTATTGATGAGAGAGCTGATATTGAGCAGGCAAGAACTATGCCAAAATGGCTCGTGCACACCTTGCATGACAACAAATTAGATGCACCTCTGTCATATCGTACTCGATTAGGCTCTCATAGTGCCTCTTTTGCATCAGATTGCTATGCTATGGCTGCGTCTAGTCTCTGTGATGAGATTGAGCCTGTTTTGTTTGATGAAGCACAAAATTTAGAAAATTGGATGGCTGATATGCAATTTGAATATGATGCTATAATCAAGAATGGTACTTGGTCTCTATGTGACTTGCCTCTTGGCAAGAAGGCCATTGGCACTAAGTGGGTATACAAGCTGAAGCGTAAACCTGACGATACAATTGATAGGTATAAAGCTAGGCCTATTGCAAAGGGTTATGCGTAGGAAAGAGGCATTGATTTTGATGAAACCTTTGCACCTACATGCCGTATGACTATTGTTCGGAGCATCTGTGCACTTGCAGCTCATCATGCTTGGAATGTACATCAGTTGGACATTAAAACAACATTTCTGAATGGTGACTTGCATGAAGAAGTGTATGTTTTTCAGCCCCATTGCTTTATGCAGAAAGGGCATGAAAACCAGGTTTGCAGGTTAAAGAAGGCATTATATGGTTTAAAGCAAGCACCTTATATGTTAAGCGTGCTAATGATGTACTTCTGTTCATTGTGGTTTATGTTGATGACATGCTGCTCAGTGGTCCTCATGAGGGGCATATTGCTGATTTCAAGGCTGATTTGCATGCCTCATTTGAGATGTCTAATTTGGGGCATTTGCATCACTATTTGGGCATTCAGTTTATGCACGTTTATGGTGGAATGGCTTTGTGTCAAATGAAATATATTAACACATTATTGCAGCGTTTTGGCCTTGGAGACTGTAAAACTATTGCCACTCCTATGGAAATAGGTTTACGACTGAGTCTTCATGATGCTGGAGATGCATTTGATGCTGTTGTCTATCAGCAGGCTGTTGGATGCTTGATTTATTTATACATTACTCAGCCAGATATTCAGTTTGCTGTCTCAAAGATGAGCAGGTTTATGCATTGCCCAGGAGTCAAGCATTGGCAGGCGGTTAAGCACATCTTTCGCTACTTGAGTGGTACTCGGCTACTTGGTTTGTTTTATCCCAAGGGGGGATCACTACCGCCAGATTTGCATGCTTTTTCTGACTCTGATTGGGCTGGTTGCTATGGCACTCGTGTGTCCACTAGTGGCTTTTGCTTCATGCTTGGTAGGTCATGTATATCTTGGTTGAGCAAGAAGAAGCGTACTGTGGCCACTTCCAGTTGTGAGGCTGAGTATAGGGCATCTTTCACAACGACTGCTGAGTGTGTGTGGCTCAGACGCCTTATGGCCGATTTGGGTGTTGGTCAGTCTTCTACCATCGCCATCTTCACTGACAGTGAGAGCGCATTGGCAGTTGCGAGGAACCCTGTGTTCCATGCTCGCACTAAGCACATTGAGGTGCATTATCACTATGTCAAGGAGAGGTTCTCTGCTGTGGAGATCAGCTTGGCATATGTGCCCACACAGGAGAACATTGCAGACCTTTTCACGAAGGCTCTGCCTAGGGAGAAGTTTGAAGCTTTCTGCAAAGCTTTGGGCTTACTTCCTTTTGTGGAGTGATTTCCACATAGCTTGGCACTTCCTTATACATGAGTGCCTGCTCCTTGTTCCACATCACTCCCAGGGGGGATTTGTTGATATATTTAGGTAGTGATGTGTGTGAACACTCTAGGACCGCAAGGGCACTTTTTTCCCTCTTTAAGAGGTTTTTTTCCCCCGGCTTGTATATACGCCTATTGCCCTAAAAGGGCTACTTATCTCTGTACATTCTCTAGTAATACATTCAATATTGTGTGTTGTGCTCGAAGCTTCTTCTCCTTCCTTGTGTTGTTCGCGTGCTTCCGCAGATGTCTATCTCCAACAAACGTTTGGGAATAGAGATTAAGAATCCATTTTTATTTTATTATGAAAATCTTAGTAACATAAAATTAGCAAGGTCTCTATCTTACATGCGAAAATAAACAAAGGTACTTTATGATTTTATGAGCGAGAAGACAATGATCTTGTTTATGTGAAGAATACGGTTGCATGGACATTCACTTGTGGCATTTAATATGTACATATGCTACAAAGATATGTTATATAAGAAATTCATATATATATTAGAAGTGATGGTATAACTTATGTTGCTAGCTGTCTCACTAATATATTTCAGGGTTCTTTTATGCACTTTGTTTTATATGTTGCAACATCTTCTTATATTGTTCTCTCTCACTAAGATCTTTCCGGGTTCTCTTATGTACTTTGTTTTATACATTGGAAGATCTTCTTACGTTGTTTTGTACATATTCTTCTGTAAAAACCCTTTCTTCTTGCCTCCATTTTTGTGTACTGCACTCTTATCGTTTCTTAATTTATCCGTCTGGAAGGGCTCTCTACTCTCCTTCCGTTCACTCGACATTTTACAACCGCCATCGCCACCACATTTTACAATCATCATGAGCGTCACCGCCACAATATGATTTGTTCCTTTAGGGATGAAGTACTTTCGAAATTCCAACATTCAAGCCAAGATCTACTTACAAATTGTTTCATGGTTTTCTTATTGAAGAGCACGATCAAGTGTACATGAAAAAGTCCCCTTTGAAGTCAAATATGTCTTTCCAATGCTTACTTGACATACTCTATGTTTGAAATCCTTCATTGAAAGATACAATCAAGTGTAAGATAAGCTATTCATTGCTTAAACATTACTTGAATAATTGGTATGGAAACCACGCAAAACAAGTCAAAGCCATGCTTCATTACATGTATACTTTGTTATATGTAGGTAATATCCTACGTTGGCATGATACGTTTTTTTTTCCATATGCAACAAAAAAAAATATCAAGAAGAAATTGTGAAATTGTCAAAGTAGGGCCGATTCAGGAGGGTACTATCACGAAATATCATTTTAACCTCATCTGAAATCTCTTGTATATCATTCATGTTCTTCATTTTGAGGTTCCTTGGACTCTTGGATTTCTTCGGTGAAATTCGAAACATCAAGATCTAGAAGGGCATAATTACTATGAGAGCATTATCTTCAACTTGCGTTTTTTATTAATGAATGTTGTTCATTGTTATCTAGAATAGACATTCCGTAAAATAGCTCACCAACGAAGGTGGCTTTTAGTGTTCACTATAATAAGGCTCTCTTTGGTGACACTTGCAAAACTTGTGCATAAAAGAATGACTAGATCTCTAAGGAATGTGCTTCATGTTCATAAGACATCTGTGCCTTCAATTCCTATGTTGTATTCAATGGAGCTAGTACATAGAAAGAGGTTGTAATCAAACCTTTTGGACATTGCATCAAATAAGTAATTTGGTTGAAAGAGATTCACTTTATTGAATCTTAAATAGGTACTTGCAATCTCGCATATGCCTTCTACATGATCTGGTTTATGGTTTCGAATACTTCATTTTTTTTTTAATATAAAGGAAGTTCGGCAGTAGCTTACTCTCCCGGACTTGAATTAAATAAAGAAAAGTACAAGAGAAGGGGACTAGTGCCCACGGGATCCCCCAAATCCCACAAAGCAAGGGAAGCTTTTACGAAGCTTAGATGGCATTACAAAGAAAGTTAATCACCCTCTCATCACCCTCATGAGGGGCCCACTTGGGTTTAAGCTTGTTATTGATCAAAAGGAGTACTTGATGATGCCTGAAGGGGGGGGATTTCTTACAGTTAACAATCCTTTTACCAAGGAGGAACAATGATTTCTCAATTGACCACTCTTTGGGGGAGTCACCGAAGTTGAAAGCACATCTTTCCCACCAGATTTTCCATAGGACCTCCCCTCTGATGGCGTTCCAGAGAGTCATGGAGCAGCCGATCGCTTCTCCTAGCAGGGCTTGCTGCCAACTGAGAGGTTTCTGAAGTCTAATTTTCTTTCCAACCGTCTGCCAGAGTCTGTTGGAGTTAGGGCAGGTAAAGAAGATGTGTGAAACATTGTTGGAACTGAAGGACTCACAAGGCAAGGAAGCTTACGAAGGGAGTCAGAGAGAAGAGAAAGCACAAGCAGACAGGGTAGTCAACGACGATCTGGCAAGTAGGCCAATATTTTTTCAGGACACTAAAGCATATCGAAGAGGTGGACACACAAGGAGAAGGATCAAGTAGGGAGCTCAAAGATATGTATGTCAAATCGTTAGAAGAAATCCCTACAACAATAGTGATTTTCATCACTAAAAGCCATTGTAGATACCATTTCATATTTTTGTAGCTCGATTTTGTGCAAGCCAAGGAGTCCTTGAGCTTGAGGAGCATTCGAAGTAGCTACCTACCTATTTTCATAATTTTTAGACTTCGTTTGAGTCTTCAAATAGGCCCTAGAACCTAGTTTTTAACTAGGCCGGACACTAGGTCTGGACACGGCCAAAACCTAGTCAAAAACTATAAATAGAGCTAGAGAGCTCATTTTTGGGGTTAGCTTGTAATTGATTTGAACTTGTAAGAGCTTTTTGAAAGTAATCTAAGAACTCCATTGCTTCTCACTCTTTGTCTTACCGTGTGTGCGCATGTGTGTGTATGTGTGTGCATGTTAGTGTGCTTCTCACTCACGCACTTGTGCCGTCACTTGCTCGAGGTCATCATACCATCCTCACATCTTCCCGGATTGACATTAAAGGAGGTGCTACTCATCACTGAGCTACACCAAATTTTGGCGCCCTTGCCGGGGATCGAGCTTTGAGGACGAGCGTGTGATGGTAAGACGTAGATTTGAGACGTTGGCGTTGTAGGTAATTTCTTTACTTTTCTTATTTTTCTCTTTCTTACCATACCACCATCATCACCGTCATCATCCTCACCATATCCGATCTCCATCTCCATCATCGTGAAAAAAAAATTCAGTTTTTTGATCATATCACCTTCTCTATCTCATTTCCCTCATTCCACTTGTGAGAGAGAGCGAGAGAGCGAATTGTGTGCTGTGTCTTTGCATGTTTTTTGAGCACTCTTGCAGGTACAGCTGTATCATCCCCTCCAGCACGCTGAGTAGGTACGGACATGCTCGAAACTGTCTCTGTGTCGCAGACCTCTGTCGATCACGATCGACAGAAAAATCGCCCATTTGGTAAAACAAAGTGCACCACCATAATCTACATGATGAGCATATTCTAAATCACTAAAAAAAGTTAAAAAATTCTGTGTTTCTCTGTCAATCGCGACCGACACCATCGATCGCGATCGACAGCCACGATCGACAACATCCGTCAATCGCGACCGACAGACCCTGTCAATCGCGACCGACAGACCTGTCAATCGCGACCGACAGACCTGTCAATCGCGACCGACAGACTTGTCGATCACGACCGACAGACCTCACGACCGACTGACTTCCACGTAGGATTCAGTCAATCGCGATTGACACTGTCGATCGTGATCGACTGAAAATTCACGATTGACACCAAAATTCGCATTGCCACGTGTCCATCGCGACGGTCACATCCCCGATTGACTAAAATCAATGTGAAAATCCCAGAAAAAGTGTCGATCGCGATTGACAGGACCCACGATTGACTCTGTCGATCGCGATTGACGTGTCGATCGTGATTGACGTGTCGATCGCGACCGACAGGCCCCGACGGACACCTCTGTCAATCGCGATTGACAGACCTGTCGATCGCGATTTGATGGAGAGTGTTAATCTCCAAAAGAACAAGTTAACCTTGAAGTTAGATCACCTCTATATCAAGGTTAACCTTAGACTCCACCAAACTTAGAGATCATCCACCAAATTATCAGAAATATTGAAAGTTCTGGAAAAACCGACTTCTCAGAAAAGTCTGCTGCAGATTAGTCACTCATTGACTAATCAATTCTGTAAAGTTTTTGATAAAACTTTGCACAACACATCGCCTTGAGGTTGCGCAACTTTGCCAAGTTAAATCTCTCAAAAAGATTAAGTACACACTGAGAAATGTGTGAAACACTTTACCTATGTCTGAAAGTGCTTCTCTGCAATGGCGACTTTGACACCTGCAACTTCTTAGTTTTGGTTCTCCCAGCTCTGAACCCGTTTGATCAAGATCTTTTAGCCATAGATGGCTTACCTTCCAACTTAGATTTTAAGCCCTCATTTGTGTAAAACTTTACACTGTGGACTGAGTAATGATCATTTCATTGAAGATGAAATGTGCGCCAGATTCTTCGACTCTTAGAACAATCTTACATATGAATGTTCCTAACCAAAATTCTCTCAGCCTGATTACAATTAACCTCTCAAATTTTAGCCATAGATAGATTAGCTATGGACTTAGACACGTGCAGAAGGATTTCTCAAAAGATTAAACACAGAAGGAGCAGACTGCTAAACATCGGGCGCAAGTTTTTCGATTTCTTCAGAAAATTTACATACAAGTGAGGATGGATAATTCACTCTCTTCAAATGTGTCTAATGACACTAGTTTCTCTCTCCCTATTCTCTAATCTTCTTCTGCTCTACTTGCCCGACATTTTCCATCATATTTATAGATGAATATATACAAGTGTATGACTAGACAAAGGTATAAGTCAGCTAATGTACATATGTGTACATGTCTTTGGATTTTCTGAACATGTCCTTCCTTCAACCATCTGACTTTGTTTTCTTCTTGACTCCTTGACTTCATTCCTCCATAATTCTTCAATTGATGATTGTCATGCACCAACAGCTCCCCCTCAATCATTAATTGAGGTTCTTCTCTATCTTCTTTACTCCAGCCATATCCTTGAATCTTTGTAGTTTTGGTCCATCTAGACTTTTTGTCATCATATCTGCAACTTGATCTTTTGTGGGAGTGTGTATGACTTCAATCTCTTTCTCAATGACCTTCTCTCTCAAGAAATGATACTGTATTTCAATATGCTTAGTTCTAGCATGAAATACAGGATTAGCTGCCAAGTATAATGAACTCATATTGTCTCCACAAATAATAGGAGTACTCTGAATCACATCAAAAACTTTCAAAAGTGTCTTTAGCCATATTACCTCCTTTGCAGCTTCCACCATACCTTTATATTCTGCCTCTGTAGATGACAAAGCAACTGTATGTTGCTTCTTGGAACACCATGAAATCAATTTGTCTCCTACATAGCACAAGTATCCATGTGTTGATCTTCTATCATCCACATTACCTGCCCAATCTGCATCACTATATATCTTGATTCTTGTATCTGAAGTAAACCCATAGTACAACCCTTCTTTGAGTGTACCCTTGATGTACCTAAGTACTCTTTGTCCTGCAATCCAATGTTCCTTTCTAGGACAATGCATGAATTGTGAAAGCACACCAACTGCATATGACAAGTCAGGCCTTGTCAATGTAGCATAAATCAAGCTACCAACCAAACTTTGATAGAGTTTCATATCTCTGAACTCTTCTCCTCCAAACCTAGACAATTTATGGTTCACTTCCAAAGGTGTAGGTGCAACCCTGCAATCTTCCATTTTAAATTTGGTTAGCAAATTTTTAAGATACCTTTCTTGGGTCACATATACTCCATGTTGAGTATAAGTGATCTCCATTCCCAAGAAGAATGATAGATTCCCCAAATCACTGATTTTGAACTCTTTCTCCATCTACTTTTTGATCATTTGTATCCCCTTATCATCTGTTCCTGTAAGTATTATGTCATCAACATAAATACACACATAAATGAACCCATCTTCACTTGCTTTGACTAGCAAGCTACTATCTGCCTTTGATGCTTGAAAACCAAGATCATTCAAGAATTTCACAAGCCTATAATTCCAAGCCCTTGGGGCTTGCTTCAACCCATACAAAGCTCTTTTGAGCTTACACACATAATTTGGACTCACTTGATCTTTGAACCCATCTGGTTGCTCCATGTAGACTTCATCTGAAATGTAACCATTTAAGAAAGCATTTTTAACATCTAATTGAGACAACTTCCAACCTTTACAAGCAGCAATTGCAATGAGTGTCCTGATGGTTGTCATCTTTGCCACAGGACTATATGTCTCATCATAGTCCACTCCATATGTCTGTGCATACCCTTTCACAACAAGTCTAGCTTTATACCTAGACACACTTCCATCTGCAAATCTTTTAGTTTTGTAAACCCACTTACATCCAATGATCTTCTGACTATTAGGTTTAGGAACCAAATCCCATGTTTGATTCTCTATCAATGCATCATACTCCTCTTGCATAGCATCTTCCCAATTCTTCTTCCCTTTGGCTTCTTCATATGTAGAAGGGTCTTCATCTGCTTTTACCAAATAAGCATAATCTTTAGTAGTCAAGAATGAAGTGTCATAGCTATACCTTGTAGGTTGCCATTTGTGCCTAGATGATCTCCTAACTTCTGCACTTCTTGAGGTCTCTGGTTCATCACATTCTGGATCAAACCTTGGCCTCTCTTCAACTTCAATCTGCACTTCATTACTCTCACTTTCATCAAGTAATTGAACCTTTGCTTTACCTTTCCTTTGTTCCACTACTTCTTCATCATCTGCATGTACATTATATTTACCTGCATACCAAGTACCTTGCTCATCAAATGTAACATCCTTGGATACAATAAATTGCTTTGTGGATGGACTCCACAACCTGTATCCCATTTGCTTATCATCATAACCAATGAATACATACTTCTCTGCCTTAGGCTCCAACTTATGCCTCAATTGAGATGGCACATATGCATATGCCAAGCATCCAAATATTCTGCAATGATCCAAGGTAGGTTTCTTACCCCACCAAGCTTCATATGGTGTCATACCCTGCAAAGCTTTACAAGGCAATCTATTAACCAAATATGTAGCTGTATTAATAGCCTCAGCCCACAAATAATTTGGGCAATTCTTCTCTTTCATCATGGACCTTGCAAACTCAACAAGAGTCCTATTTCTTCTTTCTGCTACCCCATTTTGTTGAGGAGAGTACCTGCAAGTAACTTCTCTCTTTATACCTGCATTCCACAAATAATCATTGAACTCATTTGAAAAATACTCTCCCCCTCCATCTGACCTTAGTCTCTTCAATTTTTGACCTGTAATCCTTTCTGCATATGCATGATAGTGTTTAAATGTATTAAACACTTCTGACTTTTCCTTAATCACATAAATTGTGATCCACCTGGTAGCATCATCAACATATATGACATAATATCTTGAACCATTTATACTAAAGTCCTTTGAAGGACCCCACACATCTGTATGCACCAATTCAAGTCTTTCTGAATACATAAACCCATGCTTGGAGTAGGATTGCTTATGAGCCTTACCTAACTGACATGCCTCACATCTGTATGTCATGTGTTGACCTGCAATGTTAGGCATTCCAAGCACTGAATCATTGTTAATCATTTCTTTGATACCTCTTTCATTAAAGTGTCCAAGTCTTTTGTGCCAAAGATCCAATTCTGACACCTTCTGCTCTCCATATGTGAACATAGCATGTCCAACATTTCCTTGTACCTTCAATGTGAAGAGCCTTCCTTCTTTCTTTCCTGCAATAACTTGTTTATACCCTTGACTAGGGTCTTCCACATAAACTCCATCATTTGTGAACCTTACCTCATAACCTTTTTCCACAATTTGACCTACACTGATCAAATTCTTTGGAATTGTGGGAACATAAAGTACCTTACTCAGAAGAGTGCTCCCATCCTTAGCCTTGACTGAACCAATTGACTTTACCTTATGCTTTGTATTATCACCTGTCTGTACTGTATGATTGATTGCATTATGATCTAGGTCAGTCATCAAAGCAATATTTCCACTCAAATGATTACTACATCCTGAATCAATATAAAACACTCTCATGTCCTCATGTGAAGTTTCACATGTATTCATAATGAGAGTTGAATCCTCCTTTTGATCTGATGCATAGTTGTAGTAGGTGCTATTATAGGATTGATTTTGGAAGCTTCTTCCTCCACCTCTTCCAAAAGAATTCCTACCACCTCTACCTCTGAAGTTTCCTCTCTGAAATCTACCTCCTCTTCCTCTTTGATTAAAGTTCTGATAATTACCATTGTTTTGATTATTATGCCAACAATCATGAGATAGATGATTGGTCTTACCACATATCCAACAAGCTCTTACATTCTCTTTGTTGTTTCTGCCTCTTCCTCTACTTCTGCCATTTCCTCTTCCTCTCATGAAGTTTGCTTGGTTTGAAGTACCTTCTTCTTCACCTGATTGTTGCTTTCCTTTGTTGGCTTTCTTCTTGTCTTTAGAATACATTGCATGACCTGCACTCTTATCAACATCTCCTTTGATATCATTCTCAAAAGTTAGCATATGACCTAACAATTGATTCAAATCAGGAGTAAAGTGATCTAATGAAAGTTCTGTAGATAAAATGAAAGGCTTCCATTTCTCATCTCCTCTTAGTCCTGTGAGTATTTGTCTTACCAATTTGTCTTCTTCAATATCTTCATCCACTGCACCTAAAGAATCTGCAATGTCCTTCATCTTTGTCACATAATCAGAGATTGATTGTGAGGCCTTCTTCTTGAAGGTAGTAAACTCTGCCCATAGTGAAGCCTTCCTTGATTTGGTTGTATTTTGGAAATGCTCTTCCAAAGCATTCCAAATGTCACAAGCACTTTCAAGTCCTCTAATGTGAGGAAGCAAATAGTCATTGACTGCCATGTAGATGATGCTTCTTGCTTGAGCATCCTTCTTCATCCAATTCTTCAAATCTGCAAGCTCCTCCCTAGTTGGAACACTAGGATCTCTGAATTCTGGCTTTTCTTCATCTCCTGTGATATATCCTATCAAATCTTTGCTCATAAGATGAGCTTCCATCCTCATAGACCATGCAGGATAGTTCTCTCTATCCAACTTCTCAATTTGGAGACTATCTCCCATCTTTACTTCACCTGTAGCTTCAAATCTTTAACCTTTACAGATAATGAATGTACCTTTACTTCGAATGTTGCTCCTTCTGATCCTTTTGATACTCTTTGTATGTCTTCCTTTAATCTTTCTTCACACTTTGACCTTTTGCACCTTCGAAATGTAAAGTTTTGTATTTCTGCAATAGTCGAAGTCTCCTTCACTTCAATTTTGACACAACCTGCTCTGATACCACTGATGGAGAGTGTTAATCTCCAAAAGAACAAGTTAACCTTGAAGTTAGATCACCTCTATATCAAGGTTAACCTTAGACTCCACCAAACTTAGAGATCATCCACCAAATTATCAGAAATATTGAAAGTTCTGGAAAAACCGACTTCTCAGAAAAGTCTGCTGCAGATTAGTCACTCATTGACTAATCAATTCTGTAAAGTTTTTGATAAAACTTTGCACAACACATCGCCTTGAGGTTGCGCAACTTTGCCAAGTTAAATCTCTCAAAAAGATTAAGTACACACTGAGAAATGTGTGAAACACTTTACCTATGTCTGAAAGTGCTTCTCTGCAATGGCGACTTTGACACCTGCAACTTCTTAGTTTTGGTTCTCCCAGCTCTGAACCCGTTTGATCAAGATCTTTTAGCCATAGATGGCTTACCTTCCAACTTAGATTTTAAGCCCTCATTTGTGTAAAACTTTACACTGTGGACTGAGTAATGATCATTTCATTGAAGATGAAATGTGCGCCAGATTCTTCGACTCTTAGAACAATCTTACATATGAATGTTCCTAACCAAAATTCTCTCAGCCTGATTACAATTAACCTCTCAAATTTTAGCCATAGATAGATTAGCTATGGACTTAGACACGTGCAGAAGGATTTCTCAAAAGATTAAACACAGAAGGAGCAGACTGCTAAACATCGGGCGCAAGTTTTTCGATTTCTTCAGAAAATTTACATACAAGTGAGGATGGATAATTCACTCTCTTCAAATGTGTCTAATGACACTAGTTTCTCTCTCCCTATTCTCTAATCTTCTTCTGCTCTACTTGCCCGACATTTTCCATCATATTTATAGATGAATATATACAAGTGTATGACTAGACAAAGGTATAAGTCAGCTAATGTACATATGTGTACATGTCTTTGGATTTTCTGAACATGTCCTTCCTTCAACCATCTGACTTTGTTTTCTTCTTGACTCCTTGACTTCATTCCTCCATAATTCTTCAATTGATGATTGTCATGCACCAACACGATTGACAGGCTTTTCGGCCAAAAAATTAGGGTTTTTTATTCTAAATTTTAGGGATAGTTTTTGGGCATGTTGGTCTAGTAATTAGTGATTTGTGAGGTCCCTACACGTGTATTTTTGAGAAAAATCCTGTGATCTGTTAGCCTGTTTGAACCCCGTTTTAGCACCAGAACCCTGAACTGACATAACTTTCTCATACGAAATCCAGGGGGAACAAAACCAGGGGATCTCTAGAATTTTTTTTCATAAAGACAAAAGGCTAATTGGTATCTAAGTTACATGAATGAAAGTGCTTGGTTCTGTCCTTTGAATTTAAGTCTTGAGCTAATCTTGGGACTGATACATGTCTATTGAGAGCAATTGAGAGCATCCAAAGCAAGGGCTTTGTGCAAGCTTGAGAATCGGGTTCTCGAGCACTAAAGAACAAGGGATCAGCAAGAAAGGTCGGAAAATTCTCAACTCCCTTTGTCAATTCCTAGCTTAGGCTAAGTTCGAGTAGTGCTAGGAGTAAGTCAAGACACGATAAGCACGAGACAAGTCAAAGACTATCTAAGAAATCAAGTTCAAGAGATAACTTGTGTGTGACCAAGAACTTTAAAGGAAAAGACTTAACGCGGAACAATCAACTTCAAGTACGGAAATTAACTCAAATGCTCCTGACGACGTGATATCAGACAAGAGTATAAACACGATAATCAACATAAGAAGGAATCAAGTAATTGGTACAAAAGAACTCAGCAACGAGGTTGTACTTGGGCAAAATGGGGTTACTTAAATAGGCATATGAACCTTAGATCAGGACGGCATCTAGTAAGGGATAGACAAAGCCTTAGGTCTTCAGAGGCTAGCGTTAATCATACTGCTAGTTCTTGGGCCCAGCAGTTGAGCCACCACTCGCATTACCCTAGCTCTGAGACTAGTGAATCAGAGATGTCTCAAGGGATGGACAGACCTACAGAAAGTTCAGGTGTGCCATATCTGTATAGGGTGGAATGCCCCTACAAGACGTAGCTGGAATACCTTAGGACCAACTGATTAGGTGCTAGCATCTATGAGGACGGCCTACGAAGATCAATGGTCCAGATTAAAAACCCTGACCAATCCATAGGACTAGAGCACCCAACTGTCAAGTTTGAAAACGGAGCATACCTAGACAAGGAAGGGACAATATATGTAGTCACCAGTCACCCAGATAGGACAGATGAATTTGGGAATGTGATCTCAGAAGCAGATTTAGGTGACCTGGAGCAAGCAAACATGGGTGTAGAACCTAGAACCCCCTGAGGGAAATCTGTTCTTACTAGAATCCTCAATCCCGAGTGGGTTCCCCAGGACAACAAGAATATAGATCTGCTTCTGAACCGAGAGACTGACGAAGCCTTTTGGAGGTATAAATCTGATAGGCCAAGTGATGTGGGGTCAATCCTGATCTATGAGTTCAAAGATCCTGATAGCCCAGGCAGAGTGACCTACTTAGATCACACTTCAGAGAGGATCTTTGTGGTTACAGAACATGACAGGCATGCTTACACTTGGAAGGGTGAATTCGTTTTCCCCCAACCAAGATCGAACGTGTCCCATGGTCACCCTAGAGCTAGAACATCTCAAGCTCATGGAACTCAAAGAGACAGAAGTAGAGATAGGCCAGAAGTAAGCTTTGCCAACCCAGGGGGCAGAGAAAGAACGGGGACGAAAACAAATAGAGTAGAACCTGAGGTACTTAGAGCTCCCAGGAATCAAAGAAATGCGGATGAGTTCCCTCTACCACGACCTAGAGAGCACACAAGGACTTTGAGACCGACTCAGCTAGTTAAGTCCATGAAGAACTACTTCGATGGCACTGGAGATCCATACGATCATGTGGCTGAGTTTAGGCAAGTCTTGAGAGCTGAACAAGTGGAGGATCTATTCACGCAGTACAATGCCTTTGGTCTAACCGTTAGGAACACAACCCTTACGTGGTTTCAACCATTGAATGAGAGACAGTTCAGGAGCATAGACCAACTCCTAGAGGCTTTCATTATTGAATTCTCTAAGAGTGGCATAAGGCATAATACCTCCTCATTGATTCACAGCTTCAAGCAAACCCCTCAAGAGACCGTGAGACTTGCAGGAAGAAGATTTAGGCAATATCTTGAAAGATGCCCTGTTTCGGAGTTGCCCACACCAACTTAGCAAGTGGCTTTATTCTTGGATGGATTGCTAAGTACCAAATTGAGATCATATGTGTACTTGAAGGACCCTAGGACCATAGAAGAGTGTGTACGCATGTGCATTGACATCGAGGATAACCTAGGGGAAGAACTAGAGCTTTCCAAAATCTACAAAGACTCAGATAGTGCCTCTAACCTCTCTTCCTCGCAATCCACATCAATTGAGGAACTCGCTGAGAAAGTGGCACAAAAACTAGTTGTCTCTAGCAAACAAATCCCAAGGTTCGCCCCAGTAAAAAGATGCTATACTTGTGGAGGTGACCATATGGCAAATGTATGTCCCATTATGGCTCAACCCCAAGTAAATCCTAGTAGCCAGTACTGCACCATAGAACGAAGACACACAAATCACACCGCACAAGACTGCCCATACAATAAGCAAGTTGTTAGGCAAACCTACCCTCAGCCATACCCTCAACAAGGCAGATACCAGAGTCCATACCCACCACAATAGTATACTAGGCCTCAGCAAAATTACCAACCGTAATATCAGGCCCAACTGAGACCCCAGCCAGTGCTAGCACAACAACCACCTGCTCCTACTAATGTGATCCCAGTAAAATATGCAGTTGCAGAAGAAAACCTGAATAGGGCCATAGTGCCAGTAACCCCATTGCTATCAGAAAGTGACCCTAGTGACCATAGTTTCGATTCTACACATGTTGATAGCCCCCAGGCCTACTACATGCAGTCTCCTGAACAAGGTGAGTCCTACTATAGTGAAGAGCCAAATGAACCTAGTTGGGAGTCAGATTACACAAACGTCATGTATGCAAACCCCAACCCTAGACCTCAACCTAGGCAAGTAAGACCCCCATTCCCTAGAGGACCATGCTACAGATGTCAGGGAGATCATCTCATTCGTGATTGTCCCTTGCCTCCACCTACACAACCCCAATCAATGATGATCCAGGGCTTTTGCCAAGAATGTGGAAAGGAGCATCTCTTACGAGATTGTCCAAAGAATCCCAGCAATATGCCAAAAATCACTCCCATTAACGTTATTGGGTTAGTGGTAGATTCCACAGGAAGTGTCACTTCCACTGCACCGATACAAGTGGTCACTAGAGCCCGAGCCTTACAACAGAACCCATGTGTAGGCCAAGAAAAGAGCCTAGATGTTAGTGAAACAGAGAGCATGACAAAGAAAAGGACTAGAGCTTGGAGAGATAGTCGTGAAAGAATGAAAAGGCAATGGGCAAAAAAGATGAGTGAACTCGAGGAAAGCCTCAGAGAAACAAAGGCCAAGATAACTGAACTCACATCTCAAACTCCCTCTCACACTACCCCACCACCACCATTCCCATCTCCATCTGACCCGCCACCTTCCAACCCACCTCACACAATTCCACCAGCCCCAAGAGTAGGATCATTCCTAGCAGATCCCACTCCCGAGGACCTTAATATGATGCTTAAATCATATCAGGCTAGAATCCAAGAAGGGCCAAACATAACTGATCATGAAAAGTGTTACCCTAGAGCAGAACTAGAGCTAGAATGAACCAAAATTTGTGCTAAGATGGTGGAATTGGCTCAGACCATGTTTGAAGCCAGTCGCCTATTTAACATCTCTAGTTCGGCGAAGACACAGTTGCACTTTGATGGACTTTTAGAAAGAATAGAGAAGCTAATTGCACAATCAGAAAAGGAACCCGCCTGTAGAGCCCTAGCCGGTTGAAACTAAAGGTACAAGGTATTTTTCCTCTTAAGGTTCAAAGGTTGAATCTAAATCTTAAGGTGAAACAGGAAAAAGAATTAAAAGGAAAAGTGAAGGTGGAAGGCCGCGTACGAAAAGGTGGAAATAGGCCGCCCAATCAAAATTTTATTTTAAAAGTCACTCTTGTTCTAAAGTCACTACAAGACAAAGTAGCGAATCGTTGAGGACCAGTTAAAATAGACAATCTTGGGACATTGAAAGGACACCAAGATTGTACTGCAGTTAGAGTGCGCGAACCGGCGGACTCTCAAACAAAAGGAAGGACAAAGGCTATTCTTACACATCAAGAGTTGGGAGCAAGAGAGAGCTTCGGAGGAGCAAGAGAGGAAGCAAGAAGAGCCTCCAGTGTGCTGACGACATTCAAGAGTGCAAGAGGTGCCAAGAGGAAAGGGTGCAGGGAAGAGAGAAGGCGGGCTGGATTCCAAGAGTTCCAAGGGCTATTGCGTGCGTGTGCAGTGATACCAATTCCTTAGCTTGGCGGAAGCTTAGTGCAAGGTGTGCACAAGGGAAGCGGGAAGCAAGTGAAGGATTGGTGCACGGCCGCTGGAAGACTTGAGATAATTGGTCTTCAGTAATTGATGCTCTCTGAAGTGGTATTTAGTCATTGATTAGGCTGTGCGCAGTCATTGTAATGGTTGAAGGATAATTAATATTCAAGGTTTCCAAGAGTATTTCTTTGCAGAAGTTCTCACTGTTATTCCATTTTCATCATCTCTTTTTTCTCCTACAAACCCTCAAACTCCTTCTTGTCCCCGAATCCCCAACAAATTTGGCACGCCCGGTGGGACTTCCAAGGAGCTTTGAGCATAGGAGAATATATATTGCCATTGGAGGACAACATTCCAGTGTCGACAACATTACTCCAGTGGGCCAAAAGGTACATCCTTTTATCAAGATCTCATTTTAAGTACACTATGAATAGCTCATGACCGCGACCTGGTCACAAACCTTGAGAATCAAGTGCAAGCAGACAAGAAGAAAGACAAACAGAAGATCATCGAGTCCACTTTCATCGACTTTGTCGGTAGGAAGCATGGCAGGACAGGTGGACCTAGAAATCTTGCTCTCCAGGTTAAACATAAAATTCCCCTCCTTCAGAGGTTTAGCCCATGAGGACCCAGATGAGCACATTCGACGATTTCTTTCATTATGTAAGACTAGGGGACTAATGGGTAGGGAAGATGCTTTCTTGATACTCTTCCCCGCCACATTGGAAGGTCTGGCAGACAAGTGGTTTAGTCAGTTTGCCGAAAACCACTTTACCTCTTGGGATTTGATGAAAGAGGCCTTTAAGAATCAATTTCAGCAGGGCAACACGGCTGAGATCATTATAGAAGAATTGGAAAACTTGAAGTTGGGTCCAGGAGAGAAGTTCCCCGAATTCGTGACCAGGGCAAAAGCATTAATGGCTAAATTACCGGATCCACCACACGACTTCTTTGTCAAGAAGTGGTTGGCCAAACCTTTACCTGTGGTCATGTAATAAAGTAAGTCTATGATCCAAGGATCTGGCCGGTTCAGACAGATCTGAAATCGGACATCGTTTGGTCATCCGTGTGTATGACCAAAGATCTCGAGTTTAGACTTAATAGGAGGTCTTGTGCTCTTGTGAACAAGTGATCCACTTAGCTTAGTGGTTAAGTCTCAAGGATGTGAAGGACGAGGTCTTGGGTTCAATCCCCATGAGGTACATGGGAAGAGTATTTTGCCCAAAGAGCTCTAGAACCTTCTAGAAGCATCCACTGGACACTTGGCGCACATGTAGTTACATGGCTGACACTTGGATGATTAGCATCCACCTGCCCAAGAAGGCAGTCCCCTGGAGAGAGCTATATATAGAGGCATTTGGTTGGGAGGAGAGTCATCTCTCAAGCATGTGGTGGTCGTAATCGCTACGCTGTTGCATTGGTATCAGAGCCAAGCTCTCATGGTGACCTTGCTAGGCCCATCATCTTCCTCATGTTTCCATGGTGACCTTGGCATGAGCTTTATCATTCTTCTCACCATTAGCATTCTCGTCTCAACAAGACCCATCCTCTTCGTCGTTTTGAGCTGCCTATGTGTGGAGTCCTTTGCAAGCAGGCGTGCATCAAATCCTCTTGGCGGGCGCAGCATAAGGAGAACATTATGCCAAAAGTAAATACTTCATCGCAAGCGGCGCTCATGAATCGATCTCACGTTGATTGCATGATTGGGAGTTGATATAGCCACGCATTCGCATGCGCTGTTGTGTCCAAGAGCGGCGGGGAAAATTATACTATGTGTTTGCGCTGTGGAGGCGGCTAGACAGATCAAAAGCAGCAAAAGAACATCTCTATCGTGAGGAACAAGGGATTCGAACCCTCGCCCCTCCGTTTAGCGGACGCTGCTGTATCCAGAACGCCATGTGACGGTCGCGAGAATAATCTGTACCATATTTTATTATCCTGAATTGCGCTGCAGAAGCTCTCTCAATCAGGAGCTAAAAGGGCTGATTTCTTCTGTAATGGCCCGCGGTACTCGAACTCACGCCCTATATTGAGTTAATCGGTCGCCTATCCACGACGACGAATGTCTGTACAGGAGTTTCTATCACTCGATATAAGATTTGTTGTAGAAGACTTGGAGCAAGGAGGAAAACAAAAGTCCTACAGGCTACGCCCTTCGGGAATCGAACTCAAGTAGTAAATCTGAGTACCATATGGTGTAGCCATGCGCTCACATATCCATAACGTCGACGGGCGTTCTTGTTTATAAATCTCTTGCAGTACATATAGATAGATGTTCTTCAGTCAAAGAAAGCTTCATCTAGGCGAATAAAAAAAAGCTCTGCGAAATCAGTCGCCGGTTTTGAACCCCCGACCTCTTGAGTCCGAGACCTCTACGATAACCGGAAGGACGAGCTCTGTTCGTGGCGGGATGTACCTGCAGAGACCTCTAATTTCATTCAGACGTTGCAGAAGGTCGCGGTTAGGAGATAAAAAAGAATATCTACTACTACTGAACAGCGCCGTCCGGGATTCGAACCCAGGTAGCAAGGTTCAGAGCTTCTTGAGATAGCCAAGGCGCTCAAAGCCTTTGTCTGATTGATGTGCGCAGTAAACTTTATCAAACAGTAGTCCACGCCGAAGATTCAAGCAATATATGTAGCACTCGACTGTTGCAGGCCGAACCCGAGAAGTATTCTTCTTTTAGCCACGAAAACAAGCATCAAAGGTGGCAGTTGATCTTTCAACACTACGGAGCAGATCGAAGCACCACAATTGAGACTTTTGTTTGCTCGTATCTCAACCAAACTTGAGAGTATATCTTTGGTGAGCAAAGGCACAAGGAAGGAGAATGGCTTTTCTAGAGGTCAATGGAAGGACGTAGCTAATTGGAAGATGAGTATTTTCCAGTTTTTGCTTGATCTTAATGCTTGATTTATCTTGTTTTCATTATTCTACACTTAATCCTAGATGTACATTGAAATAGCTAAGATTTCAATCGATTAAGTCTAGATGAGGATAATGAAAAACAATCAATTTCTCATTCCAAGCATTAGTTTGCATTAAGGAAAGATTTGATTTCAAAAAGATCCTTGTGCATCAAAGAATGTATTTTGGTAGTTTAATACAGATTTCCTTTCCATTGAGTAAGTTTTCTATTGCACTTTAAGGGTATTTTTTATATCATAGTGCATTTAGACAAAGGAAAGGATATACATGCATCAGGATTGCATGATATACATTCTTAGTACAAGGAAAAAATCGTGCATCAAGTTTATGCATGATTATTGTATTATTTTTTGAGCATGCAAAGAACATGCATGCATACACGTGTGAACATATGCTTTTGCATGTAGATACATGCATTTGCATGGAAGAATGGAATGTTGTTTGCAAGTAGATATGAGAATGTACTCTCTTAGTATTTAGCTTACTTTATAGAGCTCGCAGTTTGACATTAGGGAAGACGAAGGACTAGTTAGTTGCAAAGACATGCTAGTTCTAGTTTGCAACTCAAGTAATTAGTCAATTTCTTCCCAAGTCGATACTCTGCTATCAAAGATAAATACTTAATGACAATTAAGTATGTTAGATATCTTGCTAGGTATAAGTAAGCACTAAGAGAAAGTTAAGTAATAAATTTTCTTTATGACCAAGAAAATTTAATTACTTGCAAACTCTTTTGTGATATATGATGACTCTAAGTCCTGGATGTACTTAAAAAGTCATGCGGATAAGCTTTAGTTGATTAGTTATATATCTTATGTAACTTTTCAAGCATCCCAAGGTTGGATGAGAATATCAACTATATTTCCAAAGTTCCATGAGCACTCTTCTATTTTGGAAGATTGCGGAAGTTAAAAAAGGTTTCAAGATTTGTATCTCATGATGAAACCTCGGTAAGTAACTTTTTGGAATTGAGATATGAAATAGTCAAGCCTTCTATTTCCTGTGAGATCATTCTCCTACCATGTTTAAGATGAATTTATTTTTGGGAAGGTAGATGTTCCAAGTAGAGGATCTTAATTGATTCATGAACTCTTCCCAAAATACACATAAATTCATATTATATGATAGGTCCAAGGAAGGATGAAAGCAAAACCTCTTTAGGATATAAATGTTTTGCCAAGATATAAAGGTATCAAGCTTTTATAAATTTTCATCCCAAGGGGTGATGGAAATCAAAGGTTAAACCTCAACATCAATTGATCCTTGACGTCAATAAAAGGATGTTAGGTTCCATAGTTGCATCTCTGGTAAATGATGCAACTAGCTAAGTAATCTTTAGGAAATAATATAAGTTCCTAAAGACTTGAAGCAAGTGTGAACTTTTTATTTAGGAGTAGAAAGTTCCAAGAAATGGATCTTGAATCCATGAACTTCTCCTAAACAAGTTATAAAGTTCAAAGTATTCATAAGTTGCATTACTATTGGATCAATCTTCAATAGATGTTTGGACTTTAAACATAAATTTAATTAGTGAAATCTCTTTAAAGGACTCTAGTAACATCTGAAGATTGACCAATAATAATGAGTCCTGTATCAAACTCAAGAATAGAAGACGAAAAGTCAGCTTAAACTTTCATAGGGGCATGGGAAACCATATCCAAAATGTGATATTTCATCTCTAGTTTGATACTCAGGAAATGAATACAATTGAATCTGTAAATTTTTTGGATATTATTTGAAAGAACTTCTTTCAAATGTTCTTTTAATATTGCAAAAGACTCCAAGATGAATCATTTGCTAAAGTTATTTGATTCCCTAGAAGGAATCTCAAGTCTTTGAAGAAATGGCATTCTTTCAAGTATTGAGAATGAAATTCTTCATACTCTTTAATCAGCAAGTAGTTCCCAGCAAATCCCTAAGAAGTGGTATTTCAAGTCCTATTTGTGATATAACCTAAAGTATATCAAAGTCTCTTAGCTTTGGAATCTGAGAGGCATTAGTGTATGCTTGGACTTGAGAAAGATCTCTAAAAATCCTGCAGGTAAGCAAAGAAGCTTAAAGATAGTTTAAGAGATCTTAAAGATAAAGACTAAGTCTTTATTTTTATCGCAAGATCAACCAGACTTGATCAATCTTGGCCATGATTGTCCAAGTAATGTGCGACTAGAACTACTTTGTAGATTGCCCAAGTATTGGCAATAAAATTCCTTTTGGGAATTATTCACTCAAATTCCATTTATTCGATGGAAAACTGTGAAAAAGAGTAAGTTGTTCCAAGTCTGAACAGAGTAAAGAAATTCCAAGAATGTAGTCTGCAACCGTGAAGACGGTACTTAAGTCTGTGGAAGGTAAAACATAAGTGTTTGCCTATCCTTAAAAGGATTTTGGTACAAATCCAGAAAGCATGAGCGGATGCTTAAGACTTAAGCAGTAAAGAGATTCCTAAATAAAGTCCCCGGGGTAGGTACCTAAAGCAACAGTAAAGAAAGGAATCTAAAGACAAGAAGTCAAAAGCTCTTGTCGCTACAAAATTGGTCAAGAATAACCAATTGAACTTGGATTTGAGAAATTCAAGAACTTGGAATTCTGATTGGTTTTCATTTGAAAACCCTAGCAAAAAAAGGATTGGAGATATCCTGTTAAAAAGGTTTTCAAGTTTCCAAAGGCAAAGCACATGATTATGAGGTGATCATGCGAAGGAATCAAAACCTAGAAAAATCTAGTTAGAGGTAATGCCTGAAACTTCCAATTCTTGTAAAAGAATTGAAGAAATAAGGTACTCTATCAAGAGATGTTTAGACTTTAGGATAAGAATCACCCACACATTAATGTGAATATAAAATAGGGTGGTATGGGACACCAGATTTTATACTCAGATTGATGTAGGAAAGATGGAATGGGACATCGGACCGTGGGATGATGATTATCTTTTAGTCCTAGTTTGGATTTTGAAGTTAGGTTTCATCCTCAAGGGAATTAAGACTTCAAGGAAAAGTTTAATTCGTAAAGGATGAAAGTAGTATCTTACGATACTTCTAGGTAATTTCAAGATCAAGGAAACTGAAGATATGAAGTAACTTCCAAGATCTTCTTAGAACACTTCAAGCTTAAGTGTTATTAATCAGAAATATTTGATAAATTTCTGAAAAAAGTTAGACTTTGATTTTGAGTTGATCTTTTCAACTAAAGGTTTAAATTGACTAATTCAAGCATCAAGTTTCTAGTGTAACTTGATAAATTCACTCTTCTGACTCAAAGAAATGCACAAGAATTGCATTCACAATTAGAAGTCAAAAAGATTGAATGTGACCTGAACTTAGTCTCAAGTGAAGCATTATTTGAATACAAAACTCATCAGCGTAACCTCAGTGGGTCGACACACTGGTGTTGGTTACCACACTAGTATCTTGTGGTTGGATGATGTTTTTTATTTGCTTTGAATCTTTTTGAGAAGCTAGCTTATTTCTCTTAAAGATAAAGTCAATGCTTCAATATCTTATTGAAATAGATCGTTGAGAAGTTAAAGTCCTGAGTCAACTAGACTTTGACTCATAGCAAGTTTATGTATGTGCGAAGTTTGAATTGGTTGTACAAAGTCTTAGTTATCTCTTTCCGCTTTCCAAATCTTTTGAAATTGACTCAAATATGGTATCTGACTTCTTTTGCAAAAGACCAGGGTTAGCCGGTTAGAATAAAATAACTAACTTAAACATCCTAGATAGATGTTATGTACAAGAACCTTTTCAATCTTCAAAAGATGATAAGTCTAAGTAGACTTATTCATTTGATTTTGCTTCAAGTTATAGCATAAATGATTTCCTGGAGTCCAGTATACTCTAGAATAGGGAAGTTAGGAATTGCTCATCAGATTGACAATTCCCAAGAACTTTCAGTTAAAAGTCTTTGAAAAAAGTCCTAAGTTGGACAATTTTCATTTTGAATTTGAATTGCTAAAGTTAGTATGGATGATTCCACCGAAATGGTAAACTTTCTCCTACAGTTTACATAGGATTTTTTTCAACTCATTGGGACAGAGTAGTCCTCTAGTCGGGTGAAAAAATCAAGTAACTGTTGGATCAAAGTAAACCATTGTATAAACATCCAAGTTAGATGTTTGGGGACAACCAAAACTTCAAGTTCTCCAAAACAAATTCAAGTGAATCAAGAATTCTTAAAGTCTTGCATGGGATAAGAATCCCACCTTCATTACTAAGTCCATGCACCAGTTATGCCTAGAAATGGACTAGTAATTTGAATCCACCCAATTCACATGTTTGTGCCTAGATCGCACATCTAGAAACTGTGAATTGGCCAGGGATGTGTTTAGATCCACCCTTATTATTCTTCACTAGTTTGTACTTTGTCCCGTTCATCAAAGTATAAAATCAGATAGTGTTTTGAATCATTTGGGCAGGGATGCCACCACAGAGATGAGACATGTTCTTCCAGTTCTAGAACATGACCATGTTCTTCCAGTTTTAGAACATGAGGCTCGGGGGTTGCCTACAGTATGTATATAGCTCTATTTTCGAGGACGAAAATATTTTCCAAGGGGGGAAGAATGTAATAAAGTAAGTCTATGATCCAAGGATCTGGCCGGTTCAGACAGATCTGAAATCGGACATCGTTTGGTCATCCGTGTGTATGACCAAAGATCTCGAGTTTAGACTTACTAGGAGGTCTTGTGCTCTTGTGAACAAGTGATCCACTTAGCTTAGTGGTTAAGTCTCAAGGATGTGAAGGACGAGGTCTTGGGTTCAATCCCCATGAGGTACATGGGAAGAGTATTTTGCCCAAAGAGCTCTAGAACCTTCTAGAAGCATCCACTGGACACTTGGCGCACATGTAGTTACATGGCTGACACTTGGATGATTAGCATCCACCTGCCCAAGAAGGCAGTCCCCTAGAGAGAGCTATATATAGAGGCATTTGGTTGGGAGGAGAGTCATCTCTCAAGCATGTGGTGGTCGTAATCGCTACGCTGTTGCAAGTCACCCAATGCAAAATAAAAGAGTTGGTGCTACCTACTACCTCTGTTGAGGAATTCATCAATACGGCCACCCGCTTGGAACAAATAAGGCACCAGTATGGTACAACGTCTTCCCAACTATCATATGGTACAGAACTGGAGGACCCAGTGAGCCAGTTAAGAAGGGAAGTGGAAGGCTTGAAGAGGAATAAGCCCTATACAGAGGAGGAGACTACTGTAGCCCAGCTGAGAAGAGAGATTGAAGCCCTCAAGCTACAAAAGGAAGAGGAAGCCCAAGCAGAGGAACTAGCTCAGCTGAGGAAGGAGTTGCAAGAACTAAAAGGAGGCGGCATTAAGAACGGACTATGGTGCTCCATGTGCAGTAAGCAAGGACATATAGTAAGTGAATGTCCTTTGCTAAATGTGACTTGCCAATTATGCAGAAAGATTGGGCATGAGGCCCATGAATGCCAATCAAGGGGAATACAAACAACGACATACTGGACACAAGGCGGGCTCTTGCCACCAGCAAATGTAATGGCAGCAGCAACAAACCAAGGTAATAACTATAATCCTAGACCAAGAACTAACCTTGCAAATGGGCCTAGAAGGCCAATTATTTGCTTCAGGTGTGGAGAATGTGGGCACTACCAAAGTAGGTGCACCCTACCAGAGAATGCACCTCCTTGCAGGAACTGCCCTGAGGCCAGAGACCATTATACAAATTGTTGTCCTAAGAATCAAGCCTCTTCATCAGGGCCCCATATCCAAATGATTTCAGTGCAGGAAGAAGAAATGGCAAATCAAGTTAAGGTGTCGTCACCATCTACCAGGGTGGTGCAGTTAGAGGAAATTGACTCTTTTACTGTGCAGACAAGAAGCAAGGGGAAGGCTCCAGTGGACATGGGTCAAGAATCATTGATTAATGGATTAAACAGAGACAAAGGTGTGTCCGAAGACCTAGCCACCACAAGTGCAGACACAAGGAAAAAGGAAAATTGCACAGGTACCAGTGATGTCATTGGACAGGCATTCAGCAAGGCTCATGAGGAGTTGGATAAGTCAAATGGAGCCCAAGCTCTTAAGGAATCAGAAGCCTCCAGACTGCTCAAGTCCATGAAAAAGGAGGTTAGTATTCTTGATTTAATAAAGATGGATGGGAAATTCAGGTCAGAATTATTACAGATAATTGATGAAGCTTCTACGACAAGCTTAGTGGCTAAGACTGCTATCTTACATCAAGGGATAATTAGGGGAGAAGCACCCCTTACAGATTATAAAAGCCCTCGGCTTACAATATCAATCAAGGGCCATGAATTTCAAGGTGTTATTGTAGATGGTGGTTCTGGCATTAATTTGATGCCTGAACATACCATGAAAAGGATTGGACTCCACCCTTCAAGACCTGCAAATTTCACGGTCACTTTGGCAGATCAGAGCAAAGTAAGGCCCTTAGGGGTAATCCCAAAAGTTCCACTTGAAGTACAAGGTAATCTATTTATCCTGGATTTTGTGGTTTTAAGATTGCCCCAGGTTGAAGGAGGATTTCCCCTCTTAATTGGAAGACCTTGGCTGAGGCATGCCAGTGTCATTCATGATTGGGGTAAGGACACCATGTGGGTACAAAAGAAAGGGCAGGAGCCGACACAAATTCATTTAGAAGAAGGCCCAGACAATCAAGGAAATACTAGTATGATGCAAACAGTGAGCATTTGCATGGAATCAGAAGCAGAGGATCAACCCCAAATAGATTTTGAGGAAGAAGAGGATATTTTAAGTTGGCTTCATGCCGGCAACTCTTCTTCTTGTTTTGGAATTTTTCTTGATAATCCTGGTACAATTGGAGGCTATGATGAAGACAAAGGAAAGGTCCAGGTTGATGGATTGGGAGAGCCCATCACTGACCACAGGAGGGGCAGGAAGATACCCCTCAAATACAAATCGGAGGAGGATGTGTCAACATCAGATAACGAAGTTTCCCAAGCTAAAAGCAAGGTAAAAAATTCTGAGGTTGAATGTTCTTTCCCAATTCAAGAAATCCCGCAGGATGGATGCAGGACAAGGAGGAAAACATCGAAGTTCAAAATACACCTGCTTATGAAGCAATGCACGAAAAGCTAGTAGAAGAAGACAAGGAAGCAGATGCACAAGAAGATAATCTGGTAACAAGAAATCCGGTTCAAGAAGTACATTTATGCACCCAAAACAATAATCAACCAGTTCTAGTGGCCACTTGGTTGTGGAGCCACCCAAAGCTTCTGGAAAAGGTAAAATCATTCTTAACCCAGCATGCAGATGTTTTTGCCTGGCATTATAAAGACTTAGAAGGAGTGCCTGCATCTTATGGAGAGCACAGAATTCCTCTGGTTGAGGGAGCCAGACCCATAAGAGGAAGGAGTTATAGACTCAATCCAAAGTATGCCGAGGCGGTCTATGTGGAAATCCAAAAGATGGAAGATGCAGGAATCATCATTCCTGTGGAACACTCAGAGTGGCTCTCGCCTATGGTTATAGTACCAAAGAAGAATACCAATAAAATCAGGATTTGTGTAGACTTTAGAGCTCTCAACAAGGTGACCATTCCAGACGGGTTCCCTATGCCTTTTGCAGAACAGGTCATTGAAGAAGTGGCGGGGCATGCACTATATAGTTTTATGGATGGCTTCAGTGGCTATAATCAAATATCAATACACCCAGAGGATCGTGAAAAGACTGCTTTTATCACGCCGTGGGGAACGTATGTGTATGTAAAAATGCCATTTGGGCTAAGAAATGCTCCAGCCACATTTAACAGAACGGTCAATCTCATTTTTGGCCCCTTATTGCTGGAATCACTTAGAATCTTCATGGATGATTTCTCTTCATTTTCAGGATCTCACAAAGAAACTCATCTAGATTGTTTGGACCAACACCTGAGACAGCTGCAGAATATTTTCCAAAGATGCAGAGAAACTAAGTTAAAGCTCAATCCAAATAAATGTCATTTCCTTGTGACAGAAGGAACCCTCTTAGGACATGTGGTATCCGCTAAAGGTATGGCCCCAGATCCTGACAAAATTCTTTCTATATTAAAGTTACCTAAACCCAAAACTCCTAAAGAGATCCAGAGTTTTTTGGGGCATACCGGTTATCATAGAAGGTTTATAAAAATGTATGCAGAGATAGCTAGACCTCTGACTAGACTCACAGGTAAAGAAGTACCTTTCAAATGGGAAGAAGAGGAGGAAAAAGCATATCAGACATTAAGGTCACGGCTAGTGTGTGCTCCTATCTTGGTCACCCCGGAGTGGTCAAAAATCTTTCATATACATGTCGATGCTAGTGCATATGCAGTGGGAGCAGTTCTGACTCAACCCAGTGAAGAATTTAAAATGGACAGGCCAATTCAATATGCCAGTAGAATCTTGACCAAGGCTGAAAGAAATTACAGTACTACCGAAAGGGAAGCACTAGCAATGGTCTTTGCAGTTCAAAAATTCCGCCATTACTTATTGGGGGTAAAATTTATTATTATATCAGATCATCAACCACTCAAGTACTTACTCAACAAACCACATGCTACGGGTAGAATATGGAGGTGGTTACTGTTATTCCAAGAGTTCGACTTCTCGGTAATCCATAAGCCAGGAAGAGAAAATGTGATGGCAGATCACTTGTCCAGAATAAATAGGAAGGATCAAACCAGTGGTATCAATGATGATTTCCCTGATGCACACTTGTTTGCTATACAACCTAAAGGATGGTATGATGATATCAAGCAGTTCATTAATACTGGATTGTATCCAGAAAGTGCTAATGCTGTACTAAGAAAGAGGCTACTTATCAAGAGTAGACCATATACTTTCATTCAGGGTAAACTCTACAGACAGGGCAAGGATGACAGGATGAGGAAATGCTTAGAGGAAGATGAAGTGAGGGAAATACTGCAATTTGCACATGAAGGAACAGGTGGTGGGCACCTTCCAGGGCATATCATGAGCCAGAGAATATTAGATGCTGGTCTATGGTGGCCTACACTCTTTAGGGATGCAGATAATTGGAGAAAAACATGTGATGTGTGCCAGAGGTGTGGACCTAAACCCACCAAGCAAAGACATCACCCTTTGGTAGTTTCCACTTCTTGGCAGCCCTTTGAGAAGTGGGGATTAGACTTTGTTGGGCCTATATACCCTCCGGCACTTCCAAAAAGGGAAAAGTACTTACTGATAGCCACGGACTACGCAACAAAATGGGTTGAAGCTATTGCATCAACGGATTGCTCTGCACAAACAGTGGCTGACTTTTTGTATTGTAACATCATTTGCAGATTTGGATGCCCGCTGGAAATCTGTACCGATCAGGGTACTCATTTTGTTAACAAAATATTTCAGGAAATTTCCAACAGGTATCGCATTTTGCACAGGACTTCTTGTGCATACTACCCACGAGCTAATGGACAAGCCGAATCAACGAACAAAGTATTAATTTCAATGTTGCGAAAAGAATGCATGTTGCAGCCGACCTCTTGGGGACGGGCCTATCTGGGTACATTATGGGCATACAGACTGGCCTATAAAGAGACTGGGTATTCCCCCTTTCAATTAGTTTATGGCTTGGTTCCTATTGAACCATTTGAATTTATCAGAGGCTCTATAAGAACGGAAACACTAGAGAGAAATGGGATGGAAGTTTCAGCAAGACTAACTGCTTTGCATAAACTGGAAGAATCGAGAATTTTAGCATCCAAATAGTTAGAGAAGCTGCAATTACACAGGAAGGAGACTCATGACAAAAATCTATGGCAAAACAATTTGAAGCCTGGAGATTTAGCCCTGCTACACAGACCACAAATTTCTAATCAAAACAAAGGGAAATGGATCCCTCACTGGGAAGGCCCCTTTCGCATTACGAAGATGTTGCAGTGGGGTGCAGTGCAATTGGAAACACTCGCTGGCAACACCCTACCTTTGGTTAACATTTCCAGACTCAAGGCTTATTATCAAGTATCATAAACATTGCATTTTCCTTTATCTTGTTGGTTTTGGATTGTTTTAATAAGTAGTAATAATCAGCTCACAGGATTGTTGGGCGTCGTTTTTTATGAAAATCATAAATTTGTTGGGCGCAAGTTTTGGGTGAAAATCCGAAAATTGGGCGCACGATTTTTTTTTTTTCTTTTCTTTATCAATTTTGGGCGCATGTTTTCTTTTCCATCAATAAAAAGTCAAGAATTCATCAATTCATAAAAAAGAAATTCATCACTTGAATGGCTCATAGCTTTGCTAAGTAACTTTCAGTTTTGCCCTTTCCTTTGTTTGTCTCTCGGATGGATGAGATTAACATTGTCATCTCCTCTCTTTTTTATCACCTTTTTATGCTAGTCCGCTCCTTCTTGAGAGGTGCTCCCTCATTCGAACCACCTATATAATATGGCCTCTTTTCTCATTCTTGCTTCACCATCCTCAGGAATTCCGTTCTTATTTTCAGTGCCAAGTTGTGCTAGGGAGGAAATAAGGAGAGCATTTCACACCCCCTCACCCTCAATCCCCCTCAACAATCTCCACAACCCCCCTCGGCGCAGCACCCCCCAGCCCCCCCCCTTCATCACCCCTCAATACCCCCCCCTCTCAACCCACGCCCGCCCCCCCTCGGCGCAACACCCCTCAGCCCCCCCCTCTCCAATATCATCAACCCCCCCCCTCTCAAATCCACGCCCGCCCCCCCCCTCACGACCCCCCTCGGCGCAGCACCCCCCAGCCCCCCCCTCTCCAATTACCTCAACACCCCCCCCTCTCCAACCCACGCCCCCCCCCTCACAACCCCCCTCGGCGCAGCACCCCCCAGCCCCCCCCTCTTCATCACCCCTCAATACCCCCCCCCTCTCCAATTACCTCAACACCCCCCCCTCTCCAACCCACGCCCCCCCTCACAACCCCCCTCGGCGCAACACCCCCCAGCCCCCCCTCTCCAATATCATCAACCCCCCCCCCTCTCAAATCCACGCCCGCCCCCCCTCGGCGCAACACCCCCCAGCCCCCCCCCTCCAATTACCTCAACACCCCCCCCTCTCCAACCCATGCCCCCCCCTCACAACCCCCCTCGGCGCAGCACCCCCCAGCCCCCCCCTCTTCATCACCCCTCAATACCCCCCCCTCTCAACCCACGCCCGCCCCCCCTCGGCGCAACACCCCCCAGCCCCCCCTCTCCAATATCATCAACCCCCCCCCTCTCAAATCCACGCCCGCCCCCCCCTCCCGCCCCCCCTCGGCGCAGCACCCCCCAGCCCCCCCCCTCCAATTACCTCAACACCCCCCCCTCTCCAACCCACGCCCCCCCCTCACGACCCCCCTCGGCGCAGCACCCCCCAGCCCCCCCCCTCTCCAATTACCTCAACACCCCCCCCTCTCCAACCCACGCCCCCCCCTCACAACCCCCCTCGGCGCAGCACCCCCCAGCCCCCCCCCTCTTCATCACCCCTCAATACCCCCCCCTCTCAACCCACGCCCGCCCCCCCTCGGCGCAACACCCCCCAGCCCCCCCTCTCCAATATCATCAACCCCCCCCCTCTCAAATCCACGCCCGCCCCCCCCTCGGCGCAACACCCCCCAGCCCCCCCTCTCCAATATCATCAACCCCCTCCCTCTCAAATCCACGCCCGCCCCCCCCTCCCGCCCCCCCTCGGCGCAGCACCCCCCAGCCCCCCCCCTCCAATTACCTCAACACCCCCCCCTCTCCAACCCACGCCCCCCCCTCACGACCCCCCTCGGCGCAGCACCCCCCAGCCCCCCCCCCTCTCCAATTACCTCAACACCCCCCCCTCTCCAACCCACGCCCCCCCCTCACAACCCCCCTCGGCGCAGCACCCCCCAGCCCCCCCCCCCATCTTCATCACCCCTCAATACCCCCCCCTCTCAACCCACGCCCGCCCCCCCTCGGCGCAACACCCCCCAGCCCCCCCTCTCCAATATCATCAACCCCCCCCCCTCTCAAATCCACGCCCGCCCCCCCCTCCCGCCCCCCCTCGGCGCAACACCCCCCAGCCCCCCCCCTCCAATTACCTCAACACCCCCCCCTCTCCAACCCACGCCCCCCCTCACAACCCCCCTCGGCGCAGCACCCCCCAGCCCCCCCCCTCTTCATCACCCCTCAATACCCCCCCCTCTCAACCCACGCCCGCCTCCCCTCAGCGCAACACCCCCCAGCCCCCCCTCTCCAATATCATCAACCCCCCCCCTCTCAAATCCACGCCCGCCCCCCCCTCCCGCCCCCCCTCGGCGCAACACCCCCCAGCCCCCCCCCTCCAATTACCTCAACACCCCCCCCTCTCCAACCCACGCCCCCCCCTCACAACCCCCCTCGGCGCAACACCCCCCAGCCCCCCCCTCTTCATCACCCCTCAATACCCCCCCCTCTCAACCCACGCCCGCCCCCCCTCGGCGCAACACCCCCCAGCCCCCCCTCTCCAATATCATCAACCCCCCCCCTCTCAAATCCACGCCCGCCCCCCCCCTCCCGCCCCCCCTCGGCGCAGCACCCCCCAGCCCCCCCCCCCTCCAATTACCTCAACACCCCCCCCTCTCCAACCCACGCCCCCCCCTCACGACCCCCCTCGGCACAGCACCCCCCAGCCCCCCCCTCTCCAATTACCTCAACACCTCCCCCTCTCCAACCCACGCCCCCCCCTCACAACCCCCCTCGGCGCAGCACCCCCCAGCCCCCCCCTCTCCAATTACCTCAACACCCCCCCCTCTCCAACCCACGCCCCCCCCTCACAACCCCCCTCGGCGCAGCACCCCCCAGCCCCCCCCTCTTCATCACCCCTCAATACTCCCCCCTCTCAACCCACGCCCGCCCCCCCTCGGCGCAACACCCCCCAGCCCCCCCTCTCCAATTCTCTCAATACCCCCCCTCTCAAACCCACGCCCACCCCCCCTCGCAGCACCCCCCAGCCACCCCCTCTCCAATCCTCAACCACCCCTCTCCCTCTCCACCGTACGCCCCCCTCTTCCTCCCAACTCCATCCAATCATCACACCCTCTACCCCCCTCCCTCCACTTCAATCTATCGATTCCTCTTCCCCTCTAGTGGCTTTCTTCTGCTCCATTTCCTTGCCCCAGTTTCATCCATGGCGGACCCCGCTCCGGGTGATAGTTCTGCTCCTGCCTCAACAATTGCTTCTGCCCATCCCAATCCCCCTCCTCCTTCATCGGCAGATCCATCTGTTCAAGCGACTCAACCCCCACCGACCCTGGATCTTCCCCTTTATTCCATAGACTCAGATTCCAGCTACCTGTATTCCCCACCTCCCCTCCCGCACCCTCCTTCTCCTTCCCCATCTATATCTCATTCATCCCACCCATCTTCGCCAACAGGGGATTATATGCGCCTGTTTCTCCCACCTGACATAAACCTGCAAATCCGAATGTACCTCTCCATTCCTACCATTGCCCTTCGTCAAATGTTTTCTATTGAGGATCTTCAACAGACGGGCTTGTGGGGCTTGGCTAATGTTTTCTTCAACCCCGCCAATTTTACCCAGGTTTATGAAGCCATCCGCCTCTTCCCTCATTTTCGAACCGGCACTCTCTTCATCCCAGACATTGCCGCAAGTATTGGGTCTCCCCTAATAGATTTTCGTGCTCCCCCTTTCCTATACTCTGGACTGTCCGCCTCAGCCACTATTGCCTTTTGTAACACACATTTTCAAAGTAATGCTAGGTTTTCGCTCCGCATGACCACCCTTCTCAATGCGTTCATCTTTTTCTTATTACTACGCAGCCAAACCTCTTCCCTTCCGTGGTCTGATATTCGTATCGCTGATCCGCTCTTTTGCTTTCTCCATAGCCGCCCCTACCCTTACGCACACCTCATTTATAGTTCCTTGATGTTGCGCTCCCGTCGCCTACGCCAGGCTACCTCTAGAGGCTCTCATGCATTTTCCATCTATTCTGCACCCTTCTTATCTTGGCTCTATCAGATTCCAGCACATTCTGCACACAATGCTGCTTATCTCCCCTCCCAACCTGGACCTTCCATTGCTCCATCTCCTTCCCCCCCTCTAATCTCTATTGACTCAGCTTCCGCCTCGACACCCACCTCCGCGCCACCTGATGTAACTTCCTGCCCTCCACAATCTTCTTCACCCCTCCCTCCTGCATCTACCACCTCTCCATTCATAACTAACCCCCCTGATGTAACCTCCATCCCTCCCCATTCTTCTCCAACTATCCCTCCTGCCTCTACCACTTCTCCGTTCTTAACTCATCCCCCTGATGTGCCCTCCTTCCCTCCCCAATCTTCTTCACCTATCCCGCCTACAGCCACCTCCTCTCCATTCATGACTCCCACCCCTCACGTCCACTCCTTCACTACCCAATCTTCTTCCCCTTTCCCTCCTGTATCTACAAATTCTCCATCCATGCCTACCCCTCCTATTATCCCTAGACCTCCCCTCTCTTCCGATTTCACCCCACTTATTCAAACCCAGCTCAACCCACAAAACCCCACCTGTATGCCCCCCATTCACCCGGATTTCGCATCCCCCTCTACCAGTAACCTTCCTGTCAGTCAACATCTCCCTTCCCCCAATCTTTCACTTCCCACTCCATCGACCACTCCAACCCTTCATACTCCGCCGTATATTCCCCCTCCCCCTCCCCCTCCTGCTCCACCGGCCAATCCGCCTTTTGACCTACCATCAACACCTTCATTTTTGCAATTACTCCAGGACGCGAGTGTAGTCGCTATCGACAATGCTCAGGCCTCTCAGATTTCCTTGGATTCGGTTTCCGCAGCAGCTTCGGTTCATCAACAGTATATCTCAACAATAGAAAACATCAATCGCATGGCAACCTCTCAATGGCACTCCCTCAACGAATCGGCCCGCTTGCTCAAAGAAGAGCGAGATCATTATCGCGATATGGCCGACTCTGCAATGAAAGCCTTAGAAGATCTTCAGAATCGCTCCAACTTAGGGCTTTGTGCTAATGCTGCATGCCGACGTATCCGCAGGGAAAGGGATCACCTTAGACAATGCCTGAGTTCGCTACAGCTTACGATCGAACAAGCTTCTGCTCCTCTGCCCCCTTCTCCATCAACCTCTGCTGACAACCTCAATCACCCTCCACAATAAATTAAATTCCTCAGTCTCAATAACTTGCTCATCCCGGTCATAAAATATTGCTCTTAGATTCCAGTATCCCTTTGCCAATAATTACCTCATAATTTTGATTCTCTCATTCTTGTCGGGTGCATTACACTTTTTTTTCTCAATAAGATACACATCCTTTATTTTTCTCTTGCCTGCGTCATTCTCATCTATGTGTCTTTGCAATCTCTCAGTTGGTATCGCTGTTGTCTCTCCGGGACGGAGAGATCTTTAGGTGGTGGGCATCTCATTAGGAAAAAAGGTGAACCCTGGATGGGCCTTTTAGCTCAAAGAGTGATTAGTGATGGACCAATCAGAAGAGGGTGGTGGCCACAGTCTATACCCTATAAAATACTAGGCTGAAGGGGGAAGAGGGGACAAGATTCCTCTATGTTCAGGGTTGTCTTCTAGAGAGAGAAGAAATCTCGTAATCAGGCTGGGCCCAAAGATTCAAAATTTTTTAAAAGTTGTAAAACTCATCATAATACCATTAAATGACCTCCATATCACTTTTCAGGGTCAAAAGTGCTATTTTTGACTTCTAATTCAAAATCCGTGCATATTTGTGGACTAAAAAAGTGACTTTTTTCAAAATGACTCAAAAAACTCTATTTTCCCTCTTCAAACTCCCATTTTCATACCCAAAACCCAAAAAGTCATATTTTTCACCTCTATTCCCTCCATACCATACAACAGAAGCATTGTTTCTCCTCCTACCATTCTCCCAACTTCTGCAGCAATGACAACAACTCTTACTCCCATGGAAAGCTCCAGAGCTCGTAGGAGACCAAAGGACGAAGTTCACACAATGACGTGCCACAACATCAAAACAATGGAAGGAAGTTGGCTACCACAAGAGTTTTGCAAAGGTGCATGGGTGTACATGCAGCCATCTGGACTTGGTCCTCATCGTGTTCGAGATCGTGGAAATTTGGATCTTCATTGGAAAGGTAAGCTCTTAGGCTTCAAGCAGCAAACACATGGTGGGATGGTTGCTATTGTACAACATGTCTTCACAGTTTCAACCATGAAGTTAGAAAACTCCAATAGAATTAGATATCCAATCCATTGTGAGTATTTCTATTTTCTCAATGCTTCATGGTGTTAAATGTCTTAATTACTCATCTCATATGTTTTTCATTGCTACAGTCATATTTCCTTCTAGTTTAGTGGAAGAGCAACCACTTCATAGTCTCACAGGAACTTTCAAAGCATTACATGCAGACATTGGGGCATTAGTGTTTTCAGATGTACCTCCTGCTAAACTTATTCGTGAAAGGATCTTCTTTTACACTCACGAGTACATTGTTCCTTCCACAGATGGTGAATATGGAAGGTTGGAGATTATCAAAGTTGACTCTCTTCTTAGTTTAGAGTGGCCAAAACCTGATTTTTGGTCCATATCATCTTTCAAGCGTAAGATGGTGATGGACATACATAACTCTTTGAAATTCACACGCGTATCTAGATCAATAGGTCTTCATTGGACTCTACCAATCCATTGCTTTGTTTTCATATTTCAAGGCATTCCTTTTGTAGAAACTCCTACAATGTTCCTATGTAAAGATATTACATACGAAGCAGTAGAAGGATTGTTAGGGGAAAACTGGGGTTATGTAGAAGGATTGTCAAAAGGGGATAGATATCGTTGTAGAATTGGTGACACAGGTATAGGGTTTTGCTATTTAAAACATCGCACCTCATTGTACATCAGATTTTATTATGATCGTTGGATGTGTAAACTAGGAGAGTGGATACCTTTGCAAAGCTCGGAGGGATCTTTAGCTTCATTTGAAATTAATGTGAAGTTACCAAACAATGATATGGAGGTGGTTTTAGTTAATCAACATTGGAACTTGGCCAACTTGAGAGAGCACTTACTTATCATGGGATATGATGATCTTCATGATTTCAAATTTCGAATACGAGGGAACAAGGTAAGAGTTGTATTCCATATATATATATATATATATATATATATATATATATATATATATATATATATATATATATATATATATATATATATATATATATATATATATATATATATATATATATATATATATATATATATATATATATATATATATATATATTATTCTATCACTATTGTTCATGATTTGAAAATGTTTTACTCTTTTATGAATTGTCCACAGATTGGAAAGAGATTGGAAGACAAAATCAAGGTTCTTGCAGATTGGAGCATGGATGGAACTGACATTTCATTGTCATAACTCTTTTTTGTAAAGATACTGTGAAACCTGTAAACAAACCTATTTTTGCAATGAAAAATTTTTCACATTTGCTTCAAGGATATTTTGGCCACATTCTAGTTGTATCTGTAAATTCTCAAGGTTTTTCTTGAAAGAGCATTCTTATTGTTTATTTCCTTTGATGTGATCTCGAATGTCAAAGTTTTCCTTTTCAAGACTCTTATGTTTTAATTTAAGGAAAAGTCACTTCTATGAAAAAGTGGGACCCATCACTTAAAAATTCTAGAAAAGTTATAAATAGGAGTCCTCTCTCCTCATTTCTCACTTTTGCAACCACATTGAGTGTTAGAACAGTCTGCATTTGCAAGCTATGGCTTCCACCTCTGTACCTACTAAGAGTGCACGCCACAAGTTTCTAGAATTTTTGGAGGATTCAGATTACAAAGGTCAACATGACCTATATGGTCTTCTCTCCAAGGTTCGTGACCTCCATGGAACCGTGCAAATGAATGCCGATGCTTTGGAGGAGCTACTTCAATATATGCAAGTTCATATATTGCGTTTCTCCATTGAAATACCACCATATGATGGAACTTGGGTTCCATGTGACCTTCTCACCTACATTCACAAAGGTGATGAGGCTTTTGCAAAACGATTGAAACGGTTCCAGGCAATTGCAGAGGAAGCAGGGCACCTTCTTGATGAAACTGTGCCACTTATAAGGAAATTGAATAGGAAACGCAAGATGGGTCCAAAATATCTTTCATTCATTGCTGCCACAATTTTCTTTGTGAATGAGGAACCAGAACCAATTCCTCATGAGATCCCTCATCTTCTTACAGGTGGTTTTGTCGAGGATAAAAAGGAACCACCTCAAGAACCCTTGAATCTCCTATTAGAGAGAGAAGCTATTGAGAAAACTTATCCTCTTGGTGTGGATGATAAGTTGAAAGAAGTGCCTAAGCCATCCACCTCTTCGGAGCCAGAAGCAACTATTCCAGAGGTGGAGATTGAAACTTTTTCAGTGGTTCTTGTCGAGGGACAAGAATATTTGTTTTTACATGATGTAGAGAAGGCATTTGGGCTACGGCTTGATGAATGCCTAAGTTTGTTTTGTACTTTGTCAGAGTGTCCTTTGGATAGTACCTCTGAGTTGTTGGAGAAAAAGTGTTTGCCATTTGGTGACTCAGTGGCCGACACAATAAAATTGGTTTGCAATGACATACTCACAAGTGAACATGAACATATCACAGAAGAACAATTTAATAATGCACAAGAAAGGATATTGGAATCAAAAATTCCCTCCTCACCAGTAATCGAGCAGAGTGGGATGTCCCACTCCAGCATTAATTTACAACTTCAAGAGAGAGGAGAAGAAGAAGATAGAGTTCAAGATGTAAGTATCTTCAATTCATGTCATTCATTCTTACAAACACATGCAGCTACTAATCATAAAACTTTGTGCAGGAGGTGATTGAAGTCGACAAGTTTGCAGCAAGGAGCGGAGGTGATCGAGTGGCTCGTGGAGGTGGCTCATCCCTTGCAAACTACATTGGGAAACTTCCCAAAGACCATTTTGTAATTATCCATAAAGAGTTCAGTCCTCAGGGCCACTTCATGACATGGTGTCTAAAGGCCTTAAGTAAATTGCTTTGTTTATCAACCATTACACAGGGGAGTAATTGTATCTTTTTAGTTAAGAAATCCCTTGTAACTACAACCTTAGGTTCCAACTTCCGTGGAAAGGTCTTAGGCCAAATAGGTATATCTCTAGGTCTAGGTGTTAGAAGTGTTGATCAAATAGCAAACTCAATTTTGACTTACACCCTACCCATGGCTTTGGAGCGTCGAAAGAGAGTCATTGAGAAACTCAAAGCCAATTGATGTAAACAATTGAATTAATATCAAATTTTCACTTTGCTTTATTTACAATTGTCTCAAGTATTTCTTTTTCAGTATATTATCTAAAATTCTTTTGCACCTGCATGTGATGTATTGATGTCATGTAGGGCATTGGGAGGACCTTTAGTTTCATTCTTTTGGACTCTTGATAATATCCCTGTAGGTCATGATCCCCTGATGGTTACCTTACCCCTGAACTAGCTTTACTAGTCATGATCCCTCTGATGCACTTTCAAAGGTCTTGTAGGGCATTAGGAGGCCAAATAAGGCCCTGCCACAGAAACGCGGGAGAAGGCCCTGCAAAACGTTTGCAGGGCCTTCTCCCGCGTTTCTATGGCAGGGCCTTATTTGGTCTCCTAATGCCCTACAAAACCTTTGAAAGTGCATCAGAGGGATCATGACTAGTAAAGCTAGTTCAGGGGTAAGGTAACCATCTTGAAAATATCCATCTAGTGAAGGTTGAGTCTCATGTAAGGTAACCTTGGGCATGTCAGGACCTTTAGTTTCATTCTTTTGGACTCTTGATGGGATGCCAAGATAGTTGCTCAAAAGACCAAGATAGTTGCTCAAGATAGTTACCTTACCCCTGAACTAGCTTTACTAGTCATGATCCCTCTGATGCACTTTCAAAGGTTTTGTAGGGCATTAGGAGGCCAAATAAGGCCCTGCCACAGAAACGCGGGAGAAGGCCCTGCAAACGTTTTGTAGGGCCTTCTCCCGCGTTTCTGTGGCAGGGCCTTATTTGGCCTCCTAATGCCCTACAAGACCTACATGACCTTAAATAAAAAAGAAATTTCAGTACAGGGATATTATCACTAGATCAAAATGACAAGATAAGAAAACAATCATTCATATATGAGAGATTATCACAAGAAAACACATGGAAATGTAAAATGACTGCTCATGTTTCATTCTAAATAATGAGATTATAAATGGAATAGAGGAAAAGTGCTAATGTTTCATTGAAAATGGCAATATTTACAAAAAATATCTTGTCCATAGAGATCAGTTACAAAACTTAGCTACGATCACCCCTAATTCTCCTAGCTAATTGTATGTCCTTCGGTTGTATAGTGACTCGCTTAGCATGGATGGCGCACAGGTTGGAATCCTCTAGCATTGATATCAAAAATGCTTCAGCTGCCTCTTGTAAAGCTTCTAAAGCTAGAGCTTGGATCCTTAACCCTGCACAATACCTTTGTAACTCTTCTTTGACCACCCTTGCAAAGGGTCTTCTAGGTATGAGAAGCTCAGCTGTCTTTTGATAGTGCCTTATCTCTGCAAATGCCTTCGTATATCTTCTTCTTCGTTGTGGTGCTCTAGCTTGTGGTGGTGGTGGTGGTCTTCGTTGGACATTTTCTTGTGGTCTTGGTTGGGGTGGTCTACGACGAGGTTGAAAGAATTTCTTCTTCCGTTGCACGCGTCTTGAGCTTTCTCCTTGTTCAGGATGTTGTTGCTGGCTTTGCTCTCTCTCTTGATCATTGGGTATGGCCCCCTGATTTGATGGTAATGTCTTTCCCGCTACAGTAACCCTATGATTTGTAGGTATTTCTTCGTTACCCCATGGTGGCAATCTTTGACTCTCATCACTTGCTTGTGAACCTTGTTGAGACACATCCTCATGCGATTCATCAAAATCATCATCAGAAACTACCTGTCTATGAGCACGCTCCTTCACCCTTCTCTTTGTTGGTCTCTTTGGTGATGGAGGCTCATCATATGATGATGGTGGTGATTGGGGTTGATTTACGGCCTTTTCCTTGGATTGCCCATGTTCCACTTGTTCATGCAACTGTTCACTCCCAGAGGTATGGCCACCACCTGTTTCACGATGGGATGCAGAGTGCGAGACACTACGTCGCCTTTTGTGGTGATTCATCCATGGTGGCTTCTGAGTGCCTTGCACATAGCTAGGAAAGTTAATGGGATCCTTCCTTGCAGTTTGCTTTGTTCGTGCCATCCTCTATAGTGCTAGAATGTTGAAATGAGACAATGAGCCTCCTTTTATAATGTTTCACTTAAAAAGGTTCTGTTCACACCTGAATGGACAAAAAATAGTTTAAAAATTAAAAATTACCTGAAAAAATTGCAAAGAAGAGATTAGTGTGTAGCAAACCTTATGAATTATTCAGAAAATGCCATGAATGTATTAAATGACTTCACTTCCATGATGAACCCTCTCGTGTTCTTGTAGCTCGCCATTGAGCATGACGTAAAGGTCCCAATGATGACTTCCATTTTTCACTAGCTAAGTTGTGTTGATGAAATCTTGCAAGTTTTGCAACTTTCGACTCCTTGGCTCGTTCCATTGCATATGTCCTTGAAAATGCAGTACGATAAAACCAATTAAACATCTCTTCCATATAGTTTGATTGCATTGCACCACCACCATGTCGTGTGTTCTTGAAGTAAACACCTCTAGCCTTGTAATGTGACTTCTCCATTCCTTGTGTACTAAAAATCTCCAATGAACCATATCGATGCATAAAAAATGCTCCATGTGCAAATAAAATATGCTGAAATGATATAAGTACATATAACACAATCTTATCAACAAGAAAATTGAAAAAATAAGAAAACTTACAATGTAATGTGTAATATTGCTCTCTCCCCAAGATAGGATGAAACACTTTGCAAACTCCATTAATGTATCTTGAAACAACTGACGGTCATTTTTGTTGGAGCTATTAAGACTCATTAAACCTACCAACTTATCTAAGCATGACCAAACCTTCTTTCGCCTATTACTAAGGTCAATTTGAGAATCATTATCAGTGGTGATCATGCACAAGTCTTTCCATAGCTCCCTGCATTCATTTTTCTTAGGGCTTACACCTGTTCTGAAAAATTTTCTTGCCTTCTTCCCTGTCATTGACACTTGTTGCAAACTATTTTGCGATTCACCAGGTTTTTTGACAACTAGAGTTACATTACCACCATGACAACCAATCGAATTAAGCAACTCTTCCAATTTTTTGATTGCTTGTACAGATTTATCAATTGGCTTCATGGAAAATGCATATTCTATGTGGAGCTTCAATAATCTATCAAATATTCTCATGAAAGCATGCAATGTGCAAAAGTGAACATTAACTAATGGAAATGGAATAATGGGATTCCAATCTTTATCTAATGTGTCACGGTTAGGTATTTCTAACATTGGACACCTTAGCAAAGGTCTATCCCATTCCGTGGAAGTAGGTGCATCTATGTATTCATCTAAGCTAGATAGTACTTTTTGTTGTCCCTTTGTTACTTTGTAGCCTCGAGTACAAAATGGACATGGATAACGAGCAGATGCACCTTGCTTGCAACCTAACATGCATTTGATAGTTTTTAAATCCCCACCCAAGTGCCAATCTATCTCAAAATCACCCAAGTTTTCTATGTGGAGCTTTGCACCATGAATTTGAGAAAGTATTACTTTAGTGATCCATGGGGTCCTACTAAAAATCCATGAAAGAACATCATTGGATTCTTTAGGTACTTCAATAGCACCTAACCACCATATTTCTTTCTCGGATTGAACACTATATGTAGACTTAGAGCTAGAGTTACAACTTTCATCAGATATGGCATTTCTGATAGCTTCATTCATGAGTGTCAAACTCAATCTCTCCATTCGTCGTCCCTTTATAATCTGGCATTCATCTAACTTCAATATAAACTGTAATTTGGTATTACAATCTGCATAAATTAGCAAAATCTTTATAACATCAAAATACAATGTATATCAAGGTAACAATAGTGCACATACCTGGTATAGTAGATTTGTAAAATTGAACCATTGCCTGTTGAAGCCTCTCCAAATCCACGAATATGTTGTTGTACTTTGTGTAAGGAAATCCATTTCCAACTGCGCTTTTCAACTCTTTTTTGGATGTAGATAAATGATAAATAGACATAGGCATAATATCCTCTATATATAAGTAGTTTCCAAGAATACTAGTTATATCTTCATTGGACATTGACTTCTTTAGCGATACCTTGTAAGGAGATGGAAACATATTCTGTAAAATACCTTCTCTTTCTAATGAATGCTTCAAAAGGTTGTACAATGCACTGTATCCTTTAGTACTAATTCCTGCTTCATCACATACCATCTGCACGTCTCTAGGAGTGATAATATCTTGTAACTTTTTTGTGAAATCTTTAATCACTTTCTTCTTGATTAGGTTTCCTATCCGTGACTCCAAAATACTAACCACCTGCTTGTTGGTCAAACAAGAATTTAATAACTTGAATTGATCCTCTGTTGTTGATGATGCATTAACATCTTCAACGAATGACCTACATAACAAGAAAAAAAATATATATATATATATATATATATACATATAAAGTCTTCCAAAAAGAGAAACGAATACAAGCCAAACCTTATTGCAAAAACTCGTCGTTTGTGTGCTCCACCACCAATTGAAAGAGAGTCAAAGGATGTTAATGATCGTCTCCTACGTCGCATCCCAAGTGGAGTCTCTCTCAAGTGTTGGACAGTGTTTTTAAATTTCTCAATTGTTCTCTCCTTTTCTTCCATATGCTTTTCAAGCTCTGCAAGCTTTTCTTGTAAAGATATGATTGTGCTTTCAAAAGTGACCAACCTTGTATGATTTAGTTGATATTGTTGAATCCAATACTCAGTAATGGCAGTTGAATGTGTAGATAATCGTTGACAATAACCTAAGAGCCCAGCTTTACCGGCACCGATGAACTGAAGTAAAGTTGAGAGGTTATGGAATGTTGGATGGTAAGAAGACATTGGATCAGGAGGGTATAATGAACCATGAGTCCAAAGATCAATATTCTTTTCTCCAGCTTCACGACGCTCATTTTGAGAGTTCACATCATTGTTGCATTGTGTATTTGGAGCAAACTCTCTGGGCACACGAACATGGATACTTGTTGATGCTGGGGCATGAGGACGTCCTAATGTGAGGTTTGTAATAGGTGTCAACACCATCTTTTCCAACAATTAAACAATACTGAGAAAGAGACCAGAAATTTGTTTGGAAGAGATGCTAGAGCATGATTTTCTCAAGAAAAGTTTGTTTTCTTGGATGAGGATGGGTAACAGTGTGTTTTTCCACTGAGAATAGCCAAAAATGTTGAAATTTTGAAAAAGTCATTTTTTGGGTGAAGAGTAGTTACGGATTTGATGATGTGGCACTCTACTTTTGGAGGGATTTTAAAAATATTGCTTTTTCAAAAGGAAAATTAAAAACTAAACTCAAAAAAGGTCACTTCTGACATATATATTAAAAAATGAGCCCTTTCAAGTAAATAAACACTGAAATTGAGACTTTAAAAAAAAAATCATTTTTTTATTCCCATACATGCTCGAGTTTGATGATGTGGAAAGTAGATTCCCTTTCTCTCTCTCTAAAAGAAGAGAGAGAGGAGCCTAGTAAGCCTTAAAAAAAGCGTACTCCAGCCTACTAAAAAGTGCCCTATTAAATGCACTTTGTCCCCTTAGACAACAGCAGAATGAGGCTTAATCCCTGAAAATTAGGGATCCTTACAAGGCCCATGCAGGGTTCACCCTTTTTCCTAATGAGCCGGTTGAAACTAAAGGTACAAGGTATTTTTCCTCTTAAGGTTCAAAGGTTGAATCTAAATCTTAAGGTGAAAAAGGAAAAAGAATTAAAAGGAAAAGTGAAGGTGGAAGGCCACGTACGAAAAGGTGGAAATAGGCCGCCCAATCAAAATTTTATTTTAAAAGTCACTCTTGTTCTAAAGTCACTACAAGACAAAGTAGCGAATCGTTGAGGACCAGTTAAAATAGACAATCTTGGGACATTGAAAGGACACCAAGATTGTACTGCAGTTAGAGTGCGCGAACCGGCGGACTCTCAAACAAAAGGAAGGACAAAGGCTATTCTTACACATCAAGAGTTGGGAGCAAGAGAGAGCTTCGGAGGAGCAAGAGAGGAAGCAAGAAGAGCCTCCAGTGTGCTGACGACATTCAAGAGTGCAAGAGGTGCCAAGAGGAAAGGGTGCAGGGAAGAGAGAAGGCGGGCTGGATTCCAAGAGTTCCAAGGGCTATTGCGTGCGTGTGCAGTGATACCAATTCCTTAGCTTGGCGGAAGCTTAGTGCAAGGTGTGCACAAGGGAAGCGGGAAGCAAGTGAAGGATTGGTGCACGGCCGCTGGAAGACTTGAGATAATTGGTCTTCAGTAATTGATGCTCTCTGAAGTGGTATTTAGTCATTGATTAGGCTGTGCGCAGTCATTGTAATGGTTGAAGGATAATTAATATTCAAGGTTTCCAAGAGTATTTCTTTGCAGAAGTTCTCACTGTTATTCCATTTTCATCATCTCTTTTTTCTCCTACAAACCCTCAAACTCCTTCTTGTCCCCGAATCCCCAACACCGCCTCTCAACACAAGGACAAGGCAAGTGAAAGGGCAGGTCTTCCTGCCCAGGAAGCCTATGTGCCTAACTCTACGGAGCCAGACAGATCATCTTCTATGAATCGGTTCACACTAGAATTCCTATGAGAGATTCAAGAAGACAAATGGGCTAAAGAGAGTGAAAACCCTCCTCCCATTGAACTTGTGGATGATGCACCTGACCAATTTCCACAAGACATCCCATCCATTTATGAGGAGCAGGAGAGCACCCAATCTCAGGAAAGATTAGACTTTGAGTCTAACTCTCTACAAGAATTACCCCACTTCAGAGGCCCATGGGAAGCTAAGTCTACTTGTATGAGAGCACCCACGGTCATGGTACGAAATGAGGACTCAGTCATACCTAGGAACACAGAGGTAGTGAAAAACACTAAAGTACAGTGCAACCTCACCTTAGAAGAGCTACTCAAAGTAAGGCCAGAGCTATGGAAACATGTAGCCAAACAAGTACCAGAGATAGCAAAACCTCGTTCCCAGGTAGCATCCCAGAGAACAGTGCCAGAAATACCATTGGACAAGATAGGAGACATCAGTGAGGGCGTAAGAGGGAAACACATATCTTCCTATCACCCATCAAGGATACACCACCAAGGCCATTCTAGACTCAGGCACAGGAGTTGCAATTGCTACCACTTCCCTATGGAAGCGTTGGGGCAAGCCAGCACTGAGGCCCACGAGGATGAAATTGCAAATGGCCGATGGTCACATAGAGAGACCCTTAGGGCTGTTAGAAGGAATAACTCTCACCACATGTGGTGTTGAGTTCGAGCATACATTTTCTATATGTGATTTTAGCAAAAATCATGCCTATGAAATGATCTTGGGACAACCCTTTATGCGACAGTTGCAAGTGGTACAGGACTGGGGAACCAATTCCTTGTACCTGCAACACTTAGGTGTTACGACCAAAGTGAATCTCAAAGATTACTCTCATAGAGATGTCCCTCCTATCCAATGGAACCCCATCCATAGAGCCAAAGATGATACGGAGTCTGTGCATTCCATAGGATCGGGATCCTCATGGATGCATGAAGACACCCACTTATGGATGTGCAAAGTAGCAATAGAAGAAGAGAAGAGAGAAGAAGCCAGAGAGATAGGTGCAAAAGAAACACATAGATCGATTCAATACCCAGCCTATGCACCTGTAGTCTTTCCTGACGAAGAATTTGAACCCCACGGCTAGGTAGAAATCCTAGCAACAATGGATGTAGCCATCAATGAAGAACAATGGACACCTCACTCTGATGAAGATGGCTATGACATTTCAGTCTTCTCCATAGAGCCGATCATGGGAGAGGCAGTGTTAGAAGAGTGTGAACCTAGCCCTGATGCATTTGAGGATGCAAGTGACTCCGATCTAGGGTCAATCATTATGGACCCACCTTTTGCATCAGATGAAGAATACTTCTATGAAGTAGAATTTCAACCCCAGAGGCATGGAGAGTTTACAAATGATGTAAGACTAGCTACACATGTGACCCCGAAGGAAGAAGGAAAGAAAAGAAAGAAGACAAAAGTGACACTAGAAGAGGAAGAATCTTTGTTGGAGGTCCTGAAAAATTTTAAGAAGTATGAGATCAATGACAGGAGAGTCATGATCAGAATGCCTAAACGAGAGGCGCAATCAGGGGAGGCCTATGATAACAAAGAAACCACCAAGAAAATAGTGGTAGCCGTGGAAGAAGGAGAAGAGAGATGCACGTACATAGGCCATGACCTGACGGAAGACAAAGAGCACGAATTGATAGCCTTGCTAAGAGAATACAGAGATGTATTCGCTTGGAGTTACAAGGATTTGAAGGGTGTTGATCCAGACATATGCTCACACACTATCCCCATGACCTCAGATGCTAGGCCCTCTAAGCAAAAGCCATACACATATAATGATAATTATGCTGCCAAGATCAAAGAGGAGATAGATAGACTGGTTGAAGCTGGATTCATCTATGAAATTGAGCACACTGAGTGGGTATCCCCCATTGTAGTGGTGCCCAAGAAAAATGGAAAGTTGCGTGTATGCATTAACTTGAACAAGGTCAATGCAGCCACAATTCGAGATAACTATCCGCTTCCTATCACAGAACATCTCTTAGAAAGAGTAGCAGGCAAGGAAGTGTACAGCTTCCTTGATGGATTTTTGGGCTACAATCAAGTAGCCATAGCTCCAGAAGATCAGCATAAGACGTCTTTTGCCATTGAATGGGGCATTTTTGCCTTTAGAGTAATGCCATTTGGGCTTACCAATGCACCTGCTACCTTCTAGAGGCTGATGTGTCATGTATTTAAAGAGTTCCTGAGGAAGAACTTAGAAGTCTATGTTGATGATCTGTGTGCTCATTCCAACATTAGACAAACCCATATTCCTGAACTCAGACAAATCTTTGACAAATGTAGAGAATATCAGGTCTGCCTGAACCTAGAAAAGTGCGTTTTTATGGTCAGGCAAGGCAAGATTCTAGGACACATAGTGTCAAAGAATGGCATATCCACTGATGAAGAGAAAGTGAGAGCCATAGCCGAGTTACCTAGGCCAAAGAATGTCGAGGAAGTACAAGCTTTCATGGGGCATTGTAGTTATTACCAACAGTTTATACACATGTATGCCATCATAGCAAAGCCTCTGTATGGACTTTTGACTAACTTTGAGTGGACTAATGAATGTGAGAATTCCTTCAACGAGCTTAAACGGCGATTATGTTCAGCACCAATCTTGACCACACCAGATTGGAATAAGCCTTTCCATGTTCATGTGGATGCATCCAATTATGCTATTGGATGTGTACTCGCACAACCTACTGGTGAAGGTAATATGAATCTCCCAATTGCCTATGCCAGTAGACAATTGAATGTAGCTGAACGAAATTACACTACTACTGAGAGAGAAGGCTTAGGCATGGTATATGCAGTTAAGAAGTTTAGACACTATTTGCTTGCAAATAAGTTTAAATTTTTTACTGACCATCAAGCATTGTTATATCTGGTGAACAAGCCATGCAATACAGGTAGATTAGTAAGATGGTTTCTCTTATTAATGGAGTATGACTTTGAGGTTGTAGTGAGGAAAGGTAAGACTCACTTGAGAGCAGACCATCTCTCTAGGCTCACATCTGGAGAAGGCCCACAAGGAGTGTCAGATGACCTTCCTGATGCTTACTTGTTTAATTTGGAAGTGGCGCCACAGTGGGCTAAGCCATTAGTGCCAGTATTGACATACGGGCCTAACCACCCAGTAATAAACACATAGGATAGAGAGGTAGTAAAAGCCCAAAAGTATCACATCATGGCAGGAAGTATGTACAAGCACACAGATCAAGGGATCTTGGCTTGTTGTGTGGAAGAGGATGAGTACGCTAAATGGTTGCAATTAGCACATGTAGGTGCATTAGAGCAACACTACTCAAAGCAACGAACCCTACACACACTAAGGAGACTCGGAGTGCATTGGCCGACTATGGAAGCTGATGTCCAAAAGTTGTGCAAGGAATGCCCAACCTGTTGCACTAAACCACCTGTGGAACATGCCACTCTTTATCAAGTGTCCATAGTGCCAGATTGGAGTGATCCACTAGTATCCTTCCTAAGGACGAAAACATTCCCTCAAGATATGACACTGGCCAGACAAAGAAGTCTAGAGCAAGAAGCCCTGGATTACTCACTCATGGGTGATAATCTATACAAGCGTGGAAAAGATGGTTACCTGAGACTATGTGTCCATGAGAGTGAATATCTCAAGATCTTGGAAACTGCTCACCAAGGTGTAGCAGGAGGACACTTTGGACCAGATCGGGTGATCAAGGCTATGTGAAACGGTGTGATGTTTGTCAGAGAACTCAGTATTCTATACGCAAAGATGAGATGCCACTGAAACCTATGATGGGTGGACGTGCATTCTCTAAGTGGGGAATAGACTTTGTAGGTCCTATTAATCCCCCAACCAAGGGGTTCCATGCTGAGTATATCATCGTTGCCACGGACTATCTAACAAAGTGGGTAGAGGTAAAAGCTACGACAAAGAACGATGCTCAGACAACTGCTAAATTCTTGTTTGAGAATGTATTCACAAGATACGGGCTACCTATAGAGCTAGTAAGTGATAGGGGCACTCACTTCTTGAATGAAGTGATTGAAAATCTGCTCCAAGAATTCTTGGTAGTTCATATGAATTCTGCCCCCTACCACCCACAAGCTAATGGGCAAGCTGAAAGCACAAACAAGATTTTGTGCAATGTGTTGACCAAATTAGTGAATAATAAACGCTCTGATTGGGACAAACAGCTACACCATGCTGTTTGGGCATACCGAGTCGCCTACAAAACGGTACTCCAAGCCACCCCCTTTCAGATGGTATTTGGCCAAAACGCAGTGCTACCGTTGGACTTCTTAATACCTACATTGAAAGTAGCACAAGAGCATGAATGGACGGGTCATGAACTCTCCTCTAGACTTTTTGACCTTGAACGATTAGGAGAAACAAGATTGAGGGCGGATGCAGGGATATATGCAGCTAAGAAACGTCAGAAGGCATACTTTGATGCCCACGTTAAGGATAAAGGTTTGAAGGCAGGCGACCTAGTACTAGTATACACCTTGAAGCAACATGCAAGAAAATTAGAGAAACGTGGCTACGGACCCATGATCATTAATAGAATCTCAACAAGTGGAGCAATACAACTAGCCACATTAGAAGGCGATATTCTTCCGAGCTACATAAGCGGATGCAGAGTCAAGTTATATCAAGAACCTCTGACGGAAGAGATGCTAAGTCGACTCAACACTGCTAAGAAACACAAAGAAGAAGAAAAACGAATTCGCGAAGAAGCTCAAGCAGAAGCATTGGAACGCATCCGGAGAATGAAGTTGAGAAGACAGGGTAGAGAGCAACCTAGGACAGATGCATATGCAGATCAAGGATATCATGTGGCTATGTGTGAAGTTTCAAGAATGTCTCAGCCGTCGAAACGAGTGTGGGTGCGGAAAGGCAAACACCCTGTTGCAACCATGCCAACCCCACGGCCGAAACCTCTTATTAGTAATCAGCAACACGATACTAATAAGAAGTCTTTCATAAATTCTTCTACGAAAGTAAAGTCTATTTGGGTACCCAAGAAGTCGATGAAGGCCAGCCCACAATCACGACAAATCTGGGTGCCTAAGGCTTGCTTGCGGGCTCAAATAGCTACACCGAGGCCACACCCGGTACAACATGTTTCACTCACTCGAACATCAGATGCCCATGCTTATACATCACACGCGGGCACATATTCTTCCATGAGCACAAGTAGAATCACTTGTAAATGGGTCCCTAAAAAGCCTCATTTTCAAGTAGATACCCCTATCAAACCCTTCAGAGTCTCCACAAAATCAAGATCAAAGCCCATCCACTGCATTTGGCAACCTAAAACTTGTAATAAACCCCCAGACCCCAGTTGTAAATCCATGCCCACCTACTAAATACATCACTCTCTCACTACATCATTCCACTTAGCTTCTAGGTCTACCCAATTCCTAACTACACGCACAAGCATCGAGCACTTAATAGCCTACTAATCTCTCCCGAACCTCATGTTAATGTTGTAATGGGGACAAAAACGGTTCTATCTTGTCCTTTACTATGTTAACACCTGTTTCTATATTCTCACAGAGTCAGGAGGCAAGAAGTAACATGGCAGATACGGCAGGAACGCCCAGTGGCATTGAGGGCATTACACGCCATACCGATTCAGAATTCTCCACAAGGGCACACAATGCCGGTCAGCAAAAATTCACATTGGTTTAATGATGTGGTAGGATCTCTGGGTGAAGGCACTTACATGTGGGAGGCCGAGATAGAATTCAACGGGCGCTGGGGCAGGTATCACTTCTTCACCAGGGAATTTGAGAGACTGCAGAACAATGAAGGACTGAAAACTATATGGAAGAAGGCGGGACTCTACGATTACTTCAAATTCCAATTGCCAAAGCCCCACTTTCTAAGATGCTCATATTTGATTAGCACCCTCACTCCGAGCAAAGACAAAAAGGGATGCAGCACCTTTGTCCTCCCATCTCTCACAAGGGGCAATGAGCTGAAGTGTTTCAGGTTGACTATCAATTTGGTAAGGGAAGCTCTAGACATGAAAGGTATGCACATTCCTATGGAGAAAGAGACTATGGTCCCCAACAATATGAAGAACAGGAATCTGACGAAATTAAAGGACATGGTGGCAATGACACCTACAATTGCCATTCACTTGCGAATGTTCATGCAGCATTTTGCATTTCCCGCTCAAGAGAGGTTCACAATGCCACCTAAGAAGATATGGTTTAGTCTATACTTGGCCAACGCCTTCGATTTGACAATCAATATGCCCCACTGGATTATCGACCAAATCCACTTGGCTCATCAAAGGTGGTATAAAAAACAAAAGTTTGTACTGTATGGATGCTGTGCTCTCACCGGGATTGTGTATAGATGTTTGGCTTATGATGTGCCAGTGCAGAGGGCATTAATTTGGAGCAGGGTACAGGAATTCCAACGTAGACTCTCAACCGCAGGACCGCCATCTAAGAAAATGAGAGGCACACTATCAGATTACCAAGACATAGCACAGATGGACCGAATCTGGTGTTCCCACCTGTACCAACCGACCTAGAGTTTCCTCACGGATTCACGTTAGAAGACCTAACTGATGAGGAGGTTGCCAGAATAATCGAAGCTGTTAACGCGGAAGTCAAGGCAAAGCAAGCTAGTGGACAACAAACTGCTACAGACCAACCCCATCCCAGACAACCAGATGTCGTCAATGTGGAGGGTGAAGAAGAAGAAGAACAAGAAGAGGAACATGGTGGACAATCCGAGGAAGAAGAGCAAGAATATGACCAGGAAGCTCTCCAAGTACTTGAGGGTGCCCCAGCTTATACGAAGGAATTAAAAAAGCTCTATGATACCATCAACAGGGTTCAAGAGCAACATAGATTGTCCCTCGCAGCAGGAAAAGCTCTCATGAACCAAATCCTTGAGGAGGAAGGAGTAGACGAGCAATACTGCGCCACACTTGATATGATATCTGATGCTTTAGGAGTACCTGAGACGGTGCATACCGCCCTTGCACAAGCACGAAGAACGGAGCGAAGATACGACAGACATCCCCCTCGATCAGGAAAATAGATGAATGTATTAGTATCAGAACCACAAGGCACATCCACAACCACGGGCATAGCACACACCGTTCATGATACTGAGGAAACCCATACATCAAGTGCACCTCCGTCACCCCCTTTGCCACCCTTGCCTCCAACTCCACCACATTCACCTCCCACAACCAGTGTAACCACTACTATCACCGCCTCCGAGTCCACTACCCATACCAAAGCACAGATCGTCAGTCAACCCACACACCCTATCTCCACCTCTCTTGTCTGTACGGCCACTGACACAGTAATTCTAACCGCAGCCATGGAAAAACTCATTCCCCCGATCACACTTCCTGGCAGTTTGTATTCACAATTGCACACACCACTGTACACTTTCACCACTATCACCGCACCCACAATTCCCATGTTCACAATCACTCCCACCACTGCATCCACTTTTGATTTTATGGACATATCACCACCTCCGCACCTCTCCCTCCTCCCATACACCCACCATCTCCCATTCCCCCACCTCCCACTTCACCATTTTCCAGCACCGCATCCACATTCCCCTTCCCCTTTCCTTCTGCATTCAACACCCTTCTCGCATCCACTCCTATTAATAATGTATTTAATTATATGTATCAGTGTATGTCGCAACTACAACAGCACTACCAGCATCTGGATAACCAACATACGAGACTCTTCCGAAACCATGAAGAACTTCAAGTACGATTCATTGATCTAGAAAGAGAAAAGCGGCTACTACAACAACAACAGTATGTCACTTTACAGGAACAACATGAGCAGTTGGTAGCCAATCCTCCCGAGCCAGATGCAAAAGAAAAACAACAAATGGATGATTTGCTCCACTCCCAAGTAACAGAGAATCTCAAGCTTCGATGCAACCTGGCCCTCTTACGCACACACATGTCTACTGCACTCGAGGAGAATAAACGACTACAGAAACAAAACGAAGAAAACTTGGAAGCAACCATGGAGGGTTCCCCACAGGAAATCGACCCAGATAGATTCAAGGCTATACCCTCAGCGAATATGCAAATTGTGTTGGAAACCCATGCCGACCTCCTGGAAGCCCATGCAGCATTAGAAAGAGAAAGAGATGACCTATTAAAGCAGCTGGCAACCCAGCATGAGTCACCAAGCAAAGTCACAACCGCAGTTGACACGTCTGAAGAAGTCGAAAAACTCAGAGCAGAACTAGAAGAATTACAAAGTAAAGTCATGCAATACGAGCGTCAACCCTCTCCCCTTGTAGAGCCCGAGCCTGAAGACTTAGTGCCAATTGAAATAGAGGAAACCTTCGAAGACCCATACGTTCCCATGCCTGCACCAGGGGGCAAGCAAACTGAAGAGGGCATGGACACCATCGAGATCGAGGCTCCTGAATGGATGCAGAGGTTAGAGAAAGTGGCCACAACCCATGATGACAGAGTGGCAGTTCAGATAGCGTCTATGTCACGTTTGGAGGAGGTAGTCATAAAATCGGAAACCTCTCCCATCATAGGTGGATCGGCACATCCGACGATTTGTATGTTCCTTTCTGTGTCTTAATGGCGGACTACAATGTTGAAATCAAGCACCACACCTCAAAAGAACCAACCTCGGCTACACAGTTTGCACCGGACGACATCCCAGCAAGTGCCAAGCAGGGAAATATACATTAACCTACGTGGAGGATTCGTCTGCTGGAAACCTACCCTGAGATGGTAAGGACATGGAATAACATGCCTTTGTATATCAAATACAACCCATGCTACTGCCCTGTATTTTGAAGAAGGTCGTGGCCGGAATACACAAAAACTGTGCTGACAACCAAAGGATGTGAGAAATGGCTCAATTATGTCTACTTAGCACCACCTAAAGGCCAACCTACCATAGGATATATGATTTCGGCGATTCGGCATTGGGGGGTCCGGTTCAAAAATGTACCAGATGTCATGGCCCAAATGTGTCTTAAAATTTTTGAGCTCATGTTGGTCACCTTCAAGACCTTCAAGAATGTCAAGGAACCTCATCTGTCAGCTCTTGGATTTAATGAAGGTAATCAAGACCTTGTCTACGACATGAGCGCAACACCATCTATTAATGTTGTATATGCATGGCATGCGCGTATAAAGTATCTACCAGCCTGGTTCAAACAGACGTTTGAAGAAATGTTTATCACGGGATTCTGGGAATATCATTCAGAGATATTCATTCCCAGACCATCACATTTATTGCAGTTGTTTGCAGTGGAACAAGCTCTCCATTCAGAAAAGTTACGTATACCACATCCAGAGGTTCCCGAGCCGGTAGATTTGGATGCTCTACTCACGGACTTGGCCAAAGGGTTGAGAATTGCAGAACATTACTTAGCACAAGATGTTGTAGAATACTACATTCAACGGCCCACCCAACAAGGGTCTGTCAGGGACGACAGACGCGAGAGAGGGGGGGGGGGGTTGTTGGAACTGAAGGACTCACAAGGCAAGGAAGCTTACGAAGGGAGTCAGAGAGAAGAGAAAGCACAAGCAGACAGGGTAGTCAACGACGATCTGGCAAGTAGGCCAATATTTTTTCAGGACACTAAAGCATATCGAAGAGGTGGACACACAAGGAGAAGGAGCAAGTAGGGAGCTCAAAGATATGTATGTCAAATCGTTAGAAGAAATCCCTACAACAATAGTGATTTTCATCACTAAAAGCCATTGTAGATACCATTTCATATTTTTGTAGCTCCATTTTGTGCAAGCCAAGGAGTCCTTGAGCTTGAGGAGCATTCGAAGTAGCTACCTACCAATTTTCATAATTTTTAGACTTCGTTTGAGTCTTCAAATAGGCCCTAGAACCTAGTTTTTAACTAGGCCGGACACTAGGTCTGGACACGGCCAAAACCTAGTCAAAAACTATAAATAGAGCTAGAGAGCTCATTTTTGGGATTAGCTTGTAATTGATTTGAACTTGTAAGAGCTTTTTGAAACTAATCTAAGAACTCCATTGCTTCTCACTCTTTGTCTTACCGTGTGTGCGCATGTGTGTGTGTATGTGTGTGCATGTTAGTGTGCTTCTCACTCACGCACTTGTGCCGTTACTTGCTCGAGGTCATCATACCATCCTCACATCTTCCCAGATTGACATTAAAGGAGGTGCTACTCATCACTGAGCTACAAACATCTTCGATAGAATGGTAGCTGCGTTTGCACCAGGGAGGAATCCCACATAATTTGCTAACCTTAAGGTTGGTCCCGATTCAAAAATGAAGAATTTGCCATAAGAGGACATACTTTTTGATTTCTATGAGGGGGTGCCAGATAGCCATGAACTTCATGTCCCATCGAAGCAGCGTCCATGACAGGCACCACTTCTTGTTGAGGTTAACCTGATAGTCAATCATTTCTTTGATGTTCGGGATTTTTGATAGGCTATTCCCATTGTGCCATTTGAGACCAAGCGAGCTCGACATGTCATGTCCCATGAGAAGGCGAACTTTGTGTCGGTCCCAGGCGAGGCATCTGCTTTGCAAAGTGTTCCATTCTTCGTACGAAATGTTGACGCAAGGGTCAATATCCTCGAAGTTGATCCAGCGGTTGGTGTCTTGTTTCCAGAGATGTTTCCAGAGCAGTAGGCTCGTAGAGCAGCTCTTTATCACAGAATCTGGAGGCTCGAGGAGGAAGTGAACAAAGGAAAATCTCAAGCCCAGAAAGGTCTTCGAAAAATCAGAGTGATGCTGAGATACGAGGAAGAAACACTTCATTTTTTTTCTTTGGTGGCGTAATGATTCCTTTACTTTGGAGAACATAGGTCATATCAAACACCAAAGTCTACAAGGGTGTGTAGCATGCCCATGTTTTGATAGAGGATGCTAAGATGTTAAACTATCATGCCATTCGGAGATAGGAGATCCTTTCAAGCATCAAAATCCAGAAGAGTGTGGTTACTTCAAAGAAGTCATGGTGTTCTTCCTTGCTATCTAGAATGGACATTCTTTGAAAATATTGACTATAACAGCTGGTTCTGGCTGCTTATAAGTTTCTTCTCTTTGACACTTGCGCATGTTTTGCATTAAGTAATTACAAAAGCCGTTAGGGATGTGCCGATTTTGTGGTCATGGCAAACCCTTGTAGGCAATTGCCACAAAGTTTGCACGACTCTCTTTGCATCGAGATGGAGGACGCCATTCTATTTTATCCCACTAAACAAGAAGAGGTGTAGCCAATGGCACGTATGGATGAGCTCTAATTTGGGAATCCCAAGACAATGAGCTCATGCAAGGCAAAAAGGGGAAAATGGCGGACCGCCGGATTCGTCTTGGCGCCGTTGAACGGTTGGGGAAATAGGAGCGTTGAAGGAAGCTTCCATGTGGGTCGTCGACAGCGAAGACCGGCTCGCTTTGATTTTTTGTCAAAAACACATCTGAAAGCAAAGCAGCACTTATAAATATGTGAGACGTCGACGTCCTTGGCCGTCATAAGTGCACTCCAGGAAGAAGAAGCTTAGCATCCCTGGAGTACGGCAGATACGCGTTGTGCACGTTGTAGATAGGGATTAAGCTGGTCTCCCTCGACTCTCTCTCTCACTCTCTCTCTCTCCCGAGTCCCTCTCTCTCTTTCGCTCTGTCTCCGTACTTGCTGTGTGCTGCAGCAGAAACTGCTGTAAATCCACGGTTGTGAGTTCGCCTTCTTTCAAAGGCAGTACTGTTTGTTCTCTGGGATTCCCAAAATCAAATGCGAAACTTGCATTAGCCCTAAAGACTCAGGGGGCTTGGGAATTTTGGATATTGTTGGGTTGGCAGACAAGTTGGCGGCAAAGTGGCTTATCAAGGCTTGGAGCAATAGGGAGTCCTCTTGGGCTATATTGATCTTTAGAAACACGGAAGACCTTACCTTAGTTGGCCACCCTGGTTGGAAGGACATAGGGATTCTCACGCTTTTGTTCTCCCCCCACCCGGTCTTCCCTAAAGGCTCTAGCCTCGTGTGTTCCTTATGGAAGAATTGGAACAAGGCCAAACAGTTCATCAAAATCAGTGATGAGTGGAAGTGGGCGGCTGGCATAAGACAAAATGACTCTATTTGGTTCCCGATCAGTGGCATTCGGGGGGTGGAGTCTTGGAACCTCCAAACTGCAAGGCGGTTATGGAACAAGGGGTTCAAACAGTGGAAACAACTCTGGAAACAAGAGACCAGCCAGTGGATTAGGTTCGAAGAATTGGATCCGAGACTTAGAGTTACCTTTGAGGAATGGACTCTTCTTCAAAGCAGGTGTTTAGCATGGGACCGCTCAACTACCCGCCTTCTCTGCAGTCAGGATCTTCCTTGCTTGGAGGGCCTCAAATGGAGCAATGGTAAGAAGCTATCCAGAATCCCCAATTTCAAAGAGGATTTAGATGTTCACCACACCCTTAACAAGAGATGGTGCCTTTCTTGGACCAAACTTCGGTGGGAGCTAAAATTCATGTCTATTTGGCACCCCCTAATTGAGGTCAAAAAATCCGTTCTCATGTGGCAGATCTTGCATAAAGGTATCTGGACCAATGCAAGGGCTAACAAAATCTGTGGTGTGCCGCCATGGTGCAAGCGTTGCCATCAGTGCATCGAAGATTTCCCTCACCTGTTCTTCGATTGCCCCAAGTCCCGTGTTATCTGGCATCACGTGACCCGAGTATTGAGACTTACGAGTCAAATCAACCGGCAACAAGTGATGTTGGGTGAGGCGATCGGCTGCTCATCGAGGCTATGGAATGCCATCAGAGGTGAGGCTCTCTGGAAGATTTGGAGGGAGCGTTGTGCTGTCAATTTTGGCCAAACTCCTAAGGAATGGTCGATCGAGAAATCCTTGTTTCTCCTAGGTAAAAGAATCTCCCGAGTCAAGAGATCGCCACCGTTTAGACATCACTGTATTTATCTCCTCGAAAACAACAAGTTGAAACCCAAATGGGTCCCACATGAGGGTGATGATAATTTTATCCGCCTCATTTGCAATGCCCTATAGCTTGCCATACTCCTCCCCTGCATTGTGGGATTTGGGGGGTCCCATGGGCACTAGTCCCATTCACTTGTAACTTTTTCTCTTTATTATAATTGAAGTCCGGGAGATTAGGCTAAGGCCGAACTTCCTTTATTAAAAAAAAAAAACTCTTCTGCAGAGGTGTTTTGGCGGTGCCTCCACACCTTTTGTGTGGCATCAGGCTCAAAAATCAACCATGCTAAAACTGCTTTTAGAGCAATCAGCGGACGTACTCCCCAATTGTTGGTAGATCAGGGGTGTCAAGTTATCCTTAGCGGTTAAGTCTTCCGTCTCCTTGGCATTCCGATGGGATTCGACATCTCAATGGACCAACGCTGGAACTGGGTGCTATCCAAGCTGGATAGGAAGCTGAATCATGAGAAAGGTATGCAAGTCAACCTGGCAGGGCGTGCTATGGTTGTTAACACATTTATGCTGTCTACAATTATCTACTTTATCTGGTGTTGGAGGCCTAAGGAGAAAGACTTGGCCAAAGTGGAAAGAATCTGCAGAAACTTCCTTTGGAGTCGGGACCCCAACAGGAGGGGGATTCCCAAAATCAAATGGGAAACTTGCATTAGCCCTAAAGACTCAGGGGGCTTGGGAATTTTGGATATTGTTGGGTTGGCTGACAAGTTGGCGGCAAAGTGGCTTATCAAGGCTTGGAGCAATAGGGAGTCCTCTTGGGCTAAATTGATCTTCAGAAACACGAAAGACCTTACCTTAGTTGGCCACCCTGGTTGGAAGGACATAGGGATTCTCACGCTTTTGTTCTCCCCCCACCCGGTCTTCCCTAAAGGCTCTAGCCTCATGTGTTCCTTATGGAAGAATTGGAACAAGGCCAAACATGTCATCAGAATCAGTGATGAGTGGAAGTGGGTGGCTGGCATAAGACAAAATGACTCTATTTGGTTCCCGATCAGCGACCTTCGGGGGGTGGAGTCTTGGAACCTCCAAACTACAAGGCGATTATGGAACAAGGGGTTCAAACAGTGGTAACTCTGGAAACAAGAGACCAGCCAGTGGATTAGGTTCGAAGAATTGGATCCGAGACTTAGAGTTACCTTTGAGGAATGGACTCTTCTTCAAAGCAGGTGTTTAGCGTGGGACCGCTCAACTACCCGGCTTCTCTGCGGTGAGGATCTTCCTTGCTTGGAGGGCCTCAAATGGAGCAATGGTAAGAAGATATCCAGAATCCCCAACTTCAAAGAGGATTTAGATGTTCACCACACCCTTCACAAGAGATGGTGCCTCTCTTGGACCAAACTTCGGTGGGAGCTAAAATTCATGTCTATTTGGCACCCCCTAATTGAGGTCAAAAAGTCCGTTCTCATGTGGCAGATCTTGCATAAAGGTATCTGGACCAATGCAAGGGCTAACAAAATCTGTGGTGTGCCGCCATGGTGCAAGCGTTGCCATCGGTGCATCGAAGATTTAGCTCACCTGTTCTTCGACTGCCCCAAGTCCCGTGTTATCTGGCATCACGTGATCCGAGTATTGAGACTCACGAACCAAATCAACTGGCAACAAGTGATGTTGGGTGAGGCGATCGGCTGCTCATCGAGGCTGTGGAATGCCATCAGAGGTGAGACTCTCGGGAAGATTTGGAGGGAGCGATGTGCTGTCAATTTTGACCAAACTCCTAAGGAATGGTCGATCGAGAAATCCTTGTTTCTCCTAGGTAAAAGAATCTCCCGAGTCAAGAGATCGCCACCGTTTAGACATCACTGTATTTATCTCCTCGAAAACAACAAGTTGAAACCCAAATGGGTCCCACATGAGGGGATGATAATTTTATCCGCATCATCTGTAATGCCCTGTAACTTGCCATACTCCTCCCCTGCATTGTGGGATTTGGGGGGTCCCATGGGCACTAGTCCCATTCACTTGTAATTTTTTTTGTTTATTATAATTAAAGTCCGGGAGATTAAGGTAAGGCCGAACTTCCTTTATTAAAAAAAAAAAAGAGACTCTTCTGCAGAACTGATTGTTCGTGCTGCCATTGTGAAGAGGCAGGCTGCGAGGAAGGATCGCAACGATGGAACTGGGGCATCAGGCCGAGGCTTTGCCGTTGCTGCTACGGCATTGTTGCTGGCCATTGCAGCTCTCTCGCCTCTACTGGCTGCCTCCGCGCAGCCCGTCGCCGCTCCTTTGTCGAGTGCTCCCACCCTCTCTCCCTCATCATTTCCTACGAACTTCTCTCCAATGGGAGCATCATCACCTCCCCCTTCACAGTCTCGCCTTCTGCCCCACCCGCTTCTTCGCCGACGTTCGCCCATCACGGGCCAGCTCTCCCCCCGAGCGCCTCGTTTACTCCGCCTTCTGTGTCTCCCGGAACACTCATGCCGCCAGCCATGCCAGCACCCGCGACAGTTATCCCACCAAAGTTCTATCCGCCCATCACTTCGACGCCAAACCCTAGTAGCTCTTTTGTCCCCCCTGCTGCTGCTCCCTTCACTTCAGAGACGTCACCTCCATCTTCAGCTCCCTCAACTGCAACTACGCCGCCCTCCCTGGGGCCCACAGCATCGGCGACACCAACCTCTTCATTAGCACCTTTCATTGGAGCGCCTGTTCCTTCTGTTAAGCCTCCTCCTTCAGGTCCACCCACAGCCACTACTCCTTCTGCTTCGTCGCCTGCTAGCACAGTCACACCGTCATCTTTTCACCCACTGCGGCTCCTGCATCAGTGAGTTTGTCTCCGTCCCCTAGTTCAAGCTCGCCTGTCTCATCCCCATCAAGGCCAACCTCCTCACCGACATCGTCCCCATTGACACCGAGTCCGAGCACAGTTGCAACCCCACCAACCCTCAGCATAGCCCCGGCGCCATCTCTCGGAGCTCCTTCTCCGTCACCCTTGGCTCCTGCAAACTCTCCGGTCAACAGCCCCACTACGAGCCCGTTGTTGGCTCCACTGAGAAGTCCTCCAGCGCCACCTCTCACCTTAGGGGAGCCTCCTACGCCTCCCCTCTCCTCAGAGGGGCCCGCTCCACCTCCGCTGAGAATGCTCCAGAACACTTTTGTTGCTTTTGTCCTTTCCTTTTTTTTTTTAAATAAAGGAAGTTTGGCCTTAGCCTAATCTCCCGGACTTTAATTATATTAAAGAGAAAAAGTTACAAGTGAATGGGACTAGTGCCCATGGGACCCCCCGAATCCCACAACGCAGGGGAGGAGTATGGCAAGCTACAGGGCATTACAAATGAGGCGGATAACATTATCATCACTTTTGTTGCTTTTGTCCTTTCCTTGCTTTGTTGATTATGCCGCTTATTTAGTTTGGTGTTTTGGATTTTCAGAGTGCTGGCTCTCGGCAATCCTCATCAGCCATTGCGCAGATGCTTTCGGCTGCCAAGATCGTGTTCTTCATTGCGCCTTCTGGGTTTAGATTGTGATCTTTGGGGATCGGTGGAAAGGCGCTTGGCTTCGATGTCTAAATTCTTTTATTTTGTTATAATGTGACAATTCGTTATCTTTCGTCGCTTCCAACGCGAGAGAGAGAGTTTTTTTTTTTTTTTTTTTTTTTGTGACAGCCATCTCATTAAGTTGAGCTGTATGCTGCAAGCGCATCATGGTCCAGGGGTTGAACTATCATTATGTGGTTTCGATGTTTGCAAACTGCTATGTGAGATTAGTGCGCGATTAGGGGGTTTCACATCCATAGTGAGCAGCAGTTCAAGGAGTAAAATTGGATCTTTCTCGAGCCATCATCTCTCTTTGCTCAAGCTGCTACGAGTATGTGTGAAGTCAATCTACGAGTATGTCAGTTGGTACAGCAGGTCGTCAATCTTACCATACGAGTAAAAGCTCGTTCCTATGTGTGAAGCCTGCTGCGGGAGCTAATCAATCCTCAGGAGTGAAGTTGGATCTTTCTTGAGCCGTCCTCTCTCTGTGCGCAAGCTGCTACAGCAGCTCATTCATTTTATGATACGAACATGGAAGTTCTTGCAGCAGTTCATCAATCTTACCTTACCAGCAAGCTTGTTTCTGTGTGTGAAAATCTGCCATGCCAGCTCATCAATCCTCTTCTATGACTAATAATCTATGTCTTCCAGTAAAGGTGACTCCTTCGCTCCAAAATAAAAAAGGAGGTGATTGACAGGCTTGAAGTACTGGGTGGTAGGAAAGATAGAAAGGGCCTTTCAAAAGAGGTTCAGGAATCAGGACTGATTCAGGCTTCTTCCAACATAAAGAGAAAAAGGAGGTGATTGACAAGCCCTCGAAGATCTTTAGTAAGAAACGTTACCACCATTGCCCCTTCGAATAACATGTAATGCAGCTTAGAAAAGGACATTAATGAGGTCAACCTCCCAGGGGATAACCTTGACGAAGAAGATCCGGTAGACATTTCCATCGGATGCTCTACCAGCAAAGAAGACAACCAAGAAGGCTACACCACCAGTAAAGAGGATGGCTTCACTACTAGCAATGAAGACAACCCAGACAGTGAAAGCTCCTCTATTAGCCCTACTCTTCCGGTTTGCTTGCCAAGCTTACCTCAACTGAAGTCAAAGCTTAAAGGTAAACAACCGTCAGGCATGCCTTGGAAGAGCCCCCTCAAGAGTAGGATCCTAAATCAAGAAGCGGGGAGGAAAAAAGAAGATCAAAAGAAGAAAAAAGTTCGGGCCCCTCCCCTCAAAGAGGGCAACCAGCAATAATGAAAATCACTTCGCTAAACATCAGGGGTTTGTCGGACCCTTCAAGAGCGGCGATTCTTGGTCAATGGTTCAAACACAAGTCCCTCAACCCTGACTTTATCTGGTTACAAGAGATTAAAATCAACGCAGAGGATCTCCAGAAACGGCTTAAACGCATTTCTCCGAACCACCTTTGGCTCTCCACTTCGCACCCTAGGGGGTCGGGGGGTGCTGTCATCAGTATTAGTCACTCTTGGTCCGGTAGATTGACATCGACTTGTGAAGATCGGAATCATCGGTGGATTGCTGCCTCTATCGGGCCACCTAATTAGGTCACTATGGTCTCAATATATGCCCCTCATGGTGAGACGGACAGAATCGACACTTGGACTTCCCTTGACTCCCTCTCTCACAATGTTTTGCTCTGCGGGGACTTCAACATGGTTGAATTTCCTGAGGACCGTTGGAATAACAAGGGGAAAATTATTGACGGTCAGGAGAAAGAGATATGGGATAAAATCAAGTTCCATCTCTACCTGGTTGAGGTGAAAGACATGAAGGGGTTCTCCTGGTCTAACCTCCAATTGGGGGACTCTCTGAGGAAAGCTAGACTTGATAGATGTTACATCGACCAAAACACCATCCTCCAGTGGGGTATTCCTTCGATTTCCCAACACATGGACCTGACTATCTCAGACCATTACCCGATTACTCTTTCCTTCAAACCGATTCCCATGCTCCGAAAAGCTCCTTGGTTTCAAGCTTGCCAGACGTCATTTTCCCTTCCCTCTGTCCACCAAGAAATTTTCACAGTTTGGGCGGAGGATTTTGCCCATTGTAATGATCTGGCTAAGTGCTGGAGAAGTGCGGTGGAAAGAACTAGACAAATTTTGATCAGGACGCATAAGGCCATAAGAGATATCCAAAATAAAAGGAGAGAAAAGGTGTATCGGAGGCTCTCACGTCTTGAAGAAGAAGTGAACAAAGGTAACTTGCAATGCCAGCAAGGGCTGAAAATTAGGGGAAGACTAAGACTCGAGGAAGAAGTTCAAAGGAAAAATCTATAATTTTTTTTCAAAGATTGGTGGGCGGGGAAGGCTGACAAACCTTCGAAAGAGATGTGTAACATCCTTAAAAGAAAACAAGCTAGGGAAGCCATCCCCTTCTTGGTCGACAACAATGGGATCGAATGCAGCACGGAAGTAGAGAATAGATCTCTCATCGTCGAGCACTTCACCCATCTTCTCGGGGTCTCGACTCCTCTTTCCCCGCATAGACGTGATTGCATGGTAGCCATCTCAAGGGTTGCTCAACCTAGAATCCCTCCGAACATGATTCCTCTGCTGGATGCTAACATTTCAGAGAACGAAATTATCGAGGTTATTGATTCTCTCCCCAATGGGAAGAGCCCGGGCCCTGATGGACTCACCAATGAGTTTTTCAAGTCCTTTAAGCATGTGGTGACCACCCCGCTGCGTCTTGTGTGGCAAGAGGCTCTCTCCTTCGGTGCCCTCCCTGAGTGTCTTAATAATGGTGTCATCAAATTAATTCACAAAAGGGGTGATAAGAACAAAATTGAAAACTGGCGGTCGATTACCATGCTTCAAACTGGGTACAAGATAATCGCCAAAGTAATTGCCAACAGAATCTCGTGTCATTTAAAGTCTTGGCTTTCTGAGGACCAGAAGGGTTTTATCAAAGGTAGATCTATACTTGAAGCAATTGTCGATATTTGGGAAGGCCTTGCGTTTGCTGAGGAGTCTGCTCAAGAACTGATATTCATTAAGATCGACTTTGACAAAGCATATGACAGATTGGAATGGGACTTTATTCTTCAATCTCAAAAAGATCTTGGATGCAACCAAAAGTTCACGAAGATGGTTTCCTCTCTACTTGGAAATGCCTCAACGAGAATAAATATCAACGGTAAGCTCTCTGAACCCATACATTTAAAAAGATCTATCAGGCAAGGTTGCCCTCTGGCTCCATTACTCTTCGCTATCACCTCGGATGGCCTCAGTCGCCTATTTAAGCATCACTTGCATGCTGGAAATCTCAAAGGTCTCTCCCTACCCCTTGGTCAGGACCAGATGATTGCTAGACTCTTCGCTGATGACATGAATGCCTTTGTTCTTAACGAAAGAAACTGCATTGAGGTGTTTTGGAACTGCCTCGACACCTTTTGTAAGGCTTCAGGTTCAAAAATCAACCATGCTAAAACTGCTTTCAGAGCGATCCATAGGCCTCCGCCCCAACTGTTGATTGATCAGGGATATCAAGTTATCCCTAGCGGCCAAGTCTTCCGTCTCCTCGGCATTCCGATGGGCTTCAACATCTCGATGGACCAACAGTGGAACTGGATTCTATCCAAACTAAATAGAAAACTAAATCATTGGAAAGGTATGCAAGCTAACTTGGCACGGCGTGCTATGGTTGTCAACACATTTATGCTTTCTACGATTATCTACTATATCTCGTGTTGGAGACCTAAGGAGAAAGAATTGGCCAAAGTGGAAAGGATCTGCAGAAACTTCCTATGGACTCGGGACCCCAATAGGAGGGGGATTCCCAAAATCAAATGGGAAACTTGTATTAGCTCAAAAGGCTCAGGGGGCTTGGTTATTTTGGATATCACAGGGTTAGGTGACAAGCTGGCGGCAAAGTGGTTTATCAAGGCTTGGTGCAATAGGGAGTCCTCCTGGGCTAAATTGATCTTCAGAAATTCGAAAGACCTTACTCTGGTTGGCCTTCCCGGCTGGAAGGACATTGGGATCCTCACGCTTTTGTTCTCCCCCCACCCGGTGTCCCCTAAAGGCTCTAGCCTCGTGTGTTCCTTATGGAAGAGTTGGAACAAGGCCAAACAATTCATCAGAGTCAGTGAAGAGTGGAAGTGGGCTGTGGGGATAAGACAAAATGACTCTATCTAGTTCCCGATCAGTGGCTTAAGGGAGGTGGAGTATTGGAACCTCCAAACGGCTAAGCGTCTTTGGAATAAGGGATACAAACAGTGGAAACAACTCTGGAAACAAGAGACCGGCGAGTGGATTAGATTTGAAGGCTTAGACCCAAGACAAAGAATTTCTCTCGAAGAATGGACTCTTCTTCAAAACAGGTGTTCAACATGGGACCACTCAACTACCCGCCTTCTGTGCGGACAGGATCTTCCTTGCCTAGAGGGCCTCAAATGGAGCAATGGTAAGAAACTATCCAGAATTCCCAACTTCAAAGAGAACTTAGATGTTCATCACACTCTTAACAAGGTGTGGTCTCTTTCTTGGACCAAACTTTGATGGGAACTTAAGTTCATGTCAATTTGGCACCCCCTTATTGAGATCAAGAAATCCGTTCTCATGTGGTAAATCTTGCATAAAGGTATCTGGTACAACGCAAGGGCCAACAAAATCTGTGGTGTGCCTCCTTGGTGCAAGCGGTGCCATCGATGCATCGAAGACCTCGTTCACCTCTTCTTCAATTGCCCCAAGTCCCGTGTTATCTGGCATCAAGTGACACGGATTCTGCGTCTCTCGAACCAAATCGATTGGCAACAGGTGTTGTTGGGTGAGGCGGTTGGCTGCTCCGCTAGGCTGTGGAATGCCATCAGAGGCGAGACTCTTTGGAAAATATGGAGGGAGCGTTGTGCTGTCAACTTTGGCCAAACCCCAAAGGAATGGTCGATTGAGAAATCATTGTTTCTTCTAGGTAAAAGAATCTCCCGACACAAGAAATCTCCTCCATTTAGACATCACTGTATTTATCTCCTCGTGGATAACAAGTTGAAACCCAAATGGGTCCCCCATGAAGGAGATGATAGTTTTGTACACCTCATTTGTAACGCCCTCTAGCTTACAGAATTCGTCCCCTGCTTTGTGGGATTTGGGGGGTCCCAAGGGCACTAGTCCCATTCACCTGTAACTTTTCTTCATTATTTTAATTAAAGTCCGGGAGATTAGGCCATGGCCGAACTTCCTTTTATAAAAACAAAAAAAAGCTTGAAGTACTGAGTGCTAGGAAATATTAAGAAAAGGCTTTCAGAAAAGGTTCGGGAATCAGAACTGTTGAGCTTTCTCGTTTTGAGTGACCGAAAAGAACAAATAATCTTTATATCATGATAAGTAAATGCTTTCAATCAACATCTCTGACTAAACTTAATGCCTTAGTGAGTTTGCTCAGTTGGTTGGGTCTTTTGTCAGTCAAGGCTGGAACTTGGGGTAGGGGTTCAACCCTTTTAGGTTGTGGTTGGACACCCTCATCATTTAGGTGGTGAGATATTATAATCAGCCCCTTAGGGAACCATTGGGCCTTCAAGCTATCCAGTTTGAATGAGTTATCTCCTTTGTCCTTAGGACCATCCATTTCTAGTGTCGTCTACCTTAGCGGGTCTTTGAGCTTTGTATCGAAATAGTTGCTATGTGTTCAACCCTTGTTTTCTGTAATTCAGGAGGTCTCATGTGCATGTCCAACCCTTTCTTTGTAGGATTTAGAGAGTCCCATGGGTGTCATGCATGCCTTTCATTGTACTCTCAAATTAATTCAAGTTAAATCAAGCTAAGCCTTTGTCCCCCTTTGGGTGGAGCTTGATTTCTCTTTGAACATGTGGAGTTCTTTTATTTGTTTAAGCTCACAGAATTATTTCCTTAAAAATGTTTCGGGCCCCCCTCCCTCACCCCTAGGTGGAAGTTGAGTTCTATTTGAGCGTGTCGAGTTATTTTATTTGTTTGAGCTGAATATACACATCTTATATTGCAAAAGTTTATAGAGTTCATCTCTTTATTGTGTATTCACATAAGGCGGAGACACTAGAAAAATATGTAGATGTTCCATGATATTGCAAAAGTTTATAGAGTTCATCTCTTTATTGTGTATTCACATAAGGCGGAGACACTAGAAAAATATGTAGATGTTCCATGCTATATGTGAATAACTAGGTGGAAGACTATGCTATATGTGAATAACTAGGTGGAAGACTGTGTATGTTTTGACATTTTAGAATGGAATTTGATCATTTTGTATGCTCATTCCACTGGCCTTATGTGAAATCACACTTCAAATGGCAAAGGCAAAAGAGCAACATGACGGACTTCAAATGGTAAGCTAAACGACATTCTCAACTTTGGGTATTGTAAAGTTCAGGTTGTTCGTGGTGGAATAAGTCTATTTGGAAGTGTTTTTCATGTGATGATGTAGCACAACACATGACAGTCCCATCATAATCTTATTTATGTATTTCCTTTAAGAAAATAACAGCACAGGGAAATAGACTAGTAGACAATATAATTGAGAAAAAAAAAGATCGACAAAGATAGATGCAGATTGAGAGATGGCTCACAAAGATCATCTATTACCATCAATGGACACACATAGAACTCATCTAACTTGGAAGTTAGGGTTCCACAAATGTCTAGGCTCTCACAATGGCCTCTCCTCATAATGGGGGCCCCTTACAACTTAGAGCACCATGGATCATTTGTGGTTACTTGAGGATGGAGTATTGAGTATACCTAACACCTCTCCTCAATGTCCACCTTGCAGTGAACTACCTCCTTGGTCATGTGCCAAGATTTGGACAGTGTCGATGAATGGAAAATAGGATACGTGCATGGAAAATAGGATTCTTGGCGATGGCCATCCTACGTTGTTTGTCACACTTCAACCCTATAGCCTTGTATACCTATGTACCATAGGATCCTCCTCAATCGTATTGGTTCATATGCTGCAACACATGCTCCTTTGTAGTCAACTTCAGTAGAAGATAATGTTACATTCATTTGCTTCCTACTGATCTATATCCAAAAACTAATTTTCTAGTATCAATATCTCCTGCCCAATTCCAAACAGAGATGATCCTTCTTCACATACTTGAGTATTCGTATGAAGAATACCATAAGTAGTGGTTCATGAAGAATACCATAATTAGTGGTTCCTTTCACATACTTGAAGAATACCATAATTAGTGGTTCCTTTCACATACTTACACTATCTGTATGAATGCCTTCCAATGCATTTGGCAAGGCTTATTAGAGAACTTGCTTATTACTCCAAAAACATGAGAGATATTTAGTCTGCTATTGCACAAGTAGATGAGACTTCTAACTAGTTTCTTGTATCTTCCAATATCCACTAGAGATGGAGTATCTTAAATAGATAATTTTGTGTTGATCTCCATAAGTGTATGAATTTCCATGCAATCCTCCATGCCGAATGCCTTCAATATCTATCTTAATTTTTTTGAGAGATGAAAATCTTCCTTGGTTCTTACCAAGCTTCAAGGTCTAAGCAATAGTATAGTTTATTTAGCCCAAGTCATTTCAAAATTTGAACTCAGGGCATCTCTCGTTTGTTGAAGAGGAGCATCATCATTTCATGTAATTACAAGGTCATCTACATAGAGTACAAGCACAATTTCTTCCCTCCTCTCTTTAGAACATATAAGTTAGCATTAGAGGCACATCTTTTGAAACTTAGATCTAAGAGATACTTATCTATCCACGAGTACCATGTTCTAGGGGCTTGTTTGAGCCCATATAATGCCTTCTTCAACTTACACACCTTGTTCTTTAAATGGGAAGCCTTTCCTGGTGGCTGAGACACATATACCTCCTCCTTGTGGTCTCCATTCAAGAACATTGATTTGACATCCATGTGATAGATTGGCCATCTCTTATGTGCACTCACAACCAATACTACTCGGGTAGTGGTCATCCTTGGAGTGGGGGCAAATGATTCATAGAAGTAAATGCCTTCAACTTGTGGGTTGTTTTGAGTGGATATACCCATGCATGCCTGGAAAAATCATCAATGAAAGTGACGAAGTAAAGGTAATTTCCACAAGAGGGTGTCTGCATAGGACCACAGACATCACTATGTACAAGCTCCAATTTCTGCGTAGCCCGAACTGAACCATCTTTTGGAAAGGAAGAACGCTGCATTTTGCCCAAAATACAACCTTCACAAACATGTTTTCCAGGTGCCTCAAGTTTGGGCAAAGAGGACACCATTTCAGATTTCTGCAGGCGTAACAAACTAGCAAAATTCAGATGACCAAAGCGTGCATGCCAAAGCTTTGCATCTGACATAACCTGAGAATCATGAACTGCACATGCCGAATCATTCATAGATCTTTCATAGTCTATGAGCTTATACAGCCCACGACATAAAATGCCAGAAGCAATAATCACATGGCCATTTGAGAGATCATGGACTGTACACCTGTCATCAACGAATATCATAACCAAGCCAATCTTGGCTAATGTAGAAACTGATAACAGGTTTTTTTTGATCCCTGGCACAAATAAAGCATCTGACAAAGTGAAAGAACTACCATCAGCAATAGTCAGAATGATCTTACCAACTCCCATAACAGGATAAGAGGAGTTATTGGCGCATGTGACAGTATTCCCTGTAGGGGCAGGCTTGAGTGAAGAGAAGAAACTGCGCTGCGAGGTAATATGTTTGGTCGCCCCACTATCAAAGTACCAAACATTTGAGTCTACCGCAGACATGCACTGATCATGAGAAGATGGGTCAAAACTGCAAACAGTAGTAAACGCCCATTCTTCTTCCTGCACAAGATTTGCAGACTCTGTTTTTGGTGTAGAGGCCTCTGCAACAACCATTCAGCCTCTTTCTTCTTTGCCTCTTTAGCAGCCAGTTTTGGACACAAGACTGAATGTATTACTAGAGAATGTACAAAGATAAGTAGCCCAATAGGGCAATAGGCATATATACAAGCCGGGGGAAAAAAACCTCCTAAAGAGGGAAAAAAGTGCCCCGACGGTCCTAGAGTGTTCACACACATCACTACCTAAATATATCAACAGAGACCTCGCATGTTGCAGATGTAGCTTTGGATGACAAGCAGGATCTCTTGCATGTACCTACCATCACAAAGAACTGGTATCCTTAGGGAAAATAGTTGAAAGAGGGTATCACATAAGGTTCAACAAAGGTGGATGCTTTGTGGAGAAGCTTAAGAAAGGGTACAAGGTCATAGCAAGAGGAAGGAAGCAAGGAAGAATCTTCACTTTGGAGGTAGAATCTCATGCCACTCAAAATGTCTACTTTACATATGGCAACAAGTGGATTTTGGAGTTGGACTTGATGCACAAGGATAGGTTACATTAACATAAAAAGAACGAGGGAAATGAAATTTAAGTGGTTGGTTGAAGGGCTTCCCAACTTCCACGAAAAAAGTATGAAACATTTATGTGATTCTTGTCAGTTAGGGAAACAACTGAGACGTCCATTCAAGAAGAGTGGCTACATAATCCAACTTCCAATGGAGTTGATGCATATAGATGTGTGGGGGCCAACCAAAGAGCAATCCATTGGATGTACAAGTAAGTTTTCGCTTTTATAGATGATTTCACAAGGATGCTTTGGGTTTATTTCATCAAACACAAATAATATGTGTCTTATGGAGGGAAAGAATATTTTTTTAATGATTTTTCTAATTTCTTATGGGATCAAAGTATTAAGAGGTAAGTAACATGCACGTACACACTCAAAATGGGGTAGTGGAGAAAATAATAGATGCATTGCAAAGATCGCTAGAGCAATGCTTAACAAGATGAATGTACCTAAGATGCTTTGTAATGATGCAACAAATACTATTGTGTACCTTATGAATAGAGCACGTACATCATGGAATTATGGCTTGACACCATATCAAGCTTATTATGGTAAGAAATCTGATCTTTTCCACTTGAGAATATTTGGATGTACTTGCTATGTACATGTGCCAAGCAAATTGAGGCATGAGCTACAACATGATGATGAAGGAAAAATTGACCTAGAGCTAAGCACCCCTAGGAGTTCCATCAATGAAAATCGTTCAAGCATGAGCTCACCATGGAGGGGAGATCCTCATCAAGCTATGAAGCACAATCAATAAACAAAGGCAAAGCAGCACTGGTAGAGTTGGATGGAAATGATAATGGAGTTGAAGACGATGAAGGACACGTGATGAAGAAAGAAGCCACATCAAAGAAAGAGATCAAGTACCCAAGTTAAAGAAGGTTTATTCCTCAGAAAAGGTGAAGAAAGAAAGTCTTCTAGGTTTAAGTATCCAACCCAAAGGTTTACTTATGATTCTTACATGGCAACTCATTTTGCATATATGAACAAAGTAGTAGAAGATCATGAGCTCGAATGTTATGAAGATGCAAGCAAGTACGCTGAATGAAAGATGGAAATGAAAAAAGATATTGCTTCACCTAAGGAGAATCAAACATGGATGACAGTCCCCAAGAAGGAGAGCATGAAGGTATCAGGTAATAAGTGGGTGTATAAAGTAAATAGGAATTTAGAGATGGTGGTGGTAGAAGACTAACCAGAGTGCAAATAAGCCGAAAGGCATCTGAGCCACACACACTCAAAAGTCGCTATAAAAGCTATGCTATAATCACCCTCACAACTAGAAGCGGCCACAATAGTCTGCTTGTTACTCAATCAAGATATGCATGAACTACCAAGCATGAAGCAAAGACCACTAGTGGGCATATGAGTGTCATAGCAACAAGCCGAATCAGAGTAAAAAAAACATGTAAATCTAGCAATAGTGATCCCTCCTTGGGATAAAACAATCCAAGTAGTCGGGTACCACTTAAGTAGTGAAAGATGCACTTAATCGCTTGTGTATGCTTGACACCTGGGCAATGCATAAACATGCTCATATGAGAGACAAAAATATGAATATTAGGCCAAGTTATGCATAAGTAAATCAAGCATCCGGTAGCCTACTGATAGAGAACAACATGAAATGTATCTCCAGCATCATGAAGGCTCAATCGTAAACCTGTTTCTATAGGAGTGCCAGTAGTTTTGCAATCTTCTTGGTGCTTGCTTCAAACCAATGGCCTTTTTTCCAAGAGGCAAATCACATAAGGACTAGGTACCATTCTTCATAATGGAATCATAATCAGATTGCATAACAACCATCCAATTTTCAAAATTTTGTGCTTCATCAAAAGAAATGATCTCATTCTCATGACAAAGACTAGAGGTAGCCATAACGTAACAATCTGATGCAAAAGAAGCACTATGAGGACTTGAACAAGTACAATATGATAGAGGTGCATCTAAGTTTCTATCTCCCAAAGTCTGCACCAACCATTTAAGGCAATAGTTTTTGCCTCCTCTATATCAATCCTCTCATCAACAAATGCATCATGTAAATCTCCATTAGAAATGGAATGAGTTGCATCATCATGTGAAACCTATAAAGGTCGAGAAATTGCCTCATTCAAACCAAGACTTGACTGCCACCTGTAAAAAGCGACAGCAAAGTGTCATACATATCTTTAGAGCTCCTTAGTGCAAGTAATGGCTGAATTGCATCTTCTACAAGAACAACACCATGAGTAGCCCAAATGCATTTAGTCTATGGATGATACAAACGACAAATTTGCTTTCAAAAGTATACCCAATAAAAATACATTTTACTGCTTTATCATCCAATTTTCTACATTGTTATTGAGGCACTAATGCATATGCCAGACAACCAAAAGCATGTAGATGAGCAATAGATGGCTTGCAACCATGCCAAGTTTCATATGGAGTGATGGATTTCTCTGCTTTGGTGAGACACCTATTAAGTACATATGCTACACACATAACAACCTCAAGCATGAAGCTATCTAGTAAAGCATGACTATACACCTCACCATCTCCATGAGAAACTTGTTCTTTCTTTTAGAAAATCCATTTTTTTGAGATGTATACAACACTTTACACTAATTTTTTTATTCAACATTCAGCCACAAATGCATTAAACTTAGAAGACATGTATCCCTCCCTTGATCAGAATGGAGGATGCCCATTTTACATGCGATAGATTTTCAACCAAAACCAAAAACTGTTTGAAACACATAAGCACTGTGGACTTTGATTTTAATGGACACACCCATTCATGCTTGGAAAAATCATCAATAAGAGTCACAAAGTAAAGGTATTTCGCCAAAGAACATGTCTCCATAAGACCATAGACATTTAGGTTTCATTATTCGTTATTCGAAAATTATTTTATTTGTGAATAATTATATTATTTTATGGCTAAACCCTATTATTCGATCGAATTATTTGTTCCCATGTCAGCTTATTCGGAGAGGAGCGAATACCTTCTGCATGGAAATTTGGCGCTTTTTTGATTGAAAGCAATTTTGATTGAAAACTTTTCGATCAAAACAGTTTTTGATTAAAAAACATATCGATCAAATACTTTTTCCATCGAATATTGATTTACAAGAGAATGGGCTTAGAGTCATTTTTCATAAGAGTTACTTTTTTTTTTAACAAATGTACAGTGTCATACAAAGAACAAGTATAAGCTCTTGTTAGAAATATTTAGTATTTTAGTATTAAAACTAAAGAAAAATATTTTTGTTTGTGAGTTAAAAACTATTGTGAGTGTTTGACTAAACATTGATTCTTAGTTCACAATAGTATACATATGTATGTGTATGATGTTAAGTAAAACTATATTGTGATTGTTTGAGTCCATATTGATTCTTACTTCACAATAGTATGTGGATGTGTATGTGCATGTATGTCATATGATTGTGAGTGAAAATCTAATGTGATTGTGTATGTACATGTATATTTGTGTGTATGATTGTGATAGGAAAACCAATGCATTTCTTTTATCTTCTTTTTTATAATTCAAGGATTGAAAAGGTGCTAATAATTGAACTAGAAGTTTCTGGGTCTCTAGATGGTTTTGTCTTGTAGACTTATTAACACCTTCTCAGAACCTTGAATTATAAAGGGATCCAACAAAGTTTCATCCGATAGTATGTGTATGTGATAATATGAGTGTCTAATTGTCAATGAAAATCTATTGTGATTGTTTGAATCAACATTGATTCTTACTTCACAATAGTATGTGTAAGTGTATGTGCATATGATTGACAATTTAGAATCTGTTGTGATTGTCTAACTCAATATTGATTCTTATTTCACAATAGTATGTGTAAGTGTATGTGCATATGATTGAGAATTTTCAATCTTTTGTGATTGTCTGACTCAACATTGATTCTTACTTCACAATAGTATGTGTAAGTGTATGTGCATATGATTGACAATTTAAAATCTATTTTGATTGTCTGACTCAACATTGATTTGTAGTTCACAATAGTATGTGTAAATGTATGTGTGTGTATGATTCAAAATTAAACTATTGTGATTGTTTGGCATCAATGATAATAGAGGATCCTCATGATATTTCTACTCAAGCATCTCAAACTATTCTCGATAATTATCAAGATACATGTACTCCATTTTCTCTAGCTGTGTCAATAAAGAGTGGACCTGGTGAATGTAGTAAAAATGGTGGATCTAATAATGTGTCACTATGCCCTATCCATACTAAATCACTTAATACAATACCTATAGCTTTTGAAAAGCAAGATTATCTCGAGATTCATCTTAAATGGACTCAAATATTTTCAGCATGTAGGATTCCTTTCAATGTTATTCGTAATCCTATTTTCAAAGATGCTTCCATGTCAACTGCATGGAAAGGATTCATCATGCTAGATTACAATAAAATGCAAACATAATATATCGATAAAGTGAAAAAAATTATTGAAGCTATTTTAAAGCAAATAATGCTTGATTATGTATCCTGTATGGATGTACAATAACATTGGAAGAATGGACAAGTTGTCAAAAGAAGCCATTGATTAATGTGATGGTTATATGTTCAAAGGAAGCATTGTTTTGGAAGCTATTGATCTGTCCCTAATACAATCATAGAATTTTGGGCGTAATCTTGAAAACATCATCGGTATCACTAAACCTGTTGTGGAAATTTTACAAATTGTTGATACTGATAAGTTTGTGATAGGAAACGTTTATTGGATTATGTTAGAAGCTATTAAAAAAGAGAAAGACTTTGATAAATTTTCATTACGAGAAAAAAACATAGATTGTATCGTTAGCAGAGAGAAGATGGATGCAAATGCATAGTCATCTACATGGAACAACATTCATCTTGGATACAACATTTCAACTCAATGCTCAAGCATCAAACAAAGAAGTCATGGCGAATTTCAAAACCACATGTCAGTGACTACTTCTAGGTATAGATGGCCGAGATGCATTCCACTAGAGAGTAGCTTATAGCGATTCCAAAGCATCCACCTCCTATATGGTGGAAAGAGTATGGAGGTGAAGCAGTGGAGTTGCAACATATAGCTATGAGAGTGCATTTAGTAACAACTTCAAGTAGTAGTTATGAACGTAATTGGAGTGCATATGATTTTCTTCATTCAAAATGAAGAGTTCGCTTAAGTGTATCACGTGCCAATGATTTGGTATATGCTTTTTGTAATATGCATTTGGTACATGGTCCAAACAAGATAGCTTCTACATCAACACAAAAAACTTTTGGAGAATTTCAAACTCATGTAACAAATGACTCATGGGGTGATCATGATTTAGATGTAGATCACAACGATGATTCAGACATGGAAGAAACAGATGACATGGTAACTATAATAGATGATGATATTCAAAATGAAGAAAATGATGTACTTTGAATACTTTGATTAGATTCAATTGCAAAATTGATGGCTTTATAATATAGTGATGTCTTTGATTACAAAAAGAAGCCTGTCTATTCAGTGTTTTATTGATTGAATAATTCATCGGTAGTGAACCAATTAAGAGATGATGATGCCCTAGAGAATCTTCCATATCTATTCTCATATGCATGGAGAGATATTTGTAAAATTTTCACTTGATTTTCTAAATCATCAATCCTCTTTTGTTGATCATCAATTGTCCTTCATTTTATAATTTTGCTCCCTGTGATGATAAATCATGGATAAGGTTATATTTTTTAGGTAGTGGAATGTAGGGACACTCTCAAGGAAGAGGGCCTTTGTTTCCTTGATTATGAAATTCTGCCCGATTTTGAGGATGATCCAAACCTATACCTGCATTCTTCAAGCAATCATCCCAATCTACACGTTGATGAAGAATATCTTGTACAAAAATTTTCTGAATGAAATATAGTGCTATTTGATTATTATTTGGTAATGATCTCTCAACTTGCACAAAGCATCAAAGTAGACTTTCTACTTATCCTTTATGTTGTAAGTCAGAAAGCTTTAAGGGCATTGGTTCTTTTGCCCTCCTTGTAACTTGAAAGAGAACATCGCGAACAAAATGATTTGGACATAGCTTTTTTACTTCTTTCATTGATAATGGTTCTCCTTCTAATCCCTTTGGCTCTAAATCTTGGTGGAATAAAAATGCTAATCTTAATTGTGCAAATTGAGTATTCTGGTCAGAAAAAATTGTTTGAGATTTAGCATGAACAAGGTCATTATTCACATCTGGCATTCTTGCCATGTTTTACTTTCAAATTTGCAAAAGAACAACAATAGATTTACCTCAAAAGAATCCACATAACTCAAATGAATCCACTTCATTTAATCCACATAGTTCAAATGATACCACTTCATTTGATCCACATAATTCAAATGATACCACTTCATTAAATGCACTTAACTCAAATGATACCACTTCATTTAATCCACATAGTTCAAATGAATCCTTGTTATTTAATCCACATAACTTAAATGAATCCGCCTCATTTCATCCATATAATTCAAATGATATTACTTCATTTAATCCACATATTACAAATGATGTCACATCATTTAATCCATATAATTCAAATGAATCCACATCATTTAATCTACATATTACAAATGATTCCACTTCATTTAATCCACATAATTCAAATGATACCACTTCATTTAATCTGATTAACTCAAATGATACCACTTTATTTAACCCATTTAACCCAAATGACACCACTTCATTTAATCCACTTAACTCAAATGATACCACTTCATTTAATCCGCCTAATTCAAATGAATCTTTATTATTTATTCCATGGTTCAAATTATATCACATCATTTAATCCAGATAATTCAAATGAATCCACATCATTTAATCCACATTACAAATAAATCCACTTCATTTAATCCACATAATTCAAATGATACCACTTTATTTAATCCACATAATTCAAATGATACCACTGTAAGAAAAAAATAACAGCACAGCGGAATAGACCTGTAGACAGAGTTGAGAGAAAAACGCAGACAAAGATAGACGCAGACTGAGAGGTAGAGAACTCAAATTCTCAGATTGCAAAGCATAATGCAGTTACAATGATGGTGCTGTCCACCCGTGCGCTCCCACTGGCGATCTAGACAGACTCTAGATGAAGGGCTTACTAGTGCGCAATGCTATATAAAGCTCAACCTGGGCTGTGCTTATATAGCTTTTACAAGGCGGTTCGGTATCGATAAACGTAGTCGGGAGATACAAATTAGTCGGTAAAATATATGATCCGACAATATCTCCACGACCAGAAGTCCTACCGTCTCAGCCCTACGGGCCGGGGGGATAGGCCCCCCGGACCCCGCAGAAGGGGGCAAGCCCCCCTCTGCACTCCCCCCATTAAGGTTCTATGGGGAAACCGCGCGACGCCACAGGGCCTTTATTTTCACCTTAAATGATAACCCAATGGCCTGGAAGTTTATGCCCTACCTAACCTGACGGCTAGGCTCACAAAGATCATCTATAACCATCAACGGTCACACATAGACCTCATCTAACTTGGAAGTTAGGGTTCCACAAATGTCCGGGCTCTCATAATGGCTTCTCCTCATAATGGGGGCCTTACAACTTAGAGCACCATGGATCATTTGTGGTCACATGAGGGTGGAGTATTGAGCATATCTAACACCCCCCCTCAATGTCCACCCAATGGTGAACTACCTCCTTGGTCCAATCCCAAGCTTTGGAAAGTGTCGAAGAAGTTGCTGTAGCTCAGTGATGAGTAGCACCTCCTTTAATGTCAATCCGGGAAGACGTGAGGATGGTATGAAGACCTCGAGCAAGTGGCGGCACAAGTGCGTGAGTGAGAAGCACACTAGCATGCACACACATACACACACACGCGCACACACGGTAAGACAAAGAGTGAGAATCAATGGAGTTCTTAAGTTACTTTCAAAATGCTCTTACAAGTTCGCTTCAATTACAATCTCTCCCCAAAAATGAGCTCTCTAGCTCTTTTTATAGTTTTTGACTAGCTTTGGCCCTGTTCAGACCTAGTGTCCAACCTAGTTAAAAATTAGGTTCCAGGGCTTATTTGAGGGCTCAAACGAGATCTAAAAAATATGAAAATTGGTACGATGTTACTTCTAATACTCCTCAAGCTCGAGGACTCCTCGGCTTGAACAAAATGGAATTACTAAAAATAGATAATGGTATTTACAATGGTTTTTAGTGATGAAAATCACTATTTTTGTAGGGGATTCTTCTGAAAATTTGACATACACTTCTTGGAGCTCCCTACTTGATCCCTTTCCTTGTGTGTCCACCTTTTGATGTGCTTCCATGCTTTGTCCTTGACTTTGAGCTTCAACACTCCCCCCCCTCTCGAGTCTGTCGTCCCTGACAGACCCTTGTTGGAAGGGCTGTTCTATGTAGTGCTTTGAGAGGTGGTGTCCATCCGTTGTATGAGCTGGTTCCTTGGATTCCAGTAAGAATGTGTCATTGTGAGCTTTCAAAACTGCAAGTTGCTCAAAAGAGGTTGTCAAGAGTGATTTGGAGCAACTACTGGCTTCAATTTGCTTCCGAGATATGGATGTTGTTCCCATGACGTCCGCTAGCTCTTCCAAAGATGATGTTGAGAGCAGTCATGCCAACTACTCATAACTCATAAGTGTGTTTGTGCCTGGGTTGAAAAAAGTATGTGCCTTGTGCAAGGCCTGGTAATGTAGCCCTACGCATGCTTACTTGGAAAATGCATTGGAAGAAGTATGGTGCAAAAATTGCGGGTCTTGAGCTAAGTGCTCAAGGGTATGCTGACGAAGAGGTTTCCTAAACTATCATGGTTATGGTGTTTCCAGAGTAAAGATACTTACCATGGAGAAGGTTGATGGATGTTTGTCTCTTCGTGTTGTACACTCGGCCTTTGGGATGGAACATTGTTGATGAATGTCCATGTTGATTGTCCATTGATGAGATCTTTTGAGTGGTGGATCCTCTCTCCTCATATGCAGGAGTCTTCTCCTCCAGAACTACCTTTTGCAGATATCTCCTTGGATGCTCTGGTACATGAAGTAGTTAAGCATCACTCAAGTTGCGGACCTTCAAGCTCTTCGTTCCTACCATGGTAAGAGAAAATCATAGTTGTAGATGCCATGTTCATGCCAAATGCTTGTCATTTACCAGATAAGGCAGCAATAATCTCACTGCTGGCCGAGACACACTTCTATCCAAATTGATAAATGCCTAGTAATCAACAGTTCCACCTTCAACTAAGCATGACTCATTCATGTTTCATAAGCCAAACCTGGGAACAAGCTCTCTCCCGCTTTTCTGTCTCCCCCTCTTTTTTTTTTTTTTTTTTTGAGGAAAAGGATATCACAAAACAAGAACACAAAAGTTAGTATCAATAGAAATATTTGACATATGTCACTGTGCTCTTGTGCGTGGGATTCTCAAGTGTGTCTATGCACGGCCGTGTAATGTGGCCCTATATTAATGCATACTTTGGAAATGCACGACCTGAATGGTGCAAAAGACAGGGTTGTGCAAGGAGCACATGGTTGTTGCTCGTTCGAGGCTTTCGATGTCATTTGTGGAGGTTGATGCCGACCTTGGTGGAGGTATCCATTGAGTCTCGAACTGATGTGATCCTCCTTATTGGAGTCCATTTTAGAACATCATTTGGCACTGTAGAGGTCACTTCAAGCGTCTTTCTCTTTGGATGCTTTCTGAACTGTGGTATCCAGTGTGGTTGACGCTTTGGTTCGGTGGAGACTACTTGCACCTTTGGCTTCCAAACCCATATCCTTTTTGCATGTCTTCCTACTAATGTTGAAGAGCTGATTTGATCTTCCTTTGGTCTCTGTACGTGGTTCTTACCCTTTTCTCTTTTTGGCTTCTTTGTTGAAACCTTTTGCATGTGGGAGAACAAAGGTTGTTGTGGATGTAGGAGCTTCTTAGGTACCCACATCTGTAATTTCCCTTGTTGAGCTGCAGCTAACTTCTTAGGCACCCAAACTTGTTGGATAACTTGTGATTGAGCTTGTCTGAGCTGCTTCCTTCGTCTTCTGGCCTGGTTGGTTTGCATGGATGGAATTTGTGGGGGCAAGGTTGGTGGTTGCTCTCCTTTGCGTACCCATATCTGCTTCATCGGTTGAGTTGTTCTGCTTCGCGCGTTCTTTTGGTCTCTCGTCCGGAGAGTCTTTAGTGATTGATCTGCCCTTAGTCACTGCCTCCTTCTGGCCTTTTGGAAAAGAAGGGAGTTCCATTGTGGTTCTGACTCTTTGTTTGAGATATTCATTCTTCTGTATCACATAGCCTTGGACAAGAACAGCATGGTCAACTTCATGTGCACCCCTGGAGGGACCAGGAGTCTGTGCCTTTCCTAGTTCCTTGAGTGCTCCATTATCTAACTCTACTGTAATTCGACTATGATTGACCCATACCTGAAGAAGTCCACTTCTTAGGTTTAAGTTGACTGCTTGGTCATAGATCCAGTCTTGACCCAAGACAAGGGGTTCTGTGAGGTCCTCATCTTGACACACTAGTACTTTAACTGTCATTGCCTCATCATGAATGTAGAGGGGAAGTTCCACCTCGCCCATGCAAGGGGTTTCCACGCCTCCCAATCCTATGAGATATGCTTCCACAGGATTGACATTTAACTGCAACTCTTGACAGTAAGACAACTTAACAGCACTAGTGGCTGCACCTGAGTCAATCAAGGCTCTTACTATCCTTGCACTCTTTCCTTGTCCTATATCTAAGGTTATGAAAGGACGTCGATCAGTTATCCTATGTGAGCTTGTTCCTGCGACTTCACACATTGCCATATGATATCCTTGATCTGCATAGTCATTTGTTCTAGGCTAATCTCTACCTTGCCTTCGTAATTTCATCCTTCTGATGCGTTCTAAAGCTTCTGCTTGAGCTTCTTCTCGAATTCGCTTTTCTTCCTCTTTGCGTTTCTTAGCAGTGTTGAGTCGGCTGAGCATTTCCTCTGTGAGGGGTTCCTGATACAACTTGACTCTGCAACCGCTAATATAGTTTGGGAGAACATCACCCTCTAACGTGGCTAGTTGTACTGCTCCACTCGTGGAAATCCTATTGATGATCATAGGTCCGTAGCCTCTCTTTTCTAGCTTCCTCGCGTGTTGTTTCAGTGTATAGACTAAGACCAGATCTCCTGCTTTCAAGCCTTTATCCTTCACATGGGCATCAAAGTATGCCTTCTGTCTCTTCTTAGCTGCATAGATTCCTGCAGCTGCTCTCAGTCTTGTTTCTCCTAATCGTTCAAGGTCAAAGATCCTAGAGGAGAGCTCATGACCTATCCATTCGTGCTCTTGTGCCACTCTCAATGTAGGAATCAAGAAGTCCAAGGGTAGCACAGCGTTTTGGCCGAATACCATCTGAAAGGGGGTGGCTTGGAGTACCGTTTTGTAGGCAACTCGGTATGCCCAAACAGCATGGTGTAGCTGTTTGTCCCAATCAGAGCGTTTAGTGTTCACTAATTTCGTCAGTACATTGCATAAGATCTTATTAGTGCTCTCAGCTTGTCCATTAGCTTGAGGGTGATAGGGGGCAGACTTCTTGTGTATTACCAAGAATTCTTGGAGTAGATTTTCAATCACTTCGATTCAAGAAATGAGTGCCTCCTTCACTTACAAGCTCTATAGGTAGCCCATATCTTGTGAATACATTCTCAAACAAGAATTTAGCAGTTGTCTGAGCGTCATTCTTTGTCGTAGCTTTTACCTCTACCCACTTAGTTAGATAGTCTGTTGCAACAATGATGTATTCCGCATGAGAACCCTTAGCTGGGGGATTAATAGGACCTACGAAGTCTATTCCCCACTTAGAGAACGCTCGTCCACCCATCATAGGTTTCAGTGGCATCTCATCTTTGCGTATAGGATACTGAGTCCTCTGACAGACATCACACCATTTCACATAGGTATGTGCATCCATGTGAAGGGTAGGCCACCAGAAGCCTGCAAATAGTATTGCCTTGATCACCCGATCCGGTCCAAAGTGTCCTCCTGCTACACCTTGGTGAGCAGTTTCCAAGATCTTAAGATATTCACTTTCATGAATACATAGCCTCAGGTAACCATCTTTACCACGCTTATATAGATTATCACCAATGAGTGAGTAATCCAGAGCTTCTTGTTCTAAACTCCTTTTCCTAGCCAGAGTCATGTCTGGAGGGAATGCTTTCGTCGTCAGGAAGGATACTAGTGGTTCACTCCAAGCTGGCACAATGGATACTTGATAAAGAGTGGCGTGTTCCACAGGTGGTTTAGTGCAACAGATTGGGCATTCCTTACACAACTTTTGGACATCCGCTTCCATAGTTGGCCAATGCACTCCGAATCTCTTCAGAGTCTGTAAAGTTCGTTGCTTTGAGTAGTGTTGCTCTAATGCACCGACATGTGCTAATTGCAACCATTTAGCGTACTCATCCTCTTCTACGCAACAAGCCAAGATCCCTTGATCTGTGTGCTTGTACATACTTCCAACCATGATGTGGTACTTTTGGGCTTTTACAACCTCTTTATTCCGTGTGTTCACCACTGGGTGATTAGGCCCGTACGTCAATACTGGTACCAATGGCTTAGCCCACTACGGTACGACTTCCAAATTAAACAAGTAAGCATCAGGAAGGTCATCTGATACTCCTTGTGGGGCTTCTCCCGACGTGAGCTTAGAGAGATGATCTGCTCTTAAATGAGTCCTCCCTTTCCTTACCACAACCTCAAAATCATATTCCATTAGCAAGAGAAACCATCTCACTAATCTTCCTGTATTGCATGGCTTGTTTACGAGATATAGCAATGCTTGATGATCAGTAAAAAATTTAAACTTATTTGCAAGCAAATAGTGTCTAAATTTCTTAACTGCATATACCATGCCTAAGCCTTCTCTCTCCGTAGTGGTGTAATTTCGTTCAGCTGCATTCAACTGTCTACTGGCATAGGCAATTGGAAGATCCATATTACCTTCACCAGTAGGTTGAGCAAGCACACACCCAATGGCATAATTGGATGCATCCACATGAACATGGAATGGTTTATTCCAATCTGCTGTGGTCAAGATTGGTGCTGAACATAATCTTCGTTTAAGCTCCTGGAAGGAATTCTCACATTCATCCGTCCACTCAAAGTTAGTCAGAAGTCCGTACATGGGCTTTGCAATGATAGCATACATGTGTATAAATCGTCGGTAATACCCACAATGCCCCAGGAAAGCTTGTACTTCCTTGACATTCCTTGGCCAGGTAGCTCTGCTATGGCTCTCACTTTTTCTTCGTCAGTAGATATGCCATTCTTTGACACTATGTGTCCTAGAATCTTGCCTTGCCTTACCATAAAAACGCACTTTTCTGGGTTCAGGCAAACTTGATATTCTCTACATTTGTCAAAGATTTGTCTGAGCTCAGGGATATGGGTTTGTCTAATGTTGGAATGAGCACAAAGATCATCAACATAGACCTCTAAGTTTTTCCTCAGGAACTCTTTAAATACATGGCACATCAGCCTTTGGAAGGTAGCTGGTGCATTGGTAAGCCCAAATGGCATTACTCTAAAGGCAAAAATGCCCCATTCTGTGGCAAAGGCCGTCTTATGTTGATCCTCTGGAGCTATGGCTACTTGATTGTAGCCCGAAAATCCATCAAGGAAGCTGTACACTTCCTTGCCTGCCACTCTTTCTAAGAGATGTTCTGTGATGGGAAGCGGATAGTTATCTCGAATCGTGGCTGCATTAACCTTTTTCAAGTTAATGCACACATGCAGCTTGCCATTCTTCTTGGGCACCACTACGATGGGGGATACCCATTCAGTGTGCTCAATTTCATAGATGAATCCAGCTTCAACCAGTCTATCTATCTCTTCTTTGATCTTAGCAGCGTAATTATTGTTATATGTGTAGGGCTTTTGCTTAGAGGGTTTAGCATTTGAGGTCATGGGGATGGTGTGTGAGCATATGTCAGGGTCAACACCTTTCAAATCCTTGTAACTCCAAGCGAATACATCTCTGTATTCTCTTAGCGAGGCAATTAACACATGCTCTTCTTCCTCTGTTAGGTCATGGCCTATGTATGTGCATCTCTCCTCTCCTTCTTCTAGGGCCACTATTATTTTCTTGGTGGTTTCTTTGTTATCATAGGCCTCTCCTGCTTGTGCCTCTCGTTTAGGCATTCTTATCATGACTCTCCTGTCGTCTATCTCATATTTCTTAAAATTTTCTGGGACCTCAAACAAAGATTCTTCCTCTTCTGGTGAGATCTTCTTTCGTTTCTTCCCTTCTTCCTTAGGGGTCACATGTGTCGCTAATCTTACATCGTTTGTAAGCTCTCCATGCCTCTATGGTTGAAATTCTACTTCATGGAAGTATTCTTCATCTGATGCAAATGGTGGGTCCATAATGATTGACTCTAGATCGGAGTCACTTGCATCCTCAAATGCATCAGGGCTAGGTTCGCATTCTTCTAGAACGGCCTCTCCCATGATTGGCTCTATGGAGAAGACTGAAATATCATAGCCATCCTCATCACAGTGAGGTGTCCATTGTTCTTCATTGATGGCTACGTCCATTGTTGCTAGGATTTCTGCCCAGCCGTGGGGTTCAAATTCTTCGTCTGGAAAAACTACAGGTGCATAGGCTGGGTCTTGGATTGACCTATGTGTTTCTTTTGCACCTACCTCTCTGGCTTTTTCTCTCTTCTCTTCGTCTACTGCTACTTTGCACATCCATAAGTGGGTGTCTTCATGCATCCATGAGGATCCTGATCCTATGGAATGCACCGATTCCGTATCATCTTTGGCTCTATGGATGGGATTCCATTGGATGGGAGGGACATCTATATGAGAGTAATCTTTGAGATTTACTTTGGTTGTAACGCCTAAGTGTTGCAAATACAAGGAGTTGGTTCCCCAGTCCTGTACCACTTGCAACTGTCGCATAAATGGTCTTCCCAAAATCATCTCATAGGCATGATTTTTGCTGAAGTCACATATAGCAAATGTATGCTCAAACTCAACACCACAAGTGGTGAGAGTTATTCCTTCTAGCAATCCTAAGGGTCTCTCAATATGACCATTGGCCATCTGCAATTTCATTCTCGTTGGCCTGAGTGCTGGCTTGCCCCAACGCTTCCATAGGGAAGTGGTAGCAATTGCCACTCCTGCGCCTGAGTCCAAAATTGCCTTGGTGGTGTAGTCCTGGTAGGTAATGGGAAGATAGGTATTACCCTCTTCACCTTCACACATATCTCCTATCTTATCCAAGGGAATTTCTGGCACTGTCCTATGGGATCCTACCTGGGAACGAGGTTTGGCTACTTCTGGTATTTGTTTGGCGACATGTTTCCATAATTCAGGTCTAACCTTGAGTAGCTCTTCTAACTTGAGATTGCACTGCCCGTTAGTGTTCTTCACTTCCTCTATGTTTCTAGGTATGACTGAATCTTCGTTTCTTACCATGACTGTAGGCGTTCTCATACAGGTGGACTTAGCTTCCCATGGGCCTGTGAAGTGGGGTAGCTCTTGTAGAGAGTTAGACTCAAAGTCTAGTCTGTCCTGAGAGTGGGTGCTCTCATGTTCCCCGTAAATAGATGGGATGTCTTGTGGGAATTGGTCGTGTGCATCATCCACAAGTTCAAAGGGAGGGACGACTTCACTTTCGTTATCCCATTTGTCTTCTTGAATCTCTCGTAGGAAGTCTGGTGCAAACCGATTCATAGAAGAAGAAGTGTCTGGCTCCGTAGAATTAGGCACATAAGCAACCTGGGAAGGAGGGCTTATTCTATCGTTGGCTCTCTCCTCGTTCTCATAGATGGCTGGAGCACAAGCTTCTTGGGGAGGATTACTTATTCTATTACTTTTCCGAACAGGCTCATACGCTCCCTGAGAAGGAATGTAGGCAACCTGTGGAGGTACGTAAGCTTTCGAGGGGGGTTCATCTGCCTTCTGGGGGGAAAGATAAGCTTCTTGAGGAGGCACATGGGCTTCCTGAAGAGGCTGGCTTATCCGTTCTCTTGCCCTGTCCTTTCTTTGAGGGGCAGGTTCCTTTTCTGATTGTGCAATTAGCTTCTCTATTCTTCCTAACAGTCCATCAAAGTGCAACTGTGTCTTTGCTGAACTAGAGATGTTAAATAGGCGACTGGCCTCAAACATGGTCTGAGCCAATTCCACCATTTTAGCACAAATTTTGGTTCGTTCTAACTCTAGTTCTGCTCTAGGGTAGCACTTTTTATGATCAGTTACGTTTGGCCCTTCTTGGATTCTGGCCTGATATGCTTTAAGCATCATATTAAGGTCCTCGGGAGTGGGATCAGCTAATACTGATCCTACTCGCGGTGGTGGGTGGGTTACGTGGGGTGTATTAGGAGGTGGAGGAATGGAGGGTGATGGGGATGGTAGCGGTGGGATTGTGTGAGAGTGCAGTTGGGATGTGATCTCTATGATTTTGGCCTTGGTTTCTCGTAGACTTTCCTCAAGTTCACTCATCTTCTTTGCCCATTGCCTTTTCATACGTTCATGGCTATCTCTCCAAGCTCTAGTCCTTTTCTTGGTTATGCTCTCAGTTTCACTAGCCGTTGGGCTCTTTTCCTGGTCTACCCCTTGGTTTTGCTGCAATGCTTGAGCTCTAGTGACTACCTGTACGGGAGCAGTGGAAGTGACACTTCCTGTGGAATCTACTACTAACCCAATAACATTGATAGGCGTGATTTTTGGCATATTATTGGGGTTCTTTGGGCAATCTCGTAAGAGATGTTCTTTTCCACAATCTTGGCAAAAGCCTTGGATCGTCACTGACTGGGGTTGTGTAGGTGGGGGTAAGGGACAATCACGAATGAGGTGATCTCCTTGGCATCTGTAGCACGGTCCTCTTGGGAATGGAGGTCTTACTTGCCGAGGTTGAGGCCTAGGGTTGGGTTTGCATACATGACGTTTGTGTAATCGGACTCCCAACTAGGTTCACTCGGTTCTTCACTATAGTAGGACTCACCATGTTCAGGAGATTGCATGTAGTAAGCCTGGGGACTATCAACATGTGTAGAATCAAAGCTATGGTCACTGGGATCACTTTCAGAAAGCAGTGGTGTTACAGGGACTATAGCTCTATTCAGGTTTTCTTCTGCAACAGCATACTTTACCGGAATCACATTGGCTGGAGCTGGGGGTTGTTGTGCTAGCACCGGTTGAGGTCTTTGTTGGTTTTGATATTGTGGTTGATAATTTTGTTGAGGCCTGCCATATGGCTGTGGAGGGTACTGGTTTTGATATCTTCCCTATGGTGGATAGGGTTGAGGGTAGGTTTGCCTAACTGTTTGCTTATTGTAGGGGCACTCTTGTGCGGTATGATTGGTGTACCTTCGTTCTATGGTGCAATATTGGCTATTTGGATTGACCTGGGGTTGAGCCATAATGGGACACACGTTTGCCATATGGTCACCACCACATGTATAGCACCTCCTCGCTGGGGTAAACCTCGGAATTTGTTTGCTAGAGACGCCTAGTTTTTGGGCCACTTTCTCTGCGAGTTCCTCAATTGATGTGGATTGCGTGGAAGAGTGACTAGATGCACTATCTGAATCTTTGTAGATTTTGGAAAGCTCTAGTTCTTCCCCTAGGTTATCTTCAATGTCAATGCACATGCGTACACACTCTTCTATAGTCCTAGGGTCCTTTAGATACACATAGGATCTCAATTTCGTACTCAGCAATCCATCAAGGAATAAGGCTACTTGTTTGGCAGGTGTGGGTAGCTCCGAAACAGGGCACCTTTCAAGATATTGTCTAAATCTTCTTCCTGCCAATCTTACAGTCTCTTGGGGAGTCTGTTTGAAGCTGTGAATCAATGAGGAGGTATTGTGTCTTATGCCACTCTTAGAGAACTCTACAATGAAAGCCTCTAGGAGTTGGTCTATACATCTGAATTGTCGCTCATCCAATGGCTGAAACCATGTAAGTGCTGTGTTCCTAAGGGTTAGACCGAAAGCATTGTATTGCGTGAATAGATCCTCCACTTGTTCAGCTCTCAAGACTTGCTTGAACTCCACCACATGATCATAGGGATCTCCTGTGCCATCAAAGTAATTCTTCATGGACTTAACTAGCTGGGTCGGTCTCAAAGTTCTTGTGTGCTCTCTAGGTCTCGGCAAAGGAAATCCATCCACATTTCTTTGGTTCCTGTGAGCTCTAAGTATCTCAGGTTCCACTCTATTCGTCTCCGTCCTCGTTCTTACTCTGCCCACTGGGTTGGCAAAGCTTACTTCTGGTCTATCTCTACCTCTGTCTCTTTGAGTTCCATGAGCTTGGGATGTTCCAGCTCCAGGGTGACCATAGGATACATTCGATCTTGGTTGGGGGAAAATGAATTCACCCTTCCAAGTGTAAGCATGCCTATCATTTTCTGTCACCACAAAGATCCTTTCCGAAGTGTGATCTAAGTAGGTCACTCTACTTGGGCTATCCGGATCCTTAAACTCATAGATCATGATAGTTCCTATATCAGTTGGCTGATTAGATTTATACCTCCAAAAGGCTTCGTCAGTTTCTCGATTGAGGAGCAACTCTATGCTCTTGTTGTCTTGGGGAACCCACTCAGGCGTGATAATCCTAGTGAGAACAGATTTACCTCGGGGGGTTCTAGGTTCCGCACTCATGTTTTTTTGTTCCAAGTCACCTAAGTCCGCCTCTGAGATTAGATTCCCAAATTCATCTGTCCTGTCTGGGTGACTGGTGACTACGTATATGGTTCCTTCTTTGTCCAGGTATGCACCGTTTTCAAACTTGACTGCTGGGTGCTCTAGTCCAATGGATTGATCAGGATTCTTAATCTGTATCACAGATCTTCCTAAGTCGTCCTCATAGATGCTGGCACCTAATCGGTTGGTCCTAAGGTACTCCAACTGTGTTTTGTGAGGGCCTTCCACCCTGTACAAGTAAGGCACTCCTGAACTTCCCGTAGGTCTGTCCATGCCTTGAGACATCTCTGACTCACTGGTCTCAGAGCTAGGGTAGTACGAGTGGTGGCTCAACTGCTGGGCCCAAGACCTAGCAGTGTGGTTAACACTAGCCTCTGAAGATCTAAGGCTTTGTCTCTCCCTTACTAGATGTCATCCTGATCTAAGGTTCATATGCCTATCTAAGTAGCCCAATTCTTTGCCCAGAGTACAACCTCGTTGCTGGTTACTTTATATTAGTCGCTTGGTTCTTTTTAATTATTTCTCGTGTTTAAGGTCTTGTCTAATATTACGTCGTCAGGAATACTTGAATGTTCTTCGTGCCTTTAGGTTGATCGTTCCACGTTAGGTTCTTTTCCTTTATGTTATCGACAGTACAGAGATTAGGTTTTTGGCTTGAACTTGAGCTTTCAGGTAGTCTTCAACTTGATACCTGCCTATCGTTGCCCTGACTTGCTCCTACCTCTAGTCGTTCTTAGCCTAAGCTAGGAATTGATAAAGGGAGTTGAGAATTTCCAACCTTTTGTTTCCTTCTTGGTTGCCTTGAATGCCCAGGAAGTGTGTTCCCAAGCCTGCACTTACTCTTGCTTTGCGTACCCTTTGATGCTCTCAAAGGACCTGTAAAAGGCCCACTGTTAGCTCAAGACTTAAATTCACAAGACAGAACCAATCACTTCCATTCATGTAACACTTCACCAATTTGCACTATGACTTTTTTGGACACAACTCTGGAGATCCCTGAATTTTATTCCCCCTGGGTATGGTCAACTTAAAAATACCCTAGCTAAAAATCAACGCATTATCTTCATAAAAAATAGTTGAGGGCGTGTAGTATAAGCCACAAGCTTTCCAATAAGCCCTAGAGCTCAAAAAATGGATTTCGTATGAAAAAGTTGTGACCGTTCAGGGTTCTAGGGTTAAGACAGGGTTCAAACAGGATCACTGTGCAACAGGTTTTCCCCAAGTTGTTTTCCTAAGGCTTCTTAATGTGCTCTAGAGTAAAATGTTTATGCCCCAAAATTAGCCCAACTCTTCAATTAACAAACCCTAAAAAAAATTTGGCTAAAATTGGCTGTCAATCGCGATGGACAAGGCTGTCAATCGCGATGGACAGGGCTGTCAATCGCGATGGACAGGAGTTTAGTCAATCGCGATGGACAGGAGTTCAGTCAATCACGATGGACAGGCTATCGGTCGCGATGGACAGGGGGTTCAGTCAATCGCGATGGACAGAGGGTTCAGTCAATCGCGATGGACACTCAATCAATCGCGATGGACAGGGCGATGGACAGGGGGTTCAGCCAATCGCGATGGACAGAGGGTTCAGCCAATCGCGATGGACACTCAATCAATCGCGATGGACAGAGGTTCAGTCAATCGCGATGGACAGAGGGTTCAGTCAATCGCGATGGACACTCAATCAATCGCGATGGACAGAGGTTCAGTTGGTCGCGATGGACAGGGCTTCAGTCAATCGCGATGGACAGGCAGTCAATCGCGATGGACAGAGCTTCAGTCGATCGCGATGGACAGGCAGTCAATCGCGATGGACAGAGCAATCAATCGCGATGGACTGAAATTTTGCAAGATTTTCAAAAATTTTGATGGAAAGGTGATGTGCAGGGTCTCTAGTCCACTGTGGTGCACTCAGGTTTACCAAAACGTGAGAATTTCTGTCAATCGCGATCGACAGGAGTCGGCGACTGCGAGACAGTTTCGACGAGTTTCGTACCTGCGCAGGAAGCTGGGAATGGTGATTCAGCAAGGTCCTGCAAAAAGCTCAAGAAACATGCAAGAAAACACACATGCAATATCACTCTCTCGCTCTCTCTCACAAGTGAAATGAGGGAAATGAGGTGGAGATGGGGATATAGTCAAAAAACTGAAATTTTCGCGATGATGAAAATGGAGGTGGAAGATGGTGATGAGGAAGATGGTGATGATGATGGTGAAGAAAAAACAAGAAAATAGATGAAAGTGAAGAAAATACCTACAACTCCAACGCGTCAACTCTACGTCTTACCATCACACGCTCGTCCTCAAAGCTCGATCCCCGGCAACGGCGCCAAAATTTGGTGTAGCTCAGTGATGAGTAGCACCTCCTTTAATGTCAATCCGGGAAGACGTGAGGATGGTATGAAGACCTCGAGCAAGTGGCGGCACAAGTGCATGAGTGAGAAGCACACTAGCATGCACACACATACACACACACGCGCACACACGGTAAGACAAAGAGTGAGAATCAATGGAGTTCTTAAGTTACTTTCAAAATTCTCTTACAAGTTCGTTTCAATCACAATCTCTCCCCAAAAATGAGCTCTCTAGCTCTTTTTATAGTTTTTGACTAGCTTTGGCCCTGTTCAGACCTAGTGTCCAGCCTAGTTAAAAATTAGGTTCCAGGGCTTATTTGAGGGCTCAAACGAGATCTAAAAAATATGAAAATTGGTACGATGGTACTTCTAATACTCCTCAAGCTCGAGGACTCCTCGGCTTGAACAAAATGGAGTTACTAAAAATAGATAATGGTATTTACAATGGTTTTTAGTGATGAAAATCACTATTTTTGTAGGGGATTCTTCTGAAAATTTGACATACACTTCTTGGAGCTCCCTACTTGCTCCCTTTCCTTGTGTGTCCACCTTTTGATGTGCTTCCATGCTTTGTCCTTGACTTTGAGCTTCAACAGTTGCTCTCTCCCAAGAGCCTTGGTGAAGATGTCTGCTCCATTTTCTTCAGTAGGGCAATAGGTTATCTCCACGACCTCGTCCTCAATCAACTCACGCACATAGTGATACTGGATTTCTATGTGCTTCGTACGTGCATGGAAAACAGGATTTTTGGTGATGGCCATGCAACTTTGGTTGTCACACTTCAACTCTGTAGCCTCTTGTCCTTGTATTCCTATGTGCCATAGGATCCTCCTCAACCATACTGCTTCACATGCTGCAACGCATGCAGCTTTGTACTCAGCTTCGGTAGAAGATAATGCTACAGTCGGTTGCTTCTTACTGATCCAAGAGAAAATCCCTGATCCTAAAGAAAAGCAATATCCAGAAACTGATTTTTTGGTATCAATATCTCCTGCCCAATCTGAGTCACAGTATCCGGCAAGAGATGATCCTTCTTCATAAAGAATACCATAATCAGTGGTTCCTTTCACATACCTGAGTATCCGCATGCTTGCCTTCTAATGAGTTTGGCAAGGTTTATTAGAGAACCTGCTTACTACTCCAACAACATAAGAGATGTCTGGTTTGCTATTGCACAAGTAGATGAGACTTCCAACTAATTTCCTGTATCTTCCAATATCCACTGGAGGTGAAGTATCTTCAATAGATAATTTTGTGTTGACCTCCATGGGTGTAGAAATTTCCTTGCAATCCTCCATGTCGAATGCCTTCAATATCTGCCTTGCATACTTTTGTTGAGAGATGAAAATCTTCCCTGGTTCCTGCCAAACTTCAAGACCTAAGCAGTAATGCATTAAGCCCAAGTCTGTCATTTCAAATTCTGAACTCAGGGCATCTTTTGTTTGTTGAAGAAGAGCATCATCATTTCCTGTAATCACAAGGTCATCTACATAGAGTACAAGCACAATTGTCTTCCCTCCTTTCTTTAGAACATACAAGTTAGCATCAGAAGCACATCTTTTGAACCCTAGATTCAAGAGATACTTATCTATCCGTTGGTACCATGCTCTAGGGGCTTGTTTTAGCCCATATAATGCCTTCTTCAGCTTACATACCTTGTTCTGTGAATGGGGAGCCTCAAACCCTGGTGGCTGAGACACATATACCTCCTCCTTGAGGTCTCCATTCAGGAACGCTGATTTAACATCCATGTGATAGACTGGCCAACGCTTATGTGCAGCCACAGCTAGTACTACTCGGATAGTAGTCATTCTTGCAGTCGGGGCAAATGATTCACAAAAGTCAATGCCTTCAACTTGTGAGTAGCCCTGTGCAACAAGTCTTGCTTTATATTTTTCTAGAGTACCATCAGCCTTGTACTTTAGCTTCCAAACCCACTTGGTGCCAATGACTTTACGCTTAGGGGGTCGATCCACTAGCTCCCAAGTTCCATTCTTCATGATATTGTTGTATTCTGTTTGCATGGCAGCCCTCCAATTCGGATCATGGAGTGCCTCTTCCACATTGCTTGGTTCCTTCGCTTCTTCTTGAATGAGATCATCCATCAAGGCTGTGTTTACAATATGGGTGCTTGCCCGTCTCCGTTCCTCTATTCTCTGTGATCGCCTCGGTCCATCTGCAACCTGTTCTAGTGACTGTGGGATGGGGTTTGCAGAATCATAGAGCTGCCTCACCCAACGTGGCAATGGCTTTTCCACTTGGGTGTCGGCAGGTTGGTGACTTTTAGACTCATCATCTGAAGATGATGCTTCCTTCTCTTGTGTAGAAGGGATAGCTCTTGGGCCAGGTTCATAGTGGATTGCCCCTTCGCCTGATGATAAAGTGGAAGCTCTCTTATCCTCCTCCACTGCATGTGGCTGCTCCTCCTTGAACACCACATCACGACTCGCCATGATCTTCTTAGCCTCAGGGTCATAAAGCTTATAAGCCTTCTTATCTTCGCTATACCCTAGGAAGATACATTTGATGCTTTTTGGTTGAAGCTTGTTTCTCTCCCTATCTGGAACATGTACATAACATTCACTTCCAAATACTTTGAAATGGGAAACAGAAGGCTTTTTACCCGTGTAGGCTTCTTGTGGAGTCTTTCCATCAAGTGCCTTGGTGTAGCTTCGATTCAAGATGTAGACAGCAGTGTTGACAGCCTCTGCCCAAAACTGATTAGGCAAACCCTTTCCTTTCAACATGCACCTTGCCATCTCCATGATGGTTCGATTTCGGCATTCTGCAACACCGTTCTGTTGAGGACTATGTGCCACTATGAGTTGATGCTTGATTCCCTTACTCTTGCAGAAATCTTCAAACTCTATTGATGTGAACTCACCACCACCGTCTGTCCTGAATTTCTTCATCTTCTTCCCTGTTTCAATTTCAACAAGCTGAAGCCATTCTTTAAACTTACCAAAAGCTTGAGCCTTATCGCGAAGGAAGTACACCCACATCTTCCTGCTATAGTCGTCGACAAGTAACATGAAGTAGGAAGATCCGCCCAAGGCTTGTGTAGGCATTTTTCCGCACAAGTCAGCATGCACCAACTCTAGAGGATAGCTTGCCCTGTTCTTGCTTTCTTGTGGAAATACCTTCCTCTGTTGCTTGCCCATCATGAAGCTTCACATGGTTCCTTCATTTCTGCAATCGATGGTAGGTGTGCAACCATACCTCTGCGATGCATCTCCTTCAGTACAGGGTATCCAATGTGGCCGAATCTCTCATGCCATAGCTTACTTGTGCCCACATTTGTAGTGGCTGTAAGAGCACACAACTCATATAGGTTGTTCCTCCTTATGCCAGTCCCAACAATGTTGTTGTTACCGTCCATAATCTTAGCTCCTGTCTTACTGAAAGATACTTGATGACCTTGATCAGTTATAGAAGCTACTGAAAGTAGATTTCGTTTTATTTGTGGAACATATAGCACATTTGAAAGCTTTCTGATATCGCCATTAGAGTTAATGAAAGAAACCGTACCTTCGCCCTCTGCAGGACATCTTGCATTGTTTCCTACCTTTACTGTGATGGGTTCCTTTAGAGGCTGTAAGGAACTGTAAAGGTCTTTTCTACTCGTCATGTGACGAGATGCACCGCTGTCCAACACCCATGAGTCATCTGTTCCTGAATCTTCAGCCGAGGAGCACACCTCCTCTATCGTAACAAATAACTCAAGCTCTATTTCTGCTGTGTTGGCAGACTCCTTGCCCTTGCCACCTTTTGAAGAGCCACTCTTCTCTTTTGCCTTCTTGATGCGACAGTCTTGGATTCTGTGTCCCTTCTTCTTGCAGTGGAAACACTCTCCCTTGAACTTCTTTTTGTCGTTCTTCTTTTTGTCTCCATCTTTTGAAGAGTCTGTTTTGCCTCCTTTGGCATTTGCTGTGAATGCAGCATCTCCTTTGCTACCACCACTCCTTGCCTTGAGCCGCAACTCCTCCTCCATGAGTAAGGCACTGAATTCTTCAAAAGTTAGTGGTTGAGGTCTGATTTGAGTGTTAAGAGCAGTTACCAGACCATCAAACTTAGGTGGACAAATTCGAAGACAACGTCGAGCTAGCTCTTCACTTGACTTTTGAACACCTGCTCCCGCCATTTGATCTCGTAGATTCTTTATGCGAGTGATAAACACCTCTGCAGTCTCCCCATCAGCAAACCGTTCTGCTGCAAGCTGATTCTCCAAGTTCTGAATCCGTGTCTGATTACGAGTTTCATATTGATTTCTCAATATGTTCCATGCTTCACATGCCTTCGTAGTATGCTGAATGAGAGTCAGAACACTATCAGAAGTACTTGTAACAAGAGCACAGAGTGCATCTGCATTTCTACGTTTCCAAGCACGTAGAAGATCAGCATCAAGAGGAATCATTCGACCAGGAGTATTTGGATCAGGTCTTTCTTGGGGCTCATGATCAGTCCCAAGAACAGTCTCCAAAAGCTCATATGAATCAAGAATAGAAGTGATTTTGAACTTCCACAGGGTGTAGTTCGTACCATCAAGTTTACCTTGTGTGAAGGCTGGTGGCCGTATCCGCAATGTTGGGATGATCGGCATCATTGCTGCTCCTGCTTGTGCGCCACCTACTCCTGTTGATGAACCACCTTGGCCCCCAGTCGTAGATGATGACGCACCACTTGACATCTTCTCTCTTTTGTTGTTCAGAACTCTGCAACCTCTGCGTTTCTGCTTCTGCACCACTCAGAGCCTCCTGAGCTCTGATACCATGAAAGAAAAAAATAACAACACAGCGGAATAGACCTGTAGACAGAGTTGAGAGAAAAACGCAGACAAAGATAGACGCAGACTGAGAGGTAGAGAACTCAAATTCTCAGATTGCAAAGCATAATGCAGTTACAATGATGGTGCTGTCCACCCGTGCGCTCCCACTGTGGAGCTTAGATGGCGATCTAGACAGACTCTAGATGAAGGGCTTACTAGTGCGCAATGCTATATAAAGCTCAACCTGGGCTGTGCTTATATAGCTTTTACAAGGCGGTTCGGTATAGATAAACGTAGTCGGGAGATACAAATTAGTCGGTAAAATATATGATCCGACAATATCTCCACGACCAGAAGTCCTACCGTCTCGGCCCTACAGGCCGGGGGGATAGGCCCCCCGGACCCCGCAGAAGGGGGCAAGCCCCCCTCTGCACTCCCCCCATTAAGGTTCTATGGGGAAACCGCGCGACGCCACAGGGCCTTTATTTTCACCTTAAATGATAACCCAATGGCCTGGAAGTTTATGCCCTACCTAACCTGACGGCTAGGCTCACAAAGATCATCTATAACCATCAACGGTCACACATAGACCTCATCTAACTTGGAAGTTAGGGTTCCACAAATGTCCGGGCTCTCATAATGGCTTCTCCTCATAATGGGGGCCTTACAACTTAGAGCACCATGGATCATTTGTGGTCACATGAGGGTGGAGTATTGAGCATATCTAACAACCACTTCATTTAGTCCACTTAACTTAAATGATACCACTTCATTTAATTCATATAGTTCAAATGAATCCACAACATTTACTTTACTTAATGCAAATGAATCTATATCATTTAATCCAAATAGTTCAGAAGAATACACATCGTTTTAAATATGGTTTTAATCCATATGTCATGGATATATTTAAATCATACCGAGTTAGATTCGAGAATACTCTAAGTAGTTCATGTGCACCTACTCTTTTTCATACATCTTTGACAAAAGCTAGTTATAAAGCATATTTTAACTTGTAAATCCCATTTCTTTCAATAGGATAACTATTTAAATCTATATATTTCAAGAGTTGCAATAGGAGTATCGAAATCATAAATGTCTCTTGACTTTTATTGAAAGGTCGAGGGCTAGAAGGTATATATTTAGGTGCAATCCAATAGTACTTTTGACACCACTCTTTTCGATCCAATATTTTTAAATCAAGTAGCTTCGAAAAACTTTTTTTTGTTGGTAAATACATTGCTCTACCAAAATCGCATAATCTGATATAGGCATGCTCAACTTCAAAATGCAACAAAATGTAATGCCTAGATAGAGATCATTGTGGAAAATATCACAAGTGTTTAAAAATGATATTATTTGCAATAATCCATTGATAATCTTTCAAATGTTTATCTTCATAGTTGTTATATCTCCTTATGTGTCTTTAATACTTCTGCTTCATGGTGCATTTAAGTAATCGTTTTTTATTTTCTCCAGCCACATGTCTAATGTACCACCATTCCACAATTCGAAAATGATACATGGGATTTTGCTATGATGCCTAGCTAATCCAAGTGCATTGATAATTCCACTATGCATAAGAGATAAAATTGTGGCTTCATTCATGGCTTCATTCTCTCATGTCTGTATGCCAACACCATGTAAATTGAATAACTTTGCAAAAAATATTTTGTTGATGAATCTCAAGTGCGTTATTTTGACTTTATGGATTATTCTATATCCTTCCCCCATGATAGCTACATCTTTGAAATGAATAGATGAATATGGGAGCAAAAAAAGATTATTGGATGTTTGATCTCCAATATTCACATGTATATCTCTTGTATCTGGATGTATTGATGGTCTCTCTCCTTGTTCAGTCATGTCTGATCACATTCGCCTTCCTCTCTTCATTGTCTGATAATGTAAATTGACAGATTTGATTTTGTCGATGAATCGAGACATTGTGGTGGTATCCAATGCCAATGACTCTACTACTTTGATGATATGTCCAAAGATACAAGTGAGCTCTTTGGACATTTGCTTATCTAATACTTATGCTCCACCTGATACACAACCAAATTTATCTTCAATATTAATATATGTTGTTCTAGATAATTTTTCAATAAAATTTGTGTAATTAGATATGTCCATTGCTAGAGTGATTTTATCTTCTCTAATTCCATACATGTAGGGCCACACAAAATCTTCCAAAAATTTTCGCTCATGCTTATTTATTTTACTTTCTGTCTGTGAAAAAATTAAAAATAGACTATCAGGTAAAATGGAATCAAAATTTATAGATAAATAAACGTATAGATACTAAAGTAGATACATCAATAAGTGTATGGAGAAATGATAGATATATGGATAGGTTGTTAGATATGTAGATTTATAATTAAATAGAAAGTATAATCATAATCTTGAAGTGAATCTATATAACTATTAAGAATGTAAGAGTCAAAGAATTTGACATTCATAATAGTTCATATACACTCACTATACTATGTATGAGTCTTGTCACATGAGCGTATATAACTATTCTGATAGTAAGAGTCAAAGAATCAGACAATCACAATAGTTTCTATACACCTTGTGACCTATACTAATTATGCTCATAGGAATCTAAGTGACTATTGTGAGAGTAAGAGTCAAAGAATCAGACAATCACAATAGTTCATATACACTCCCTATACTATTGAGAGAGCTAGAATCGAGGTGGCGATTCAAACAATCTCAATAGACCTATTGCACAGTCCTATACTACTATGAGAGTAAGAATCAATGTAGCGAGTCAGACAATCACAATAGTGGTTTATTTTAAATTTTATTCATCAACATATATGTAGTGGTACTCTCTATGATTCCCTCCATATTTTGAAGCTCGTTTCTCTATGCACAGTATTCGATGTCGAAGAAGTTGATGTTTGCCTGCTATCCTTACAAAGTGAACATAGAGATCATTCTATTCATCTGCAGTCCAGTAGCATGGTGTTCTTACTAATATATATATATATATATATATATATATATATATATATATATATATATATATATATATATATATATATATATATATATATATATATATATATATATATATATATATATATATATATATATATATATATATATATCCCATTACGCATAAAGGGCAATGCTCAAGCTATCTCATATGGGTACCACTTGGCACTCATGTGAGTATGATACTCAACAAGTGTAAGTAGGGGTTCTCACCTCTAACTCATAACTAATGTGTGATACTCCATGTGACATTGCCTTCCCCTTAGTTCCATTTTTGTCGTAAAAAAATGGTATTGGAAGGTCTGATAGAAAGAGAGAAATAATAGAAACACCACTCCCACTATATCCCCATGTGTCAAAACACATGGTCATATCTCCATATTGTTTCCCCGTATCCTTTCCCTTAAGAAGACTTTTGGGAAGGTAATCTAAAACTGGGAAACTGTCTTTGAAGGATGCTAACCCATTCCCAAGTGGCACTATCTTTTGAACTATCTTTCCACTTTACTAGACACTCTTTATATAAGTGACTTCTTGTCCGTTTCTCTCGAGTGCATAGTATGCTCTCAGGGTCATGTGGAATAGATCGAACAGATATAGCTCAATTACCTCACTCTATGGAATGAGGTTGTCAGATTCACCTAGCCTTTTCTTAAGCCGGCTAATATGAAGAACTGGATGGATTTGACCATTCTCTAGAAGATGGAGGTGATAAGCTAACTTTCCTATTTTTTTAAGCATTTGGAAAGGTCCACAACCTAGGAGATAGTTTTGGACAAGGTCCTGTCTTCATGGTTTTAGATCTAGATGGAACTCTAAGATAGACCTGCTCTCCTACCTCAAAGTGGATGTCTCTCCTTTGAGGGTCAGCATAGGCTCTAGCCCTATCTTGAGCTCTCCTATTGCTGTCCTTAGCAAGCCTAAGCATATCATTCATCTCTTTGACGAAGTCCTTTGCAACTTGAACTTTCTCATTATGCAATCCTATTGCATAAGGAGCTTCTAGGCGAAACCCATACATAAGCACAAATGGACTATGCCTAGTGGAAGAGTGCTTGGCACTATTATATGCAAACTCTACTATAGGTAAGTACTCTTCCCAATTATTTTGCCTTTCATTCACATATGCTTGAAGCATATCCTCTAGGATTTGGTTAACCTTCTCTATTTGCCCATCCGACTCTGGATGCTCCGCTGTACTCATGCTAAGTTTTGTATTCAACCTTTTGAAAACTGCTCTCCAAAAGTGGCTAGTAAAATCCCAATCAGAAACTATGTCTAAAGAAAGACCATATAACCGGTATAGGTTCTCTACAAAGGGTCTAGCCAACTCATGTGTCTTCATTGTAATGCATGTCAAAATAGACCTAGCCATCTTGGTTAACCTATCCATAATTACTCAGATCGAGTCGTGCCCTCTCTGTGTCTTAGGTAATCCGACTATAAAGTCCATGGAGATACTCTCCCACTTCCCATTAGGAATATCCAATGGGTGTAGCAGTCCTCCAGTCGTCAACCTCTGTGCTTTATTGACCTAGCATTTAGTGCACTTAAGCACATACTATAGGATATCCTTATGAAGTCCAGGCCAGTAAGACTACCTCTTAACAAGATCACAAGTCTTGTTAACTCCTTGGTGTCCTGCACTAGGTGTGTCATGACACTCATACAAAATATTCCATCTCATTTTAGAATCTCTAGAGACACACATCTTACCTTTATATAAAAAATATCCATCATGGACACTAGAATTCTTCCACTTGAATCCTTCTTCAGTACCTGTCGATACTCCATCCTCACTGGAAACCCGTATATCACGATCTGCATTCTCTATGGCTTCCCAAATTTTGGAATATGGAGGATCAAGCCTACATCTCCCTCTAATGGACTCAAGTAGCTCACTAGTGATTTGAGTAAAACCACATTTTGGAATATGGAGGATCAAGCCTACATTTCCCTCTAATGGACTCCATTGAGCATAGGCATGCAGCTAAGTGAATCAGCCACTACATTAAACTTTCCCTTCCTATACCTAAGCTCATAATAAAACTCCTGAAGGGTCTCTGCCCATAAGGCCTTATGACCTTTAAGGTCATTTTGATTAGAGAGCCACTTAATGCTCTCTTGATCAAACATTATCGTGACTTTGGCACCATATAGAGAATGATGCCACTTCTTCAAAGCATGAACAATTGCATACAACTCCTTCTCATAGATGGAGTAATTCTTCTGAGCTGGTTCTATTTTCTTACTCTCAAAAGCTATTGGTCGACCATCGTGAACTAAAATTGCTCCTATAGCGAATTCACTTGCATCAATCTCAACCACAAAGGGTTTATTGGGATGTGCTATATGTAAAAGTGGAGCCGTAACAATTGCTACTTTCAATATCTCCATACTTTGCTTCTGTTCGTCTCCCCAATGAAAGGTTTTCCCTTTCCCTTTAAGCTATTCCACCATAGGGGCAAAAATTTTGGAATAATTTTGAATGAATCTTTGATAGAAACCTGATAAACCTAGGAAGATCTAGAGCTCTTCCAAGTTCTTGGGATGTGACCATTCCATAATAGCCCTTACTTTTTTAGGATCCATCTGGATTCCAGTCTGGGAGACCATATGCCCAAGGTATCTAACCTCTATTTTGAAAAATTCACACTTTAACTCCTTAGCAAAGAGTGAAATTTTCCTTAACACTTGGAATACCTTTCTTAAGTGTTCCAAGTGCTCGTGCTCTGATGCACTATAGATCAGAATATCATCGAGGAAGTCTGCTACAAAGTGTCCTAGATAGGGCCGTAATACACTATTCATGAGCTTTATGAAAGTAGCAAGAGCATTGGTGAGACCAAAAGGCATCACTAGAAACTGATAGTGCCCATATCTAGTCTTGAATGCATTCTTAGGAACATCCTCTGCCCTAATCCTAATCTGATGGTATTTTGATCTAGGGTCAAGCTTGGTTAAATACCTAGCTTGATATAACTGATCAAATAGGTCTTCCAATCTAGGCATTGGAAACCTATTTTTGATAGTTACCTTATTAAGTGCTCTATAGTCTATACATAGTCTCATAGAGCCATCTTTCTTCTTAACTAGGAGCATTGGTGATGCCCAAGGTGAGTTACTAGGTCTAATGAAGCCCTTATGGAAGTAATCCTGTAACTGCCTCTCAACCTCCTCATGCTGAGAAACACTAAGCTTATAAGGTGGCTTACAAATAGGGTTAGTGTTAGTAACTGCCTCAATAGCATGGTCAATGTCCCCTCTCTGAGGTGGTAGTCCTCTAGGTAAGTCAAAGGGAAAACATTCCTAAACTCAAACATACGATCTTTAAAATTTTTAACCACACACTCTTGCGAGAAAGAATAATAGAAAGTCTTGTCCATATTTACACTCCCAGCATGAAAATATACATCAGATGAACTGTCTTAAGGTGAAGGAAATCTTCATGAAGTAGTGACTTTGGGAGCTCAAAACTGAGAAACTGAAGCTTCTCAAGCAAATCCAATGGCCCATACCCAATATCCATAGCCCATAGTACATGCTTGCATCATAGATTCCCGAATTCTTTGATCCATAACCTAGCTCCTCTCCCCCCAAACTTGAAGAAAAATTCCAATTTAAGTGCTTCAATTACCTCCTTTAGTATATCAATTTGATGTTCTCAGCAAAAGTCACGAGGGCCGTCGATGGAGGAGGCTTTATCCCATATAGAAGTTTCACAATGCTAAAAACGGGATGCATATAAGATGCTCTCACCATCACATCTTCACCTAAGAGGGACTGAAGAGGGAGAAGCCTCAAAGGGTTGCATACGCTACCCTATAAGGCCTACTGTAAATTGGTCCTCTGCTCGAGGGCGCCTATATGTCCTGGCTGCGTTCCTGTGCTACCCGACTCAGATACCAATTGTAGTGGTACTCTTCGTGATTCCCTCCATATTTTGGAGCTCGTTTCTCTGGGCTTGGTAATCGATGTTGAAGAAGTTGATGTTTGCCTGCTATCCTTATGAAGTGAACGAAGATCGTTCTACTCATTTGCTACCCAACCACGTGGTTTTCTTACTAATATATATATATATATATATATATATATATATATATATATATATATATATATATATATATATATATATATATATATATATATATATATATATATATATATATGGCATTACCCACAAAGGGAAATGCTCAAGCTATCTCATATATGGGTGCCACTTCGCAGTCGTGTGAGTATCATACTCAACAAGTGTAAGAGGGGGTTATCATCTCTAACTCATAACTAATGTGTGATACTCCATGTGACAGAATACAAGAAAGAAACATTTTTGTGAGTCAAACATGTATACAATTGATGATTAAAAAACATAAAACTAATTACATAAATACAAATCAGACATATGTAAGAGACACATATGCAAATCATACAATATGCATGATACAATGAACATAACAATAAAATAAAACATGAACAAAAAATAGATCAATACTTGAATGGTATAGTGAGGAAAGGGCTCTATGAAAGAAATGGTAGTAGTAGAGCTCTATAGAATAGCAAACAAGCACATGTGGAATGATCTTTTTGATCCTATATATATCTATATATATATATATATATATATATATATATATATATATATATATATATATATATATATATATATATATATATATATATATATATATATATATACATATACATATACATACACACACACAAACACACATACACACATACATACATAGATACATACATACATACATACACACACACATACACACACACATATATATATGTATGTGTGTATATATATATATATATATATATATATATATATATATATATATATATATATATATATATATATATATATATATATATATATACACATACATACATACATACACACACACATATACACACACACACACACACACACATATATATATATATATATATATATATATATATATATATATATATATATATATATATATATATATATATATATATATATATATATATATATGCTTAGAAATAGCTTTTCGATCGAAAGTGCTTTTGAGTGAAAATTTTTTCGATGGAAAGCGCTTTCGATCGAAAACATGTTCATGTCAATTTTTTTTTGTTTATTCAGATAACCACGAATAAAAGGAACATATTCGGTACTTTTCAATTATTTGATCAAATTAATTCAACCTAGATAGACATCACTATGAAAAACTATATTTTCTTAGTAGATTGAGTTCGACCATGTTTTGGGAAGGAGGAACGCCGCATTTTCTTCAAAATGTAGACTTCACAAACATGTTTACCAGGTGCATTAAGTTTGGGCAGAGAAGATACCATTTCAAATTTCTTCAGGCATAGAAAAGTAGCAAAATTCCAATGACCAAAGCGTGCATGCCAAGTATTTGCATCTGAGATAGCATGAGAATCTTGAACTACACATGCTATATCATTGACACATTTTGCATAGTTTATAAATTATACAATCCATGATATAAAATGCAAGAAGCAATAATAACATCATCATTTGACAGATCATGAAATGTACATCTCGTATCAACAAAATTGATAACCAAGGCAATCTTGCTTAATGCTAAAACTAACACTAAAGTTTTCTTGATCCCTGGCACAAACAAAGCATCTGACAATGTGAAAGAACTACCATCAGTAGTAGTCAAAATGATCTTACCAATTCCCATGACAAGACAAGAGGCATTCTTCGCGCATGTGATAGTACTCATTGTAGGGGCAAGCTTAAGTGAACATAAGAAAATACACTGTGAGGTAATATTTTTGATTGCCCCAGTGTCAAAGTACCAAACATATGAGTGTACTATAGACATACACTATTCATGATAAGATGGGTCATAGCTGCAAACAATAGTGAACGCCCATTCTTCAGTCTACACAAAAATATTAGACTCTATTTTAGGTGCAGAGGCCACTGCATCAACCATTCCATTCTCTTTCTTCTTAGCCTCTTTTGCAGCTAGTTTTGGATATCTCTTTATGACATGATTATTTCCTTTATAATATTTGCAAAATGATTTTTTCTTTTCTATTTTCTTCTTGTCTTTATCTTCCCTTTTTGACTGTGTAAAATTAGCATATTTATGCTTAGTAATAGATGAGCTCCATTTACCTTTTCCCTTCTAACTAGCTAAGAAAGCTTGATCTAATGTCATGTATAATGGACCTGTTCTGCCTACACTGATCTTCCTGTAATAAAATAGAGACTATATCTTGCATTTGGATTTCCCTTCATTAGAAATTGAAAAGAGCAGAAAAAACTCTAATATGAATCAGGAAGACCATTAAGAATGGTGTTCTTAATTGAACTATCTGACAAGGCTTCATTTGCAAAAATCAACTACTCTTTCAAAATTTCAATCTATGCCAAAAGACTGTCCATAGAATTTCCTTCATTTATATGATCACTCTCCAACTATTTTTGGAGGTAAAAAACACAAGCCTCATTTCTCACATGGTATAAACTAGTAAGTGCATACCAAGCATCCTTTTCCATTTTGCAAGAGTGAATATGAGGGATAATGGCATATTTGACTTAGGTGCAACAAAAACTGCAACAAGAAGAGAAATTTGAAGATCATCATCTTCAAAACCATTAGTAGGTCGTTTCTCAACATTTTGCACAATATTTCACAATCCTTTTGCCACCACTACATGATGCATCATATATGCATATAATGGGTAATTGGTACCATCCAACTTGTCCTCAAAAGCTAACATATGGAATACATCATTGCTTTTAGCCATGGCCACTCACCAAAATACCCTGATGCAGAAAAATGATTGTATCTCAAAAAGTTGAATACAACTACCCTATCGAGCTCTACTAAACCTGTAGCACACTTTGAGCTACTTGTAATCACGAACCAAAACCTGTATATATTTGGCACAAAGGGACAAAATTACTTACACGTGTTGTGATAATGTGTTTAGAGGCCAAAACAAGCTCAGAATATGCTCATCAATTTTCATGCGATTTTGAGACAATGATTGGAGGGGTATTGATGATTCCCTAGATGAAGTGGAAACCTGCTCTCATACAAATTGTTGGAGTTTGAGGTCTGTCGAAGCATACAAACAACACAAGGAAGAACAGGAAGCTTGGAGAGCACCACACAATATTGTATGTATTACTAAGTGAATGTACAAAGATAAATCATCCATTCAGGTTATAGGCATATATACAAGATGAGGCAAAAAATACCTCCTAAAGAGGGAGAAAAGTGCCTTGATAATCCTAAGTATGTTAACATATCAGTATCAAAATATATCAAAAGAAGAAGATATTTTATGGCATAAAGCAAGCTTCAAGGGCTTGGAACTAGAGATTGGTGGAGTATTTGATCAAACATAGTTACAATTAACGCATGGTGGATCCATCTCTATTCATCAAACAAATAGGAGAACTTGTACTCTAGATGTGTGTCTATGTGGATGATCTTATCATTATAGGTAATGATATAAAAGGCATTGAGGGGATGAAGGAAAAGCATGGAAAGAAGTTTTGGATCTTTGATCTTGGAGGTCTTAGTATTTTCTTGGCATTGAAATTGTGTACAAAGAAGAAGGTATTATGCTTATACAATGGAAGTATATTCTATACCTACTTGAGAGGTTTGGAATATCACATTGCAACCCTATTTCAAATCCCATGAAAATAAATTTAAGACTAAGATCCATTGATGGACAATCAATAGAATATGTAACTTTGCATCGATGTATTGTAGGCTCTTTTAGTTATTCCACAATAACTAGGCCTGACATAGCATATGAAGTTGGAGTGTTATCACAATTTATGCATAGTCCAGGGAATGCACACTTGCAAGTTGCAAGATGAAGGTTAATATATCTAAGGGCTCCTTTAAATGAAGAATTTTTCTACTCACTTGATGATGATATGTAGGTCAAAGCTTACTCCGCTGTCGATTGAGAGGGTTCAAAGAAAGATAGGAGTACAAGTGGTTACCTAGTCATGGTAGGTAGCAAAATCATGTCATGGCTTTCAAAGAAGAAACCCATAGTGGCATTATCTTCCATTGAGGCTGAGTATAAAGCTTTAGCTCAACTTACACGTGAGATAATGTGGATTAAGAAGCTATTTATGGAGGTAAATTTTTAGGTTGACACATCTCCAATACTTTGTGAAACTATGAGTAGCATTCATCTAGCATCCAATCCCTTCTATCATGCTAGAACCAAGCATATTGGGGTGCACCATCACTTCATAAGAGAAAAGGTGATTTCCAAGAAAGTTCAATACATCAGATAGTTACCAAGGACCAAGTTGCTGACATGTTTATGAAGGCTTCGGATGGAGCAAAGATTTCAAAGTTCTTGGATGAAGATGAAGATTTGAAGCTTGAGGGGGAGTGTTAAAAGTCAAGCTTCAAGAAAAAATTCATGGGAAAGCAATCATGGATATGTGGAATAATTTAAGGAAGCCTAAAAGCATGTGACCTCAAAGAACACAATAAACCACTCCCCAAGTGATCTCAAGTAAGTCATCCAGTTTACGAGGCTGATTTTTTGCAAAAGGTGGTTCTACAATTTTAGGGAACAACTTCTCTCTATAAAAGTAGCTTGTATCACAACTTCTTTAGTGTCATCCTTTTGGATTTTGAGTTCTTTTAGAGTGTGCACTAAGTGTTGAAGTTGTAATAAGCAAGCCCCTTTCTTGGCTTTTTGTTATCTTTGAGTTGGCATATCTATTTGTATGCACAAGCAATGTTCCAACTCTCTTGCCTTGAATTGCTAGCATTGGTTCTCCCCCATTATTCATCTATTTGTAATATTTGTGTGGTTGAATAGCTAATAAAGTAGATTTGAAGCACACCAAGTCCTAGGAGAATTCTCCAAGTATTTTGGGAGAAACCTTCAAATTAGTAAAGTGTGGTGACTTAGATCTCTCTTTGTGTGTAGGCGTTGCTGGATGGTTTTAATTTCCTTGGTTAGACCTTAGCGTTTTCTAAAGTTGAGCCAAGTATGAGACTCATTCTCTATTTATGTTCTCAGAAAAGTCTGTTGGATTGATGTGTGGGTTTTGTTTGACTAGCTACTGTGTGCATTCTGAAAGAAGTTGGAGAAGCTTGGAGAAGGTGAGAACTTGAGTTGCAACGTGATGAAGGTGTTCCCAAAAACCACCACAAGACCTGCCCTAGCTCTTTTGATATGTCAAGTAGACCTTTTGGGCTTGTAATTAGTGCAAAATAAAACTTTATAGGTACTTTTGAACATCAATAAGAATCAATTGGAACAAAACAAATAAAATAGAAAGTACTACCTTTGTAATGAGTGCTCACTCACACAATTGGGAGCTCTGTAGAGAGAGAACCAAGCTTTGCAAAATGATTGAGTCTAAGGGAGGAGAAAAGAAATGATGTGGCACCAAGCAATGAGCAAAAATGTATATATCTTATATCAAAATCATAACTCTCTATTTGTATAAGAAATGTTTGACCTTATATAGACCCATGGGTGATTCTTCATTATTCAAATCACATGAATTTGAATTCAAAATTGTGTAGGGCTTGTGATGTTGAAATCTCTTCCTAACTTATAAGAAAAGTGAAAGTTGAAGTTATGTCTTCTTCTTGGTTAATTGCTTGAGAATCAATATCAACTACTTGAAACTCGTGGAGTTTGTTCTTTTTCTTTTACAAAGGTAAATGCTTTGGAACTTACATAAGAAAGTGATCATATGATCAAACTCTCACTATAATAAATGAGTGCACATAAGTGCTCCACAAGAATATTCATTTTAGCATTCATATGATAGGGTAAAATCACCTCAAGCATAATGAAAGCTTGGTGATCTAACACATTCAACTAGGTCATCTTGTAGTCATTGTTTCTCTAAGTATAAGCATCCATTTGGAGTGATTTTTTCTTTTTGGAAAGCTCTTGGTGCATACTACAAGTCTACAAAAGCTCACTAGAGTTCTTGCATATGCTCTAAGAAAGAGGAATTTTGGTTTGCATATGTGAAAGAAGGGTACTTGTTGAGGTCATTCATGCTTTTTTGGTGCATATGGGTTGAGATGCTTCCCCCAAAAATGATTGGACACTATAATTGGGTAGTGATCTGAAACCACTAGGACTCTCGGTGAATTTTTTTCCCTCTTTAGGAGGTTTTTTCCCCCCGCTTGTATATATGCCTATAACCCTAACAATTTACTTATCTTTGTCCATTCTCTTGGCAATACACTCAGTATTGTGTGTTGTGCTCCAAGATTCTTCTTCTTCCTTGTGCACATTACGTGCTTTTGGAGACCTCAATCTCCAATAGTAAACCATAGATGGAAGCTACTCATCTATGAAAAGGATGAGGGTAAAAACCTAAAAAGGAAGAGAACCATTGGTCCTGAATTCCACCACTCCACCCTTGCATCCTTGAGGGTGGTCCATTAAGATCCAAGAGGGCAGAGGAGAGACATACTTCAACCTTTTCACGAGGTCATCATCGTCAACCTTTACCTATTCAAAATAGATGAGTTTTGTTCTTAAACTCCCTTCTAAGAGGCATTGGTGGATACTCGTTTCTCCAAAGGGGTTAGTTAGCCCTTTCATATCAAAAGGCAAGGATGATGATTTTTGAGTGGGTTTGCTTTTCGCATAGAGGTTTTGTCTTTATTTTATTTAGTTTGTCTTCTTCATTTTTCTTTCTGATAAATCCATTGTGTGAGGGGAATCTCCATTTGATGCATATCTTCCACAAAAACTCTAGCAAAAATTTGTCTTTCAGATTGCCTCGCTCTTGGCCTAAGTGTCTCGAATATTGAATACAATAATAGAGTTCTCACCATTTAGGTTGTCTTTTTTGGTTGTTGCATGAGCATTGGTGTGGTTGTTAGGATAGATTTTCTAGTTTACATTCTTGAGATGATACTCTTTGAGTTTGTATCCTTGCCCATAGTGGAAGCATGCATTTGGAAGGTTCTTGTAAACAATTTACTATACCAAAAAACCCTCTTCTCCAATATCGATATTGATTGTAGATGGAAGTTCAACTTAAATCTTCCAGGCCGACTTGAGGGTGCCAACAACTAGCATTAAAAAGAGTGGGTATATCCTCCATATATTCGACCTTCGGCATATTTTTTCAAAGATAAAGTTTTTCCAATACGGGAGGGAACTGCAACCCAAAGAGGGGACTTCGAGGATTTTGACTTGTTTGCAACAAAATCTGGGTATCATTTAAAGAGGCACATAGTAGTGTGGTAGATTTTCCAAGTACCTTTGTGAAAGGTATGGAATACATATCCCCGTTCTCAAAGAAAAGAAGGATGTGGCTAGTAGGAAGGAATTGACATTTCTATATGATAAATCCTCTCTATAACCACTCCTTTTTTAGTCAAGCCCATAAGAAAACTAGAGGATGATGAGGGCCAAAAACTTTGTGGACTAAGCACATCTACTTAAGAGATTCTTGCAACTTGATAACCTCCTCCTTATTGAGTAGGCCGCATACCAAAAAACAATAGGGACCTTATCTAGAGCTTGAGAGTGAAGGTTACTAACTACAAATGAGGCTATAACCAAGGATCCATCCACACACCAAGGGAAAAGTAGAGAGAGAGAGAGAGATAGAGAGAAAGACAAAGAGTGAGAGAAAGAGAAAGACAAAGAGAGAGAGGGGAGACATGAGAGAGAAACGAAGATGCAGTAGTCGGGCCCCAGAAAAGAAACTCTGAATGGCAACTACTACATCATCTTTGCATCCACTAACTAGCTATAATCACTTAGTTCATTCATTGAATCTTACTCTCTTTTCTTTATTTTCTCTTTTTTCCTTCTTTTCTCTTTTTCTCTTCTCTCTCTCTGTATATATATATATATATATATATATATATATATATATATAAGGAAAAGAACCCAAGGAACAAAAAGAAGATCTAAAGAAAAAAAACTAAAAACAAAATTAAAGACAAGCTTCAAGTCAAGTTAACCAAAACTTAAAGACTTCAACAAGAAAAAAAATAGCTAAGTTCTAACCTTCTCTAAGAAAATAACTAGACAAACTCTACTCCCCAGTAGAACTAACATTGGCCAAAAAACTAGAAAATACCTTGACCAAATGACTAAACAAACACTAAACCGCACAAGAAAAAAACGAAACAATCACCTGAAAACCTTGAGAGTATAAGGAGTTTCGTCATATTGATTATGTAATCCACTATGTGCAGAGCATTATATGTTATGCCTTCCAAAGTCATGCATTAATATTTTTGCACATGACCTAAGCATGGTAGAGTTCCCACTTCCTCTTTTTCCTTCACCACCAACACTCATTAACATCTTTCCGCATGACCTAAGCATGGATGATGGCAGAGTTGCAACTTCTTGTCTTTCTTTCACCGTCATTACTCATGAAAACGCACATATTCTTTTACGTATTGTAGTTCTTTAAGTCATGGGTACAATCTATCGTTATCTTCATTAAGGCTGCCCTTTCTATCACGAAGTACATTATTACCCCATGCTCTGCTCTATTTCTGTCTTCTCTAATGATGTTGTCTATACGTATGTTCAACCTGGATGTTTTATTGGTACCTTAGGTGTCTTCATGTTATTATTATTTTCTTCTTTGAGCAAACAAGAAATGAAATTCAGTGTTCGAGCCCGCATAGTGTAGTGGCTAACGCGTTGAAGCTGTGGGAGGAAGTCCGAAGTTCAAGTCTTGGCTAGACATGTCCATGAGTCTCTCATTATGGGTGCCTCTACCTTACGAGGTTGGGTGTGTGAGTGTGTATTTCGAATTCATTGTATTCTCAAAAAAAAGGTAGTTAAATAAAGGGTTGTTATAAATGCTGCCATCCAAAGCATACAACAGACCATAATATACAGTAAGCAAGTAAAATAGGAGCTTGAAGCATACATGAGGGTAATTCATGAGCAGCACAGCTATGGTGCAAGCTCTAGTGCAGCCATAATTCACAGACAACCGAGATACAGAGAGAGATTCATCTGAAAATTGCACGTCGAGCGGCGGTGTCACACAACGATGGTTACATTCATTGAAAAAGTATCTTTTGTGTGTTTTTACACTTCGACTAAAATACCACGTCATCAAATCTCCCCCTCAAGCTCAGAATGAGCTTGAATACAAAATGAAAGAAATACATATGTCCATACAAGATGAAATTACATGAAATGAAATCTAGATACAAACTAAAGCTTTCTAACTCCTAAAGCTTCTCTGAAGTAGATGAACTTTTCTTTGGGAAGAGCTTTGGTGAAGATATCCACCACTTGTTCTCTAGTATTGATGTGAATCAGCCCTACTTCTCCTTCGATGACCTTCTCACGAACAAAATGATAATGAACTTCGATATGCTTCGATCTTGCATGATAAACTAGATTCTTTGATAACATTATGTTGCTCACATTATCACAGTAAATGATCACCTTTCCGTCAATGTAGACTCCCATGTCTTTGAGTAGGTACTTAATCCATGTTGCTTCATAAACGGCTTGTGTAATGCCTCTATATTCAGCTTTTGTACTTGACAAAGCGACAGTTGGTTTCTTCTTGCTACTCCAAGAAATAATTGCACTTCCAAGCAAAAAAGAAAATCCACTCGTTGACCTTCAATCCATGATATTTCCTGCCCAATCGGCATCTGTGTATGCATATATACATGGCTGAACTTTTCTCTCATAAAACAAACCAAAATTGCATGTTCCTTTCACATATCGCAATATGCGTTGCACTGCATCCAAGTACACTCTACATGGTTTATGCATAAACTGACTCACCAAACCAACTGCAAAACTCAAATCCGTGTAAGATATGTTTTGGGCAGAAGCTTGTCATACGACTCTTCACGTTATAAATAGAGCTCCCACAGGCATGGTTCATGATCTCACACCTTATGAGAGGCTATGGAAGCATAAGCCTAATGTTAGCTATTTACGAGTTTTTGGAAGTATTTGTTATGTGCATTGCCTAGTCAGTTGGGACACAAGTTTGAGATAAGATCTCAAAAGTGCATATTTGTTGGATACTCAGAAGAAAAGAAATGATATCGATGTTATAATCCTGTTACAAAAGAATGTATAGTGAGTAGAGATGTTATATTCGATGAAAAAGCATCATGGTACATACCCAAAGACATGACTGTGATAGAGAATGATATGGATGATTCTATGCATAATGTTCATGGTGAGCCTAGAACAACTCGTAGGAATTTTGACCATGAAGAGATTCAAGGCTATGGTTCATATGAGTTTCCTACACCTGAAACGTCATGGAGTGAAAATGCAAAGAACTATGCAAGAAGAAAGGAGAAAGGAAAAGATACTGAGAATGAATCTATACAATAAATCTATGAAGCTTCATTATGCATACATGACTGAGAGAATCACGCATGAGGAACCAAAGAATTTTCATGATGCATCACAAAGTGAAGATTGGTGCAAACCAATGGATGATGAGATGAATGCATTGAAGAAGAATGATACATGGGATTTAGTGAAATTACCACCGAATAAGAAAGCTATTGGATGTAAATGGGTATACAAAGTGAAGTGCAAAAGTGATGGTTCATTGGAAAGATTTAACGCGCGCTTAGTTGCAAAAGGATATGCACAAGTATATGGATTGGATTATGATGAAACGTTTATTCTAGTGGTGAAAATGACAACGGTGAGAAGCGTGATTGCATGGGCTATTATGAATGAAAATTATATCAAATGGATGTTAAGAATGCATTTTTGAATGGAAAATTGCATGAGGAAGTCTATATGCAGCAACCAGAAGGTTATGTGCATCCAAAGTATCCTGACTATGTATGCAAGTTAAAGAAAGTGCTTTATGGTTTGAACAATTCATTAAGAAGTTGTTGGATTTCAAATTTATGCAATCAAAGGCTGATTATTCACTGTTTGTATGGAATCAAGGAAGCGAAACGATTCTATTAGTTATTTATGTCGATTTGGTCATTACTAGCAATGATAAGAAGAGGATTGATGATTTGAAAAGACGACTAAAATCTGAATTTTTGATATCGAATTTGAGAGAGCTAAAATACTTTTTGGGCATTGAAGTAATTTCAATGAAAGATAAAATTTGGATGATACAACGCAATTATATGCTGGAAATGCTTGAAAGATTTGGTATGAGTGCTTGCAAACCTGTTGATACACCACTTGATGCTAATGTTAAGCTTATGGATGATGGAAAGTACTTGCATGATGCAAATATATATAGAAAGATGGTTGGAAGTTTGATTTATATATCCTTGTATAACTTTCTGTCAGATCAAGGATTTGGAGTGGAACGAAAAGCGACAGGAGGATTTCTTACATGATGGCGTCAGAAAAGTCTCAAGAAAATCTACTATCTGAAGAAGCAGAACGAAACATTATCGAAGGTGGCAGGAATGGTGGTCAAACACGGGCTTATCAGATAGGAAGGGAATGATACCAAGAAATGGGATGCAAAGGTGGACTTTCAACTATGGACAAGAGTGGTGAAGAGGCTGCTAAAGAGAAGGGCATTGAGATTGATGAGTCTAAATACAGAACCAAATCATCGGACGAATAGATCATGAACCATGCCTGTGGGAGCTCTATTTATAACGTGCACAGCTGTATGACAAGCTTCTGCCCAAAACATATCTGGCATGTTCTTTTCATTCAACATGGCTCTAGCAACTTCCTCTATCATACGACTTTTACGTTTAGCAATACCATTTTGCTGTGGTGTATATCTACAAGATAATTGCCTTCTGATGCTGTGATCACTAAGGTATTAATCAAATTCTCTTGAGATATATTCTCTCCCTGAATCTGATCGTAGGTATTTTATATACATTCCCAACTGCTTTTCAACCATATTTTTAAATCTCACAAAGCACTCAAAGACTTCACTCTTATGCTTCAGGAAGTAAATCCATGTATATCCGCTATAATTATCAACGAATATCAAAAAATATAGTAAGCTACCAACTGATTTTGTTCTAGCAGATCCAACCACATCACTATGTATTAATTCTAGAGGTCTCCTCCTGTGCATTTCTCTTCTTGGAAACTTCATACGTTGATGTTTTTCAAACGCGCATGCTTCACAAATTCTTTCAAAGTTTAAATGAACAAATCTTGATAACCCACGCACTAACATTTGCTTTTCGATGGACTTTAGTTTTCTCAAATTGATATGACCAATTCGTTTATGCCATAATTCAGCTATATCTGAATATTCACTATTCTTAGCATACATGTTTTCATAAAGGGATGTACCCATGTCAAACGTGAACAATCTACCCATCTTCTTTCCCTATCCAAGTAATTTTCCTCTTCTTCCATACTTGAAATCATATATAAAACAGCCATGTTTGTTGAAAAGAACTTCCATGTCTTGATCTGCTAGCTCACCAACCGAAACTAGGTTCTTTGTAATGTTAGGCACATGTAAGATATTACTTAATATGTTTCGAATACCATTTCTTTGTACTAGCGGTATATTTCCAACATCGTTAATCACATGTAAGGTATCATCACAAGTTGCTACATACTCTTTAGTTTTCAAAGCTTCTTTTGACTCAAACCAATTTCCAATGCTCGTCATGTGATTTGCGCAACCAGAGTCTATGTACCAATTCATATCGTTTCCAGGTTTTGACATACTATTCAAGACATACTCCATCGCAAACATATTATCTCTTCTATAGTCTCTATATGAACTTTCTGTAGAGAAATTTCCATGTGCCGCATAATGACTTCTATCTCTTTCTCTTTGACTATTCTGCTTATAATAACAATCTTTCTCAAAATAGTCATACATTAGGGAAAAAAATGAACCCTGCATGGGCCTTTTGGCTTAAGGAGTGATTAGTGACGGACCAATGAGAAGAGGGTGGTGGACACAGTCTAGTCCCTTAATCACATAGACTAGGCATAGGCTTCCCTTGTTTTTGTGTGGTCAAAGAGCTAGAAACCATGTAGAATTGGTGGTTTTTCTTTCAAGATGGTTTTGAGAAACTCGAAACTCATTTAGAGCCATCCGATTCATAGAATATGTAAGGGCCACGATTGAGTTTAAAAAGTCAAGGCACGGATCAATTTGCACCCTTGGATTAGCTGGAGATTGAATGGCTGAGATCCATGCAATCATTACAAGAGGCGCCATTTGGAGAGAACCGTTGGATTTCGGCTTCAATCGAATGCTCCAATTTGAATTGTCAGAAATTTTAGCGCCTCAGTTTGTAGCCATTAGATGTAGGAAGGATCCGATGGCTTGGATTCACCCCAAACATCAAAAAGGCGCCATCGAATTGTAGCCACTAGATCTGCCTCATATCTGACGGCCGAAATGCATCCGAAAAAGAGGCTCAACCCCATTCGCGCGCATCCATTCGATTTGGGATGATCCGACGGCCATTCTTTTTGCAGAGATGTGCACAAGTCTTGTCCCCACTCCCATGGAGTCTGACAACTTCTCTCTCTACTCTCACATGGCATTTAAATTAAGCCATCGATTAGAAGTATCCAACGGCCACAAAACCTCACGCCTGAGAGCTCAAATTCGAAAAAATTTATCCTATTATTTTATTCAACAATACCATGGTGGTTTTGTGTGCCTGCTAAAACCCATAGATTAAGCTTTTTAATCCCTGAAAATTAGGGATCCTTACAAGGCCCATGCAAGGCTCACTTTTTTCCCTAATGACTTACCATAATGGTAATACTTTCCAAGTGCCTGTGATCTTCCTCTACCTCTAGAGTATGATCTTCCTCTACCTCTTGGCATATCCACCGTATTTGCATTTCTAGAAAATGATCGTCCACGACTAGAACCTCTTCCTCTATGCTGAAAGAATGCATGATCTCTCGAATTGCCACTTCCCGATGCATTCAAACCAAGTTTTACTTCTTCTATCATGCAAAGAGCTACTAGATCATCAAAATCTGGCATACTGCCTCTCACTGAAATAGAAGTATATAAGCTCTTGTACTGCGGTCCTAGAACATTTAGCATGACTGAAACTATATCATCATCATTAATCATGCAATTTATGGAAGCTAAATCATCAGTGATCTTCCTAATTTCGGCCACATAATCCGTTATGGACCTATTTCCACGCCATACACTATGCAACTTTTGCTTTAAGTGAATTTTTCTAGCTTCCGTAGATGTACCATATATCTTATGGATTATATCCCAAGCTTCTTTCGGTGTGCTAGCCTTCATAATATGTGGAATCAGGCTCTCTGATATACATATCGAAATCCAATGGAGAAACTTTCTAGATTTTTCTATCCACATTTTATATTCTTTTTGCTCTTCTACATTCAGATTCTCTAGCAACTCATGACACTCATCCTCTCCATTCACTAGTCCCCATAGACCTTTTCCCATCAAGAAATTTTCCATCCTATACGATCATATATGGTAATTGTCTTTATTCAGCTTATCACCAACTATTTGCGCAATGTTATCACCCATCCTTATAATTTAATCACTTTTTTATGCAACGGTAATTTTATGACGAGGCCTAGAAAAAATTCGGCAATATTTTGATTGTTTTTCTAGATATATGCACCAAAAACTGAATATTCACAAGTAATTTCAATAGTTTCGCTCTTCTTCTAAGCACTCCCTACGTCTCTATGCACTTACATGCTCAAGTTTTACCTCTGAAAAAATTTCGGCAGAGTTTGCTTTGTCCAAAGTGTATATGAACCAAGTCAACTATAGTCAATCTACTCCAAAAACCCAAACTCTGGGTAGAAGCATCAATAATAGTCCGTAACATAAGCAAATATACTTTGACGAGAGGCCTCCAAAATATACATTCATCCCGTGATCGATACACGAGATCTTTGGACTGTCTTCTCTTTGGTCTTCCACCTATATCACTAGAGTATCTCCAAGCATGAGAATACCCCAGTTAAAAGCCTTACCACGTCCCTCAATTTTTGTTTAAATTCAAGGTTCTCAGCAGGGTAATATAAAACCTCACAAGGCGCGTAAGTTGTCCAATTAAGGACCCACAATATTGTTGATGTATGAAACACCACAAGAAATGAATTAATGTGACACTAGAACACCTCTATCGTCACCATTAACTCATTTCCACTCCAAACTTTGAGAAATGATAGCCTAAAGTGAGAACTTTGCTTCTACAGAAATTCATAGTCACTGAAATGACATACCTTCAGTATTTTGCTAATTTCTCCTAGCTCAAGTATTATTTCTCCATGAAACTTTATAGGCTGAAACTAGAAGAGTAGAGCTTTCCAACAAGCTATCATATGCATCAAACGGATCTCTAGAACTCAAGTTATGGCTCTCACAAGATGACCCTGTATGACCTTCCAAAACCGGAAACTTTACCTGTTTTAGTAAGAGCGCCTGTTTAAAATTAGAATTCGATGCCTAGCATCGACTTGCAACGAGAATTCGATGCCGGGCATCGACTTGGGATGTTTTTGGCCACTTTTCAGCAGGGATTCGATGTCGGGCATCGACTTCCCGCATAAAGTCTTGATCTTTTGGACACCAAAACTATAGGTGATTTCATGCACACTTAGAATATGACTTATCAACTGGAATTCGATGCCAGGCATCGAGTTGCTCCAACATCATGTTTTTCAAACACTTCAGTACTGAATGAAAAATATAAAAGAAAATATGACTTATCAACAGAGATTCGATGCCAAGCATCGAGTTGCTTGGAAAACTTGATCTTTGTAACTCATCACACAGTAGGTAATCATGGAGATAATGAAGAGAGGCTCATACACAGAACTTTACTCAGTTCTTCTCATAACTATAAAAAAACGCAGAAGTTTTACAGATGCTTTCTCACTCAGAGAAGCCCGACTATACTCAGTCATACAAAAATGAGTTCTTCTCACTTTCTCATTGTCTTCCTTCTTCTTCTTCTCCTCGCGTCAGTTAATACTAACTAACTTATATAGATTTTCTCATTCCCGTGATTTTTTAAAAAACTTCTAGAACTAAAGTGAACTAACTTTACAAGTATAATACACTTGTGAATTTGTCCCTTCACATAGGCATGGGGTTTTCTTCCTAAGATTTGACCTTCAAATATATATCTAATTAGTGATTGTTTCTCCAACAAATATCATATATTTGTCTCACAGCATGTGAGTAGTGTCCATTTTAGGACCCGCAAGGAGTATACATATGTGGCCTGCCACATGCAATCCAAAGGAAAAATCTGAAATCAAATATGTAGCTGGTCTTATAGTCCACCTCTCTATTATTTTCAAAGCACTCACTTATCTGTTTTCAAAATCGACACAGTTTTTGAAAGCTTTGCGAATCCTTAGCTTTTGATATCAGTTCTCTGATTCCTGGTTATGTCTTGAATGTCTTGTGATACTCGCCGAACAGAGAAAAGAACGTCTTGTAATACTCGCCCAACCGAGACTGTTCTATTACAGCCTTACCACGCAACTGGTTGTGGAAAACAGCGCAATATCTGGATTATCTGATGCTAAGAGCTGAAGACAAATCACCGCCATTGATACATAACGTTTATCGCGCTGTCCTATTTCTCAAAGAGAACTTAGAAGGAAGCAACGAGTACAATTTTGATGTGTTGTTGAGGGTTGGCGACAGTTCGCTTCTTTAATCCCTGTTGACTGTCAGCTCTTCTACCTGACCGACCACTACAGAGGAACAAACAGGTTTCATTGCAAGCTCTATTAGATGCAGACAATGCGTTTTGCAGATGAGCTCACTCGTCTTTGTCTTCGAATGGTCACGAGAGAGCTACTTAGGCTCTGATAGCAACTGATGAGCACCGCAGCTATGGCGCAAGCTCTAGCGCAGCCATAATTCACAGACAACCGAGATACAGAGAGAGATTCATCTGAAAATTGCGCGTCCAGCGGCGGTCACACACAGCGGTGATTACATTCATTGAAAAAGTATCTTTTGTGTTTTTACACTTCGACTAAAATGCCACGTCATCAGTAATGAGAAGACCATTATACATCTGGACGAAGACAAAGTTAACAAGGAGTCTCTCCGTTGATTGGCGGTCACACACAGCGGTGGTTACATTCATTGAAAAAGTATCTTTTGTATTTTTACACTTCGACTAAAATGCCACGTCACCAGTAATGAGAAGGCCATTACACACCTGGACGAAGACAAAGTTAACAAGGAGTCTCTCCGTTGATTGGAAGAAGGATAAAGTCTTACTATAGATAGACAAGCCTCGTCATCAAGAGGTGCATCCTTGATGGCTTTAATACAGAACGAGTCAATCTTCTGTCTTCACGTTTTACTTTGTTCAGGCTTCCATTTTACTTTATTCAGTTGCTTTTTTTTTTATAAAAAACAGGAAGTATAAAATTGATGCTAGACAAAAAAAGACTTACAGCAGGCCCTCAAGGGAGGCCAAGGCAGATAGAGGACATCATAGTTCCAAAAAGGAAGGGGGGCCTCATAAGAGGATAGAGTTAACAAAATCACCAAGGAAAGTGATCATGTCACATCTGGGCTTTGAGTACATACGAAGGAGCTTGGCCTTCCACACATTACAGTGGTAATTCCTTAAAATTACAAAGGGGCTCTTAATATCCGAATGGGATTCTTGACAATAGGATAAACAGAAATTGAGGATTTTCCTCAGCCCCAATAGAAAGGAGAAGAAGTGATCTTTGCCCCTTTTATTAAAGATGGCACTGTTTCTACTCTTCCAAATATACCACATAGTATGATTTATGATAATCTGCCACAGCAGGGTGTCCATACCTCCTGATTCACCAATCAGAATATCATTGCAATTTGGAACTTTGATCCCCTGTATTTGACAGTAAGACCAAATGCCTACCCAAAATCTGGAAGCAAATTTACACTTAATGAACAAGTGCTCCAAATCCTCTTCTTTGCCACAAAGATTACAAAGTCCAACATCAATTTTATACTTCCTAGCTTGGCTTCCCGTCTAGATGCCTTTGTGGAGAATGAGCCAATTCAGACAGGATTGCTTGTTATAAAGGGGGAAGTCCCAGGAGCACTGAAATCTGTACTTCCACTACAGGTGGGACCACTGAAGACCCCACTTCTTATTCAGCTTCCCAATGATCTCCTTGATACTCCTCGACTTCCTTTTGTAGGAGCTTAGCATATCCCAGGCGACCTCTTGGAGAGAAATCTCCTTCCTCCACATGTTTACCTCGATCTTCTCCATCAACATCTCCTTCTTGATTATGAGAATCTGTTTATATTGAACTGAAAGACAGTCAGTTTCGAGAATAACATTATCATCAACAACTTCACCTGCTCTTAGCAAGTCTTGCCAATTTCCAAAGCCTTTCTTTCTGCATTTATTCCATCTAATTGGGAGGGTAGGGAGGGCTCCAATATTAGTCCAGCCAAACCAAATGGAATCCTGCACTAAAAAAGATAAATTGTGAGCAAACCAGACAGGGAGCTTATACTTAGCCTTAACAACCATCCAGGCTTTCCAAAAATTACAAATCAGCTGACTACCCTTAGGCACAAAATCAATAGGAGCAGTAATCACATCCCACAGAGAACAATTGACCCAACTTTTATTATGCTTGATATTGAACCTGTTAATATTTCTCTTAATCAAACAGGCCCAAAACTCATTAGAGGAAACAGATCTGTAAATCCACTTAGCAGCCATTTGAGTAGCCATCCTGGAGGGGCATATGAGACCAAGACCACCTTCAGCTTTCTTCATACAACATATATTCTAGGCAACTTTGGGAATTTTGGAGCCACCCCATAAAAATCTTCTAGCCAGAGAAATGGCCTGACCTAACTGCTTCTTATTAGGCTGCCAGCAGGACAGAAAATAAGTCAGGGAGTTCCATCTTTGCTCATTAGTGATGCCAAAACCCATGGGAATACCCAGCAACCTGAATATCATCCCTTTCTTGATGATGTCACAACCTGCTGCCTCAACACAATCAGGTATCTTATTATCAGTGGCAAAAAAACCCGTTTTCTTGTGATTAACCACAGAGCCATTGGCCAAACAGAACAACTCAAGACAATTAAGAAATTGATTAGCAGAATTTTCATTCGCCAACATCAACATGTTTGTGTCATCTGCAAACATCTACAGACCCAGGGGAGAGTGAACCTGAGGAATATCCAATCCAGAAATTGTCCCTTGAATGATGCAATCCTTAACAAGCCAACCTAAAGCATCACTAGCAATAGCAAAAAGAAGGGGAGCCAAGGGGCAGCCTTGCCTAATGGACCTGCACAGTCTAAAAGGATTAGAAAGATAACCATTAATAGCCACTTTAGAAAAAGTATTACGAAAAAGAATACTGACATATTAATAAATCTTTTGCCAAAACCAATGTCATGCAAAGACTGAAGAATGAAATCCCATTCTATCCTGTCATAGGCCTTATCAAAGTCTATTTTGAAAAAGTAAGTATCAACATTAAGCTCATTGTAATATTCTAGACTCTCCCAGATAGTGATAATGTTGTCCAGAATAAATCTACCTTTAATCAATCCCTTTTGTTCAGGAAGAATAATACTATCCATTAAAGGACTCAACCTTCTGGTCAGGATGGAAGCAAAGATTTTGTACAGAGAAGTCAGGCTGGAGATGGGTCTCCAATTGTTTAAATAATCTTTGAGACCTTTTTTGTGAATTAACTTTATCACTCCAGTGTTAATGAAGGGAGAAAGAGACCCCCTTCTAGTGGCTTCTTGCTTGATCTTGAGAATTATGGGCACCAACACTTCCTTGAATTCCTGAAAAAACTCATAGGGAACACCATCATGACCAGGAGACTTAACAGGCTTCAATTTGCTAATGGATTCTCTAACCTCACCCTCAGAGAGGGGCCATGGTCCCGATTCCCGAATATATGCATCTGAATCAATAATGGTAATCATGGACATTGACAAGGTCTGAGTTCTCTGACGTTTTCTAGCTAAACATTGAGAGTGGCATCAAATATGGCAGCGGAAGGATCAGTGCAATGCTATTTGAGAGTGGCATCGAAGTGATAGAAGTACACACAACTCTGCCAACCCACATTTGGTTGGATCCGTCAATTATGGTTTCGATACAACTTGCGCCTCATCTTCCTTCCATCCTTCACATTCGGAATGGATTGGATTCTTTGAACGGAGCACATTAACATGCAATTAGCAAGCCATACATGCCAATCTGCAACATGCGGATAGCTACCTAAATTTACTTCATCGAGTACTATCTAAAAAGAGTAAAAGGAGTAAATCTCATGACCTTCTACTTCATCGAGCACTATTCAAAAAGGGCAAGGGAAACACATCTGGATTAACAGTGGTAGCATTCGACTTCTGGTAATCAACACAAGTTCTCAATTGCTTATTTTTCTTAGGCAGGATCCCAAGGAGACACCTCTACTTCCTTAGCACTTGGATGAACTGAACATGTGGCTAGATACCACTTACCTAGCACATGTTGTAAATCAAGAGTACCTAATCAAAGTAAATCTTGTTGGCTGCTAAGAATGTGATTTCCTCATCATCACAAAGTCCATCTAGCATGCTGGCTCCACCACATAGGAGCAAACATGAATTTCACAATGCATGAACTCATCTAAGGCTACTAAGTACTTATGATAATTGCATTTTAAGACCAACGCATGGGATGACTAATCCTACAGAACCTTAGCCTGCTTTAGCCAAGGTCTGCCAAAAAGGAAGTTATAGTCTAGGCTTAATTTAGATATATCAAGGATAACAAAGGTCATATGAAGACTGCACCCTAGGGTGTGATTGGAATATTATGAACTAATCCCACGAGGTGAACCCGAGATTGGTCGACCACTTTGACAAAGAATTGAACAGGTTCAATACTAGGCCATCCTAAATTCCTACATAGTGTTGCTCTTGCTATGTTGATGCCTGAACCACCATCAATTAATACCTTCGAAATGAATTGATTTGTATACCATACAATGATAACAAAACCATTTGGTTAACCATTGAGTTGGGTTTAGGATGGTTAGTTATTGCGGAAGGTGTTGGAACATGTTTGCATCCTACATGTTGTTGAAATTATTGGTGTTGAACACCAAGAACTATGGAAAGTAACTGGCCTAATGTCAAAGTAATGGGGCACTAGTGAGAATGTCCCATGCCATAGTGTTCACAAATTGTTTCAATGTTGATTCCTTACTAGGCGTTGGCATAGGTATAACTTTCGGTAGCATATTAGGCACTAGCTCATTATCTGGTATAGGTGAAGGGACATTGGGGCTTTTGCTTGAGCCCGCTTGGCTGCTTTTGCCACCATATCGTGTTGTTCCTTAAATCCTAGTTCGAAGTTCTCTGCTGATGGTTCTAGAACTCGTCTCGATCGCATTGGGACAGTGGCACTCTAAGCTTCAGCCATTGTTATGATTACCATATTCGTCATGAGGCTTTGCCTTTCTTTCTTCTAATTATCATACTCATGTGCATCCTTGCAATGTCTTCATATGTGCCCTAGTTTACCAAAAAAATGACAGCACATCTACATTCTTGGATTGTTGAAGCACGATAGATTGTAATTCCCTTGATTCTTTACCGAAAAGGAGGATATGTCGAATATGGAGAATTGCACAAATGAGGTGGGACATAAATAGTTGAAGGTTTTCTTGGCTCTTGCACTACCAGATTGGTTGCCATTTGATTTTGCATTTTAGCATTATAGGGGCTGGCAATGTTCTGTAGAATGTTCAGTACTTTGAAAAATTGCATAGTATATCTTATTAATTAAAGCACAGTTAGCCGCATTATGTCTTAGATTTTTAAATTTGGTATAGACTACTTGCTTTAGTAGATTATCATTGTTTTCCCTTGGAGTTTTCAGAGACGAACAGTCAAAATCTTTCACAAAGCCTCCCACTTCGTGTTCTAATTGTAGAGGCATATAAAACACCTCATCTATTTGCGTCATCCCTATGCATCGAATAATCATTTTAAGAAATCAGTGCAAACTTCTTTGTAATCTCGTATTTGTCGGAGAGTCTATAAAACACATTGGCCCATAGAATCTGCAACGTCTATAGCATCTTGCTAATCTGGCAGTTCTGTAGCTATTCCTATAAACATAGAATCCGACAGATTACCATTATAGATTCAGATGGATATATTCGTGACCATAGCAAGCCACAGCAAAGCAACTGCACAAAGTAAAATGGAAGCCTGAACAAAGTAAAACGTGAAGACAGAAGATTGACTCGTTCTGTATTAAAGCTATCAAGGATGATGCACCTCTTGATGACGAGGCTTGTCTATCTATAGTAAGACTTTATCCTTCTTCCAATCAACGGAGAGACTCCTTGTTAACTTTGTCTTCGTCCAGGTGTGTAATGGCCTTCTCATTACCCTCATGTATGCTTCAAGCTCCTCTTTTACTTGCTTACTATGTATTATGGTCTGCTGTATGCTTTAGATGGCAGCATTTGTAACAACCCTTTATTTAACTTTTTTTTTTTTTATTTTGAGAAGACAATGAATTGAAAATACACAATCACACACCCAACCTCGTAAGGTAGAGGCACCCATGATGAGAGACTCATGGACATGTCCAGCCAAGACTTGAACTTAGGATTTCCTCCCACAGCTTCAAGGCTTCAGCCACTAGACTACGCGGGCTTGAACACTACATTCCTTTTCTTGTTTGCTCAAAGAAGAAAATAATCATAACGTGAAGACACCCGAGATACCATGTAAACATCCAGGTTGAACACACGTACAGACAGCATCATTAGAGAAGACAAGAATAGAACGGAACATGGAGTAATAATGTACTTCGCGACAGAAAGGGCAGCCTTAATGAAGATAACGATAGAGTATGACACCTTTGGAAAGGAAACAAGTACATGTAGCTAAGATTGTATGTACCCAAGACTTAAAAAGCTGCAATGCGTAAAAGAATATGCGGCGTTTTCATGAGCAGTGACGGTGAACGAAAGACAAGGAGTTAGAGCTCTGCCATCATCCATGTTTAAGTCATGCGGAAAGATGTTAATGAGGATTGATGGTGAAGGAACAGGAGGAATTGGGAACTCTACCATGCTTAGGTCATGTGGAAAAATCTTAATGCATGACTTCGGAAGGCACAACATATAATGCACTCCGCATAATGGACTACATTATCAATATGAGAAAAATCCTTATTTTCAGCTAGTATACTCTCAAGGTTTTCAGGGTGGGCAGTGTTTGTTTAGTTTTTTTCTTGTGGGGTTTAGCGTTTGCTTAGTCATTTGGTCAAGGTATTTTCTAGTTTTTTGGTCAATGTTAGTTCTAATGGGGAGTAGATTTTGTTTAGTTATTTTCTTAGAAAAGGTTAGCTCTTTGTTTAGGTTTTCTTGTTTAAGTCTTTAAGTTTTAGATAGCATGATTTGAAGCTTTTGTTTGATTTCGTTTTTAGTTTTTTTAGATTTTCTTTTTGTTCCTTGATATCTTTTCCACACACACACACACATTCCCTAGGTGAATCCATGGTTGTCGCCTCACTTGTATTTAGTTACCTTCACGTTCAAGCTATAGATAAGGGGAATAGTGACTCCCTATTGTTTTCTGTATGCGGCGTGCTCAAGAAGCACGAGGTTATCAAGTCGCAAGAATATCTTAAGTAGATGTGCTTAGTCCAAAAAGTCTTTCGCCCTCATCATCCTCTAGTTTTCGTAAGGGCTTGGTAAAAAAGGAGTGATATGTAGAGGCTTTATCGTATAGAAGTGTCAATTCCTTCCTACTAGCCGCATCCTTCTCGTCTTTGAGAACAGGAATATGGTGTTCCATACATTTCACGAAGCTACTTGGAAAATCCATCACCATACTATGTGCCTCTTTAAATGATACCCACAATTTGCTGCAAACAAGTCAAAACCCTCAAAATTCCCCCTTTGGCTTGCGCTTCCCAACCTCCCCCTCTTCATTTATGGTTTTTGAATGGCATTCTCTCCACTATTGGAAAAAGTTTATCTTTGAAAGAAGATGTCCAACGTCCAATATATGGAGGATATACCTACCCACTCCTTTAATGCTAATTGGCACCCTCAAGGCGGCATGGAAGAGTCCCACCTACAAACGATATGGATATTCGAGAAGAGAATCTTTTGGTATAGGAAATTGTTCACAAGAACCTTCCAAACGCATGCTTCCACTATGGAACCCAAGGACACAGTCAAAGAGTATCATCTTAAGGAGGGAAACTAGAAAGTCAATCCTAACAACCACACCAATTCTCCCATTTCAATAGAAGAAGCTACACTCAAAACTGTCTTTATGAAGGTGGTGACCTAACTCAACAAAAACTTTGTTAGAAACAGAGAAAGTTAGTGTTGATGCAATTTTAAAGCCTAACCTAGATGAATTTATGGAGGACTAAAGAAGAAAGAAGAAAAGTACCAAAAAACATCTTGGAGAAGGTTCTTCTCAATCTGATAAGGTTTTCAAGAATAAAGAGGCCAATCAACTAGAGAAAGAGGCCAACCACTTGGACTACCTAGAGGAATTCAATCAAGTGAAAGATGATGATATGTAGTTATTAACCTTCACCCTCAAGCTCTAGATAAGGGGAATAGTGACTCCCTATTATCTTTTGGTATGCGGCCAGCTCAATAAGGAGAAGGTTATCAAGTTCCAAGAATCGTTTAAGCAGGTGTGCTTAGTCCACAAAGTCTTTGGCCCTCATCATCCTCTAGTTTTCTTAAGGGCTTGACTAAAAAGGGAGTGGTTATAGAGAGGCTTTATCGTATAGAAGTTTCAATTCATTCCTACTAGCCACATCCTTCTTGTCTTTCAGAACGGGGATATGGTGTTCCACACCTTTGACAAAGGCACTTTGAAAATCTACCACACTACTATGTGCCTCTTTAAATGATACCCAAAATTTGCTGCAAACAAGTCAAAACCCTCAAAGTTCCCCTTTGGGTTGCGCTTCCCAACCTCCCCCTCTTCCTTTATGGTTTTGGACAGCATTATCTCCCCTATTGGAAAAACTTTATCTTTGAAAGAAGATGTTCGAGGCCGAATATACGGAGGATATACCCACTCTTTTAATGCTAACTGGCACCCCCAAGTCGGCATGCAAGCAGATCCAAGTTGAACTCCCATCTATAATCAATATCAATATTGGAGAAGATGGTCTTTTGCTATAGGAATTAATTGTTTACAAGAACCTTCCAAATGCATGCTTCCACTATGGTACCCAAGAACACAGAGTCAAAGAGTATCGTCTCAAGAAGGAAACTATAAAATTAATCCTAACAACCACACCAATGCTCCCATTCCAACAAAAGAAGTTGCATTCAAAACTACCTTTCTAAAGGTGGTGACCTAACTCAATAAAACCGTTAGAAATAGATCAAGTTAGTGTTGATGCAATTGTGAAGCCTAACCTAGATGAATTTATGGAGGACGAAAGAAGAAAAAAGAGAAGTACCAAAAGACATTTTGGATAAGATTCTTCTCAATCTGATAAGGTTTTCAAGATTAAAGAGGCCAATCAACTAGCGGAAGAGGCCAACCACTTGGACTACCTAGAGGGATTCAATCAAGTTGAAGAGAAAGATGATGATAAAAGACTACACCACAAGTAGACAAGATGACCTTGAATGTTATGCAACAAGCAAAGAAGACAACCTAAATGGTGAGAGCTCTATTATTGTATCCAATATTCCAGACAATTAGGGTAAGAGAGGAGACAATCTGAAAGGAAAATGTCTGCTAGAGTTTTTGTGGAGGATTTGCATCAAAGAGAAATTCCCCTCACACAATGGAGTTATCAGAAAGAAAAACGAAGAAGATAAACTAAAGAAAATAAAGAGAAAACCTCTATGCAAAAAGAGAACCCAAATCATCATCCTTGCCTTCTATATCTAAGGGATAACTAACCCCTTTAGAGCAGCTATTATTGACCAATGGCTCTTGGAAGGGAGTTTAAGAACGAAATTCATCTATCTTGAATCAGTAAAGCTTGACGGTGATGACCTCGTGAAAAGGTTAAGTGTATCTCTCCCTTGCACTATTGGATCTTCATGGACCTCTCTCAATTATGCACGAGTGGGGTGGTGGAATTAAGGACCAATGGCCCTCTTCCTGTTTAGGTTTTCCCCCTTATCCTCTTCATAGATGATTTGTAGCTTCCTTCTGTGGATGCCATCCCCACACATAAGTTTCCATCTAATACTAGACCAGTTCATGCACCATCTCATCTTAAGGGAGTTATGCAAGTCAAGGTGCTTATGGATCCTCAAGATTTTATCCGATTTATTACTATTTGTTCAATTTAGGGCCAGTCATTCGTGAGAATGAGATGAGTCATTGAGTTATCACAAGCATTGATTCTATGTTTGAGGAGTCACCAATCATCATAGTTAACTTGCCTAACTATGTCAGTGTCCTTATCCAATGACCTCTCACATGGTTCCTAAGACGTTTCCATTTATTAAACCCTTTTTTCAATATCTTCTTTGCTTTTTGGATGTTCTGCAAGTCAACTTCTTTGATTCCTTCAATAGGAAACGAAATAGAATCATCTTGCCTAATCTCAGCTGCCCACTTCCAATCTTCATTAACCTTGATATATGGTTTCATCTTGTTCCAACTCCTCCAAATGGAGGAAACAAGGCCCGAACCTTTTGGAGTCATGGAACGTTGCAAAAACATCAAGGTATGGTATGTGGAAGGTATGGCAGACAAGCTTGTAAATTGATTCTCAGAAACAAATCCTGACCATGATATGAAATACTTAGAGAATTGATTTGCCCGTATCTATAATACTTTTGGGTGATGGGGATGGTCTTAATTTTTTCCCTATGGTGAAGCCATTGTCACTGTTGATCTCGGAAACACATGAAGTGATTACAATTAAACCAAATCAACAAAGGCCTACACTCTCATTCTGCCCTACATCCGAATGGAAATTATGCGACCCATTATATTTTCTATATGTCGCCATTTGTGTCAATGAGGGTTGAAAATTCAGGTAGCTATTCGCATGTTGCAGATTGGCATGTATGGCTTGCTAATTGCATGTTAATGTGCTCCGTACAAAGAATCCAATCCATTCCGAATGTGAAGGATGGAAGGAAGATGAGGCGCAAGTTGTATAGAACTCAGACCTTGTCAATGTCCATGATTACCGTTATTGATTCAGATGCATATATTCGTGACCATAGCAAGCCACAGCAAAGCAACTGCACAAAGTAAAATGGAAGCCTGAACAAAGTAAAACGTGAAGACAGAAGATTGACTCGTTCTGTATTAAAGCCATCAAGGATGCACTTCTTGATGAGGAGGCTTGTCTATCTATAGTAAGACTTTATCCTTCTTCCAATCAACGGAGAGACTCCTTGTTAACTTTGTCTTCGTCCAGGTGTATAATGGCCTTCTCATTACCTCATGTACGCTTCAAGCTCCTGTTTTACTTGCTTACTATGTATTATGGTCTACTGTATGCGTTAGATGGCAGCATTTGTAACAACCCTTTATTTAACTACCTTTTTTTTTTTAGAATACAATGAATTGGAAATATACACTCACACATGACACACCCAACCTCGTAAGGTAGAGGCACTCATAATGAGAGACTCATGGACATGTCCAGCCAAGACTTGAACTTCGAACTTCCTCCCATAGCTTCAAGGCATCAGCCACTACACTATGCAGGCTCGAACACTGGATTTCTTTTCTTGTTTGCTCAAATAAGAAAATAATAATAACCTGAAGACACCTAAGGTACCAATAAAACATCCAGGTTGAACATACGTACAGAAAACATCATTAGAGAAGACAAAAATAGAGCAGAGCATGGGGCAATAATGTACTTCGTGATAGAAAGGGCAGCCTTAATGAAGATAACGATAGATTGTACCCCATGACTTAAAGAACTACAATACGTAAAAGAATATGTGCGTTTTCATGAGTAATGACGGTGAAAGAAAGACAAGAAGTTGCAACTCTGCCATCATCCATGCTTAGGTCATGCGGAAAGATGTTAACGAGTGTTGATGGTGAAGGAAAAGAGGAAGTGTGAACTCTACCATGCTTAGGTCATGTGGAAAAATATTAATGCATGACTTTGGAAGTCACAACATATAATGCTCTGCACAGTGGATTACATAATCAATATGACGAAAATCCTTATACTCTCAAGGTTTTCAGGGGTTGCCAATGATTGTTTCGTTTTTTCCTTGTGCGGTTTAGCGTTTGTTTAGTCATTTGGTCAAGGTATTTTCTAGTTTTTTGGCCAATGTTAGTTCTAATGGGGAGTAGAGTTTGTCTAGTTATTTTCTTAGAGAAGGTTAGAACTTAGCTCTTTGTTAAGGTTTTCTTGTTGAAGTCTTTAAGTTTTGGTTAGCTTGACTTGAAGCTTGTCTTTGATTTTGTTTTTAGTTTTCTTTCTTTAGATCTTCTTTTTGTTCCTTGGGTTCTTTTCCTTATATATATATATATATATATATATATATATATATATATATATATATATATATATATATATATATATATATATATATATATATATATATATATATATATATAGAGAGAGAGAGAGAGAGAGAGAGAGAGAGAGGAGAAAAAGAGAAAAGAAGGAAAAAAGAGAAAATAAAGAAAAGAAACAAAAAAGATATTGTTAGAGAGAAAGTAGTGAAAAGAGAGTAAGATTCAATGAATGAGCTAAGTGATTATAGCTAGTTAGTGGATGCAAAGGTGATGTAGTAGTTGCCATTCAGAGTTTCTTTTCTGGGCCCGACTACTTCATCTTCTTTTCTCTCTCATTTCTCCCCTCTCTCTCTTTGTCTTTCTCTCTCTCTCTCTTCGTCTTTCTCTCTATCTCTCTCTCTACTTTCCCTTCGTGTGTGGGTGGGTCCTTGGTTGTAGCCACATTTGTAGTTCGTAACCTTCATTCTCAAGCTCTGGATAAGGTTCCTATTGTTTCTTGTATGTGGTCTACTCAAGAAGGAGGAGGTTATCAAGTTGCAAAATCTCTTAAGTAGATGTGCTTAGTCCACAAAGTTTTTGGCCCTCATCATCCTCTAGTTTTCTTAAGGGCTTGACTAAAAAAGGAGTGGTTATAGTGAGGACTTATCATATAGAAGTGTCAATTCCTTCCTACTAGCCACATCCTTCTTTTCTTTGAGAACGGGAATATCGTGTTCCATACCTTTCACAAAGGTACTTGGAAAATCTACCACACTACTATGTGCGTCTTTAAATGATACCCAGAATTTGCTGCAAACAAGTCAAAATCCTGGAAGTCCCCTCTTTGGGTTGCATTTCCCAATCTCCCCCTCTTCCTTTATGGTTTTTGAATCGCATTCTCTTCCCTATTGGAAAAACTTTATATTTGAAAAAATATGCCAAAGGTCAAATATATGGAGGATATACCCACTCTTTTAATGCTAGTTGGCACCCTCAAGTTGGCCTCGAAGATCTAAGTTGAACTTCCATCTACAATCAATATTGATATTGGAGAAGAGGGTCATTTGGTATAGTAAATTGTTTACAAGAACCTTCCAAATGCATGCTTACACTATGGACAAGGACACAACTCAAAGAGTATCATCTCAAGAATGGAAACTAGAAAATCAATCCTAACAACCACACCAATGCTCCCATTCCAATAGAAGAAGTTGCATTAAAAACTACCATTCTCAAGGTGGTGACCTAACTTGACAAACACTTTGTTACAAAGAGAGCAAGTTAGTATTGATGTGATTGTGAAGCCTAACCTAGATGAATTTATGGTGGACTAAAGAAGAAAGAAGAGAAGTACCAAAGGCATCCTACAGAAGGTTCTTCTCAATCTGATGAGGTTTTCAAGAATAAAGAGGCATATTATCGACTATAGAAAGAGGCCAACACTCGAACAACCTGGAGGGATTCAATCAAGTTGAATACAATGATGATGATACAACTCTCAAAGACTACACCACAAGGAGACAAGATGACCTTGAAGGTTATGCAACAACCAAAGAAGACAACCTAAATGGTGAGAGCTCTATTATTGTATCTAATATTTGAGACACTTAGCCAAGAGAGGAGGCAATCTCAAAGGCAAGTTTTTGCTAGAGTTTTTGTGGAAGATATGCATCAAATGGGAATTCCCCTCACACAATGGATTTATTAGAAAGAAAAATGAATAAGACAAACTAAAGAAAATAAAGACGAAACCTCTATGCGAAAAGCAAACCCACTCAAAAATCATCATCCTTGCCTTTGATATCAACGGGCTAACTAACCCCTTTGGAGAAACGAGTATCCACCAATGCCTCTTGGAAGGGAGTTTAAGAACAAAACTCATCTATTTTGAATAGGTAAAGGTTGATGATGATGACATCCTGAAAAGGTTGAAGTGTGTCTCTCCTCTGCCCTCTTGGATCTTAATGGACCACCCTCAAGAATGCAAGGGTGGAGTGGTGGAATTCATGACCAATGGTTCTCTTCCTTTCTAGGTTTTTACCCTCATCCTCTTCATAGATTAGTAGCTTCCATCTATGGTTTATTGTTGGAGATTGAGGTCTCCAGAAGCAATTCAATTTCATGTGATTTGAATAATGAAGAATCACCCATGGGTCTATATAAGATCAAACATTTCTTATACAAATAGAGAGTTATGATTTTGATATAAGATATATACATTTTTGCTCATTGCTTGGTGCCACATCATTTCTTTGCTCCTCCCTTAGACTCAATCATTTTGTAAAGCTTGGTTCTCTCTCTACAGAGCTCCCAATTGTGTGAGTGAGCACTCTTTACAAAGGTAATACTTTCTATTTTATCTGTTTTGTTCCAATTGATTTTTATTGATGTTCCAAAGTACCTATTACGTTTTATTTTACACTAATTACAAGCCCAAAAGGTCTACTTGACATATCAAAAGAGCTAGGGTAGGTCTTGTGGTGGTTTTTGGGAACACCTTCATCACTTTGCAACTCAAGTTCTCACCTTCTCCAAGCTTGTCCAACCTCTTTCAGAATGCACATAGTAGCTAGTCAAATAGATCCCACACATCAATCCAACAAACTTTTCTGAGAGCATAAATAGAGAATGAATCTCATACTTGGCTCAACTTTAGAAAACGCTAAGGTCTAACCAAGGAAATTAAAACAAGAAAAGCTGAAACTTTTTCTTTAAGAGAGGTATCAATAGCTTCCAAAAACATGCTTTCTTTGAACATATAACCATCACATTAATCAATGGCTTCTTTTGACAACTTGTCCATTCTTCCAATGCTATTGTACATCCATACATGGATACATAATCAAGAATTATTTGCTTTAAAATAGCTTCAATAATTTTTTTCACTTTATCGATATACTATGTTTGCATTTTATTGTACTCTAGCATGATGAATCCTTTCCATGCAGTTGACATCGAAGCATCTTTGAAAATAGGATTACAAATAACATTGAAAGGAATCCTACATGCTAAAAATATTTGAGTCCATTTAAGATGAAGCTCAAGACAATCTTGCTTTTCAAAAGTTATAGGTATTGTATTAAGTGATTTAGTATGGATAGAGCATGGTGACACATTATTAGATCCACCATTTTTACGACATTCACTAGGTCTACTCTTTATAGACATAGCTAGAGAAAATGGAGTACATGTATCTTGATTATTATCGAGAATAGTTTGAGATACTTGAGTAGAAATATCATGAGGATCCTCTGTTGTCATTGATGCATCTACTCGTTCTTGCTCTACACCTGGATTACTTCAAAACTGTTGTGAAGTACTCATGATTAAATCTTTTTGATGTGATACCTTTAGATTTACATTTGTTTGTATAACTTGCAAAGTGTACACATATATCACTATCTCGATTAGAGCATCCTGTCATATTATTATCTGTACTAAAAAAATTCTCTTTCATCCGAGTTGCATTTCCTACATAATGATGTCCACAATGTTTGCATTGTATTGTGGAGACGATTTTACCCTCTTGATGAATAATCACATATGACCATTCTTTTCCCTTTCCCATAGTGCTTGCTTTATGAAGACTTTATATCTACAAAAAGACAACATAAATTAATATCAAATAAGATATACATTCCACTAATTTAATATATATCTTAAAATATATACAAACTACTCTAAATCGCTCTATCTATTAAAGTTCTCAATCATACACACACATACTATTGTAAGATAAGAATCAATGTACAGTCAAAAAATCACAATAGGTTTTAATTCTCAATCATAGACACATTCAATTACACATACCATTGTGAAATAAGAATCAATATTGCTTCAAACAATCACAATAGATTTTAATTCTCAATTATACACAAACATTCAGTTACACATACTATTATGAAGTAAAAATCAATGTTGAGTCAAACATTTATAATAGATTTTAGTTCTCAATCACACTGTATACACACACACACACAATTGCACATACTATTGTGAAATAAGAATCAATGTTGAATCAAAAAATTACAATAGAATTCAATTCTCAATCATACACCCACATACAATTACACATACTATTGTGAAGTACAAATCATTGTTGAGTCAAACAATCACAATAGTTTAATTTTGAATCATACACACACATACATTTACACATACTATTGTGAACTACAAATCAATGTTGAGTCAGACAATCAAAATAGATTTTAAATTCTCAATCGTATGCACATACACTTACACATACTATTGTGAAGTAAGAATCAATGTTGAGTCAAACAATCACAAAAGATTGAAAATTCTCAGTCATGTGCACATACACTTACACGTACTATTGTGAAATAAGAATCAATATTAAGTTAGACAATCACAACAGATTCTAAATTCTCAATCATATGCACATACACTTACACATACTATTGTGAAGTAAGAATCAATGTTGAGTCAAACAATCACAATAGATTTTCATTAACAATTATACACTCATATTCACATACACGTACTATCAGATGAAACTTTGTTGGATCCCTTTACAATTCAAGGTTCTGAGAAGGTGTTAATAAGTCTACAAGACAAAGCCATCTAGAGACCCAAAAAGTTCTAGTTCAATTATTAGCACCTTTTCAACCCCTCAATTATAAAAAAGAAGATAAAAGAAATGCATTGGTTTTCCTATCACAATCATACACACACATACACATGCGCATACACAATCACATTAGATTTTTATACAATCATATGACATGCATGCACATACACATCCACATACTATTGTGAAGTAAGAATCAATATTGACTCAAACAATCACAATATAGTTTTACTCAGCATCATACACATACATACGTATACTATTGTGATGTAAGAATCAATGTTTAGTCAAACAATCACAATAGTTTTTAACTCACAAACAAAAATATTTTTCTTTAGTCTTAATACTAAAATACTAAATATTTCTAACAAGAGCTTATACCTTGTTCTTTGTATGACACTGTACGTTTGTTAAAAAAAAAGTAACTCTTATGAAAAATGACTCTAAGCCCATTCTTTTGTAAATCAATATTCGATCGAAAAAGTATTTGATCGATATGTTTTTTTTATCAAAAACTGTTTTGATCGAAAAGTTGTCAATCAAAAGTGCTTTCAATCAAAAAAGCACCAAATTGTCGTGCAGAAGGTATTCGCTCCTCTCCGAATAAGCCGACATGGGAACAAATAATTCGATCGAATAATAGGGGTTAGCCATAAAATAATATAATTATTCACGAATAAAAGAGTTGTCGAATAATGAATAATGAAACCTAAATGTCTATGGTCCTATGGAGACACGTTCTTTGGGGAAATACCTTTACTTTGTGACTCTTATTGATGATTTTTCCAAGCATGAATGGGTGTGTCCATTAAAATCAAAGTCCAAAGTGCTTATGTGTTTCAAACAAATTTTGGTTTTGGTTGAAAATCTATCGCATGTAAAATGGACATCCTCCATTCTGATCAAGGGAGGGATACACGTCTTCAAGGTTTAATGCATTTCTGGCTAAATGTTGAATAACAAATTAGTGTTAAGTGTTGTATACACCTCAAAAAAATGGATTTTCTAAAAGAAAGAACAAGTTTCTCATGGAGATGGTGAGGTGTATAGTCATGCTTTACCAGATAGCTTCATGCTTGAGGTTGTTATGTGTGTAGCATATGTATTTAATAGGTGTCTCACCAAAGCACAGAAATCCATCACTCCATATGAGACTTGACATGGTTGCAAGCCATCTATTGCTCATCTGCATGTTTTTGGTTTTCTGGCATATGCATTAGTGCCTCAACAACAACGTAGAAAATTGGATGATAAAGCAGTAAAATGTATTTTTGTTGGCTACACTTTTGATAGCAAATTTGTCATTTGTATCATCCATAGACTAAATGCATTTTGGTTACTCATGATGTTGTTCTTGTGGAAGATGCAATTCAGCCATTACTTGCACTAAGGAGCTCTAAAGATGTGTATGACACTTTGCTGTCTCTTTTTACAGGTGGCAGTCAAGTGTTCGTCTGAATGAGGTAATTTCTCTACCTTTATAGGTTTCACATGATGATGCAACTCATTGCATTTCTAATGGAGATTTACATGATGCATTTGTTGATGAGAGGGTTGATATAGAGGAGGCAAAAACTATGCCTTAAATGGTTGGTGCAAACTTTGGGAGATTGAAACTTAGATGCACCTCTATCATATTGTACTTATTCAAGTCCTCATAGTGCTTCTTTTGCATCAGATTGTTACGTTATGGATAGCTCTAGTTTTTGTGATGAGAATGAGATTGTTTCTTTTGATGAAGCACAAAATTTTGAAAATTGGATGGTTGTTATGCAATCTAAATATGGTATGAAAAGATGCATGCCTACGTGATTTCACATGGTTTTGAGAACAGTGCACTTGAGAGCACCTTATATGTTAAGCATGTTGATGATGTGCTTCTAATCATTGTTGTCTATGTTGATGACATGTTGCTCACTAGTCCTAATGAGAAGCATATTGCTGATTTTAAGGCTGATTTGCATGTCTCTTTTAAGATTTCATATTTAGGGCATTTGCAACTATATTTTCACATTCAATTTATGTAAGTTGATTGTGGAATAGCTCTCTGTCAAACAAAATATGTAGACACATTATTGCAATGTTTTGGCCTTGGAGATTGCAAAACTACTGCCACTCCTATGGAAACAGGTTTATGATTGAGCCTTCATGATGTTGGTATCCTTTGCTTTTAGCCATTGTAATGAGTTTCCTAATGGAGTTCATCTTTTCCACAAGGATGAATTTCTTCAAAGTCCACTCCATAGGTTTGTGAAAACCCTTAACCACCAATCTTGCTTTGAATCTAGAAATAGATCCATCTAGATTCCTATTTACTTTATACACCCACTCATTACCTATTACCTTCATGCTCTCCTTCTTGGGCATTGTCATCCATGTTTGATTCTCCTCATGTGAAGCAATATCTTTTTGCATTTCCGCCTTTCATTTAGTGTACTTGCTTGCATCTCATAACATTCGAGCTTATGATCTTCTACTACTTTGTTCATATATGCAAAATGAGTTGCCATGTAAGAATCATAAGTAAACCTTTGGGTTGGGTACTTAAACCTAGAAGATTTTCTTTCTTCACTTTTTTGAGGAATAAACCTTCTTTAACTTGGGCACTTGATCTCTTTCTTTGATGTGGCTTCTTGCTCCATCATGTCTCCTTCATCATCTTCAACTCCATTATCATTTTCATCCAACTCTACCAATGTTGCTTTGCCTTTGTTTATTGATTGTGCCTCATAGCTTGATGAGGATCTCCCGTCCATGGTGAGCGCACGCTTGAATGATTTTCATTGATGGAACTCCTAGGGGTGCTTAGCTCTAGGTCAATTTTTCCTTCATCATCATGTTGTAGCTCATGCCTCAATTTGCTTGGCACATGTACATCACAAGTACATCCAAATATTCTCAAGTGGGAAAGATCAGATTTCTTATCATAATAAGCTTGGTATGGTGTCAAGCCATGATTCCATGATGTAGGTGCTCTATTCATGAGGTACACAATAGTATTTGTTGCATCATTACAAAGCATGTTAGGTACATTCATCTTGTTAAGCATTGCTCTAGCGATCTTCACAATGCATCTATTATTTTTCTCTACTACCACATTTTGAGTGTGTACGTGCATGTTGCTTGCCTCTTAATACTTTGATCCCATAATAAAATAAATATTCTTCCCCTCCATAAGACACATCTTATTTGTGTTTGATGAAATAAACCCAAAGCATCCTTGTGAAATCATTTATAAAAGCAGAAACTTACTTGTACATCCAATGGATTGCTCTTTGGTTGGCCCCCACACATCTATATGCATCAACTCCAATGGAAGTTGGATTATGTAGCCACTCGTCTTGAATGGACGTCTTGGTTGTTTCCTTAACTGACAAGAATCACATAAATGTTTCATACTTTTTCCATGGAAGTTAATCAACCACTTAAATTTCATTTCCCTCGTTCTTTTTATGTTCATGTGACCTATCCTCATGCATCAAGTCCAACTCCAAAATCCACTTGTTGCCATATGTAAAGTAGACATTTTGAGTGGCATGAGATTCTGCCTCCAAAGTGAAGATTCTTCCTTGCTTCCTTCCTCTTGCTATGACCTTGTACCCTTTCTTAAGCTTCTCCACCAAGCATCCACCTTTGTTGAACCTTATGTGATACCCTCTTTTAATTATTTTTCCTAAGGATACCAATTCTTTGTGATGGTCGGTACATGCAAGACATCCTTGAGACATCTTCCTTCCTTCTTGTCAGCCAAAGCTACATCTGCAACATGCAAGATCTCATGGGCTGCATCATCATCTATTGCTACATGTCCTTTACATTTTGGAGCATGTAGATTAGTAAACCAAGAAGCATTGCAACTCATATGGTTGTTACCACTATCAATATACCAAGTGTTATCTACTTTGCGTGAACTCCCATTCATGTGCATCATCAAGAGAGTATAATTTTCTGAACTTGTAGAAGTATAATTACCTTGGTCTTTGAAAGCAAAACCTTGATTATAGCTCCTTTGGTTTCCTTCTTATTAGCGATCTCTAGCATAGTGTCCAAACATGCCACATATCTATCATCCTTCTCCGTCTTGATTCATGTTTTGTTGAAGTAGTCCTCCTTTGCCTTCTTTTCTTCCTCTACTTCTTTGTGATAAGGTTCCTTGGTCATGTCCTTGATTGATTTAGTGGCCTTGCCTTCCTCCAAACCTTCCTATGCCCATGCTTTATACTCGTCTTCCTTCACTCCTTTGATTACCTACGTAAAAGACTTCTGCATCCTTGATTTTAGTTGAACCTCCCCCTATGTTCATCTTTTCTCTGACCATGAGAGCAACCAATTGCTTACAATATTGAAGTGGTAATGGTTTTCCACTTCTCATCATCCCTCAAACCATTGAGAGTATATTCCACAAGATCATCACCATCTATGTGGCTTCCAATGGATCACAATGCATCTAACAATTCCTTGATCTTAAGTATGTATTCATTTATGGTAGTGCCTGAGCTTTTCCTAAGGTTTTTGAGCTCATTTTTTAGCTCAACCTTCCTTGCTTTGGTGCTTGTTGAATAAAGCCTCTCACGTTTCTCCCAGGTCTTCATGATTATCTCCAAATCCTTGATATGGCCTATCATGTTATTGCTTATGTGTTGGGAAAGGATAAAGATCACCCTCTTTTCTCTTTTACATTCCATTCCCTAAAGTCTCTTGGTTGGCCATTGTAGGATTTTCATCCAACATAGGCCTTGGTTCACTTCCACTAATCAACCCCCTTATGCCCTTTCCCATAAGGTATTTGGAGACCCTAAATCTCCATGGTTGCCATTTCCTCTTGTCTAACTTTTCAATTTGAGTGTTGGATTCTCCCATATCTAGTCTTTGCTACTTGATCTAGCCCTTGGATAATACTCCAATGTGTGTAAAATGTAAATGAGGCTCTGGAGTTACCTTAATCAAAAGCTTTTCTTAGATGGACACCTTGCACACTTGAAACTTTGAGTAGCATAGCTCGCCCTTGAGGTGAGCTACCTGTAATAAGCTTCTATTGATGCAAACCTTCAACTACAAGCTCTAAAAGGTCTTTTTTCTTCTATTGGATGCCTCCAGGATGCCAAAATTATCTATACCACTTTCGCGGGAAGTATCGCAACCCCTATGCAACAACGAAGTGTGAATGACCTTCACAAGTATCCTTCTTTGACCTCTACACACCACAATTGTTCTTTGTCATAGCATATATAAAGAACACTAATGCACTTTTGTAAACTTGTGACATTTAGCAAGAGCTTTCCAAGAAAACAAATTTCACTCCAAATGGATGGCCAAATCTAGAGATACAATGTCTACAAGATGTGCTAGTTGAATGCACATAGTAGCTAGTCAAACAGAGACCACACTTCAATCGAGCAAGCTTTTCTCATAGAATAAATAGATAATGAATCTCACACTTGGCACAACATTAGAGAACTCCTAGGGTTACCTAAGGAAAAAAAAATCATAGCCAATGGATAAATAGAGAAGCTGAATCAGGACTTACAATGCAGACCCGACTAGCTCTTGTTGAGCCTACACACAAAGAGAGACATCAATCACCACACTTCATTAATTTGAAGGTTTCTCCCAATATACTATGAGAATGCTCTAGAGCCTTGACGTTCTTAAAAATGAATTTAGTAGATATCCAATGGCACAAAGATTACATCAAATGTATGAATAATGAGAGAACCAATGCTAACAATGCAAGGCAATAGAGTTGCAACATTGCCTCACATAGATATGCCTACTCGAAGGTAACAAACAAGGAAGAAAGGGGATATCTTAAGCAAGGGGATTTCTTATTTCAGCTCTAGAACTTAATGCACACACTCTAAAGGAACTACAAATCTAGAAACATGGCACTAAAGAGGTTGTGATACAAGCTACTTTTATAAAAGAAGTTGGCCCCTAAAATCTAAGAACTAGCGTTCCCAAAAAAATATCCTCCTAAATTGAAGGACTTAGTTGCGACAGGAGTAGTTGTTTGCATTCTTTTGATAGAACCTTGTGCTTTTAGGCTTCCTTACATTGTTCCACATGTCGAGGATTGATTTCCCATGAAATTTGGCTTGAAGCTTGGCTTTTACAATCACTACCCAATTATGGGAAATTTTTTATAAGGGATTACCATGCGTTATGTTACATCATGTGGGAAACACACATAAGATGATGATGCATTTCATCATGTGAGAAACCTTAGATATACTCAATACTCCACCCTCAAGTGACCACAAATGGTGCATGATGACCTAAATTGTAAGGCCTCCATTATGAGGAGAAGCCATTGTGAGAGACCAAACATTTGTGGAACCCGAACTTCCACGTTAGATGAGTTCTATGTGTGAGCATTGATGGTAATAGATTATCTTTGTGAACCTATCCATTAGGTTAGGTAGGGCATAAACTTCTCGGCCATTGGGTTGCCATTCAAGAAGAAAATAAAGGCCTTGTGCTATCGTGCAGTTTCCCCATAGAAGCTTAATGGGGGGTGCAGAGGGATGCTTCCCCCTTCTATGGGTTCCACATGGTCTAGACGATAGGACTTCTCATGGAGATATTGTTGGATTATATATTTTGCTAACTATTTCGTATCTCTTGACAATGTTTATCTATATGCTGTCCCCTTCTAAAAGCTATATAAGTGGCAAGTTGAGCTTTATAAAGAATTGTGCACTAGCAAGCCCTTTATCTAGATTCTATCTAGATCACCATCTACGCTCCACATTGGGAGCATACGGGTAGACAACACCATCATTGTAACTGCATTACTCTTGGCAATCTTTATCTGTAATTTTTTTCTCAACTTTGTGTACTAGTCTATTCTGTTGGGTTATTATTTTCTTACATGGTATTAGAGCTCAGGAGGCTCTAAGCATTATAGAAGTAAAGACGTAAAAGTTGTCGAGGTTTCAATGATAAAAGAGAGAAGATGTCAAGCAGTACATCATCATCTATAAGTGGGAATCAAGGTTGTTCTCCAACAGGAGTTGGTGGAGCACAAACAAGAGCAGCAGCAATGATGCCAATCATCCCAATCTTGCGGATACAACCACCTGCCTTCACAAAAGGTAAAGTTGATGGTACAAACTACACCCTATGGAATTTTAAAATCACTTCTATCCTTGATTCATATGATCTTTTGGACACTGTTCTTGGGATTGATCATAAGCCCTAAGAAACACCTGATCCAAATAATCTTAGTCGAATGATTTCTCTTGATGCTGATATTCTATGTACTTGAAAATGTAGAAATGCAAATGCACTATGTGCTCTAGTTACAAGTGCTACTCATAATTTTTTGACTCTCATTCAACATACTATCATGGCAGGTGAAGCATGGAACATTTTGAGGAATCAATATGAAACTCGTAATCAGATAGAGATTCAGAACTTGGAGAATCAGCTAGCAACAAAAAGTTTGTTGATAAGGAGACTTGAGAGGTGTTTATCACTCACATAAAGAATCTACAACATCAAATGGTAGGATTAGGTGTACAAAGTCAAGTGAGGAGGTAGCTCCTCATTGAATTCAAATTTATCCACCAAAGTCTGATGGTTTGGTAACTGCTCTTGATACTCAAATCAAACCTCAACCACTAACATTTGAAGAATTCACTGCCTTACTCATGGAGGAGGAATTGTAGCTCAAGGCAAGGAGTCAGAGCAACAAAGGAGATGCTGCATTCACAGCAAATACCAAAGGGGGCAAAGTGGACTCATCAAAAGAAACGGAGACAAAAGAAGTTCAAGGGAGATGGTTTCCACTACAAGAAGAAAGGTCATAGAATCGAGGATTGTCCCATCAAGAAGGCAAAAGAGAAGAATGGATCTTCAAAAGGTGGCAAGGGCAAGGATTCAACCAACACAACAGAAACAAAGCTTGAGTTATTTGTTACGATAGAGAAGGTATGCCCCTCGGTTGAACATTCAAGAATAGATGACTCATGGGTGTTCGACAGTGGTGCACGTTGTCACATGATGAGCAAAAAAGACCTTTACAATTCTTTCAAACCTCTAAAGGAACCCATCAGTAAAGGTAGGAAATAATGCAAGATGTCTTGCAGAGGGTGAACGTATGGTTTCTTTCATTAAATCTAATGGGAATGTTAGAAAGCTTTCAAATGTGTTTTATGTTCCACAAATCAAACAAAATCTACTTTCAGTAGCTTCTATAATTGATCAAAGTCATCAAGTAACTTTTAGTAAGACACGACCTAAGTTATGGACAGTAACAACAATGTTGTTGGGACTGGCATAAGGAGGAACTGTTGGAAGTGAGGTAGGCCCTTAGCTCATGTCATATGTCCATGGTTCCATAGGTCCAGTATATATACAACATTAATTCTAGCAATCTTCCATATTGACAAAACATGAACATACTACAACTTAATCATAAAAATGATGAGATAAAGATAGAGAAAGAATAGACATCATGTGTAAGGTTTTACGTAAGCCATCGCTTACTCATAGTATCATATATACCAATGTTCAATGTACAATGTGGGAGCAAAATTCTCAACCACTCTATGTGATGAGAAATATATGAATGAGTGAATGTACAATGTAACAATCATATTCAGATGTATGGGCAGTAATCTGAATATACATGAGATGTGTGACCTTATAGGTTATAGAAGAGTGAATATGAGTGACTGAAAGAGGAAGGATCAGTATGAACGGAAATCCTCAAACTCATGTGAACACACCTTCTCAAACACCTCATAAAAATATGCATAAAGCATATACGTACTGATTCTCTTGTACCTATGCCGAATAGGACTCCTCCTGATATGAACGCCACAGCCTCCATAAACTTCAAGTAGTACCTGTGTGCATAAAGAGAATATGTACCTGAATACTTTAACATAAGATGTGAATCTTATGTTAAACTCCATCCAATGTCTTTGAAGTAGCTAGACATCTTCTTGTAGAAGACAATCTTCAACCTAACATCTTCGTGTAGAAGATGATCTTCAAATACGCCATGTAGATGGTCCTATCCAATGTCTTTGAAGTAGCCAGACATCTTCTTGTAGAAGATAATCTTCAACCTAATATCTTCCTGTAGAAGACAATCTTCAAATACATCATGTAGATAGGCGATCCTCACCATCAAGCTGCTAATGACCAAGTCTTCTTGCCATGAACAAGAGATGACCTCCTCTCCATGAGCTAGAGTGTGAGCACACCCTTCATCTTCTCCAAGAAGAATCACCAAGAAGAACTCCATAGCTGCTCCTCAACATGCTTCAAGATAGCACCATGGCTGCCCCATGTGCTAGAAGAAACACCACCTCTACTGAGGTCCAAGCTCTAGAAAGCTTGTGTTGATCCTAGGTGAAGGATGATTACAATGAGCCCAAGACTCTTGTTTTATAGTGTTTGATTGTCCTTGAAAAGCACCCCTCCAAAAGCAATCGCTTCTAATAAAGCTACGAACGAACAACGATCGCAATTCGTAGAAAAAAATCTTTCTCCGTCAGAATTCGTCAAAAGCATGATAAAATAAAAGCTTCGCGCTGCCGTCTGCTCCCCGTGGGATTTGAACTCGCGTGGGCACGTTAGGAGGCTTTTGCCATATCCACAGCGCCTAAGCGCTTTTGCTTTTGAAGGACTAGTAAAATAAACTACTTATGCTATAGTCTCTGGACAAAATAGATCAATAGGAACATTGTTTTCCAACAATCCCCCCTGCAATGTCATATTGGTACAATCTGAACTGAATCTGCAAACTGTCACAAACTGCAAACTATCACAAGCTTCAAACTTGTACTCCCGTACTTCAGAACTTTTCTTCAAAAGTCTTCTTCAAAACTGAATTTGACTTTACTTCAAGAAACTTGAACTTGCTAAATATGAACCATAATACTTGAGAAAATATGCAAACTAGATATCCAATAGTGTACACATCAAGCAATCACTGCTCAACAAATGTAGCATGAACTGTCTCTGAACCTGCTATCTCCTGTCTTCAAAAAGCTGAAAACATACACTCGGATCTTTATATTTGCATTTACCTTTCGAAAAAGGATTTCTCAATGTACTTCTGCTGCGTCATGTAAATACACTAAACAAAATCAAGAACTGAATCCTGGAACCTGTGACTGTCAACTCACAACTTAGTGTATTATGAACACTGTTGGTTCATCTCTGACTGTACTCAACTCAATATGAGTCAAAACATCTATGATGTCATCATGTCTTCATCCTTTAAATCCTTCATACCTCTTTCCTTCAGAATCTGGTATAAACATATATGTGCGCACTTCTGAAATATACCTTTCTGAAATATCAAGCTTCTCTTCAATAGAACTCTGGAACCTTCTCCTGAACAGGAACATCCTAACAGGAATTTTCTCCAAACATTCTTCTTCTTCCTTCTTCTTTCAAAGCTGGAATATAAAGAGAACCTGACAAAGGAAATATAGGAATACCTGAAATAGGAATACCTGTAGGTATGAATCTGCATTCTTTCACATATGGCTGAAAATAAGTCTTCATGTTTCATCACCCCCCTGGATGATTTAACACTAGTATCCAGTATTCTTCAAATATATCAGACTTTATGAAATCTGGAACGTCTTCCTTCATAAATCTGATGTTCAGTGATCAATACCTGTATCTGAAACAAAATCTCTGGACCCTTTTTATTAGCACTGTACACATGCCAATAGCTTTCCATGTCATTCCTCAGCTTTCCAAATTGTAGAATAAGGTTAGCTGATCCTAACTTAACAAAACCTTGCTGAAAGCATTATAGGATTCATAACCTTCTGTAACATAACAAGTATCTTCTATCTCTCTGCAACACAAATCTGATAGAACCTGAATCTTTGACTTACTTCTTCCAATGTTAAGAATCTTCACAAACAAAGGATAGACAACTGAATCATAAATACTCAAGATCATATAAGATCTATTTAAGATCAATGATCTCTCCTGTGTAGAATCTGCTCTCATCAAACCTTCATGACTGAATGTTTGATTTGTTACCTGAATGTCTCCAAGTGTCCATGCTTCTCAAAAAGTTGTAAAACTTTTCTTTAAACAAATCCTTCAAGGAATCTGCAATTCCTACTTGAAACATAAGTGGACAAACTTCTCACCTTGAGAACTCCAAAAGCTGCAAGTTGATACTTCATAACTTTCATATTTTACCCGGGTGAAATGTGATAGTACCTGCTTGATTTTCTTTTGGCTAACTCCACTTTTCAATCAAGTTATAGGATCTAATGGAACATCTTTTTGAATACAAGCATGTATCCAAAAAAAAACTAGACAATCATAAAAAGTAGATTCTTCAACTGACTGGTACATCAACAAGTCTGAATTTTCTGAAGTTTCTAAAAATACTGAGTATGAGGTAACCTTTTCCAAACATAAAACCTCAACGCAAGTCTTCAACATCTGCTACAAAAAACTCTTTTATCTCAAGAGTTAGATAAAGAAGAAATATACTTCTCTGCAACTTGTCATATACCAAGTAGCTCTGTATTGACACTCCAAGAATTCTTTGAGGGAACATATAAGCTGCCTGCTTAAAAGCTTCATAACTCATATACATATGAGTCGAAACATATATCTGCTGCTTTTCTTTCTCTCAATGCAATTCTTTGTCAAATCTACTAAATCATGACCAAGTGTAATGCAAAACAAGAAACCGCTTCTTCTTTAAACAAGATGTTCTCGTAGACTTGTCTTTGGGTGTAGAGGACAAAATAGGAAAAGTATATGGAAAATATATGAGAAAAGGAAGCCTTACTTTTCTTTTGGAAATGATGGACTTTCTTCTTCTGCATCTTTCTTCCATCTGATGATATCAACATCTTCAAACTTCTCTTCCATACCTTTTGTTCTCTTCATCTTGAAGTAGCAAACACTCTTGACTTCTTCGAATGAACTTTTCTCTTCCTCTAATGCTAAGAGTAAGAGATAAAACAAATATGGTATACAATGGAAGTGAATATAGAACATGTTTTATCATTTCCTCATATCTCTGAATCAAAATTCTGCTTCAAATGTCTGAAATGACTAAATTCACCAATCTTTTGTCTGAATGATGAATTACCCTTCTACAGATACCTTCTGTAGATACATTTGTACCTTGATATCCAACCAACTTACAATAGAAAATTGGCTAGAAAAACTCATCTCATCTCTGCACTTGTCTTCTTAGATGAACTTTCTTGCCATGAAAGAGATTTCTCAAAACTCTCTAGAAAAACCTCTAGATACCTGTTTTGATATAGCCTTTAACTTTCAAATGATGAAAGCGTATAAAAGCACTCCTTGAATTTCTTCAAATCTCTTCATAACTGCTCTTCTAAGATATGACCTGCAACTGATAATCTGATAGTAGAAAGTGATACCTGTGATTTGATGTTGATCTGATTTCTTCATCTTCTCTAAACCATTGTTCTTCCTTGAATTTGAAGTAGCCTTCTCTTCATCAAGTCTGGGTCTTCAAACAATACTTTTGTAAAGTATTTGCATACTCTTCAAAAATATTCGGCTGCTAACAGATCATCAACTTCATACTCCACATTGATTAATACATATGTAACTGAAGTGTCTAATTCTCAAATCTCTACTCATCTAGATTAAGTGTGTATGTCAAATGTCAAATATTAGAAGATGCTTTCAAATCATATGTTGTAAAACTGGAATTCTAGGAACCTGAGATATGAATGAGCCTTAATGTATTGATGCCAAAGATCTAAAGTTCTGTAACAAAACCTTAGTGCTCTGATACCAAATGTTGGAAGTGAGGTAGGCCCTTAGCTCATGTCATATGTCCATGGTTCCATAGGTCCAGTATATATACAACATTAATTCTAGCAATCTTCCATATTGACAAAACATGAACATACTACAACTTAATCATAAAAATGATGAGATAAAGATAGAGAAAGAATAGACATCATGTGTAAGGTTTTACGTAAGCCATCGCTTACTCATAGTATCATATATACCAATGTTCAATGTACAATGTGGGAGCAAAATTCTCAACCACTCTATGTGATGAGAAATATATGAATGAGTGAATGTACAATGTAACAATCATATTCAGATGTATGGGCAGTAATCTGAATATACATGAGATGTGTGACCTTATAGGTTATAGAAGAGTGAATATGAGTGACTGAAAGAGGAAGGATCAGTATGAACGGAAATCCTCAAACTCATGTGAACACACCTTCTCAAACACCTCATAAAAATATGCATAAAGCATATACGTACTGATTCTCTTGTACCTATGCCGAATAGGACTCCTCCTGATATGAACGCCACAGCCTCCATAAACTTCAAGTAGTACCTGTGTGCATAAAGAGAATATGTACCTGAATACTTTAACATAAGATGTGAATCTTATGTTAAACTCCATCCAATGTCTTTGAAGTAGCTAGACATCTTCTTGTAGAAGACAATCTTCAACCTAACATCTTCGTGTAGAAGATGATCTTCAAATACGCCATGTAGATGGTCCTATCCAATGTCTTTGAAGTAGCCAGACATCTTCTTGTAGAAGATAATCTTCAACCTAATATCTTCCTGTAGAAGACAATCTTCAAATACATCATGTAGATAGGCGATCCTCACCATCAAGCTGCTAATGACCAAGTCTTCTTGCCATGAACAAGAGATGACCTCCTCTCCATGAGCTAGAGTGTGAGCACACCCTTCATCTTCTCCAAGAAGAATCACCAAGAAGAACTCCATAGCTGCTCCTCAACATGCTTCAAGATAGCACCATGGCTGCCCCATGTGCTAGAAGAAACACCACCTCTACTGAGGTCCAAGCTCTAGAAAGCTTGTGTTGATCCTAGGTGAAGGATGATTACAATGAGCCCAAGACTCTTGTTTTATAGTGTTTGATTGTCCTTGAAAAGCACCCCTCCAAAAGCAATCGCTTCTAATAAAGCTACGAACGAACAACGATCGCAATTCGTAGAAAAAAATCTTTCTCCGTCAGAATTCGTCAAAAGCATGATAAAATAAAAGCTTCGCGCTGCCGTCTGCTCCCCGTGGGATTTGAACTCGCGTGGGCACGTTAGGAGGCTTTTGCCATATCCACAGCGCCTAAGCGCTTTTGCTTTTGAAGGACTAGTAAAATAAACTACTTATGCTATAGTCTCTGGACAAAATAGATCAATAGGAACATTGTTTTCCAACAGGAACAACCTATATTAATTTTGTGCTCTTACAGCCACTACAAGTGTGGGCACAATTAAGCGATTGCATGAGAAATTTGACCACATTGTACACCCTGTACCAAAGGATATGGATCACAAGAGTATGGTTGCACACCAACCATCGATTGCAAAAATGAAGGAACCATGTGAAGCTTGCATGATGGGCAAGCAACAGAGGAAGGAATTTCCACAAGAAAGCAAGAATAGAGCAAGCTATCCTCTAGAGTTGGTGCATGCTAACTTGTATAGAAAAATGGATATGCAAGCCTTGGGTGAATCTTCCTACTTCATGTTACTAGTCGATGAATTTAATAGGAAGATGTGTGTGTACTTTCTTCGTGATAAGGCTCAAGCTTTTAGTAAGTTAAAGAATGGCTTTGGCTTGTAGAAACTCAAATAGGGAAGAAGCTGAAGAAAGTCAAGACAGACGGTAGTGGTGAGTTCACGTCAACAGAGTTTGAACATTTTTGCAAGAGTAAAGAATCAAGCATCAACTCACAGTGGCACATAGCCCTCAATAGAATTGTGTTGCAGAATGTCAAAATCGAACCATCATGGAGATGGCAAGGTGCATGTTGAATGGAAAGGGTTTGCCTAATCAATTTTGGGCAGAGTCTATCAACGGTTTTGTCTAGATCTTGAATCAAAGCTACACCAAGGGAACTAATGGAAAGACTCCACAGGAGGTATGCACTAGTAAAACGCCTTCTGTTTCCCATTTCAAAGTATTTGAAGTGAATGTTATGTACATGTTCTAGATGAGGATAAAAACAAGCTTCAACTAAAAAGCATCAAATGTATCTTCCTAGGGTACAACAAAGATAAGAAGGCTTATACGTTTTTATGGCCCTTTGGCTAAGAAGATCCTAGCGAGTCGTGATGTGGTGTTTAAAGAGAAGCAATCACATGCGGTGAAGGAGGAAAAGATAGCTTCCACTTTATCATGAGGCAAAAGGGCAAATATCCGCGATGAACCTCGCCCAAGAGATATCCCTTCTACAGAAGAGAAGGAAGCATCATCTTTCGATGATGAGTCTAAAAGTCACCAACTCGTCATCACCCAAGCGGAAAATTCATTGCCATGTTGGGTGATGTAGCTCCATGACTCAACAAACCTCATCCCATAGTCACTAGAACAGGTTGCAAATGGTCCAAGGCAATTACAGAGAATAGAGGAACAAAGATGGATAAGTGCCCATATTGTAAACACAGCCCTGATGGCTGAGCTCATTCACGAACAAGCAAAGGAACCAACCAATGTGGAAGAGGCACTCCATGATCCAAATTGGAGAGCTTCCATGCAAACAAAATACAACAATATCATGAAGAATGGAACTTAGGAGCTAGTGGATCGACCCCCTAATTGTAAAGGCATTGGCTTCAAGTGGATCTGGAAGCTAAAATACAAGGTTGATAGTACTATGGAACAATACAAAGCAAGATCTTTTGCATAGGGCTACTCACAAGTTGAAGGCATTGACTTCCATGAATCATTTGCCCCCACTGCAAGGATGAGCACTACCCGAGTAGTATTGGTTGTGAGTGCACATAAGCGATGGCCAATCTATCACATGGATGTCAAATCAACGTTCTTGAATGGAGACCACAAGGACGAGGTATAGGTTGAGATATCAAGCTCAACATGTGATGATCCAGGATGACACGTACCAATTTTTCGTTTCTCTATAGTGGTCACGCCGATATAAGTCAGGGATACTTCATTGAGCTTTATTAGATTTATCTACCGAGAGTGATGGCACATTTGTTTCTTACCAGCTCACTCATTCGCGGATATTAGGTTTTTCCTTATGTACTGATCTTTATATATTGCACTTGTTGTATTCTTGTTTTTAGGTCATTCTTGTACATTCCTTTTATGTAATAGAAGAAGAACAAGATCATTCTTCCTCACCTCAATCTGTGTGTGTGTGTGCTTCTCCTTGAGAGTGAGAGTGTGTGTGTGAGCTCTCTTCCTTATCTCCTTCCTTGTGACATGGTATCAGAGCCAACGTGGCTGTAGAGAGCTCCTGGAGAAGGCGATGGTGAAGACTATGCGGCAAGGCGTGGAGAAAACGCGATTTCACAAACGGCCTCCGTTTGCTATGAAAATCGGCGTGCGACAGTGTTCATGCAGAAGTGCTGCTTGTAGTGTTTTGCAGTGTTGAGAATTGTTGCAGAAATGGCAAACACAGATGGAATGAGTCAGCTTATGAGCAATAAGCTGGACAAGAACAACTTCCATGCTTGGAGATTCAGAATGACGAATTTCTTGAACCAGTTAAGAGAATATGAGGAATGGAATCAACGAGCATGAAAGATAATGTATTGGCTATCTGTTAGCATACAGGATAGCATGATTGGACACATATAGGATGCCAAGACTCCAAAAGAGGCTTGGAACAGTTTGGTCACTTTGTATGAGACTAATACAAAGGCACGGAAATTGCAACTCTAGAAGCTGCATACATTGGAAAAGAAGAACATGTCGGTAAGTGACTACACTCTAAAAATCAAAAGCATATGTGAGTCACTTGCATCTATTGGCGTGAATGTAGATGATGATGATAAGGTGGAAGTGTGCCTTCGTGGTTTAGGAGCTGCATATAAGTAGTTCAGAACTTCCATACAGACCAGGGAAAATATTCCGAACTTTGCTGATCTGGTATCTATGCTGATTATAGAAGAAAAGAATCTTGGTGAGAGGAGGAAGAGGACGGTTTCGAGGCAGGGGGAGCCAAAGACGTCACATAAATTTCCAAAGAAATGATTCGGGTAATGATAGTAAAGGATGCTAGAATTGTGGTAAACATGGACACTTTGAACGTGATTGCAGGTTGAAGAATCAAAATAACACAAGGCAGCAAAACAACTATGCATCCACAAGTGCAGATGATTTTGAGAAGTTGTTTATGGTTCAACATCACATGATGAATACGATGTCTGCTAGAGTTTCAAAATTGAATGATAATGTCTGGTATGCTGATTCAGGTGCTTCAAATCACATGACCAGTCATGCAAAATGGTTTAGTAGTTTGCAAAAAATGCCAGTTCCTAGATATGTTGAAACAGGTGATGATACATCACATCCTATTGAGCATACATGAAACATAGCATTGTCTATGGAGGACGGGAAGGTAAAACATCTTGCTGATGTGTTGCATGTTCCAAATATAACAAAGAATATGGTTTCTGTTGGACAAATGGTTGACTAGGGATTACAAGTCAGGTTCAATGCTGATGGATTATATGTAGAAGAGTACAAGCAGGATGGACGATTGGTTGCCAAAGGAAACAAAGTGGGTAGGATGTTCACCTTAAATGTGAAGATTCCTGAAATGAATGCAGCCATGTTTGCAAAAGGTGCAGGAGTTATTGCAGATATAGAGATATGGCACAAACGGAGTAGACATGCAAACTTGCAAAGGCTGAAACTGATGTAGTCAAAGGAGATTGTCCATGGACTACCAAATTTCAAATTTGCAGAAATGCAAAAGATATGTGCAGCATGTCAATTTGGTAAACAGTCAAGAGCATCATTTCCACATTACAAGCATGTTAGTGAGAATGTACTAGAAGTAGTACATATAGATGTTTGGGGTCCAGCAAAGACCACATCTATGGGTGGTTGCAGGTTTTATGTTACTTTCATTGATGACCATACATGCAAAGTATGGGTATATTTCATGAAAGAGAAGAGCGAGGTATTCAATCAATTTGAGAATTTTAAAGTTATGGTGGAAAAGCAGACAGGGAAGTACATTTAGACATTAAGATCTGATGGAGGAGGTGAATACATGTCAAATGAGTTCAACATTTTTCTCAAAAATCATGGAATTCGGCGTCAGTTTTCATGCAAGTACACACCACAACAGAATGGCGTTGCTGAATGCAAAAATAGACATATTGCAGAAATAGCCAGAGCCTTAATGGATGAGAAGAATATGCCTCATTGTTATTGGGCAGAAGTTGTGCATACTGTTGTATACATCATGAACAGAACTCTCACTGTTGTTGTACATCAAGCTACACCTGAAGAGAAGTTTACAGGTAAAAAGCCAAACTTATCACATCTCAAAGTTTTTGGCTGTATTGCGTATGTACATGTCCCAGATGAATTGAGGATGAAGCTTGATCCAAAAGCAGAAAAGTGTCTCTTCATTGGATACTCCCTTGAGCAAAAGGGATATAAATGTTATAGCCCACTCACACGACAGGTAAAGGTGAGCAGAGATGTGGTATTTGATGAAATGTCAAGCTTCTATGCACATGCCAAAGAAGGACTGAGTCTTGAACCAAATGACAAAGAAAATGCTGAAAAATCAAGTGCAGAATCTTAGGTTTTGAGTGGACCGGATGCATCACCAAGCAATAGTTCCAACTCAAATCCATGGAGTGGAAGATTACATGGAAATTTTAGTCCAGCAAATTCATCAAATACATCCAAGAAAGGTAAAGAAAAGGTTTTTTCTAGTCATAAAACATGTGCAGGTTTTGAAGACGTTGATGGAGATTCAAGCGGTTCAGAAAAGAGTCTTGATGAGGAACTTGGATTGCCCTCTGTGAAGACTCCAGGAGTAAGAAGGGCACATGCAGATGATACAAGGAGAAGTGACCCAGGACCAAGAAGATCTGGGAGGATGCGTAATTCAGTGCAACGATTGACATATGATAGCTACATGGCTCACCATTGTGCCTACATGACAAAGGTAATATAAGATGTTGAACCTTCTTGTTTTGAAGATGCAATAGGTAACGCAGATTGGGATGAGGAGATGGTTGCACTTTATGGAAATGATACATGGAAGCTGGTTCCATTGCCACAAGGAAAGAAGCCCATAGGCTGCAAATGGGTTTACAAGGTAAAGCATAATGCTGATGGTAGCATAAGCAGGTATAAAGCACGATTGGTAGCTAAAGGATATGCACAGACATATGGCATTGATTATGAGGAAACATTCAGCCCTGTAGCTAAAATGTCTACTGTTAGGACACTTGTTGCATTAGCGACAGCAAAAGGATGGACTTTGCATCACATGGATTTGAAGAATGCTTTCCTACATGGTGAGTTACAGGAAGAAGTATATATGGACCAGCCACAAGGATATGAAGATTCAAAGCATCCAGAATATGTTTGCAGGTTGCAAAAGGCTTTGTATGGGCTGAAGCAGGCTCCGCGTGCATGGCATGCAAGGATTGGTGAGTACTTAACCAGCATTGGGTTTTCTATGTGTGATGCAGATCATTCACTATATGCAAGGAAGGCTGGTGATGGCATCACTATTGTGGCTATTTACGTTGATGACCTAATTGTAGGTGGTGATAATGAAGGAAGCATCAAAGAGGTAAAGCAACTTTTTATGCAGGAATTTAACATGAAAGATCTTGGTGTGCTGCACTATTTCTTGGGCATTGAGTTTATACATACAGAAACAGGCATATGGATGTCACAAAGGCAATATGCCTTGAATATGCTGCAAAAGTATGGTATGGCTAGTTGTAAGCCAATTTCTATGCCATTAGATCAGAATTTGAAGTTGGATACTACATCAGGTGAAGCATTGGAAAATGCTACTATGTACAGGAAAATTGTGGGAAGTCCTATATATCTTACAATTACAAGGCCTGATTTAAGCTATACTATTGGACTTGAAAGTCAATTTATGTAGGTTCCCAGGAAGCCACATTTGGATGCTCTGAGGCGCACTCTACGTTATGTGAGTGCTACTTTGGATTATGCATTGTTTGATGAAGCTAGTGTAGATTTGCAGGTTCGTGGATACACCGATGCAGATTGGGCTGGTAGTACTCCAGATAGAAGATCTACTAGTGGCTTTCTTTTCTCACTTGGAGGTGCAGCTATTACATGGAGTAGTAAGAAACAACCCACTGTTGCTTTATCGAGTATAGAGGCTGAGTATAGAGGTGCTACAATGGCGGCATGTGAGGCATCATGGCTGGAGATGTTACTTGCAGATTTAGGTGTGGAAGTGCAAAAGCCTATCACTATCTATTGTGATAATCTTAGCAGCATACAGTTAGCACGGAACCCTGTTTTCCATGCTAGAACAAAGCATATCAAGGTACATTATCACTTCATCAGAGAGAAGGTATTAGCATGCCATATTGATCTTGTGTATGTGAGAACAGATGAGCAGGTTGCTGATATTTTCACCAAAGCACTTTGAGCTGAGAAATTGAAGAGTATGGCATTGAGCTTGAGGGGGAGTGTTGAGCTTGGATTACAGGATATGGCGTTGAGCTCGAGGGGGAGTGTTGAGATATCAAGCTCAACATGTGATGATCCAGGATGACACGTACCAGTTTTTCATTTCTCTGACATGTATAGTAGTCGTGCCGATATATGTCAGGGATACTTCATTGAAATTTATTAGATCTATCTACCGAGAGTGATGGCACATTTGTTTCTTGCCAACTCACTCATTCGCGGACATTAGGTTTTTCCTTATGTAGTGATCTTTATATATTACACTTGTTGTATTCTTGTTTTTAGGTCATTCTTGTACATTCCTTTTATGTAATAGAAGAAGAAGAAGAAGAAGAAGATCATTCTTCCTTGCCTCAATCTGTGTGTGTGTGTGTGTGTGCTTCTCCTTGAGAGTGAGAGTGTGTGTGTGAGCTCTCTTCCTTATCTCCTTCCTCGTGACAGTATATGTGTCTCAGCCACCAGGGAAGGCTTCCCATTTAAAGAACAAGATGTGTAAGTTGAAGGCATTATATGGGCTGAAACAAGCCCCTAGAACATGGTACTGGTGGATAGATAAGTATCTCTTAGATCTAAGTTTCAAATGATGTGCTTCTAATGCTAACTTATATGTTCTAAAGAGAGGAGGGAAGAAATTGTGCTTATACTCTATGTAGATGACCTTGTAATTACATGAAATGATGATGCTCCTCTTCAACAAACGAGAGATGCCCTTAATTCAAATTTTGAAGTGACAGACTTGGGCTGAATGCACTATTGCTTAGACCTTGAAGCTTGGCAAGAACCAAGGAAGATTTTCATCTCTCAACAAAAGTAAGATAGATTTTGAAGGCATTCCGCATGGAGGATTGCATGGAAATTTCTACACTTATGGAGATCAACACAAAATTATCTATTTAACATACCCATCTCCATTGGATATTGGAAGATACAAGAAACTAGTTGGAAGTCTCATCTACTTGTGCAATAGCAAACTAGATATCTCTCATGTTGTTGGAGTAGTAAGCAAGTTCTCTAATAAGCCTTGCCAAATGCATTGGAAGGCATTCATACGGATACTCAAGTATGTGAAAGGAACCACTGATTATGGTATTCTTCATGAAGAAGGATCATCTCTATTTGGATACTATGACTCGAATTGGGCAGGAGATATTGATACTAGAAAATTAGTTTTTGGATATAGATCGGTAAGAAGCAAATGAATGTAACATTATCTTCTACTGAAGTTGACTACAAAGGAGCATGTGTTGCAGCATATGAACCAATACGACTGAAGAGGATCCTATGGTGCATAGGTATACAAGGCTATAGGGTTGAAGTGTGACAAACAATGTTGGATGGCCATCGCCAAGAATCCTATTTTCCATTCATCGACACTTTCCATATCATTGGCACATGACCAAGGAGGTAGTTCACTGCAAGGTGGACATTGAGGAGAGGTGTTAGGTATACTCAATACTCCATCCTCAAGTAACCATAAATGATCCATGGTGCTCTAAGTTGTAAGGGGCCCCCATTATGAGGAGAGGCCATTGTGAGAGCCTAGACATTTGTGGAACCCTAACTTCCAAGTTAGATGAGTTCTATGTGTGTCCATTGATGGTAATAGATGATCTTTGTGAGCTTAACCATTAGGTTAGGTGGGGCATAAACTTTCAAGCCATTGGGTTACCATTCAAGGTGCAAACAAAGGCCTTGTGGTGCCACGCAATTTCCCCATGGTAGCTTAATATATAATCCGACAATATCCCTATGGCCCATAGAGCTAAAGCAGTAGGACTTTTGGTCGTGGAGATATTGTCGGATGATATATTTTGCCAACTATTTTGTATCTCTCAACTATGTTTATCTCTACCACCTCCCCTTGTAAAAGCTATATAAGCATGGCCTAGGTTGAGCTTTATAGAGCATTGCACACTAGTATGCCATTCGAGTCTGTTAACTACATTACTCTTGGGAATTTGAGAATTTAAGTTCTCTATCTCTCAATCTGCATCTATCTTTGTCGATCTTTTTTTGTCTCAATTATATTGTCTATTAGTCTATTCCCTTGTGCTGTTATTTTCTTAAAGGAAATACATAAATAAGATTATGATGGGACTGTCATGTGTTGTGTTACATCATCACATGAAAAACACTTCCAAATAGACTTATTCCACCACGAACAACCTGAACTTTACAATACCCAAAGTTGAGATTGTCATTTAGCTTACCATTTGAAGTCCGTCATGTTGCTCTTTTGCATTTGCCATTTGAAGTGTGATTTCACACAAGTCCAATGCAATGAGCATACAAAATGATCAAATTCCATTCTAAAATGTCAAAACATACACAGTCTTCCACCTAGTTATTCACATATAGCATAGTCTTCCACCTAGTTATTCACATATAGCATGGAACATCTACATATTTTTCTAGTGTCTCCGCCTTATGTGAATACACAATAAAGAGATGAACTCTATAAACTTTTGCAATATAAGATGTGTATATTCAGCTCAAACAAATAAAATAACTCGACACGCTCAAATAGAACTCAACTTCCACCTAGGGGTGAGGGAGGGGGGCCCGAAACATTTTTCGGGAAATAATTCTGTGAGCTTAAACAAATAAAAGAACTCCACATGTTCAAAGAGAAATCAAGCTCCACCCAAAGGGGGACAAAGGCTTAGCTTGATTTAAATTGAATTAATTTGAGAGTACAATGAAAGGCATGCATGACACCCATGGGACTCTCTAAATCCTACAAAGAAAGGGTTGGACATGCACATGAGACCTCCTGAATTACAGAAAACAAGGGTTGAACACATAGCAACTATTTCGATACAAAGCTCAAAGACCCGCTAAGGTAGACGACACTAGAAAGGGATGGTCCTAAGGACAAAAGAGATAACTCGTTCAAACCGGATAGCTTGAAGGCCCAACCAATGGTCCCCTAAGGGGCTGATTATAATATCTCACCATCTAAATGATGAGGGTGTCCAGCCACAACCTACAAGGGTTGAACCCCTACCCCAAGTTCCAGCCTTGAGTGACAGAAGGCCCAACCAACTGAGCAAACTCACTGAAAGCATTTACTTATCATGATATAAAGATTATTTGTCGTGGTCGCGGATTTCTCGTCGGTGTCAATCGCAGCCCGCCCAGCGCCCGTGTCAATCGCAGCCCGCCCCGCGATGGATTGAATCCTGGATTGAATCCACTCAGCCCGTGTCAATCGCAGCCCACCTCGTGTCAATCGCAGATGGCAATCTGTCCGTCGCGATTGTTTCGCTAGAACTTTAGTAATCTTGTAGCTGTCAGGGTCCCATCTTCGACGAGCCTCCGAATGAGTTCGGGAACAGGCGGGTAGCCACGTGGGCACCGTGGGGGGCGCCTCCAGTGTGCCTTCATCATTGCCCAATGATGAGCTCGTTCCTCGCCTTCAATTGGCAGTTTCAGAAAGTGTGTAGAGCTCGGGTTTGATTAAAAGAAGTCCTTTAAAAAAGGAGGTAAAAAAAAAAAAAAAAAAAAAAAAAAAAAGAGAAGGAAAAGAAAAAGAAAAAGAAGAAAAAAGAAAAAGAAAAAAGAGAAAAGATTCAAAAAAGAAGAGAGCTACTTTTTTCGTGGGATCTTTGGGCTTTTTATTGTGGGATTTTTTGGGCTTTTCAAGTTGCTGCTCTAGCTTTGGTCATGGACTTTGTGGCTCCCCCTCAGGCCGTGTCCCCCCTTGATGTGGAATCTGTCCCAGTGGACGTCGCGCCCCCAGAGGTCTCTTTATGCAAGGAGTCGGTGGCGGCAAAGCAGGAAGAACTGAAGAAAACTTGCCTGATCGGTCAAATGTTTGGCCCCAGGCCATCTCTTGATAGTGTGAGAACTTGGCTTCGCAAGGAGTGGTTCCCACGAGGCCTAATTGTGTCCAAATGTCAATTCCTGCCGGCGAATCACCTGCTTCTTATTTTCGAGAACGAAGAGATGGCTTTCCAAGCCCTGCAAGCCGGCTCATGGCAAGTGGGCCGGTCCACTCTTTGCCTTTTTAAGTGGACCCCAGACTTTGTCCCGAACAGATCAAAGCCTCTTCGTTACCCACTTTGGGTGGAGCTCCCCAATCTGCCTTTCTTCATGTATGGATTTCTTCGTGAAATCGTCTCACCGATCGGTCGCCCGATGGCCGCAAGACAGGATGTTGGGGGGTTGATCTACGATGGAGCTCAACACTCTTTCAATGCTAGATGGCATCCTCAGATCTGCGTTGAAACAGACCTGACCCAGGTCCTTCCTTCGAAGATCTCCATAAACTATGGAGATGGTATGACCTGGACACAAGAGGTTACTTACAAGAATCTGCCAAACGCGTGCTTCCGGTGCGGGCTTCAAGGTCACAGGATCAAAGACTGCCCACTGAAGAAAAGTGCCAATAAAAACAAGCTTAAACCAGATGAGACCCTAGACCCTATCCCCCAAAACGACACTCGAGGTCATCCCCATCCAATGGAGGAAGAAGAGGGAACTCGCGTTGCTGAGACGGATTCAGAAGGTTTCACTGAAGTGAGACACAGGAGGAAAGTTAGCCCTCGAAGATCAAAAACAAGGAATGCTACGACAGCTGCCCCCTCGAATAACATATACTGTAACCTAGAAAAAGAGATTAATGAACTCGATTTCCCAGGGGACAACCTCTTGGAAGAAGACCCCACTGACAATTCACTTGGATGCTCTACCAGCAAAGAAGATAACCTAGAAGGCTACACCACGAGTAAAGAGGAAGGCTTTACTACCAGCAATGAAGACAACCCAGACAGCGAAAGCTCCGCTCTTGGCCCTACCCTCCCGGTATGCTTTCCAAGACTACCGCAACAAAAGTCCAAGCTTAAAGGTAAACAACCTTCCGGCTTGCCTTGGAAGAGCCCCCTCAAGAGTAGGATCCTAAGTCAAGACGTAGGGAAGAAAAAAGAAGATCAGAAGAAGAAAAAAGATCGGGTCCCTCCCCTCAAAGAGGGCAACCATCATTAATGAAGTTCACATCTCTAAACGTTAGGGGTCTGTCTGACCCGTCAAGAGCTTCGGTTCTTGGCAAGTGGTTCAAAGACATGTGCTTCGCCCCTGACTTTATTTGCTTACAAGAGGTTAAAATCGACGGTGAGGATCTACAAAAACGGCTTAAATGCATTTCTCCGAACCACCTTTGGTTCTCCACTTCTCACCCTAGAGGGACAGGGGGTGCTTCTATCGGTATTAGTCACGCCTTGTCTAACAATGTGACCTCGACTTTTGAAGGTCGGAATCATCGTTGGATTGCTGCCTCTTTCGGGTCTCCTTTCCAGTTCACTGTGGTCTCAATTTATGCACCTAATGGGGAAGCAGACAGAATGGATACTTGGGCTTCCCTTGACTCCCTCTCACACAATGTCCTGATTTGTGGGGACTTCAACATGGTTGAATCTCCTGAAGACCGATGGAATAATAAGGGGAAAATTATTGACGGTCAGGAGAAGGAGATTTGGGATAAAATCAAGCTCCACCTTGACCTGGTCGAAGTGAAAGACAACCAGGGTTTCTCCTGGTCTAATCTCCAGTCGGGGGACTCATTGAGGAAAGCAAGGCTTGATAGATGCTACATCGACCAGAACACCATCCTTCAGTGGGGTACTCCTTCGCTTTCTCAACACATGGACCTCACCATCTCAGACCACTATCCGATTACTCTGTCCTTCAAACCAATTCCCATGCTCCAGAAAGTTCCTTGGTTTCAGGCTTGTCAGACATCATTTTCCATCCCCTCGGTCCACCAGGAAATTTCTGAGGTGTGGACGGAAGCCTTTGCTTACGGTAATGAACCGGCTAAGTGCTGGAGAAACGCGGTAGAAAGGACTCGTAAAATTCTAATCAGGACCCAAAAGGCTATAAGAGGAATTCGAAAGAAAAGAAGAGAAATGGTGTACCGGAGGCTCGCACGGCTTGAAGAAGAGGTGAACAAAGGTAAGCTACATTGCCAACAGGGTCTGTTGAAAATCAGGGGTAGGCTAAGATTAGAGGAGGAGGTCCAAAGGAAAAATCTCCAAATCTTCTTCAAAGAGTGGTGGGCAGGGAAGGCGGACAAACCAACGAAAGAGATGTGTAACATACTCAAAAGGAAACAAGCTAGGGATTCCATACCCCTAATGGTCGATAACAATGGAACTGAATGTCGCACTGAAATGGAGAATAGAACTATCATCGTCGAACATTTTACTAACCTTCTCGGGGTCTCGACTCCTCTTTCCCCCCACAGGCGCGACTCCATGGCAACCATATCAAGGGTTGCTCAAACCAGAATCCCACAGAACTTGATTGCTCTTCTGGATGCTAACATCTCCGAGAATGAAATTATCGAGGTTATTGATGCCCTTCCCAATGGGAAAAGTCCGGGTCCAGATGGCCTTACCAATGAGTTCTTTAAGTCCTTCAAACTTCAGGTGGCCACCCCCCTGCGCCTCGTATGGCAAGAGGCTCTCTCCTTCGGTGCCCTCCCTGAGTGCCTGAATAATGGCGTCATCAAGTTAATCCACAAACGGGGAGATAAGAACAGAATTGAAAACTGGCGCCCGATTACCATGCTCCAAACTAGGTACAAGATAATTGCAAAAGTTATCGCCAACAGAATCTCCTGTCATTTAAAGTCATGGCTGTGCGAGGACCAGAAAGGTTTTATCAAAGGTAGATCTATACTTGAAGCAATTATTGATATTTGGGAAGGCATTGCTTTTGCTGAGGAGTCTGCTCAAGATCTAGTTTTTATTAAGATCGACTTCGACAAAGCGTATGACAGATTGGAATGGGACTTTATTCTTCAATCATTGAAAGACCTTGGATGCAGCCAAAAGTTTACGAAGATGGTTTCCACGCTTCTTGGAAATGCTTCAACCAGAATAAACATCAACGGTAAGCTCTCTGAGCCCATTCGCTTAAAAAGATCTATTAGGCAAGGCTGCCCTCTGGCTCCTTTACTATTCGCTATCGCCTCAAATGGACTCTGCTGCCTTTTAAAGCATCACATGGACGCCGGCAATCTCAAGGGTCTCTCCTTACCTCGAAATCACGGCCAAATGATTGTGAGACTTTTTGCTGATGACATGAATGCCTTTGTGCATAACGATATAAATAGCATTGAGATGTTTTGGTGGTGCCTCCACACCTTTTGTATGGCATCAGGCTCAAAAATTAACCATGCTAAAACTGCTTTTAGAGCGATCAGCGGGCCTACTCCCCAATTGTTGGTGGATCAGGGGTGTCAAGTTATCCCTAGCGGTCAAGTCTTCCGTCTCCTCGGCATTCCGATGGGTTTCGATATCTCAATGGAACAACGATGGAACTGGGTACTATCCAAGTTGGATAGCAAGCTGAATCAATGGAAAGGTATGCAAGTCAACCTGGCAGGGCGTGCTATGGTTATTAACACCTTTATGTTATCTTCAATTATTTACTTTATCTCGTGTTGGAGACCTAAGGAGAAAGACTTGGCCAAAGTAGAAAGAATCTGCAGGAACTTCCTTTGGACTGGGGACCCAAACAGAAGAGGGGTTCCCAAAATCAAGTGGGAAACTTGCATTAGCCCTAAAGACTCAGGGGGCTTGGGTATTTTGGATATTGCTGGTTTAGCTGACAAACTGGCGGCTAAATGGCTTATCAAGGCCTGGAGCAATAGGGAGTCCTCTTGGGCTAAATTGATCTTCAGAAACACGGAAGACTTTACCTTTGTCGGCCTTCCTGGTTGGAAGGACATAGGGATTCTCACTCTTTTGTTCTCCCCCCAACCAGTCTGCCCTAAAGGCTCTAGCCTCGTGTGTTCTTTATGGAAGAATTGGAACAAGGCCAAACAGTTCATCAGAATCAGCGATGATTGGAAGTGGGCAGCTGGCATAAGACAAAATGACTCTATCTGGTTCCCGATCAGTGGCATTCGGGGAGTGGATTCTTGGAACCTCCAAACTGCAAGGCGGTTATGGAACAAGGGGTTCAAACAGTGGAAACAGCTCTGGAAACAAGAGACCCGCCAGTGGATTAGGTTCGAAGATTTGGCTCCGAGACTTAACATTACCTTTGAGGAATGGACTCTTCTTCAAAGTAGGTGTTTAGCCTGGGACCGCTCTACTACCCGCCTACTCTGCGGTCAGGATCCGCCTTGCTCGGAGGGCCTCAAATGGAGCAATGGTAAGAATCTGTCCAGAATCCCGAACTTCAAAGGGGAAGTGAATGTTCACCACACCCTTAACAAGAGATGGTGCCTTGCTTGGACCAAACTTCGGTGGGAGCTAAAATTCATGTCTCTCTGGCACCCCCTAATTGAGGTCAAAAAGTCCGTTCTCATGTGGCAGGTCTTACACAAAGGCATCTGGACCAATGCAAGGGCTAACAAAATATGTGGTGTGCCGCCTTGGTGCAAGCGTTGTCATCGGTGCATCGAAGATTTAGCCCACCTGTTCTTTGACTGCCCCAAGTCCCGTGTTGTCTGGCAGCACGTGTCCCGAGTTCTGAAAAGTACGAGTCAAATCAACTGGCAACAAGTGATGTTGGGGGAGGCAATTGGTTGCTCTTCGAGGCTATGGAATGCCATCAGAGGCGAGGCTCTCTGGAAGATTTGGAGAGAGCGCTGTGCCGTCAATTTCGACCAAACTCCTAAGGAATGGTCGATTGAGAAATCCTTGTTTCTCCTTGGTAAAAGAATCTCCCGAGCCAAGAGTTCACCACCGTTTAGACATCACTGTATTTATCTCCTGGAAAACAACAAGTTGAAACCCAAATGGGTCCCTCATGAGGGCGATGATAATGCTATCCACCTCATCTGTAATGCCTTGTAGCTTGCTTGACTCATCCCCTGCGTTGTGGGATTCGGGGGGTCCCATGGGCACTAGTCCCGTTCACTTGTAACTTTTTCTCTTTAATATAATTAAAGTCCGGGAGATTAGGCTAAGGCCGAACTTCCTTTATGAAAAAAAAAAAAAAAGATTATTTGTTCTTTTCGGTCACTCAAAACGAGAAAGCTCAACAGTTCTGATTCCCGAACCTTTTCTGAAAGCCTTTTCTTAATCTTTCCTAGCACTCAGTACTTCAAGCTTGTCAATCACCTCCTTTTTCTCTTTATCTTGGAAGAAGCCTGAATCAGTCCTGATTCCTGAACCTCTTTTGAAAGGCCCTTTCTATCTTTCCTACCACGCAGTACTTCAAGCCTGTCAATCACCTCCTTTTTATTCTGGAAAGTCACCTTTACTAGAAGACATAAATTATTAGTCATAGAAGAGGATTGATGAGCTGCCATGGCAGACCTGTTTTTTTTTTTAATAAAAGGAAGTTCGGCCTTAGCCTATTCTCCCGGACTTTAATTAGATTAAAGATGAAAAATTACAAGTGAATGGACTAGTGCCCAAGGCAGATTTTCACACAGAGAAACAAGCTTGCTGGTAAGGTAAGATTGATGAATTGCTGCACCAATTTCCATGTTCGTATCATAACATTAATGAGCTGCTGTAGCAGCTTGCGCACAGAGAGAGGACGGCTCAAGAAAGATCCAACTTTACTCCTGAGGATTGATTAGCTCCCGCAGCAGGCTTCACACATAGAAACGAGCTTTTACTCGTATGGTAAGATTGACGACCTGCTGTACCAACTGACATACTCGTAGAGCTTTTACTCGTATGGTAAGATTGACGACCTGCTGTACCAACTGACATACTCGTAGGTAGAATTCATAAGCTGCTGTAGTAGCAGCTTGCGCACAGAGAGAGGATGGCTCGAGAAAGATCCAATTTTACTCCTTGAACTGCTGCTCACTATGGATGTGAAACCCCCTAATCGCACTAATCTCACATAGCAGTTTGCAAACATCGAAACCACATAATGATAATTCAACCTGGACCATGATGCGCTTGCAGCATACAGCTCAACTTAATGAGATGGCTGTCACAAAATAAATAGGTTATGCTGATTTTATCGGGGGGAATCGTAGCTACCTTACAAGCATGGAATCGTTTTTAAGTGTCGCATATCCAAGTAAGCAGAAGCGACATGGTTTTTGTGCCGCGGCAGCTCCATTCACCCACAATGTTTAATTCTCCACGATGCGCTTGCAGTACTGAGAGAGCTATCAAATTAGTCTCGCCATCCATATCCTGCGACTCGGCATCAACTGTTGGACTGCAACTCACTACTAAGTACAGGAGGACATTTGATTGTGGGTCTTATCTCTCCATCAATTCGAAAAATATAATCGGGTGAGATAAATCTGGTTCTAATGTCAAATTTCTCATGTACAGACAGTTCAAAGCTGCATTGTTTTAAAATATATTATCAATTTTGAGTTGCAGTGCGAATTAGATATATTGCACCATCTATTAAAACTTCCATTTTCGTATCATAAATTTAATGAGCTGCTTTAGCAGCTTGCTCACAGAGAAAGGACGGCTCAAGAAAGATCCAACTTTACTCCTGAGGATTGATTAAGCTGCCGCAGCAGGCTTCACAGATAGAAACGAGCTTTTACTCGTATGGTAAAATTGACGACCTGCTGTACCAACTGACATACTCGTAGGTGGAATTCACAAGCTGCTGTAGTAGCAGCTTGCGCACAGAGAGAGGATGGCTCGAGAAAGATCCAATTTTACTCCTTGAACTGCTCACTATGGATGTGAAACCCCCTAATCGCACTAATCTCACATAGCAGTTTGCAAACATCGAAACCACGTAATGATAGTTCAACCCCTGGACCATGATGCGCTTGCAGCATACAGCCCAACTTAATGAGATGGCTGTCACAAAATAAATACGTTATGCTGATTTTATCGGGGGGAATCGTATCTACCTTACAAGCATGGAATCGTTTAAGTGTCGCATGTCCAAGTAAGCAGAAGCGACATGGTTTTTGTGCAGCGGCAGCTCCATTCACCACGCATTGAGGTGCTCAATTCCACCCACAATGTTTTTCTCCACGATGCGCTTGCAGTACTGAGAGAGCGATCAAATCGATCTCGCCATCCATACCCTGCGGGCCGGCATCAACTGTTGGACTGCAACTGACTACTAAGTACAGGACATTTGATTGTGGGTCTTATCTCTCCATCAATTCGACTGTCATTGCTACGTACAGAAGGACATTGGATTGTGGGTCTTATTTCTCCAACCACATTCTTGCATGCCCACAATACGCTCTCCTAACCCCCTTTCCCTACGCGTCGGTCATGACGTTTCTTACCGGGAATGGAGACGATTGAGCTCAATTCAATCATCAGGCGTACGTATCCAACTCGCAAGACGATTCATTCCATTGCTATTCCGCATCGAAACACAAAAAAATATAATCTGGTTAGATAAATCTGGTGAGATAAATCTGGTTCTGATGTCAAATTTCTCATATACAGACAGTTCAAAGCTGCATTGTTTTAAAATATATGATCAATTTTGAGTTGCAGTGCGAATTAGATATACTGCACCATCTATGAAAACATTCGAGCCTCTATACAAAGAGTCCGTTTCTAAAGGACGGCAGGCAAATAGCAGGTAAGCTTATGCCGTCCTCATATCCCTTATTCGTTTCTAATGATCCCATCCACGCTGTAAAGCAGGTTTTGAGCGGATGAATGCTTGGCAAGTAGCTGTATGGCAATCAGATAGTGTTTGGCAAGTAGCTGTATGGCAATCAAATAGTGTTTGGCAATCAGTAGGAACATCAATGACCAGTTAGTTTTCTGCATGTGACCCAGTTAGGAAGCCAATCAATACATGGCATTAAGTAAGACCATATATCTCTAAAACTGAACATGATCACATGGAATAAGTTGACAGATGATATCTGATACACATGAAAGCCTCTCTCTCTCTCTCTCTCTCTCTCTCTCTCTCTCTCTCTCTCTCTCTCTCTCTCTCTCTCTCTCTCTCTCTCTCTCTCTCTCTCTCTCTCTCTCTCTCTCTCTCTCTCTCTCTCTCTCTCTCTCGTTGGAAGCGAAGAAAGATAACGAATTGTCACATTATAACAAAATAAAAGAATTTAGACATCGAAGCCAAGCGCCATTCCACCGATCCAAAGATCACAATCTAAACCCAGAAGGCGCAATGAAGAACACGATCGTGGCAGCCGACAGCATCTGCGCAATGGCTGATGAGGATTGCCGAGAGCCAGCGCTCTGAAAATCCAAAACACCAAACCAAATAAGCCGCATAATCAACAAAGTAAGGAAAGGACAAAAGCAACAAAGTGTTCTGGAGCATTCTTACCGGAGGTGGAGCGGGCCCCTCTGAGGAGAGGGGAGGCGCAGGAGGCTCCCCTAAGGTGAGAGGTGGCGCTGGAGGACTTCTCAGTGGAGCCAACAACGGGCTCGTAGTGGGGCTGTTGACCGGAGAGTTTGCAGGAGCCAAGGGTGACGGAGAAGGAGCTCCGACAGACGGCGCCGGGGCTATGCTGAGGGTTGGTGGGGTTGCAACTGTGCTCGGACTCGGTGCCAATGGGGACGATGTCGGTGAGGAGGTTGGCCTTGATGGGGATGAGACAGGCGAGCTTGAACTAGGGGAGGGAGACAAACTCACTGATGCAGGAGCCGCAGTGGGTGAAGAAGATGACGGTGTGACTGTGCTAGCAGGCGACGAAGCAGAAGGAGTAGTGGCTGTGGGTGGACCTGAAGGAGGAGGCGTAACAGAAGGAACAGGCGCTCCAATGAGAGGTGGTAATGAAGAGGTTGGCGTCGCCGATGCTGTGGGCCCCAGGGACGGCGGCGTAATTGCAGTTGAGGGAGCTGAAGATGGAGGTGACGTCTCTGAAGTGAAGGGAGCAGTAGCAGGGGGGACCAAAGAGCCTCTAGGGTTTGGCGTCGAAGTGATGGGCGGAGAGGACGCTGGTGGGATTACTGTATCGGGTGGTGGCATGTTTGGCGGCATGAGTGTCGCAGGAGACACAGAAGGCGGAGTGAACGAGGCGCTCGGGGGGAGAGCTGGCTCCTGATGGGCGAATGTCGGCGAAGATGCGGGTGGGGCAGAAGGCGAGACTGTGAAAGGGGGAGGTGATGATGCTCCCATTGGAGAGAAGGTAGGAGGAAATGATGAGGGAGAGATGGTGGGAGCACTCGACAAAGGAGCGGGGACGGGCTGCGCTGAGGCAGCCAGTGGAGGCGAGAGAGCTGCAATGACCAGCAATAATGCCGTAGCAGCAACGGCAAAGCTTCGGCCTGAAACATGCCCCTGCTCCATCGTTGCGATCCTTCTTCGCAGCCTGCCTCTTCACAATGGCAGCACGAAGAATCAGTTCTGCAGAAGAGTTTTTGAGAGAACAACAGTACTGCCTTTGAGGAAGGCGAACTCACAACCGTGGATTTACAGCAGTTTCGGCTGCAGCACACAGCAAGTACGTAATACGGAGACACAGAGGGAGAGTCGATGGAGACCAGCTTAATCCCTGTCTACAACGTGCACACCGCGTATCTGCCGTACTCCAGAGATGCTAAGCTTCTTCCTGGAGTGCACTTATGACCGGCAAGGACGTCCATGTCTCACATATTTATAAGTGCTGGTTTGCTTTCAGATGTGTTTTCTGACAATAATAAATCAAAGCGAGCCGGTCGTCGCTGCCCACGACCCACATCGAAGCTTCCTTCAACGTTCCTATTTCCCCAACCGTTCAACGGCGCCAAGGCGAATCCGGCGGTCCGCCATCTTCTTTATTTTTCCCCTTTTTTTTTTTGAAAATGCAAGAAAATTAGATTAATGGAGAGAGTACAAGCTGTGCAAGGGGCATGAGCTTATTGTCTTGGGATTCCCAAAGTAGAGCTCATCCATAAGTGCAATTGGCTACACCTCTTCTTGTTTAGTGGGATAAAATAGAATGGTGTCCTCCATCTCGATGCAAAGAGAATGGTGCAAACTTTGTGGCAATTGCCTACAAGGGTTTGCCATGACCACAAAATCGTCACATCCCTAACGGCTTTTGTAATTTCTTTATGCAAAACATGTGCAAGTGTCAAACAGAAGAAACTTATGAGCAGCCGGAACCAGCTGTTATAGGCAATGGGTTCAAAGGATGTCCATTCTAGATAGCAAGGAACAACACCATGACTTCTTTGAAGTAAGCACACTCTTCTGGATTATGATGCTTAAAGGATCTCCTATCTCGGAATGGCATGATAGCTTAACATCTTAGCATCCTCTATCAAAACATGGGCATGCTATAAAGCACACCCTTGTAGACTTTGGTGTTCTCCAAGATAAAGGAATCATTACGCCACCAAAGAAAAAAAATGAAGTGTTCGAAACCCTAAACCAGATCATGTAGAAGGCATATGCGAGATTGCAAGTACCTATTTAAGATTCAATAAAGTGAATGTCTTTCAACTAAATTACTTATTTGATGCAATGTCCAAAAGGCTTGATTACAACCTCTTTCTATGTACTAGCTCCATTGAATACAACATAGGAATTGAAGGCACAGATGTCTTATGAACATGAAGCACACTCCTTAGAGATCTAGTCATTCTTTTATGCACAAGTTTTGCAAGTGTCACCAAAGAGAGCCTTATTACAGTGAACACTAAAAGCCACCTTCGTTGGTGAGCTATTTTACGGAATGTCTATTCTAGACAACAATGAACAACATTCATTAAAAAAAAACGCAAGTTGAAGACAATGCTCTCATATTAATTATGCCCTAGTTCTAGATCTTGAAAGAAATCCAAGAGTCCAAGGAACCTCAAAATGAAGAACATGAATGGTATACAAGAGATTTCAGATGAGGTTAAAATGATAATTCTTGGTAGCACCCTCCTGAATGGGCCCTACTTTGACAATTTCACAAATTCTTCTTGATATTTTTTTTTTTGTTGCATATGGAAAAAAATAATATCATGCCGACGTAGGATATTAGCTACATATAACAAAGTATACATGTAATGAAGCATGGCCTGTACTTGTTTTGTGTGGTTTCCATACCAATTATTCAAGTAATGTTTAAGCAATGAATAGCTTATCTTACACTTGATTGTATCTTTGAATGAAGGATTTCAAACATAGAGTTTGTCAAGTAGGCATTGGAAAGAAATATTTGACTTCAAAGAGGACTTTTCATGTACACTTGATCGTGCTCTTCAGTAAGAAAACCATGAAGCAATTTCTAAGTAAATCTTGGCTTGAATGTTGCAACCATCATATTGTGGTGGTGACGCTCATGATGGTTGTAAAATGTGGTGGCGATGGTGGCTGTAAAATGTCGAGTGAAAGGAAGGAGAGTAGAGCTGAGCCCTTCCAGACGGATAAATTGACAAACGATAAGAGTGCAATACACAAAAATGGAGGCAAGAAGAAAAGGTTTTTACAGAAGAATATGTACAAAACAATGTAAGAAGATCTTCCAATATATAAAACAAAGTACATAAGAGAAACCCTGGAAGATGTTAGTGAGAGAGAACAATATAAGAAGATGTTCCAACATATAAAACAAAGTACATAAAAGAAACCCTGAAAGATATTTGTGAGACAACTAGGAACATAATTAAGTTATGCCATCACTTCTAATATATATGATATGTCAATGAATTTCTTATATAACATATCTTTGTAGCATATCTACATATTAAATGCCACAAGTGAATGTCCATGCAACCATATTCTTCACATAAACAAGATCATTATCTTCTCGCTCATAAAATCCTAACGTACATTTGTTTACTTTAGCATGTAAAATAGAGACCTTGCTAATTGTATCTTACTAAGATTTTTATAATAGAATACAAATGGATTCTTAATCTCTATTCCCAAACGTTTACATAACATGTGAAGCAGAGTTTGCTTCTTGTTCCTCCTTGTGATGTCCCAACTCCATATTGAGTAGATAAAACCACTCATTGATCTTCCATTTGAAACACTGCCAACCCATTTTTCATCTATATATCCATATGGTTGAATATCACCAATAGCCTCATGAAATAGATCTCAGACATCATAATGTACACCTTGAATATAGTTGACTATCCATATAGTTGAATACATCCGTATAGTTGAGTATAGTTGAATATAGTTGAATCCATTTGTATATCCATATAGTTGAATATCAGCTAGTCCACAATAGATCTCAGATATCAAAATGTATACATTTGAAAGATATTAACTTGGCTTCCTTTAAACATGCTAAAAAAACAAAGGTACATTGTGATTTGATGATCGAGAAGATCTTGGCAAGTGATAATGATCTTGTTGATGTGAAGAATATGGTTGCATGGACATTCACTTGTGACGTTTAATATGCAGATATGCTACAAAGATACGTTATATAAGAACTTCATTGACATATGTTAGAAGTGATGGCATAACTTATGCTGCTAGCTATCTCACTAATTTCTTTCACGGTTTCTTTTATGTGCTTTGTTTTATATGTTAGAACATCTTCTTATATTGTTCTCTCTCGCTAACATCTTTCAGGGTTTCTCTTATGAACTTTGTCTTATATATTGGAAGATCTTCTTACATTGTTTTGTACATATTCTTCTGCAAAAAACCTTTTTCTTGCCTCCATTTTTGTATACTGTGGTTATGGTTGAGTAGGCATCAATCATCCCTCCATCTTTCCCAGATCACCCTTCATCACAGCAAAGATATGCCCCCTCTATTGCGAATTCACCATCCCCTACTCTTTCGCATCCACCTCCACTAATTTAGGATGATCTTAGGATTAGTTCACATACTATGATGTCAGTGAGCATTTTGAGTGTTACTTATTTGCCCAACATCTTTTGGTACTTTCATTTCTGGAGTGGGATTCACGTTGACATTTGGAGTTGGATATTATGTTGTGGGCATCTAAGTTTGATGCTCTATATGACATGTTCATGTCATGTGACTCTTTTTGGTTGTGTCTATACATTTTTGCATTTTTCTATATCTACGTTCATTTTCTTATTATTAGGGTGGATTGAGACAGTTCCGACGGCACTCAACGTCTGTTTTGTTTCTTCCACCTTTAGAATTCACACCAGGCGGCAGAATGATCTAACAATGGAAAATTCTGATCATTCGATCCTCAAAAGAAATATTTTACACCGTTGATGCATTATGTTCCACTCAAGTTTGATCTGTTCCGAGGGGGGGAAGCCGGTAAGCAATGTGGTAGGCCCGGAACATTTTCACTTTTAGAGCAATCAATCAGAGTTAGCCACATGGGTAAGTCGTTGATGCCGCCGCTCAGTGTGAATCCACACTTACTCTTCCAGATCCTCTTTTTGTCCCCCCTCTCTAAATTTACTTCCTTCCCCACTCCCGTGAATTCTTCCCCCACCCCTTTTCCATCTCCATATTCCTTACACACTATTTCGCTAATCAAATTTTCCCTTATGCCACTACCTCCTTTCTATTCTATTGATATATTTAGGTAGTGATGTGTGTGAACATGATAGGACTGCCGATGCACTTTTTTACCTCTTTAGGAGGTTCCCCCCACCCCCCTTGTATATACACCTATAGCCGTAACGGGTTACTGATCTCTATACATTCTAGTGGTAATACATTCAGTATTGTGTGTTGTGCTCCAAGCTTCTTCTTCTTCCTTGTGTTGTTCACGTGCTTCCATAGATGTCTAGCTCCAACAATTGGTATCAGAGTAGGTCGCTACTTCATCTAGGGCGTAGTCGACACCCCCCGGTCATAGTCTCAAAATCGTGCGAAATTAGGTGAGCATACTCAAGGTGATTAGGAGATCAAAACAGCTTCGTTTTGTGGTGCAGAATCGTGATCTGAGCTCTCTTCAGCCTCTGAACACACTATCACAGTGATTGTGTAGGCTACGTCTTCTTTTTGTGCCAAAGATATATACAGGTTTCTGTTTGCCAGTATAAGCATCTCGAAGTCTACTACAGGTCTAGCAAAACTCATCAGGTACTATTCAACTTTTTTGGATACAATCATTTTTCTACTTCAGGGTATTTTAGTTAGTGGCCATGGTTGAAAGCAGTGATGTATTCCGTATGTTGGCTGTTGAGGATAAGTTGGATGATACCAACTACCCATTGTGGGCTTATATGATGCGGTATGGATTGGTTGCAAAAGGACTGTGGAACATTGTGCAGGGTGTTGAAAAACGTCCTATTACACCTGCAAATATAGGCATTGAAGCTAATGCAGATGGCATTGAAGATGTTGATATTCTTCTGATTCATGTTCATGCTACGATTTTTGTTGCACCTACTATGGAGCAAATTTGTTGGGATGGTAGAGATGCTCATGCACATGCATTGATAGCCTTTTCTATCAAACATGCCATTTTTCCTCACATTTGCTCTTGCAAAATAGCTAAGGATGCTTGGGATACACTTACCACATTGTACAAGGCTAGGAATGAGGCTCGTGTTGCTTACCTCCGAAAACAATTAGAGAGTGAGCATATGAATGAGGGTGATTCTATGGACAGTTCTCTAACAAAGATCAAAGATTTGAAGGAGCAGTTAATTTTTGTTGATGAAGTTATACTAGATAGCTCACTTGTGCAAACCGTTCTGAATGTTCTTCCTAATTCATATCAGACTACTCTTCATTTGATGATGAAAGGATCAGTTATTCTTTATCTTGTTGTAGGAAGATCAGTCTAAGCAGAACAGGTCCATTATGCATGTTGCAGATCAAGCTTTCCTGGCTAGTCAGAAGGGCAAAGGTAAATGGAGCTCATCTACTAGTAAGCAGAAATCTGCAAGTGCTTCACGTTTGAAGAAGGAAGACAAAGATGAGAAGAAATCAGAAAAGTAAAAATTCTTTTGTAAGTAGTGTAAAGGAAATGATCATGTCATAAAGAACTATCCAAAATTGGCTGCAAACGAGGCAAAGAAAAAAGAGGTTGGAATGGTTGTTGTAGAGGCCTCTATACCAAAAATGGAGTTTTCTAATCTTCTACAGAATGAAGAATGGGTGTTTACTACTGTTTGCAGTTTTGAACCATCTTCTCCTAAACAGTGTATGTCTACAATAGACTTAGATGTTTGGTACTTTGATAGTTGGCAACCAAACATATTACCTTGCAGTGCAGTTTCTTCACTTTATTTGAGCCTGCTCATGTAGCAAATACTATCACATGCGCCAACAACTCCTCTTATCCTATCATGGGAGTTGGTAAGATCATTCTGACTACTGCTGATGGTGGTTCTTTCACTTTTTCGGATCCTTTATTTGTGCCAGGGATCAAGAAGAATTTGTTATCAGTTTCTACATTAGCCAAGATTGGCTTGGTTGTGAAATTTGTTAATGATAGATGTAAAGTTCATGATCTATCAAATGGCGATGTGATTATTGATTCTGGTATTTTATGTCATGGGCTGTAGAAGCTCATAGGCTATGAAAAATCTATGAATGATGTGCAATACATGATTCTTAGGTTATGTCAGATGCAAAGCTTTGGCATGCATGCTTTGGTCATTTGAATTTCGCTGGTTTGCTATGCGTGCATAAATCTAAAATGGTGTCCTCTTTGCCCAAACTTGAGGCACCTAGTAGGCGTGTATGTGAAGTCTGTATTCTAGGCAAAATGCAGTGTTCCTCATTTCCAAAACATGGTTCAGTTTGAGCTACTCAAAAATTGCAGCTTCTTCATAGTGATGTATATGCCTATGCAGACACCTTCTTTTGGAAATTATCTTTACTTCGTGACTTTCATTGATGATTTTTCCAGGCCTGCATGGGTATATCCACTCAAAACAAAGTCCGAAGTGTTTATGTGCTTCAAAAAAATTTTGGTTTTGGCTGAAAATCTGTCAACATGTAAAATGGGCACACTCTGCTTTGATTGAGGGGGGGAAGTATATTTCTTCAGATTTTAATGCATTTCTGGCTGAACGTTGGATAAAACATCAGTGTACAGTGCCATATACACCTCAACAGAATGGAGCTGCTGAACCTAAGAATAGGTCACTCATGGAGATGGCAAGGTGTATGGTTAAGAGTCACGCTTTGCCACATAGTTTCTAGCTTGAGGTTGTCATGTGTGCAGCATATGTACTTAACAGGTGTCCCACTAAAGCACTGCACCCTACCACCCCATATGAGGCTTGGCATGGTTGCAAGCCATCTGTTGCTCATCTCTGTGTTTTTGGTTGTTTGGCATATGCATTAGTGTCTAAACAACATCGCAAAAAATTGGATGATAAAGTAGTGAAATGTATTTTTGTTAGGTATAGTTTAAAAAGCAAAGCCTATCGTCTGTATCATCCACAGACTAAACACATTTTGGTTAGCTGTGATGTTGTTTTTATGGAAGATGCTACTCAGCCTTTACTTTCATGTATGAAAGAGACATCTGTTAGCTCCAAAGACATGTATGATACTTTGCTACCTATTTTTACAGGTGGATAGTCTAGTGCTGGTCCTAATGAGGCTTATGCAGATTTACATGATGCACTTATTGATGAGAGAGCTGATATTGAGGAGGCAAAGACTATGCCAAAATGGCTTGTGTAGACTTTGCGTGATAGAAAATTAGATGCACCTCTATCATACCGTACTCGTTCAGGCTCTCATAGTGCCTCTTTTGCATCAGACTGCTATGCTAAGGCTGCCTCTAGTCTCTCTGATGACACTAAACCTGTTTCATTTGATGAAGCACAAAATTCTAAACATTGGATGGTTGCGATGCAATCCGAATATGATGCTATCATGAAAAATGGTAACTGGTCTTTATGTGACTTGCTTGTTGGCAAGAGGGCCATTGCCACTAAGTGGGTATACAAGCTGAAGCATAAACCTGATGGAATAGTTGACAAGTATAAGGCTAGGCTTCTTGCAAAGGGCTATGCATAGGAAAGAGGCATTGATTTTGATGAAACCTTTGCACCTGCATGCCGAATGACTACTGTTCATAGCATCTGTGCCTTGCAACTCATCATGGTTGGAATGTACATCAGTTGGACATTAAAACATCATTTCTGAATGGTGACTTGCGTGAAGAAGTGTATGTTTTTCAGCCCCGTGGCTTTGTGCAAAAATGGCATGAAAAACAAGTGTGCAGGTTAAAGAAGGCATTATATCGTTTAAAGCAAGCACCACGTGCTTGGTATGAAAAGATACATGCCTATCTGATTGCACATGGTTTTGAGAATAGTCCAACTCAAAACACCTTATATGTTAAGCATGCTAATGATGTACTTCTAATTGTTGTTGTGTATCTTGATGACATGCTGCTCACTGGTCCTCATGAGAAGCATATTGTTGATTTTAAGGCTGGTTTGCATGCTTCATTTGAGATGTCTGATTTGGGGCATTTGCATCATTATTTGGGCATTTAGTTTATGCAAGTTGATTGTGGAATGGATCTGTGTCAAAGGAAATATATTGACACATTATTATAGTGTTTTGGTCTTGAAGACTGTAAACCTATTGCCACACCTATGGACACAGGTTTATGATTGAGCCTTCATGATGTTGGAGATACATTTGATGTTGTTCTTTATTAGCAGGCTGTTGGATGCTTGATTTACTTATGCATTACTTGGCCATATATTCAATTTGTTGTCTCAAAGATGAGCAGGGTTATGCATTGCCCAGGTGTCAAGCATTGGCAGGCAGTTAAGTGCACCTTTCACCACTTGAGTGGTACTCGGCTACTTGATTGTTTTATCCCAAGGGGGGATCACTTGTGTGTCCACTAGTGGTTTTTGCTTCATGCTTGGTAGCTCATCCATATCTTGGTTGAGAAAGAAGCATCCTAATGTGGCCACTTCTAGTTGCAAGGTTGAGTATAGGGCAGCTTTCACAGCAACTGTTGAGTTTGTGTGGTTGAGATTCCTTATGGCTGATTTGGGTGTTGGTCAGTCGTCTGCCACCACCATCTTCACTGACAGTCAGAGTGCATTGGCATGTTGAGATATCAAGCTCAACATGTGATGATCTAGGATGACAGGTATCATTTTTTTATTTCTCTGACATGTATACTGGTCATGTTGGTATACTGGTCATGTTGAGTTTTATTATATTTATCTACTGAGAGTGATGGCACATTTGTTTCTTGCTAGCTCACTCATTCATGGACATTAGGTTCTTCCTTATGTACTGGTCTTTATATACTACACTAGTTGTACTCTTGATTTTAGATCATTCTTGTACATTCGTTTTTATGTAATAGAAGAAGAAGGAGAAGAAGATTATTCTTCCTTGCTTCAATCTGAGTGTGTGTTTCTCTTTGATTGTGAGAGTGTGTGTGTGTGAGCTCTCTTCCTTATCTCCTTCCTCATGACATGGTATCAGAGCCAGTGTGCCTATAGAGAGCTCGTGGAGAAGGCCGACTGTGAAGAGTACGTGAGAAGGCGTGGAGAAAGCGCAATTCACAAACAACCTCAGATTGCTACGTATTCTTCATGCCAATTTTCATAACAATTTGAGGTCAGCTTTTGTGAAATCAACATTTCAGAGCCATCTCGACCTCTGTTTCAAGCCCGTAATGTGGGCCCCATAAAAAGACCAGGTCAATTTGTAAAACTCTAACTTGTGCCCTGTTTGACAACACTCATATATTCCAGATCCAAAATTTCAAGCGATTCCATGTTGATACACAAAAACTGTGTTTTTCTAAGATCGAACTATCAAGTCATAGTGCGAAAGTGTTCAAGTAGAAGTGCTACTTGTAGTGTTGTGAATTGCAACAAAAATGGCAAACACAGATGGAATGAGTCAGCTTATGAGTGATAAGCTGCACAAGAACAACTTCCATGCTTGGAGATTCAGAATGACGAATTTCCTGATGGGAAAAGGCTAGTGGAAGTACATCAAAGGAGAGAACAAAAATGCTCCCTAGTTACCAGAGAGGAATCGGACTGTGGACCAGTTAAGAGCATATGAGGAATGGAATCTAGGGGCACAAAAGGTAACGTATTTGTTATCTAAAAGAGGCTTGGAAAGAGGCTTGGAACAATTTGGTCACATTGTATGAGACCAATACAAAGGCATGGAAATTGCAACTCGAGAACGAGCTGCATACATTGGAGAAGAAGGGCATGTCGGTAAGTGACTATACCCTGAAATTCAAAATCATATGTGAGTCACTTGCATCTATTGGCATGAATGTAGATGATGATGATAAGGTGCAAGTGTGCCTTTGTGGTTTAGGAGCTACATATAAGCAGTTCAGAATTTCTATACAGCCCAAAGAAAATATTTCAAATTTTGGTGATTTGGTATCCATGTTGATTATTGAAGAAAAGAATCTTGGTGAGGATTCAAACTCCCAAGGAAAGCCCACTTCTGAGCAGGTATTCTACTTTGGCAGAGGAAGAAACAGAGGTAGAGGTTTCGGAAGTGGAAGAGGAAACTATAACCAAGACCAAGGTCAACATAAGAATCATGCAGGAGGAAGAGGATAGTTTCGAGGTAGGGGGAGCCAAAGAGGTCATAGAAATTTCCAAAGAAATGATTCAGGTAATGACAGTAAAGGATGTTGGAATTGTGGTAAACCTGGACACCTTGAACGTGATTGCAGGTTGAAGAATCAAAATAACAGAAGGCAGAAAAACAATTATGCATCCACAAGTGTAGATGATTCTAAGAATTTGTTCATGGTTCTATATCACATGATGAATACGATGTCTACTGGTGTTTCAAAATTGAATAATAATGTCTGGTATGTTGATTCGGGTGCTTCAAATCACATGACCACTCATGTAGAATGGTTTAGTACTTTGTGAAAATTGCTAGTTCCTAGATGTGTTAAAACATGTGATAACACATCACACCGTATCGAGCATACAAGAAACATAGCATTGTCTATGGAGGACGGGAAGGTAAAACAGCTTGTTGTTGTGCCGCATGTTCCAAATATAACAAACAATCTAGTTTCTGTTGGATAAATGGTTGACCAAGGATTTTAAGTTAGGTTCAATGTTGATGGGTTATATGTAGAACAATACAAACAGGGTGGACGATTGATTGCCAAACGAAACAAAGTGGGTAAGATGTTCAACTTAAATGTGAAAAATTCATGAAATGAATGTAGCCATGTTTGCAAAAGGTGCAGGAATCATTGCTGATATAGAGATCTGGCACAAACAGATTGGACATGCAAACTTCCAAAGGCTGAAATTGATGCAATCAAAGGAGATTATCCATGGACTACCAAATTTCAAGGTTGCAGAGATGCAAAAGGTATGTGCAGCATGTCAATTTGGAAAACAGTCAAGAGCATCATTTCCACATAACAAGCATGTTAGTGAGAACATACTAGTAACAGTATGTACTGATGTTTGGGGTCCTACAAAGACCACATCACTACAAGAAATAGGGGGGCATAGCGACACCCCCGAATTGGAAAAAAAGCGAGCACCATCGCTTATGTGACGCTTGCGTCGCATAAGCGACGGTGCTATTTTTGAATATTTTTTTTAAAGGGGATACGTCACATAAGCGATTCCTGTGTCGCTTATGCGACGCTAAATCTCTGCGTCGCACATAGCACTGCTACCTAGCAACGTTATTTGCGACATGGGCAAACTGGATAGCGTCACATATGCGTCATCCCTTTCAGAGCGTTGCATAAGCAACGCTTTGAAATGTTCAAAAAAAATTTCGATTTCTCCCGGCACATTTGTGCCGAGATCTAGAAGAGAGCAAGAGAAAGAGAGAGAGAGAGAGAGAGAGAGAGGGAGAGAGAGAGAGCGTGAGAGAGAGAGAGACATGCAAAGGAAAAGACCAGGTATGTGCACACACACACACTTACACACACATATACACACACACATACACATATACACACACACATACACACACAAATACACACACATATACACACATACACACATAATGTTGCATACACACACATATACATGCATACACACACACATATACATGCACACACACATATATACATACACACATATATTGCATACATACATATACATAATGCATATGCACACACATATAAACATACACATACACACACATACACACACATACACACATACACACATACACACATACACACATACACACACATATATGCATACACACACATAGTGTAACAAGTTTCCTAATCTTGAATCACAATCCCACATAGAATAATAATACACCTCGACACCACAAGATATAAAGAAGGAAAATAGAGTATACGCAAAACAAGAAGAGAGAGAATTTTATTATCTGTGCAGATTTACAAGTAGTACTGATCTGCGTTACAAAATCTATCAGATAGCTTCAATGTGAAGCCTCATCCACCCAACCACCCCCGAGCTGATCTCAATCCCAATCTCAATCACAATCACAATCTCAATCCCAATCTCAATCAAAATCACAATCTCAATCTCAATCTCAATCTCAATCGCGATTCCAGAAGCAGAAAAACGATCGTAATGACTGTACGACCATCCTCCTTTTCTATCTCTCAGTCTTCGTCTTTTTGGATCTCCACCTTTCGCCAGCGCACGACCAATCACGCCTTCCTAGACCCACACTTTTAGAATCTACGTGCTCCAAGATAGCGTCTTTTCGCATGTCTCATGCAAGACTTCCAGACCACCCATGCATCTACTTTTCATGTTCACCATCAAGAATCATACCTGCAAAAATAGAGGTGATCCTTGCAACGCACTCACAAACACGTCAATCACCCATGTGCGTTTTCTAAATCCGCGAACATGAATAAGATGAATGAATGAAGGCTTTTCTTTTTTTTTTCAAAGTGTTAGAAAACGGCACTTTTCCAAGCCCTGTAAATAACCTATATACCCATGTGCGTTTTCTAAATCCGCGAACATGAATAAGATGAATGAATGAAGGCTTTTCTTTTTTTTTTCAAAGTGTTAGAAAACGGCACTTTTCCAAGCCCTGTAACTCAAAAACGGTGAGGAATCAGCTTGAGCTTGTGAGAGACAAAGATATTCAGTTCTTAAATCTGTACAATAGTGTTAGAGATGCCTCAGGTCCAAATCTGCTTCCAGATATCACTTTTGGGCCCTGCAAAATCAAAAATTCTAGAGAGAGATGAAAAAACATGAAAAATCTCTTCATTAACCTATCTTCATGGAACCAAATGAGACATAAAATATAGGAACTACAAAAAATTCAATCAGGTAAAGTTTTTCTACTAAGAGTACTCTACCTTTCTCTCATACAACACTTTTTCAGATTCCTTCATCTTCATGCTCGAAATTAACATACAAATTTCATGTGACAACTTTCTAGAGAGAGAATGTAAAGACTTATTGCTACAAAATTTTGCAGACATGATCAGAATATCCTAAACATCAAATTTCATTATTACCTACACAACTTTTTTTTTTCGGGTGGAAAATCAATGTGGCATCTTACAATTCTCCGCTCTTTTAAGAACTTTGTCCTCAGAGTTGGAAAGAAGGATAATGTTCCATAAACGCATCTAAACCAACCCATGTTGAATCTTCAATAGGATATGCAAACCAGTTTACTAAAATTTCCATTATTTCATGATTCCTAAGATGTCTAATTCTCCTATCCATAATAACTTCTGGTTCAAGCTCAAAAGTGGCATCTTCCTTCAACTTAGATTTGTCCTGCAAAACATGTTCAGCATTAGGAACATACTTTTTAAGTAATCCAACATGGAAGACTGGATGAATTTTCAAAGTGTTAGGTAGGTCAAGTAAATATGCAACAGAACCAACTTCCATTAAGATTTTGAAAGGACCAGCATAATGAGAAGACAATCGACGATCTTTGCCTAAAACCAGATTTGATTTAGAAGGACTCACTTTCAAGAAAACCAGATCATTTGTTCTAAATTCCAAGGGTCTCATTTTGAGATCATGATATAATTTCTGACGTTTCTGTGCATCTTTCATGTTTTTCGTTACCTTATTTAGCTCCAAATCCATGTTTTCGAGCATCTCTTTGGATATTACAACCAGATTCTGTGAATTAAAAAGTGAATGTGGCAGCAAGCAATTATAACCATACATTGCTTCAAAAGGTGTCATCTTAATAGAGGAATGCCATGCACTATTATATGCATACTCAATCAAAGGCAAATATTCAGTTCAATTGTTTTGCTTGTCATTCACATACATGCGTAACATATCCTCAAGCACCCTGTTAACCCTCTCAGTCTCACCATCGGTTTGAGGATGAAATGCAGTACTCATGCGTACTTTTGTTCCTATGGATTGAAATGTTGCTTTCCAAAAATTAGATGTGAACCTTGCATCCCTATCAGAAATTATACTTTTGGGTATACCATGTAACCTAAAGATTTCTTTTATGAAAAGTTTAGAAACATGCAATTAGCTGTATCACTTTTCCTCATGGGAAGAAAATGTGCCATCTTTGTAAGACGGTCCACAACAACAAAGATGGTATCATGCCCACTTCTGGTAACATGCAACTTTGTTATGAAATCCATAGAGATGGATTCCTATTTTTGATCAGGCACATCTAATGGTTGTAACATGCCAGGACTCCGTTTAAATTCGGCCTTAACCTGTTGACATTTCAGACATTCTTCCACATACCTCTTAATATCATATTTTATATGTGGCCAAGTAATACAAAGCTTTCACTTTTGCATAAGTTCTAGAAAAACCAGGGTGTGCAGAGAAAGGTGCATCATGACAGTCATGCAGGATCTTTTTTTTAAAATAGATTCTGAAGAAATACATAAACAAGAATTACAATACAAATCATTATTTCTCAAATGAAATTTTCCCTGAAACATAGAACCTGGATTCATACCCAAAAATTTCAAGATTGCTGCATAAAATAAATCTTCTTTTAATTCTTTTCCAATATCAAAATCAGAGGATAAAGTAGAAATTGAACTGCATAAGGGTTTACGACTCAAAGAATCGGCCACCTTGTTTTCTTTTCTTGCTAAGTATTTAATATCAAAATCATATTCACTTAGCAATTGGATCCATCGTTTTTGTCTATTGTTAAGTAAAGGTTGAGTAAATATGTATTTAAGGCTCTGATGATCTATTCTCAATTCAAACTTTACTCCAAGCAATAAGTGTCTCCAATGTTTAAGTGCATGAACAATTGCAAGGTTTTCTAAGTCATGTGTTGTATAATTTAATTCATGTTTCCTTAATTTCCTTCACTCATAAGCCACTACCCTCCCTTCTTGTGAAAGTACGCATCCGATTTGGCTTCCACTAGCATCACATGCAACAATAAAAGGCTTCCCTAACTCAGGTATCTTTAGCACACAATTTTCGATAATTTTCTGTTTTAATTCGTCAAACGCATTTTAACACATCGTTCCATGTGAAATCTCTATTTTTCTTTGTCAATTCTGTAAGAGGATTTGCAATTTGAGAAAACTCCCTAATGTGTGCCCTCTCATATTGTGCCAAACCAAGGACCTCACATCTCTCACACATTTGGGTGTAGGCCAGTCAACTATGCTTTTAACTTTCTCAGTATCTAAATGAATCCCTTCCTTAGAAACACTCTCCCCAAATAAGTCACTTCCCCTTTTGCACAAAAAATATTTACTCATCTTACCATATAGTTTATGCTCTCTTAGTTTTTGTAAAGTCTTCCTGAGATGCAATGCATGTTCATCATCATCCTTAGAATACACAAAAATATCGTCAAGAAAAACTAATATAAATTCATAGAGATATTCATAAAACACATTATTCATGAAACACATAAATGTTGAAGGAGCATTTGTCAATCCAAAAGGCAAAACCGTGAACTCATAATGACCATATCATGTTCTAAAAGCGGTTTTGGGTATGTCCTCAGACTTTACTCTAATTTGATGATATCTTGATTTTAAATCAATTTTAGTGAATATTGTGGCACCACTCAATTGACTCAGTAGTTCATCTATGTGTGGCAGTGGATACTTGTTCTTAATGGTTTTCTTGTTCAATCCCCTATAGTCGATACAAAGTCTGTATGAACCATCTTTCTTTTTTTGAAACAAAACAGGTGCTCCCCAAGGTGAAACAATAGGTCTTATCAACTCCTTCTTCAATAGATCATCCAGTTGGAGCTTCAACTCTTTCAATTCATCAATATTGAACCTATAAGGTGCTCTGGAATAAGGCTCACTTCTTGGATAAAGGTCTATAGCATGATCAATTTTCCTAGGAGGAGGCATGCCTAGTAGATCATCAAGAAATACATCTGCGTACTCATCTAAAAGTTTTCTAACATATTCAGGTATTTCCTCTTCTTTCTTCTTCACCTGAAGGTCATGCACATAAACCAAATATGTCTCAAAACCTTGTCGAATACCCCTAATCAACTTTATCGTAGAAATAGGAGAAAAACTTGAATTACACTTGCCTTCAAGACGATGTTCCTTCCCTTCTATTTTCAAAGTAAGGATCCCACTTTCACAATCAATCACGACACTATTATGAACTAACCAGTCCATTCCGATGATTACATCACATTCTCTCATTTCAATTACATGGAAGGTACCCAAAAACGTATGTTCTCCTAACATAAAATCAAGATTCTCAATACAGCCTCGAGTATAGTGTATCCTACCATTAGCCATCTGTACAGGTCTTTTAGTCGGCATCTCAATATGCAACCCTAAAGCTTCTGCCATCTTAAGTGAAAGGAAACAATTTGTACTACCCGAATCAATCAAGAAACTAACCTTACGTGAGGATATGTCCCCCATAATCCTAATCACCGATGCCCTTGAATGAGAAGCAGTTTTCATGCATTGAAGTCTAGGGCTAGAACACTTACCTTGATCATCCGCTTCCCCAATTGTCATGTTTTCTTCTTGTAGATGAGCTATCTTCGCTTCCATAGAATGGTTGATGGCCTTCTTTTGGACATTCAAAAGTGCGATGTCCTTGTTCTCCACATCGAAAACAAAGTCCCAGACTTTTAGCCCGCTCCAAGAAATCAGAATCACGTTGCCAGTGCACAACTTCTTAAGTGTATCCCTTTGCTTCGGCTTAGTTTTTGCTCCTTGACAATTAATAGAGTTAGTCGATCTCTGTCCATTCTGATTTATTGAAATAGGTCTTGGGGGTCGATGTCCTACTGAGATAACCCTTGATTTGGATGCCTTTTTTGTGGTAAACTTCTCCATCTTCTCAAAGTTCTCTGCTTTTGCAACCGCATCAAGAAAATCTACACATCCGGACCCCTTTACTTGATAGCGAAGCTCTTCCCGCAAAAGCTCAATAAACTTGCTTTTTAGGGCATCTCCAGAAACTTCTATGTTAAAAATAAAGAAGTAAGCTCATATATTTTTTGCAAAAAGGATTTTCTTCAAGTAGAAGGAAAATACAAAAATGAAAAATTGAAGCATTTACTTCAGCAAGTAGTGGAGGCCAAAAGAGAATCATTCAAAAGAGAATCAAATCCAAAAACTGAACTGCAAGAGGAGTGGTTGTCCAAAGTAGTGGAGAAATGATGGAGAAGAGCTCTCAAACTCATCATGAGAGTTTTTGGTCACTTCATCTTTGTAAGACGGTCCACAACAACAAAGATGGTATCATGCCCACTTCTGGTCACAGGCAACTTTGTTATGAAATCCATAGAGATGGATTCCCATTTCTTATTAGGCACATCTAATGGTTGTAACATGCCAGGACTCCTTTTAAATTCGGCCTTAACCTGTTGACATTTCAGACATTCTTCCACATACCTCTTAATATCATATTTCATACGTGGCCAGTAATACGAAGCTTTCATGTTTGCATAAGTTCTAGAAAAACCAGGGTGTGCAGAGAAAGGTGCATCATGACAGTCATGCAGGATCTTTTCTTTCAAAATAGATTCTGAAGAAATACGTAAACGAGAGGTACAATACCAATCATTATTTCTCAAATGAAATTTTCCCTGAAACATAGAACCTGGATTCATACCCAAAAATTTCAAGATTGCTGCATAAAATAAATCTTCTTTTAATTCTTTTCCAATATCAAAATCAGAGGATAAAATAGAAATTCAACTGCATAAGGGTTTACGACTCAAAGCTACGGCCACCTTCTTTTCTTTTCCTGCTAAGTATTTAATATCAAAATCATATTCACTTAGAAATTGGATCCATCGTTTTTGTCTATTGTTAAGTAAAGGTTGAGTAAATATGTATTTAAGGCTCTGATTCTCAATTGAACTTTACTCCAAGCAGTAAGTGTCTCCAATGTTTAAGTGCATGAACAACTGCAAGCATTTCTAGGTCATGTGTTGTATAATTTAATTCATGTTTCCTTAATTTCCTTGACTCATAAGCCACTACCCTCCCTTCTTGTGAAAGTACGCATCTGATTTGGCTTCCACTAGCATCACACGCAACAATAAAAGGCTTCCCTAACTCAGGTATCTTTAGCACACAATTTTCGATAATTTTCTGTTTTAATTCGTCAAACACATTTTGACACTTATCGTTCCATGTGAACTCTCTATTTTTCTTTGTCAATTCTATAAGAGGATTTGCGATTTGAGAAAACTCCCTAATGTGTGCCCTGTCATATTGTGCCAAACCAAGGAAGCTTCTCACATCTCTCACACATTTGGGTGTAGTCCAGTCAACTATGCTTTTAACTTTCTCAGGATCTAAATGAATCATTTCCTTAGAAACAACTCTCCCCAAATAAGTCACTTCCCCTTTTGCAAAAAAAACATTTACTCATCTTACCATATAGTTTATGCTCTCTTAGCTTTTGTAAAGTCTTCCTGAGATGCAATGCATGTTCATCATTATCCTTAGAATACACAAAAATATCGTGAAGAAAAACTAATATAAATTCATCAAGATATTCATGAAACACATTATTCATCAAACACATAAATGTTGCAGAAGCATTTGTCGATCCAAAAGGCAAAACGGTGAACTCATAATGACCGTATCGTGTTCTAAAAGCGGTTTTGGGTATGTCCTCAGACTTTACTCTAATTTGATGATATCCTGATCTTAAATCAATTTTAGTGAATATTGTGGCACCACTCAATTGACTGAGTAGTTCATCTATGTGTGGCAGTGGATACTTGTTCTTAATGGTTTTCTTGTTCAATCCCCTATAGTCGATACAAAGTCTGCATGAACCATCTTTCTTTTTCTGAAACAAAACAGGTTCTCCCCAAGGTGAAACACTAGGTCTTATCAACTCCTTCTTCAATAGATCATCCAGTTGGAGCTTCAACTCTTTCAATTCATCAATATTGAACCTATAAGGTGCTCTGGAATAAGGCTCACTTCCTGGATAAAGGTCTATAGCATGGTCAATTTTCCTAGGAGGAGGCATGCCTAGTAGATCATCACGAAATACATCTTCGTACTCATCTAAAAGTTTTCTGACATATTCAGGTATTTCCTCTTCTTTCTTCTTCTCCTGAAGGTCATGCACATAAACCAAATATGTCTCACAACCCTGTCGAATACCCCTAATCAACTTTATTGCAGAAATAGGAGAAAAACACACTTGCCTTCAAGACGATGTTCCTTCTCTTCTATTTTCAAAGTAAGGATCCCGCTTTCACAATCAATCACGACAGTGTTATGAACTAACCAGTCCATTCCGATGATTACATCACATTCTGTCATTTCAATTGCATGGAAGGTACCCAAAAACTTATGTTCTCCTAACATAAAATCAAGATTCTCAATACAGCCTCGAGTATAGTGTATCCTACCATTAGCCATCTGTACATGTCTTTTAGCCTGCATCTCAATATGCAACCCTAAAGCTTCTGCCATCTTAAGTGAAAGGAAACAATTTGTACTACCCGAATCAATCAAGAAACTAACCTTACGTGAGGATATGTCCCCCATAATCCTAATCACCGATGCCCTTGAATGAGAAGCAGTTTTCATGCATTGAAGTCTAGGGCTAGAACACTTACCTTGATCATCTACTTCCTCAATGGTCATGTTTTTTTCTTGTAGATGAGCTATCTTTGCTTGCATAGAACGGTTGATGGCCTTGTTTGGACATTCAAAAGTGCGATGTCCTTGTTCTCCACATCGAAAACAAAGTACCAGTCTTTTAGCCCACTCCAAGAAATCAGAATCACGTTGCCAGTGCACAACTTCTTGCTTCTTAAGTGTATCCGTTTGCTTCGGCTTAGTTTTTCCTCCTTGACCATTAATAGAGTTAGTCAATCTCTGTCCATTCTGATTTATTGAAATAGGTCTTGGGGGTCGATGTCCTATTGACATAAACCTTGATTTGGATGCCTTTTTCGTGGTAAACTTCTCCATCTTCTCAAAGCTCTCTGCTTTTGCAACCGCATCAAGAAAATCTACACATCTGGACCCCTTTACTTGATAGCGAAGCTCTTCTCGTAAACCCTCAATAAACTTGCTTTTTAGGGCATCTCCGAAAACTTCTAGTGCATACTTATGTAAACGCAAACATTTCTCTTTATATTCTTCAACAGACAAGTTATACCTAACATCCTCATACTACTTGAAAGATTAGAATTCCATTTTCTTTTCCATCTCATAATGTGGAGAACAATAACGATTCTCTACTTGCTCTCGAAACTCTTTCATGAGGATCTGACCTTCAGGTGTTCTTGTCTGTATGTATGATTTCCACCACAGTTTTGTGACTCCTCGTAGATGCAAAATTGCCACCTTTGCTTTTGATTCCTCACTAAATATGCGCAGGTCAAAGAAATCTTCAAGTTCCTCAATCCATGCTTCAAGATCCTCTCCAGTTTTCTTCTCACCATCAAATTCATTTAATTTCGCTCTTTTAAACACATGCTTAAGTGCAGATTCACGTTCATATCGTTCTCTTCGGGTTCACGTTACCGTCTAGCTCTACGTGCATTCGATGTGCCCGCAGCATTACCACCTTAATCATTGAGGTCCGTGGAAGCATATGCAATACCCTCTTTTTGTTTGTTGGATCTTTCTTTATGTAATTGTGCATTCAATCTACGGATAAGCTCCTCTTGTTCTTATATCTTCTTCTTCAAAGCCTGCATCTTGTCTCGGAATCCAACTCTACTCTGATACCACTCTCATCCTAAACATAAAATTTCATTATTACCTACACATCTTTTTTTCTTTTTCGGGTGGAATATCAATGTGGCATCTTACAATTCTCCCCCTCTTTTAAGAACTCTGTCCTCAGAGTTGGAAAGAAGGATAATGATCCATAAACTCATTGTAGCTCAAGCGTAAGCACCACCTCCTTTACTTGTCAATCCGCGGAGACGTGAGGACCGGTATGAAGACCACGAGCAAGTGAAGGCACAAGTGCGTGAGTGAAAGCACACAAACATGCACACACATACACACACACGCGCACAAAGTAAGATCAAAAAGAGGAACAATGGAAAGCTTAGATTGCAAAAGAGTTCTCTTACAAAAGTTCTATTCTCTACCAAGCTAGCCTCAAAAATGAGCTCTCTAGCTCTTTTTATAGTTTTTTGACTAGTTTTGGCCCTGTCCAGACCTAGTGTCCGGCCTAGTTAAAAATTAGGTTCCAGGGCTTATTTGAGGGCTCAAACGAAGTCTAAAAATTATGAAAATTGGTACGATGGTACTTCTAATACTCCTCAAGCTCGAGGACTCCTCGGCTTGAACAAAATGGAGTTACTAAAAATAGATAATGGTATTTACAATGGTTTCTAGTGATGAAAATCACTATTTTTGTAGGGGATTCTTCTGAAAATTTGACATACACTTCTTGGAGCTCCCTACTTGCTCTCTCTTCTTCTATGTCCACTTCTTTGATGTGCTTCCATGCTTTGTCCTTGACCTTGAGCTTCAACACTCCCCCCCCTCTCGAGTCTGTCGTCCCTGACAGACCCTTGTTGTAGTGATTGTTCCAAGTAGTGCCTTGAGAGGGAGTGTCCCTTCTGTATGAACACAAGTCGTCCGACGTTCTTCATCTATCACTGTGAGTCTTTGCAGGTTGTAGTCTCTTGGTATGTGCTTCTGCCTTGTATTCCAGCATGACTGTGTCGTTGTGAGTCTCCGTTGATGTTTTCTAGATCTTCCAAAGTTGATCTTCATAGTAGTCAAGCCAAGTACTCATAACCCATATTGAGTGATGGGTAAGTGTGTTCGTGCATAGGTTGAAAAAAGTATGTGCCTTGTGCACGGCCTTGTAATGTAGCCCTACGCATGCTTACTTGGAAAATGCATTGGAAGAAGTATGGTGCAAAAATTGCGGGTCTTGAGCTAAGTGCTCAAGGGTATGCTGACGAAGAGGTTTCCTAAACTATCATGGTTATGGTGTTTCCAGAGTAAAGATACTTACCATGGCGAAGGTTGATGGATGTTTGCCTCTTCGTGTTGTACACTCGGCCTTTGGGATGGCACCTTGTTGATGAATGTCCATGTTGATTGTCCACTGATGAGATCTTTTGAGTGGTGGATCCCCTCTCCTCTTTTCAAAGCAACATTTGTCACTAACAATGTGCATTTCTGAGCTTGGGCTCATGCACGTTCACTTCCCTATATTGACACTCAGAGGAATATTGGACACGTGCCGGTTTCTAAGAGATTACCATGCTGATTGACATAGACCATTCACCAGTGCTACTGTTCCATACTGGTTCAGGAAATACTGAGAATTGAATTGCTTTATAGTCCTTGGCAAGCAACATCGGGTAACTACACCAAGCTGTGTTTCACATATACTCTTTAGCTCACCATATGCAGGAGTCTTCTCCTCCAGAACTACCTTTTGCAGATATCTCCTTGGATGCTCTGGTACATGAAGCAGTTAAGCATCATGCAAGTTGCAGACCTTCAAGCTCTTCATTCCTACCATGGTAAGAGGAAATCATAGCTGTAGATGCCATGTTCATGACAAATGCTTGTCCTTTACCAGATAAGGCAGCAATAATCTCACTGCTGGCCGAGACACACTGGGAACAAGCTCTCTCCCACTTCTCTCTCTTTTTTTTTTTTTTTTTTTTTTTTTTTTTTTTTTTTTTTGAGGAACAGGATATCACAAAACAAGAACACAAAAGTTAGTATCAATAGAAATGTTCGACATATGTCACTGTGCTCTTGTGCATGGGAATCTCAAGTGTGTCTATGCACGGCCGTGTAATGTGGCCCTATATTAATGCATACTTTGGAAATGCATGACCTAAATGGTGCAAAAGACAGGGTTGTGCAAGGAGCACATGGTTGTTGCTCGTTCGAGGCTTTTGATGTTATTTGTGGAGGTTGATGCCGGCCTTAGTGGAGGTATCCATTGAGTCTCGAACTGATGTAATCCTCCTTATTGGAGTCCATTTTAGACATCATTTGGCACTGTAGAGGTCACTTCAGGCGTCTTTCTCTTTGGATGCTTTCTGAACTGTGGTATCCAGTGTGGTTGATGCTTTGGTTCGGTGGAGGCTACTTGCACTTTTGGCTTCCAAACCCATATCCTTTTTGCATGTCTTCCTACTAATGTTGAAGAGCTGATTTGATCTTCCTTTGGTCTCTGTACGTGGTTCTTACCCTTTTCTCTTTTTGGCCTCTTTGTTGAAACCTTTTGCATGTGGGAGAACAAAGGTTGTTGTGGGTGTAGGATCTTCTTAGGTACCCACATCTGTAATTGCCCTTGTTGAGCTGCAGCTAACTTCTTAGGCACCCAAACTTGTTGGATATCTTGTGACGGAGCTTGTCTGAGCTGCTTCCTTCGTCTTCTGGCTTGGTTAGTGTGCATGGATGGGATTTGTGGGGGTAAGGCTGGTGGTTGCTCTCCTTTGCGTACCCAGATCTGCTTCATGCCCGGAACCGCTTTTTTATCGAATGGTGTCTTTCTATTTGATGTAGCAGTTGTCATGAACGGTTGTGTTTGCTTGTGTGGTGGGCTCACTACTGTGGCTACTTGAGTCTTTGGAGAAGAAGAAAGATCCACCCGCCTTCGAACCTGGTCTTCCACGATTGACTCCTTCTGCATCATAGAGCTTTTGACACATACAACATCTTCTTTCATATGATTAGTCTTGGAAGAACTAAGAGAGTGTGTGGTGCCATGATCTAGGAGCATGCAGTTCTCTAATTCTAATGTAATGCATTGTTCATGTACCCAAACTTGAAGAATTTGACTTCTTAGGTTTAAGTTAACTGCATGGTCATAGATCCAATCTTGACCCAAGACAAGTGGTTCTGTAAGGTTCTCATCTTGACATACTAGCGCTTTGACTTTCATTGGAACATCTTGAAGGTAGATGGGAAGTTCCACCTCGCCCAAACAAGGGGTTTCCACACCTCCCAATCCTATGAGATAAGCTTCTATGGGATTGATGTTCAACCCCAAGTCTTGGCAGTAGGAAAGTTTAACTGCACTACTTGCTGCACCTGAGTCAATCAATGCTTTCACCGTCCTTGCACCCTTCCCTTGTCCTATCTCTATGGTCACAAAGGGTCTTCGGTCAATGACCTGAGAAGTCGCAATGCCTGACTTTTGACACATATCCATGTGATACTTTGGGGCTTTTGAGTTGACATCTAGGCCTAATCGCCTTAACTTATTTTGCCTAATACGCTCTCTGGCCTCTTCCTGTGCTTCTTCTCTCACTCTTAACTCTTCTTCTTTTCGCTTCTTCGCAGTGTTGAGTCTCATTAGCATATCCTCAGTAAGAGGTTCTTGATATAGCTTGACTCTACAGCCACTAATATAGTTTGGCAAGATATCTCCTTCTAGAGTGGCCAACTGAACTGCACCACTAGTGGAAATTCTATTAATGATCATGGGTCCATAACCTCTTTTTTCCAACTTACGGGCATGTTGTTTTAGTGTGTATACCAACACTAGATCTCCCTCTTTCAATCCCTTATCCTTGATGTGTGCATCAAAGTATGCCTTTTGCCTCTTCTTTGCAGCGTAGATGCCTGCTGCCGCTCGTAGCCTCGTTTCACCCAAGCGTTCGAGATCAAAGATCCTAGAGGACAATTCATGCCCATTCCACTCATACTCTTGTGCTACTTTTAAGGCAGGGATTAAGAAATCTAATGGTAGCACAGCGTTCTGTCCGAAGACCATCTGAAATGGGGTGGCGTTGAGTACCGTTTTGTAGGCAACTCGATAAGCCCAAACAACATGATGAAGTTGTTTGTCCCAATCAGAGCGTTTATTATTTACCAATTTTGTCAATACGTTACAGAGGATCTTATTGGTACTCTCGGCTTGTCCGTTGGCTTGTGGATGATAGGGGGCGGATTTCTTATGTATCACCAAGAATTCTTGGAGAAGATTTTCAATGACTTCATTCAAGAAGTGTGTGCCTCTATCGCTCACCAACTCTATTGGTAGTCCATATCTCGTGAACACATTCTCGAATAAGAACTTAGCCGTAGTCTGAGCATCATTCTTTGTTGTGGCTTTGACCTCTACCCACTTTGTAAGGTAATCTGTGGCTACAATGATGTATTCTGCATGGGAGTTTCTAGCTGGGGGGTTAATAGGACCTATGAAGTCTATGCCCCACTTCGAAAATGCACGTCCTCCCATCATTGGCCTCAAGGGCATCTCGTCTTTTCTCACTGGATATTGTGCACGTTGGCATGTGTCACATTTCTTCACATAGGTATGTGCATCCATATGAAGAGTGGGCCACCAAAGTCCTGAGAATAGAATGGTTTTAATCACTCGGTCAGGGCCAAAATGTCCACCTGCAACACCACTGTGTGCAGTCTCTAAGACCCTTAAATAGTCTGATTCATGAACGCACAGTCTTAAGTAACCATCTTTACCTCTTCGGTATAGGTTTTCTCCTACTAAGGCGTAGCCTTGAGCCTCTTGCTCCATATTTCGTCTTCTTGCTAGACTGGCCTCTTTGGGTAATCTTCCCGATCTCATAAACTCTACCAATGGAGTACTCCAATCTGGAATTAATGATACTTGATAAAGGGTCGCATGCTCCACTGGTGGTTTCTCTCTACACATTGGACAATTCTTGATCCACTCATGTATTTCTTTGTCCATGCTAGGCCAATACACTCCTAAACGTTTCAAATTCTGCAATGTTCGTTGTTTAGAATAGTGATTTCCTAGCAATCCCTCATGAGCTTGCTGCAACCAACTACTATGTTCATCATCCTCGACACAACAAGCTAATACACCCTCAGTATCTTGTTTGTACATGCTTCCTGCCAATATGTGATATTTTTGTGATTTTACAATTTCTTCTTGTGATGTTTTCACATTCTTATTTGCAGGGCCGAAGGTTAGGACTGGTACCAACTTATTTGCCCATTTAGGAACAACTTCCAAATTGAACAGATAAGCATCAGGTAGTTCATCAGACACTCCTTGTGGTGACTCTCCTGAAGTAATGCGAGAAAGGTGATCTGCCCGAAGGTGGGTTCTACCTTTCCTGACAACAACTTCAAAGTCATACTCCATTAGTAAGAGGAACCATCTTACTAAGCGTCCAGTATTGCAAGGTTTATTGACCAAATATAACAAAGCTTGATGATCAGTGAAAAACTTGAACTTGTTGGCCAATAAATAGTGTCTAAACTTCTTGACGGCATATACCATGCCCAACCCTTCTCGCTCGGTTGTGGTATAATTTCTTTCGGCTGGGTTTAGTTGTCTACTAGCATATGCTATGGGCAAATCTAAATTCCCTTCACCTGTGGGTTGTGCTAGCACACATCCTATGGCATGATTGGATGCATCCACATGGACATGGAATGGTTTATTCCAATCAGGAGTGGTCAGTATTGGTGCTGTGCACAAACGTTTCTTCAGTTCATTGAAAGAATTCTCGCATTCGTCGTTCCACTCAAAATTAGACAACAAGGCATAAAGGGGTCTAGCTATGATCGCGTACATGTGGATAAACCTACGGTAATATCCACAATGGCCCATAAAGGCTTGTACCTCTTTAACATTCCTTGGCCTTGGCAGCTCCGCTATGGCTCGTACCTTATCTTCATCCGTTGAGATTCCATTCTTAGAAACAATATGACCGAGGATTTTACCTTGACGCACCATGAACACACACTTTTCTGGGTTCAGACACACTCGATATTCTCTACACTTGTTGAAGATTTGTCTGAGTTCAGGGATGTGAACCCTTCTTTCTTGAGAATGAGCACATAAATCATCCACATACACTTCTAAGCTCTTTCGCAAGAACTCTTTGAAGACATGACACATGAGCCTTTGGAATGTTGCAGGTGCATTGGTGAGCCCAAATGGCATCACCCGAAATGCAAAGATTCCCCACTCTGTAGCAAAAGCTGTTTTGTGTTGATCTTCTGGGGCAATGGCTACTTGATTGTAACCCGAAAATCCATCAAGGAAGCTATAAACTTCCTTGCCTGCAACACGCTCCAATAGGTGTTCTGTGATTGGAAGTGGATAACTATCTCTAATCGTAGCGGCATTAACTTTTTTAAGGTTAATACACACTCGCAACTTCCCGTTCTTCTTGGGTACAACAACAATGGGGGACACCCATTCGGTATGCTCAATCTCATAGATGAATCCAGCCTCAATCAACCTATCAATTTCTTCTTTGATTTTGGCTGCATAGGTATCATTATATGTGTAGGGCTTCTGTTTGGTGGGCTTAGCATCAGCAGTCATGGGGATAGTATGAGAGCAAATTCTTGGATCTACCCCTTTCAAGTCTCTATAGTGCCATGCAAACACATCCCTATATTCCCTTAATACAGCTATGAGCTCCATTTCTTCTCTTGCACTTAGGTCATCTCCTATATATGTGCATCTCTCTTCGTTCTCTTCAATGGTCACTACAATCTTCTTGGTCTTTTCTTTATTATCATATGATTCTCCTATGATGGCCTCTCTCTTAGGCATTCGTACCAAAATTTTGCGGTCGTCAACTTCATATTTCTTGAAGTTTTCTGGTACTTCAAACAATGATTCCTCCTTTTCTTGTTTCACTGCTTTTCTTTTCTTTTTCTTTTGACTACTCTCACTTCCATCCTTTGAGTTTACTGTTTTAATACTTGTGAGAGGTTCTTCTTCTTTCTGGGTGAACACTCCTATATCTTCTAAATAGTGCTGCTCTGAGTTAAAGCAACTATCCATCACAATAGACTCCAGATCATCGTCATTCTCTTCCTCTTCTATGACATCACTAGGGTCACATTCTTCTAGCAAGGGTTGACACATGAACACTGAGATATCATAACCCTCCTCATCACAATGAGGTGTCCACTGTTCCTCATTGACAGCAATGTCCATGGTGGCTAAGATTTCTGGCCAGCCATGAGGCTCAAACTCCTCATCTGGAAAGATCATCGGTGTGTAGGCTGGGTCTCTAACTGGTCTATCTCCTAACGAAGTTCCTTCTTCTCTTGCCTTTAAACTTTTTTCCTCTTCCTTTGCAACCTTGCACATCCACAAATGAGTATCTTCATGCAGCCATGATGGATCAGGTGAACTTTCAGAATGCACAGAGATGGAATCTTCTTTTGCTTTGTGGATAGAATTCCACTGTAGGGGTGGTACATCTCTGAAGGTGTAATCCTTCAAATTGACCTTAGTGGTGACCCCTAAGTGCTGTAAGTACAAGGAGTTAGTTCCCCAATCCTGTACTATTTGCAATTGTCGTAGGAAGGGTCTTCCTAGGATCATCTCAAAGACATTATTTTTCTCAAAGTCACATATAGCAAATGTGTGCTCAAACTCTACACCACAAGTGGTTAGAGTGATCCCTTCTAGCAATCCTAGAGGTCTTTCAAAATGACCATCAGCCATTTGAAGCTTCATTCTAGTTGGTCTTAATGTGGGCTTGCCCCATTGCTTCCACAAGGAGGTGGTCGCAATAGCAACACCAGCACCTGAATCTATGATTGCTTTGGTTGTGTAACCTTGGTAGGTGATTGGAAGATAAGTATTACCTTCTTCACCCTCACACATGTCCCCTATTTTGTCTAGAGGTATCTCTGGTACCCTTTGCTTAGAGCCTGCTTTTGGCATATTGGACTCAAGTTCTGGGACCTGATCCTTCACATGATTCCATAACTCAGGTTTTGCTTTGAGCAACTCTTCTACAGTGAGATGACACTGAACCTTAGTGTTCTTCACGACATCCGTGTTCCTTGGAACAACTGAGTCTTCATTTCTTACTAGTATTGTGGGAGCTCTAATCTGGAGTGATTCAGATTCCCATGGGCCTGGAAATTGAGGCAGTTCTTCTAAGGTATTAGATTCAAAATCTAACCTTTCGTCCTCTTGCTGTTCTGCTTCATCTTCATAAATAGATGGGATGTCTTGGGGAAATTGATCATGAAGATCATCAATCTCAGGAATAGGAGGGGAATTACCCTTCTCCTTGGCCCATTTCTCTTCTTGTATTTCCCGCAAGAATTCTTGAGAGTACTGTTGAATTGAAGGAGGTATTCCTGGATCCGTGGAATTAGGAACATAAGCTCCCATTGGTGGTGAGCTTCCTCTTTCAATAACTGGTTGAGCCTGAGGAGGTAAAGAAACTTGTGGTTTGTTTACCAACTGCTCTAATCTTTCTAGTAAGCCCTGGAAATGCAAATCTGATTTGATAGAGTTGTCTGATTGAACTTTTGACTAGTCTCAAGTATGGCTTGAGCTTGTTCTACCATTTTCATGCACATTTTCATCCGTTCAATCTCTAAATCTGCTCTAGGATAACTCTTGTCTAGGTTTGCCGCTGTAGGCCCTTCTTGAAGTCGAGCCTGGTAGGCCTTGAACATCATGTCCAAGCCTTCTGGGGTTGGATCTGCAAGAACAGACCCTGGTTGCGGTTTATTTACAATGGGTGGTGGGGTGGGATGAGGTGGAGTGGATGGAGTTTCGGCATGCGAGGGGCTTTGAGATGCAATGTCTTCTATTTTTGTTTTCGCTTCTTTTAAGCTTTCTTCTAGTTCCGATAACTTTTTATTCCACTTGCGATTGGCCTTCTCTCTGGTATCCTTCCATGTTCTTGTTTTCCTCTTACTAGGCTCTCCCGATTCACTCGACTCTGATTGTTCTACTGGTTTATCCTGTTTTAAGGCTTGTGCTCTAGTAACAGCTTGTATAGGAGCCACATTGCTACTACTTGAACTTGGATCTGCCACTAAGCCTACCACATTAATGGGTGTAATCTTGGGTGCACTAGAGGGGTTTCTTGGACAATCTCTGGGGAGATGGTCTTTGCCACAATCAGGACAAAAAGCATGTATTGTGATAGCCTGTCCTTGGCTCGGAGATGGTGGGTGGGGACAGTCACGAATGAAATGGTCACCATGACATCTGAAACAAGATCCTCTAGGGGCTTGTGGTCTCATTTGTCTCAACTGGGGCCTAGGGTTAGGATTTGTGTACATGACAGTGGAGTATTCTGGCTCCCAATTTTGCTCCATAGGCGGTGCCTCATATTGATACGAGTAAATCTCACTATGTTCAGGTGACTCTGTGTAATAAGCATGTGGACTACCTTCATGGGAGTAGTCTGAACTATGAGCATGAGAGTCATTATCTGGTATCAATGGGGTTAGTGGCACCAAAGCTCTATTTGGATTTTCCTCTCCCACAGCATATTTGACTGGAATCACGTTGGCTGGAGCTGGTGGTTGGTTTCCCAAGACAGGTTGTGGCCTATATGGTGCCTGATATTGCTGTTGTGGTCTATAATATGGCTGTTGGTATTGGTTCTGATACCTACCTTGTGGGTAAGGTTGCTGATAATTCTGTCTAACAGCTTGCCTATTGTAGGGACAATCTTGAGCCGTGTGGTTTGTGTATTTTCTCTCAATAGTGCAATATGGAGCATTCCTTTCTCTAATGTTTTGGTTTTGCATTGGGCATACATTAGCCACGTGGTCGCCCCCACAAGTATAACACCGATTCACTGGAGTGACTCTCTGTGTTTGTTTATTTTGGACTCCCAGCTTCTTGGCAACTTGCTCAGCTATCTCTTCTATTTCTGTGGAGATCTTTGAAGTATGACTAGTGGAACTATCCGAATCTTTGTAGAGTTTGGACAATCCTAACTCCTCACCCAAGTTATCTTCTATGTCTATGCACGTCCGCACACACTCTTCTATGGATCTAGGATCTTTCAAGTATACATAGGATCTTAACTTTGTGCTCAGTAAGCCATCTAAAAACAAAGCCACTTGTTTGGCTGGTGTGGGTAGCTCTGGAGCAGGGCATCTTTCTAGGTACTGTCTAAACCTTCTTCCTGCTAGTCGCACTGTTTCTTGGGGTGTCTGCTTGAAGCTGTGGATCAAAGATGAAGTGTTATGCCTGATACCACTCTTGGAAAATTCTACAATGAATTCGTCTAGCAGTTGACCTATATTGTGATAGTTGCGACTACTCAATGGTTGAAACCAAGCTAAGGCAGTGCCCTTAAGAGTCAGACCAAATGCCTCGTACTGGGTGAACAAATCCTCAACCTGTTCAGCTCTTAACACTTGTTTGAACTCAGCCACATGATCATAAGGATCTCCTGACCCGTCAAAATAATTCTTCATTGCCTTGATCACTTGAGTGGGTCTGAGGGTTCTTGGGTGCTCTCCGGTTCTAGGCAATGGAAATTCATGTTCATTTCTTTGTTGCCTATGTGCTTGATATCTCTCTCTTTCAGGTCTTTCATTTTCAAATCCTGACCTATTCCTGCCCACTGTGTGTGCAAAACTTACCTCCGGTCTCTCTCTAGTTCTTTCTCTCTGGGCTTCCTGAGCTTGGGATGACCCTACTCCTTGGAGGCCGTGGGAAACATTGGATCTTGGTGGGGAGAAAATCAATTCATTCTTCCAAGTATATGCATGTCTATCATGTTCTGTTACCAAGAAAATTTTCTCTGATGTGTTATCCAGGTAGACAACCTTTCCTGGTATCTCTGGATCCTTGAACTCGTAGATGATGACTATGCCCAATTGGCTAGGTTGTTCTGGTTTGAATCTCCAAAAGGCTTCCTCTGTTTCTCTATTCAAAAATAGTTCTATGCTTTTGTTGTCTTGAGGGATCCAGTCTGGAGTGATCACTCGGGTCAAAACTGACTTGCCTCTAGGAGTCTGGGGTCCTTGTCCTATATTTCCTTGTTCTAGGTCTCCTATCTCATTCTCATGAATGATATTTCCAAACTCATCGGTCCTATCTGGTTGGTTGGTAACCACATACATGGTTCCTTCCTTATCAATGTATGAACCCTCTTCGAACTTGACCACCGGGTGTTCAAGTCCAAAGGATTGATCTGGATTTTTGAGTTGGACCACTGATCGCCTCAGACCATCCTCATAGATGCGAGCACCTAATTGGTTGGTCCGAATATATTCCAACTGTGTCTTATAGGGACCTTCCGGTGTTTGTAGATGGGCAGTCCCTGAGCCACCTGCAGGTTTTCCCATACTAAAAGACATTTCTGAATCACTTGTGTCCGATCTGAGTAAAAGATGACCACTTAGTTGTTGTGCCCAAGACTTGGATGTATGGTTGACACTAGCCTCAGAAGATCTAATGCTTTGTTTATCCTTGCCTAAGTGTCTACCAGATCTCAGGTTCATAAGCTTTAGTCAAGAGTCCAAATTTTCCCTTTGGTATGGTTCACAATTCTTTAGAGCCCCCTTGGTTCCCTAGTCCCACCTGAGGGTCAACTTCAAATTATCCTATCTCAAAATCAACGCATTATTCTTGAAAAAAACAGTTGAGATCGTGTAGGATTTGAAACGAGCTTTCCAACAAGCTATAGAGCTCAAAAAATGGACTTTGGATGAGAAAGTTATGTCAAATCAGGCTCCTAGGGGTCAAAACAGGCAAACAGGACCTTTGGAGAAAATCGCGATTTTGTGAACTTTCTGAAAATCGCGATGCTGTGACGTCAAAAAAAAAAAATCGCGATGTTGAGCACAAAATCGTGTTTTTGAAAATCGCGATGTTGTGCAGAAAATCGTGATTTGAAAATCGCGATTTTGATCACAAAATCGTGTTTTAGAGAATCGCGATTTTGACTCAGAGAATCGTGATTCACAAAATCGTGTTTTTGACTGAAAATCGTGTTTTCTCAGAATCGTATTTTTCACATGAAAATCGCGATGTTGATCACAAAATCGTGTTTCTGAAAATCGCGATGTTGTGCAGAAAATCGTGATTTGAAAATCGCGATTTTGATCACAAAATCGTGTTTTAGAGAATCGCGATGTTGATCACAAAATCGTGTTTCTGAAAATCGCGATGTTGATCACAAAATCGTGTTTCTAAAAATCGCGATGTTGATCACAAAATCGTGATTCACAAAATCGTGTTTTTGACTGAAAATCGTGTTTTCTCAGAATCGTGTTTTTGACATGAAAATCGCGATTTTGAGCAGAAAATCGTGAATTGAAAATCGCGATTTTGAGCAAAAATTCATGTTTTCTCAAAATCGTGTTTTTGACTTGAAAATCGCGATTTTGTCCCACAGAATCGTGTTTTTCTCAAAATCGTGTTTTTTGCTGAAAATCGTGATTGGTGAGAATCGCGATTTTGAGCAGAGAATCGTGTTTTTTTTTAAATCGTATTTTTCACATGAAAATCGCGATGTTGAGCACAAAATCGTGTTTTTGAAAATCGCGATTTTGAGCAAAAAATCGTGTTTTCACAGAATCGCCTTTTTCACAAAATCGTGTTTTTGCTGAAAATCGTGATTGGTGAGAATCGCGATTTTGAGCAGAGAATCGTGTTTTTTTTTGAGAATCGCGATTTTGAGCAGAGAATCATGTTTTTTGAGAAAAACACAGAATCGCGATTTTTTTTTTTTTTTAACCAACTTTTAGGCGGGAAAACTTAAAATCGTGATTTTTCAAAAAATTTTGAATTTTCACAGAATCGCGATTTTCATCACAGAATCGCGTTTTTTGGCGGGAAATTCAAATTTCTGAGCGCCGGCTATGGCGAGCTCCGTATGAGCAGAAAATCATGAAAAAAATGCAGTGCTTGCTCTCCCTTGCACCTCCTAACTCCTTCCCACACAATAATGCATGAAAAATGGTATGAAAATGGTGAAAATGCACTAAAAAACAAGAATTTTCTATGAAGAAGAAGATGGAAGAAGGTGGAGATGATGATGATGATGAAGATGAAGAGGAAAAAACAGAAAATGAACTGAAATGATAGTTTTTTTTTTTTTTTTTTACCTTCCAACGTCGCAAATCTACGATCTTACCATCACAACGCTCGTCCTCGAAGCTCTCTCCCCGGCAACGGCGCCAAAATTTGGTGTAGCTCAAGCGTAAGCACCACCTCCTTTACTTGTCAATCCGCGGAGACGTGAGGACCGGTATGAAGACCACGAGCAAGTGAAGGCACAAGTGCGTGAGTGAAAGCACACAAACATGCACACACATACACACACACGCGCACAAAGTAAGATCAAAAAGAGGAACAATGGAAAGCTTAGATTGCAAAAGAGTTCTCTTACAAAAGTTCTATTCTCTACCAAGCTAGCCTCAAAAATGAGCTCTCTAGCTCTTTTTATAGTTTTTTGACTAGTTTTGGCCCTGTCCAGACCTAGTGTCCGGCCTAGTTAAAAATTAGGTTCCAGGGCTTATTTGAGGGCTCAAACGAAGTCTAAAAATTATGAAAATTGGTACGATGGTACTTCTAATACTCCTCAAGCTCGAGGACTCCTCGGCTTGAACAAAATGGAGTTACTAAAAATAGATAATGGTATTTACAATGGTTTCTAGTGATGAAAATCACTATTTTTGTAGGGGATTCTTCTGAAAATTTGACATACACTTCTTGGAGCTCCCTACTTGCTCTCTCTTCTTCTATGTCCACTTCTTTGATGTGCTTCCATGCTTTGTCCTTGACCTTGAGCTTCAACACTCATCTAAACCAACCCATGTTGAATCTTGAATAGGATATGCAAACCACTTTACTAAAATTTCCACTATTTCACGATTCCTAAGATGTCTAATTCTCCTATCCATAATAACTTCTCGTTCAAGCTCAAAAGTGGCATCTTCCTTCGACTTAGATTTGTCCTGCAAAACATGATCAACATTAGGAACATACTTTTTATGTAATCCATGGAAGACTGGATGAATTTTCAAAGTGTTAGGTAGGTCAAGTAAATATGCAACAGAACCAACTTTGATTAAGATTTTGAAAGGACCAGCATAACGAGGAGACAATCGACGATCTTTGCCTAAAACCACATTTGATTTAGAAGGACTCACTTTCAAAAAAAACCAGATCATTTGTTCTAAATTCCAAGGGTCTCTTTTTGAGATCATGATATAATTTCTGACGTTTCTGTGCATCTTTCATGGTTTTCCTTACCTTATTTAGCTCCAAATCCATGTTTTCAAGCATCTCTTTGGATATTTCAACCTGATTCTGTGAATTAAAAAGTGAATGCGGTAGCAAGCAATTATAACCATACATTGCTTCAAAAGGTGTCATCTTAATAGAGTAATGCCGTGCACTATTATATGCATACTCAACCAAAGGAAAATACTCAGTCCAATGGTTTTTCTTGTCATTCACATACATGCGTAACATATCCTCAAGCACCCTGTTAACCCTCTCGGTCTCACCATCGGTTTGAGGATGAAATCAGTACTCATGCGTAATTCTGTTCCTATGGATTGAAATGTTGCTTTCCAAAAATTTGATGTGAAATTTGCATCCCTTTCAGAAATTATACTTTTGGGTATACCATGTAACCTAAAGATTTCTTTTATGAAAAGTTTAGCAACATGCAAAGCTATATCAGTTTTCCTCATGGGAAGAAAATGTGCCATCTTTGTAAGACGGTCCACAACAACAAAGATGGTATCATGCCCACTTCTCGTCACAGGCAACTTTGTTATGAAATCCATAGAGATGGATTCCCATTTTTGATCAGGAACATCTAATGGTTGTAACATGCCAGGACTCCTTTTAAATTCGGCCTTAACTTGTTGACATTTCATACATTCTTCCACATACCTCTTAATATCATATTTCATACGTGGCCAATAATACGAAGCTTTCACTTTTGCATAAGTTCTATAAAAGCCAGGGTGTGCAGAGGAAGGTGCATCATGACAGTCATGCAGGATCTTTTCTTTCAAAGTAGATTCTAAAGAAATACATAAACGAGAATTACAATACAAATCATTATTTCTCAAATGAAATTTTCCCTGAAGCATAGAACCTAGATTCATACCCAAAAATTTTAAGATTGCTGCATAAAATAAATCTTCTTTTAATTCTTTTGCAATATCAAAATCTGAGGATAAAATAGAAATTGAACTACATAAGGGTTTACGACTCAAAGCATTGACCACCTTGTTTTCTTTTCCTGCTAAGTATTTAATATCAAAATCATATTCACTTAGCAATTGGATCCATCGTTTTTGTCTATTGTTAAGTAAAGGTTGAGTAAATGTGTATTTGAGGCTCTGATGATCTATTCTCAATTCAAACTTTACTCCAAGCAATAAGTGTCTCCAATGTTTAAGTGCATGAACAACTCCAAGCATTTCTAAGTCATGTGTTGTATAATTTAATTCATGTTTCCTTAATTTCCTTGACTCATAAGCCACTCCCTCCCTTCTTGTGAAAGTACGCATCCGATTTGGTTTCCACTAGCATCACATGCAACAATAAAAGGCTTTCCTAACTCAGGTATCTTTAACACACAATTTTTGATAATTTTCTATTTTAATTCGTCAAATGCATTTTGACACTCATCGTTCCATGTGAACTCTCTATTTTTCTTTGTCAATTCTGTAAGAGGATTTGCAATTCGAGAAAACTCCCTAATGTGTGCCCTCTCATATTGTGCCAAACCAAGGAAGCTTCTCACATCTCTCACACATTTGGGTGTAGGCCAATCAACTATGCTTTTAACTTTCTGAGGATCTAAATGAATCCCTTCCTTAGAAACAACTCTCCCCAAATAAGTCACTTCCCCTTTTGCGAAAAAAAACATTTATTCATCTTACCATATAGTTTATGCTCTCTTAGTTTTTGTAAAGTCTTCCTGAGATGCAATGCATGTTCATCATCATCCTTAGAATACACAAAAATATCGTCAAGAAAAACTAATATAAATTCATCGAGATATTCATGAAACACATTACTCATCAAACACATAAATGTTGCAGGAGCATTTGTCAATCCAAAAGGCAAAACCGTGAACTCATAATGACCATATCGTGTTCTAAAAGCGGTTTTGGGTATGTCCTCATACTTCACTCTAATTTGATGATATCCTGATCATAAGTCAATTTTAGTGAATACTGTGGCACCACCTAATTGACTCAGTAGTTCATCTATGTGTGGCAATGGATACTTGTTCTTAATGGTTTTCTTGTTCAATCCCCTATAGTCGATACAAAGTCTGTATGAACCATCTTTCTTTTTTTGAAACAAAACAGGTGATCCCCAAGGTGAAACACTAGGTCTTATCAACTCCTTCTTCAATAGATCATCCAGTTGGAGCTTCAACTCTTTCAATTCATCAATATTGAACCTATAAGGTGCTCTGGAATAAGGCTCACTTCCAGGATAAAGGTCTATAGCATGGTCAATTTTCCTAGGAGGAGGCATGCCTAGTAGATCATCAGGAAATAACACTGAGTCACAACAAAGGAGAACAAAGACATGTTCTCTTTTTCTTTTTACCTAAATACCATTATATGAAGCAAAAAAGTGGGCATTTTACAATATCTAGAAAGCATCACGAGTCTTGCTTGTAAATATTGTCTTTAGAAGCTTGATCTCAGATACAAAGTAGTCAAGATAGATATACTAAAATTCTTGCTGCCATGAAAACTAGTTGTTGAGCATGACCAAGAATCCCACATCATGATCTTGGACAATAGATTAGAGTTGAAAAGGTACATGTAAGAACTCGCGAAGCTCCTTCATTACATCTATAACCTCAACAAGCACAGAAGATAGCTAATTAAGAGTTACTCGAAAGTTAGAGAACATGTGTTGTAAAAATCAGAGCATTTTAACAAGGCAATTAAGATCATCCCCTTTGTATGGTTAAGATCCCCATTGAATGCCTAGCCATATTAACAGAATATGAAATACACTTCACAAAAGCATTCCCAAGAGAAGATAATATTCAACAAAATTATACTAAGAAACATTCACACATGATCAGAGAAATGCTCAAGATAAATCAAGCTGAACACGAAGTGGAAGCAGAACTCCAAATTATATTTCCATTAAAATGATATTTTACATTTCATGTGTTTTACAAGAGTTATGTGAATCTACAATAGAAGCTGATCATAGCTTTCCTCAGGCTCAAGGGTATTGGTATCCTCTGGCACATTAGAACACCTATCTTGCCTCTCTTGCTCCAAGATTGGCTCTTCAAGGTCAGCCATGTCCCCAGGTTCATCTGCAAGTGGGGGAACAGGCTCCCTTGAAGCTGCTTGGAATCTCTCCGTATCTGCAATGTGCTTCCTTCCAACCTCTTGGTCTTCATCTGGGCATTCATTCAGCCCATTGATTCTCATTCTAATGAAGCTCACTTGAGCATCATCCTTCTCCACAGCTATGCAGTGCCTGAACATCTTTAAGGAGCAAGCCAGAGTCGTTCCTGAAACAGCAGAAAACCTATTAGAGGCTTCAATCAACAATGACTAATGAAAATTGTGAAAATTGAAATTACCTGTGCCCGAAAAAAGGTCTAGGACCCAGTCATCATCATTGGAAAATAGCTGAAGCAATCTCATTATGAGTTTTTGTGGCTTCTGATAAGGGTTAACCAATGTCATGTCCCCAGCTACATGACGAAGTTTCTTGGTAACGGCTGGGAACATGAGCACATTTGAGATCCCATTCTCATTGCAATGCTCCCTGACTCTCCTTTTGCTTACTTCATCATAATAGCCCACTGTAATGCATTCAGTGGCACTCACAAACCGATGCAAAGGAGTGTGATTTACGTTTGTCTTCACCCTGCAAAAAAGAACTATGAGTCACATAGGGCATCATGAAAGCCATGGAGATAGAAAGAAGATTACTTACCAAGTGAGGCACTCCACAGCATGACATCTTGCCTTCAGAGCAGTTGAAACAGAGAAAGACTGGTCTCTGCTATGGAAAATTACTATCCTCCAAAGAGGAGACATAGTCAACTCTGCAAAATCAGTGACCATCTTCCGAATCTGAGGGTGTTTGAAGGGTTCATCATCATTAACTGATCCTAACATCCTAAATCCATAGGGTATGTCCGCTATGAGAAGGGAGAAATGTTTTCTAGGCACAACAGAACAAATATTATTTACATCACTACAGAACACATTGTAATATACAGGCCTAAGGGGGTCTAGGGGATTGGAGAAACATTTAAGATCGGGTTCATCATCAAAATCCATCTCCTTCGCTTTCAGTCTAGATTTCTCATGCCTTGCTCTTTGAATGTGAGCAAGGAATGCAGGGGGGCAATCATCTAGTACCTCTGTAGACTTACTTTTCCTTGGTTTCTGCAGAACAAATTGGAAAAACAATTAGAAGAGCTCTTCAGTACAGCAAACAGAACACAAAGAACGGATGTATGGCATCGATTTCTTGTTGGGGTAGATGCTAGGCATCGACCTTCTACTAAAAATCGATGCTTGGCATCGACCTAGGGACCTAAGTCGATGCCTGGCATCGACTTTTGCCACGAGGTCGATGCCAGGCATCGACTTTTGTTGCAGGTCGATGCCAGGCATCGACTTATGCTGCAAGTCGATGCCAGGCATCGACTTATGCCCCCAAGTCGATGCCAGGCATCGACTTATGCTGCAAGTCGATGCCAGGCATCGACTTATGCCCCCAAGTCGATGCCAGGCATCGACTTATGCCCCCAAGTCGATGCCAGGCATCGACTTATGCCCCCATGTTGATGCCATGCAATGCATCAAATTGTTTAGTATGAATAATATTCTGATAAGAGAATCTACCCAATCACGAAACAGGATGAAATATTCTGATAAGGCTTTGTAGGATGATGTGGTTGGATAGTCTGCTTGGACCTCTGTCCAAGAAAAGCAACCCAGCCTCTTCATCATCACCTCCTGAATCTTCATGTACACTTTATGACTACAGACACATAAATATAAAAGAGACTAGGTTAGACAAGAAGCATGGGAGGAGGGAAAAAGGATCTGAGAATAACATACATACTTATTGAGCTCAGTCACCATCTCCTCGAGGCTCAACTCCTTCGAGATTACCCTTGACAAAGTTGATATGATCAATGTATCATCCTTGATTCCTTGAAGGGCCCTCCATGGGGTCAGCTTCATGTCCTCAGGAGCCTCCTCAATTGAAAGGTCAACTTTCCTTCCCTTTCCCCTCAGATCAATTTGTGGGTCTGGCCTCGACTTTCGTTGCTTCTGGCCCTTGACCTCCTTGTGCTCCCACATTGTGAAGATTCTATCCTGAAGATCCCAGATCTCACCTGATCTGAATGCCAGTTGAAACCATGGGTCATATTTCCTCAAAGCATCTGACTTTCTATTCTCATCCAATGCAATTCCAACCTCAATAAGGCATTGCTTTCGTAGATTGGGATGTATTCTCCCAGCTTCCTTCACAAGACAATCTTCATATTCATGGTGGAAGAACCGAATTCTCTCTATGGAGGACATTTTCTGCCTGTAGTCATTATCGTTGTTGTGATCCCAAGCAAGAAGCTTGGCTTCCTCAGTTGTAAGACCAGCATATATCTTACACTCTGCATACCTAAAGAAAAATGTAGTAGGGTGCTCCTTCACTAACTGTCTACGAGCCTCTGCAGAGTGTGAACCTCCAATCACATAATAAGTGTACTCCTCAAACAAATTCTCATTGAAATCCTCCACACAGCTGCACTCATGCGGATCCACCATTACAAGGAACGGCACAACAGTAGCATGAGGATTAATTTTCATTTTCTTCTTAAGATTTTGGACATGCAAATTATGTGGCTCCCTGATCTCAAGGGGCCTCCTCCCTGTGACTGGATCCACTGGTGGCCTGTGGATAATATTAATAGGCAGGTGGAACAACTGCCCCTTCTTCACATTTTTTCTTCTAGCTATGTCCTCCCTCATCTTATTCTGCTCAGTGCCAAGCACACCAGATGCAAGCTCTCCACCAGGTGCAACAATAATGTCCCCAGAGCTAGAGCTTGAGTCAGAAAAGTCCTCTTCTGCAATTATCTTCTTTTTCTTTTGGGGCTTTTTCTGCACACTCTGCTTACCCCTTGCCTTTACAGGGGTCGTCTTCTTGTGCTGTGTTGGCATGATATTGCCCTGTATCCATGGCATCAGGTCCTTGATGAAATTAACTGAGTCTCTGCATATCTGAGCTAGCTCCTCTGGAACACAACACTCTGGGCACAAGAATTCCATCTTGCATATGACATTTCTTAATCCCTTGGATGTCTCCACCAAGAAAAGCAGGTTGTCAGAATCTTCATCTTCATAATCCAATTTGTAAACAAGGCCATACTGAAAACCTTGTGTTGTCGTGATCTTTCCTCTGCCATAGGCCCCTGCGAACACAAGGAGGACTGCATTCTTCTCTTCCACGTACTGAAGGCACCATTCGAGATTTGTCATGTCCCGAAGTGGACGATCTGTCTTCATGACCTCTGTCTCCCTCGACCTTTCCTTCATATTTGGATCCTCCACAGGAATTTTAATGCTACTCTGTCCACCTGAGGATATTCCGAGTGGGTTGCTGGCCTTCTCAGAGGATAATGGTGCAATAATTTTCTTTGGCTTTGCTTGGTGACCACTGCCTTTGTCAGGTTGCTGGTCAGCAGAGCCCATGGTGACTCTGAGCTTCTTAATGGGCCTTTCATCCTTGTACTCCGCATCCCTGAAAGCAATTGGAAATATCAAGCAATAAGAAATATCAGCCCATGTCCATTCAAGGCATGGATTTTGAGCTTCAGGTCGATGCCAGGCATCGATGTTTAAGTGCATGTCGATGCCAGGCATCGACTTTGTGTGCAAGTCGATGTCAGGCATCGACTTGAGGGTGAAAGTCGATGCTAGGCATCGAGTTGGGGGTGCAAGAGTCGATGAATGGCATCCATTTTTGGGCCCAAGTCGATGCCTGGCATCGACTTTTGGGCCAAGTCGATGCCTGGCATCGACTTTTACCCTCAAGTCGATGCCTGGCATCGACTTGAACACAAAGTCCATGCCTGGCATCGACTTGGGCACAAAAGTCGATGCCAAGCATCGATTTGGGCCCAAAAGCCGATGCCAAGCATCGATTTTGCACCCAAAAGTCGATGCCTGGCATCGACTTTTCAGTGCATGATGATGCTGGCAAGTCGATGCTTGGCATCGTTTTTTGGGACCAAGTCGATGCCTGGCATCGACTTGGGGCTGCAAGTCGATGCCAGGCATCGACTTGCACCCACAAGTCGATGCCAGGCATCGACTTGCACCCACAAGTCGATGCCAGGCATCGACTTGCAGGAGCAAGTCGATGCCAGGCATCGACTTGCAGGAGCAAGTCAATGCCAGGCATCGACTTGGGGCTGCAAGTCGATGCCAGGCATCGACTTGCACCCACAAGTCGATGCCTGGCATCGACTTGCTCCTGCAAGTCGATGCCTGGCATCGACTTGCAATCCTAAGTCGATGCCTGGCATCGACTTACACCTTAAAGTCGATGCCAGGCATCGACCTGTACATGCTTTGGATCCATATTTCTAGAGGCAAGAAAAATAAAGACCTAGAAATGAGAAATTTACACAGACATACAGAGGGAATCTTTTTGGAATCTTTTTTTTAGTTATGATTTTGTCTACCTCTTGGTACTTTTGCCAACATTCTTCTTCTCCATCAGGCTTGGCTTGCTGGTATGCTGACCTCTGTGCTCCATGGCTGTCTGTGCTCTGCTGCTCTCTCTTGCTCGTGGATTTTGAAAATGCGAATGATCTCCTCCTCTGGTATTTATAGGCAATTGGGTAACTTGAACCAGAAACTAACTGGATCTAACTGAATGAGTCCACTTGCTAACTAAATCTGTCAACTTATCTAACCAGGGAATAGCACCCACACAAATAGGCTGTTTCAGAGCCACTTTAATGAAATATTCATAGACCCTTACAACTATTTATATACTCATGTAGAGATTTGTTTCTAAGAATCTCTTTCTTGGGAGAAAATCAAGTCAAAGTTGTGTTAAATGTGGGAGACTAATGACATCTTCATACTATTACCCTCCACACTTTAGTTCATATTCACATTTATCTTGTAACTCACTGTTGAAATGGAAAATCACTATGAATAAACATTCTAGTACAGAACCTTGCAACTATTTATATACATTTGCATGGAAATTAAACTTCAATGGCAACAGTATGGTATGTACATGAGGATTTTTAATCTCATGTAGATGTTTTTTCTTAGAGTCTGTTGCTTGGGAGAAAATTAGGTCTAAGTTGTGAGATTAATGACATCTTTATAGTGTTATCCTCCACACTTTAGTTCATATTCACATTTATCTTGTAACACATTGTTGAAATGGAAAATCAATGTATGAATATACTTTCTGTGTGCCTCTTTTACACATAATTCTTTTTCAATATACTTTCATCTACCTCTTTGATATCTAGCCAAGACCACAATAAAACCTAATCCTTGAAATCTTAACCAAATGTAAAATTTCTTCTTGTATAGTGTTCAATGGCATAGCATATTCCAGTTGGAACTCAACTTGGATATATTCCAGTTGTAAAATTTCTTCTTGTAAAATTTCATCCAAACAATTTTATTATATATTCCTATTGGAACACAACTTTGATATATTTTGATTCATTCACAATGCTTAGACTGAATGACTCATATGAAGTTAGAAATCAACTGTGTTTCTCATTTGAATCAAAAGTGAATCAAATCTTTGGTTCCCTTATTAGTGTATATTTGAGTAATTAAGTGATTTGATGTAATTTGATGTTTTATGTTATTTAATGTACTTTAATAAGCTTTTGATTTCATATCTTCTTGATGTGAAATTTGATGTGATATCTTCACTTGATCTCGGATTTCTACTTATTTAAAAAGGTCATTCATCTTCAGTCTTCTGTGAACTCAGTGAAGATGAGCTCAATCTTTTCAGTGGATGCTTGGGCATCAGCTTCCTCTGCTCATATTGATTCATTGTTCTCAGTTGAGCCTTTCCAGAGAAGTGATGATCCCTATGATTTAGAACGTGCTGATGATTCCATGTTTTCTGTTGAGTCATTTAAGTTATCCAATTCACAGTGCAATGCTGCTCATACAAATGCACCTCTTGATCTCCCATCTGATCCAACCATTGATCTCCCTTCTGACTCAAGTGCATGTGGAGCAACGAAAAAGCAAAGCAAGCTCAATCTACGATTTAAAAGAAGGTCTCGTGAAGTAAGTTGAAAAAGATTTAAATTTCTTACTTCAGATAGACAGATTGCATTGGATATTGTGAAGCATTGTTGTGGTTTGAAATGCTTGTATAATTTAGGGATGAAGAAACTAAAGCACATAAGAGAAAAATTCCTCCATTTAGATAGTGAAAGGCAAGATATATACCTTGTTTCTTGCATGCAAATGATTGAGGATAACATGTCAGTAACGCGTGTTGGTTTTGAATATTTCTTTACTCAAGGGATGCCATGTTGTAGGGCTGCATTTAAAATTGCAATGGGTGTAGGAAATTTTAGAATACATAGGGTTCAACAAGGGTTTTTGAATGGGGATCTCATTTTGGATACGTTCCATGGTGGGACCAAAGGATCTGTTGGACGTCATGCAATGAATTGGATGATGAACTATTTTAGCTTGCATTGTGAAGTTATGCCTACAACTGGAAGGTTGCACTTGTCAGATAACTTTACTCGTCGAGAGGTATTTCAAATATATAGAGAAGACATGGAAAATAGAAATGAGAAGTATGTGTTGTATCGTCACTTTACTCGATTATGGAAGGAGGAGTTTAACAATGTTTCTATTCCTCGTAAAGTTAGAATGGGTGAATGTTCAGTTTGTGCCACTTTGAAAAACATGGCAAAAGGGGCTACAACACCACAGGAAAAGCATAATTTTAAAAACCTTCTTAACAACCATCGTGACAGTCAAGCATTAGAGAGAAAGAAAGCAATTCATCATCGAAGTAAGGCACTCAGAAATCCGGAGCGTTATATGTGTTTGTTGATCGATGGTATGGATCAAAAAAAAACTTGTTTGCCACATTTTTATCGCATCCCTAAGGACATTGGAGATGAAGTCCTTGTGCAAATGCATTTGGTTGGCGCTTTGGTATACAATGGAACTGTAATGTCCAAGGTTTTCTTCACATATCCGAATGTGCATAATGATCCAAACCTTACAGTTACTGTCATTCATCGTGTTTTGCAATCATGGAAGGGTCTTTTGCCACCAACTCTATATTTGCAACTATATAATACTCCAAGAGAGAATAAAAATTCTACAGTCTTTGGATATTTAAGCATGCTTGTTGAGAAACAGGTATTTCAGAAGGTTAAGGTAAATTTTCTTCTGGTTGGCCACACTCATGATCACATTGATCAAATGTTCAGTACTTTCTCTAAGAAGTTGGCACGTAACAATGCTTTTACTCTTCCGATTTTATCTGAGCTGATTTCAGAAGCATATACTCCAAAACCAGAAGTTCAACACCTCACACAGATTTATGACTTTAAGCACTTTTGCTCAATGGGCCTTGATAACAGTGCTAAGGTTTTGGCTCCATTGCACAATATTAGTTTCAACCATGTATTCTTGATGAGGAGGGTTGATGAAATAATCCTTTTATTTGCAAAGCAGTATTCATCTTCTCTTGGGTGGGAGCCTACAGAGGGATGCAGATTCTTATTGCAGGTGCCTAATTTGTCTACTGTAACAGTGTATGGTGCAGAACAATCACCATATGAAGATAAAAACAATACAGAAAGATGTGGAAGTGTGGTTGATCAAAGTAAAAGCTGGATGCATGCACTCATTGAAAAGAAGAGACATATTGAGCGTGCAAAAAAATATGCTGGAGATCAAGATGTATCTTGGTGGGAGGACTTTTTCAATCATCAAGAAGAGATTATACAGTATACAATTGCAGGTCACTGGCCAGTTGATGTTCCATTCACATGGGATTTTTGTACACAAAGATCCGTGAATGTGGCCCAAGCATGTAATGCAGATGCACTTCAAAGTTTTATACATCCACCAGAAAGAAATATTTATGTAGGCCCAAGGATGACAAAACAGGCAGAAGCAAGATGGCAAGGAAATTTAATAGAGATAAATGTTGGAACGCTTATTGCAGTACTTGCTGATGGTGATGAGGCTACCAGACCATTTTGGATTGCAAAGGTTTTAGAGATAACTAAAGATATTGATCAGAGAAGAATAGAGGCTTTGGTGGTGCATTGGTATTACACTAAAAGTAGTAATGCATTCACAGGTAAATATAACTTAGAAATGGTGTGTGATGCTAAACGAACAGGTTCAAAAAGGAAAAAGAATATTCGAAGCACATCCACTCTTAAAATGGATGATGTAGATATTCTTGTTTATGATTTTTCCTTGACAAAAACTGGTCACTTGAGGAAAGCAACCATCAACATGATAAAACAAAAGCTTCCAGATGTATGTGGTACAGGAAATCATAGGAAAACAAGAAGAGTTGTGCATGATCCTGCAGAATTTGGTATGTACGTGGATGAAGATAGAGCTCTTGTGGATATAGAAGAAGAAGAAGAGAGCTCTCAACAGTATGAGACTGAATCAAGTGCATCAGATGATGAGGGTGTAGACATAGATCGACAAAGTTGTGAGTTGCATTGAAGCTCTCAGACATTTTTAGTGCTTATGTACATGCCTCAAAGTAGTTTGGTTAATGAAACCATGTTTTGTAGCAATTTTGAATAACAATCAGATATCCACCCATTAAAGATATGTCTAAAATGTTATTTTTGTGTAAAAACTATTGACTTCTACATTCTTATATATATTTTAGACATGTCAATGTCTTAGCATATAGATTTTGGACATGTCAATGTCTTATCATATACATTTTGGGACACGTCAATGCCTAATATAGTGAAATTTTGACTACATTTTGAGCTCATTTTTTTTTGAGAAAATGACAAAAAACGTCAAAAATTACTTGTTTTCACCTCATTTTTGTAATATATGTATACTGGTGTAAAGGAATTCCAAAAATGAGGTGAAAACATGTAATTTTTGACGTAAGTGTTCTCTTTTTACGACATAGTTCTCGTTTGTTACGACTCGCTGTTAAATACATCTGTGTACTCATCTAAAAGTTTTCTAACATATTCAGGTATTTCCTCTTCTTTCTTCTTCTTCTCCTGAAGGTCATGCACATAAACCAAATATGTCTCACAACCATGTCAAATACCCCTAATCAAGTTTATTGCAGAAATAGGAGAGAAACTTGAATTATACTTGCCTTCAAGACGATGTTCCTTCCCTTCTATTTTCAAAGTAAGGATCCCACTTTCACAATCAATCACGACAGTGTTATGAACTAACCAGTCCATTCCGATGATTACATCACATTCTCTCATTTTAATTACATGGAAGGTACCCAAAAACTTATGTTCTCCTAACATAAAATCAAGATTCTCAATACAGCCTCGAGTATAGTGTATCCTACCATTAGCCATTTGTACAGGTCTTTTAGCCTGCATCTCAATATGCAACCCTAAAGCTTCTACCATCTTAAGTGAAAGGAAACAATTTGTACTACCCGAATCAATCAAGAAACTAACCTTACGTGAGGATATGTCCCCCATAATCCTAATCACCGATGCCCTTGAATGAGAAGCAGTTTTCATGCATTGAAGTCTAGGGCTAGAACGCTTACCTTGATTATTCGCTTCCTCAATTGTCATGTTTTCTTCTTGTAGATGAGCTATCTTTGCTTGCATAGAACGGTTGATGGCCTTGTTTGGACATTCAAAAGTGTGATGTCCTTGTTCTCCACATCGAAAACAAAGTCCCAGTCTTTTAGCCCGCTCCAAGAAATCAGAATCATGTTGCCAGTGCACAACTTCTTGCTTCTTAAGTGTATCCGTTTGGTTCGGCTTAGTTTTTCCTCCTTGACCATTAATAGAGTTAGTCGATCTCTGTCCATTCTGATTTATTGAAATAGGTCTTGGGGGTCGATGTCCTGTTGAGATAAACCTTGTTTTGGATGCCTTTTCCGTGGTAAACTTCTCCATCTTCTGAAAGTTCTCCACTTTTGCAACCGCATCAAGAAAATCTACACATCCGGACCCCTTTACTTGATAGCGAAGCTCTTCCCGCAAACCCTCAATAAACTTGCTTTTTAGGGCATCTCCAAAAACTTCTAGTGCATACTTATGTAAACGCAAAAATTTCTTCTTATATTCTTCAACAAACAAGTTATACCTATCGTCCTCATACTGCTTGAAAGAGTAGAATTCCATTTTCTTTTCCATCTGATAATGTGGGGAACAATAACGATTCTTTGCTTGCTCTCGAAACTCTTTCACAAAGATCGGACCTTCACGTGTTCTTGTCTATATGTATGATTTCCACCACAGTTTTTCGACTCCTCGTAGATGCAGAATTTCCACCTTTGCTTTTGATTCCTCACTAAATACGCGCAGGTCAAAGAAATCTTCAAGTTCCTCAATCCATGCTTCAAGATCCTCTCCAATTTTCTTCTCACCATCAAATTCATTTAATTTCGCTCTTTTAAACACTTGCTTAAGTGTAGCTTCACCTGCATCATCGTTCTCTTCGGGTTCACGTTGCCGTCTAGCTCTACATGTGTTCGATGTGCCCGCACTGTTACCACCTTCATCATTGAGGTCAGTGGAAGCATTTGCAGTACCCTCTTTTTGTTTGTTGGATCTTTCTTTATGTAATTCTGCATTCAATCCCTTGTTCTTCTATCTTCTTCTTCAAAGCCTGCATCTTGTCCCGGAATCCAACTCTGCTTTGATACCACTTGTAACAAGTTTCCTAATCTTGAATCACAATCCCACACAGAATGATAATAGGCCTCGACACCACAAGATATAAAGAAGGAAAACAGAGTATGCGCAGAACAAGAAGAGAGAGAATTTTATTATCTGTGTAGATTTACAAGTAGTACTGATCTGCGTTACAAAATCTACCAGATAGCTTCAATGTGAAGCCTCATCCAACTGACCACCCCCAAGCTGATCTCAATCCCAATCTCAATCACAATCACAATCTCAATCCCAATCTCAATCACAATCACAATCTCAATCCCAATCTCAATCTCAATGTCAATCTCAATCTCAACCGCAATTCAAGAAGCCGAAAAACGATCGTAATGATTGTGGACCATCCTCCTTTCTATCTCTCAGTCTTCATCTTTTTGTATCTCCACGTTTCACCAGCGCACGACCAATCATGCCTTTCTAGACCCGCACTTTTAGAATCTACATGCTCCAAGATAGCGTCTTTTCGCATGTCTCATGCAAAACTTCCAGACCACCCATGCATCTACTTTTCTTGTCCACCATCAAGAATCGTACGTGCAAAAATAGAGGTGATCCCTGCAACGCACTCACACACACACATTAATCACCCAAAAATAACCTATATACCCATGTGCGTTTTCTAAATCCGCAAACTTGAATAAGATGAATGAATGAAGGCTTCTCTTTTTTTAAGTGTTGGAAAACGGCACTTTTCCAAGCCCTGTAACTCAAAAGTGGCGAGGAATCAGCTTGAGCTTGTGAGAGACAAAAATATTCAGTTTTTAAGTCTGTACAATAGTGTTAGAGGTGCTTCAGGTCCAAATCTGCTTCCATATATCACTTTTGGACCATGCAAAATCGAAAATTCTAGAGAGAGATGAAAAAACATGAAAAATCTCTTCATTAACCTATCTTCATGGAACCAAATGAGACATAAACCATAGGAACTACAAAAAATTCAATCAGGTAAAGTTTTTCTACTAAGAGTACTCTACCTTTCTCTCATACAACACTTTTTCAGATTCCTTCATCTTCATGCTCGAAATTAACATACAAATTTCATGTGACAACTTTCTAGAGAGAGAATGTAAAAACGTATTGCTACAAAATTTTGCAGACATGATCAGAATATCCTAAACATAAAATTTCATTATTACCTACACATCTTTTTTTTTTCCGGGTGGAAAATCAATGTGGCATCTTACAATTCTCCCCCTCTTTTAAGAACTCAATTCTCAGAGTTGGAAAGAAGGATAATGTTCCATAAACTTATCTAAACCAACCCATGTTGAATCTTCCATAGGATATGCAAACCACTTTACTAAAATTTCCATTATTTCACGATTCCTAAGATGTCTAATTCTCCTATCCATAATAACTTCTGGTTCAAGCTCAAAAGTGGCATCTTCCTTCAACTTAGATTTGTCCTCCAAAACATGATCAGCATTAGGAACATACTTTTTAAGTAATCCAACATGGAAGACTGGATGAATTTTCAAAGTGTTAGGTAGGTCATGTAAATATGCAACAGAACCAACTTTCATTAAGATTTTGAAAGGACCAGCATAACGAGGAGACAATCGACGATCTTTGCCTAAAACCAGATTTGATTTAGAAGGACTCACTTTCAAAAAACCAGATCATTTGTTCTAAATTCCAAGGGTCTTGTTTTGAAATCATGATATAATTTCTGACATTTCTGTGCATCTTTCATGTTTTCCCTTATCTTATTTAGCTCCAAATCCATGTTTTCAAGCATCTCTTTGGATATTTCAACCTGATTCTATGAATTAAAAAGTGAATGCGGCAACAAGCAATTATAACCATACATTGCTTCAAAAGGTGTCATCTTAATAGAGGAATGCCATGCACTATTATATGCATACTCAACCAAAGGTAAATATTCAGTCCAATTGTTTTGCTTGTCATTCACATACATGCATAACATATCCTCAAGCACCCTGTTAACCCTCTCGGTCTCACCATTGGTTTGAGGATGAAATGCAGTACTCATGCGTAATTCTGTTCCTATGGATTGAAATGTTGCTTTCCAAAAATTTGATGTGAAATTTGCATCCCTTTCAGAAATTATAGTTTTGGGTATACCATGTAACCTAAAGATTTCTTTTATGAAAAGTTTAGCAACATGCAAAGCTGTATGAGTTTTCCTCATGGGAAGAAAATGTGCCATCTTTGTAAGACGGTCCAGAACAACAAAGATGGTATCATGCCCACTTCTCGTCACAGGCAACTTTGTTATGAAATCCATAGAGATGGATTCCCATTTTTGATCAGGCACATCTAATGGTTGTAACATGCCAGGACTCCTTTCAAATTTGGCCTTAACCTGTTGACATTTCAGACATTCTTGCACATACCTCTTAATATCATATTTCATACGTGGCCAGTAATACGAAGCTTTCACTTTTACATAAGTTCTAGAAAAACCAGGGTGTGCAGAGAAAGGTGCATCATGAGAGTCATGCAGGATCTTTTCTTTCAAAATAGATTCTAAAGAAATACATAAACGAGAATCACAATACAAATCATTATTTCTCAAATGAAATTTTCCCTAAAACATAGAACCTGGATTCATACCTGAAAATTTCAAGATTAGTGCATAAAATAAATCTTCTTTTAATTCTTTTCCAATATCAAAATGAGAGGATAAATTAGAAATTGAACTGCATAAGGGTTTACGACTCAAAGCATCGGCCATCGTGTTTTCTTTTCTTGCTAAGTATTTTATATCAAAATCATATTCACTTAGCATTGGATCCATTGTTTTTGTCTATTGTTAAGTAAAGGTTGAGTAAATATGTATTTAAGGCTCTGATGATCTATTCTCAATTCAAACTTTACTCCAAGCAATAAGTGTCTCCAATGTTTAAGTGCATGAACAACTGCATGCATTTCTAAGTCATGTGTTGTATAATTTAATTCACGTTTCTCTAATTTTCTTGACTCATAAGCCACTACCCTCCCTTCTTGTGAAAGTACGCATCCGATTTGGCTTCCACTAGCATCACATGCAACAATAAAAGGCTTCCCTAACTCAGGTATCTTTAGCACACAATTTTCGATAATTTTCTGTTTTAATTCGTCAAACGCATTTTGATACTCATCGTTCCATGTGAACTCTCTATTTTTCTTTGTCAATTCTGTGAGAGGATTTGCAATTCAAGGAAACTCCCTAATGTGTGCCCTCTCATATTGTGCCAAACCAAGGAAGCTTCTCACATCTCTCACACATTTGGGTGTAGGCCACTCAACTATGCTTTTAACTTTCTCAGCATCTAAATGAATCCCTTCCTTAGAAACAACTCTACCCAAATAAGTCACTTCCCCTTTAGCAAAAAAAACATTTACTCATCTTTCCATATAGTTTATGCTCTCTTAGTTTTTGTAAAGTCTTCCTGAGATGCAATGCATGTTCATCATCATCCTTAGAATACACAAAAATATCGTCAAGAAAAACTAATATAAATTCATCGAGATATTCATGAAACACATTATTCATCAAACACATAAATGTTGCAGGAGCATTTGTCAATCCAAAAGGCAAAACCGTGAACTCATAATGACCATATCGTGTTCTAAAAGCGGTTTTGGGTATGTCCTCAGACTTTACTCTAATTTGATGATATCCTGATCTTATGTCAATTTTAGTGAATACTGTGGCACCACTCAATTGACTCAGTAGTTCATCTATGTGTGGCAGTGGATACTTGTTCTTAATGGTTTTCTTGTTCAATCCCCTATAGTCGATACAAAGTCTGCATGAACCATCTTTCTTTTTCTGAAACAAAACAGGTGCTCCCCAAGGTGAAACACTAGGTCTTATCAACTCCTTCTTCAATAGATCATCCAGTTGGAGCTTCAACTCTTTCAATTCATCAATATTGAACCTATAAGTGCTCTCGAAGAAGGCTCACTTCTCGGATAAAGGTCTATAGCATGGTCAATTTTCCTAGGAGGAGGCATGCCTGGTAGATCATCAGGAAATACATCTACGTACTCATCTAAAAGTTTTCTAACATATTCAGGTATTTCCTCTTCTTTCTTCTTCTCCTGAAGGTCATGCACATAAACAAAATATGTCTCACAACCCTGTCAAATATCCCTAATCAACTTTATTGCAAAAATAGGAGAAAAACGTGAATTACACTTGCCTTCAAGACGATGTTCCTTCCCTTCTATTTTCAAAGTAAGGATCCCGCTTTCACAATCAATCACGACACTGTTATGAACTAACCAGTCCATTCCGATGATTACATCACATTCTCTCATTTCAATTACATGGAAGGTACCCAAAAACTTATGTTCTCCCAACATAAAATCAAGATTATCAATACAGCCTCGAGTATAGTGTATCCTACCATTAGCCATCTGTACAGGTGTTTTAGCCTGCATCTCAATATGCAACCCTAAAACTTCTGCCATCTTAAGTGAAAGGAAACAATTTGTACTACACAAATCAATCAAGAAACTAACCTTACGTGAGGATATGTCCCCCATAATCCTAATCACCGATGCCCTTGAATGAGAAGCAGTGTTCATGCATTGAAGTCTAGGGCTAGAACACTTACCTTGATCATCCACTTCCTCAATGGTGATATTTTCTTCTTGTAGATGAGCTATCTTCGCTTGCATAGAATGGTTGATGGCCTTGTTTGGACATTCAAAAGTGCGATGTCCTTGTTCTCCACATCGAAAACAAAGTCTCACTCTTTTAGCCCACTCCAAGAAATCAGAATCACGTTGCCAGTGCACAACTTCTTGCTTCTTAAGTGTATCTGTTTGCTTCGGCTTAGTTTTTCCTCCTTGACCATTAATAGAGTTAGTCGATCTCTATCCATTCTGATTTATTGAAATAGGTCTTGGGGGTCGATGTCCTGTTGAGATAAACCTTGATTTGGATGCCTTTTTCGTGGTAAACTTCTCCATCTTCTCAAAGTTCTCTATTTTTGCAACTGCATCAAGAAAATCTACACATCCGGACCCCTTTACTTGATAGCGAAGCTCTTCCCGCAAACCCTCAATAAACTTGCTTTTTACGGCATCTCTAGAAACTTCTAGTGCATACTTATGTAAACACAAAAATTTCTCCTTTTATTCCCCAACACACAACTTATACCTATCATAATCATACTACTTGAAAGAGTAGAACTCCATTTTCTTTTCCATCTGATAATGTGGAGAACAATAACAATTCTCTGCTTGCGCTCGAAACTCTTTCCAGAGGATCGGACCTTCACGTGTTCTTGTCTGTATGTATGATTTCCACCACAGTTTTGCGACTCCTCGTAGATGCAAAATTGGCACCTTTGCTTTTGATTCCTCACTAAATACGCGCAGGCCAAAGAAATCTTCAAGTTCCTCAATCCTTGCTTCAAGATCCTCTCCAATTTTCTTCTCACCAACAAATTCATTTAATTTCGCTCTTTTAAACACTTGCTTAAGTGCAGATTCACGTGCATCATCGTTCTCTTTGGGTTCACGTTGCCGTCTAGCTCTACGTGCGTTCGATGTGCCCCCACCATTACCACCTTCATCATTGAGGTCCATGGAAGCATTTGGAGTACCCTCTATTTGTTTGTTGGATCTTTCTTTATGTAATTCTGCATTCAATCTACGGATAAGCTCCTCTTGTTCTTCTATCTTCTTCTTCAAAGCCTGCATCTTGTCCTGGAATCCAACTCTGCATCTTGCTCTGTAACTCAAAAACGGCGAGGAATCAACTTGAGCTTGTGAGAGACAAAAATATTCAGTTCTTAAATCTATACAATAGTGTTAGAGATGCCTCAAGACCAAATCTGCTTCCAGATATCCCTTTTGCGACCTGCAAAATCAAAAATTCTAGAGAGAGATGAAAAAACATGAAAAATCTCTTCATTAACCTATCTTCATAGAACCAAATGAGACATAAAACATAGGAACTACAAAAAATTCAATCAGATAAAGTTTTTCTACTAAGAGTACTCTACCTTTCTCTCATACAACACTTTTTCAGATTCCTTCATCTTCATGCTCGAAATTAACATACAAATTTCATGCGACAACTTTCTAGAGAGAGAATGTAAAAACTTATTGCTACAAAATTTTGCAGACATGATTGGAATATCCTAAACATAAAATTTCATTATTACCTACACATCTTTTTTTTTTCCGGGTGGAAAATCAATGTGGCATCTTACAATTCTCCCCCTCTTTTAAGAACTCTGTCCTCAGAGTTGGAAAGAAGGATAATGTTCCATAAACTCATCTAAACCAACCCATGTTGAATCTTCAATAGGATATGCAAACCACTTTACTAAAATTTCCATTATTTCATGATTCCTATGATGTCTAATTCTCCTATCCATAATAACTTCCGATTCAAGCTCAAAAGTGGCATCTTCCTTCAACTTAGATTTGTCCTGCAAAACTTGATCAGCAGTAGGAAGATACTTTTTAAGTAATCCAACACGGAAGACTGGATGAATTTTCAAAGTGTTAGGTAGGTCAAGTACATATGCAACAGAACCAACTTTCATTAAGATTTTGAAAGGACCAGCATAACGAGGAGACAATCGACGATCTTTGCCTAAAACCAGATTTGATTTAGAAGGACTCACTTTCAAAAAAACCAGATCATTTGTTCTAAATTCCAAAGGTCTCTTTTTAAGATCATGATATAATTTCTGACGTTTCTGTGCATCTTTCATGTTTTTCGTTACCTTATTTAGCTCCAAATCCATGCTTTCAAGCATCTCTTTGGATATTTCAACCTGATTTTGTGAATTAAAAAGTGAATGCGGCAGCAAGCAATTATAACCATACATTGCTTCAAAAGGTGTCATCTTAATAGAGGAATGCCATGCACTATTATATGCATACTCATCGGTTTGAGGATGAAATGCAGTACTCATGCGTAATTCTGTTCCTATGGATTGAAATGTTGCTTTCCAAAAATTAGATGTGAACCTTGCATCCCTATAAGAAATTATACTTTTGGGTATACCATGTAACCTAAAGATTTCTTTTATGAAAAGTTTAGCAACATGCAAAGTTGTATCAGTTTTCCTCATGGGAAGAAAATGTGCCATCTTTGTAAGACGGTCCACAATAACAAAGATGGTATCATGCCCACTTCTGGTCACAAGCAACTTTGTTATGAAATCCATAGAGATGCATTCCCATTTTTGATGAGGCACATCTAATGGTTGTAACATGCCAGGACTCCTTTTAAATTCGGCCTTAACCTATTGACATTTCAGACATTCTTCCACATACCTCTTAATATCATATTTCATACGTGGTTAGTAATACGAAGCTTTCACTTTTACATAAGTTCTAGAAAAACGAGGGTGTGCAGAGAAAGGTGAATCATGACAGTCATGCAGGATCTTTTCTTTCAAAATAGATTATGAAGAAATACATAAACGAGAACTACAATACAAATCATCATCTCTGAAATAAAATTTTCCCTGAAACATAGAACCTGGATTCATACCCAAAAGTTTCAAGATTGCTGCATAAAATAAATCTTCTTTTAATTCTTTTCCAGTATCAAATTCAGAGGATAAAATAGAAATTGAACTGCATAAAGGTTTAGGACTCAAAGCATCGGCCACCTTGTTTTCTTTTCCTGCTAAGTATTTATTATCAAAATCATATTCACTTATCAATTCGATCCATCGTTTTTGTCTATTGTTAAGTAAAGGTTGAGTAAATATGTATTTAAGGCTCTGATGATCTATTCTCAATTCAAACTTTACTCCAAGCAATAAGTGTCTCCAATGTTTAAGTGCATGAACAACTGCAAGCATTTCTAAGTCATGTGTTGTATAATTTAATTCATGTTTCCTTAATTTCCTTGACTCATAAGCGACTACCCTCCCTTCTTGTGAAAGTACGCATCCGATTTGGCTTCCACTAGCAGCACATGCAAGAATAAAAGGCTTCCCTAACTCAAGTATCTTTAACACATAATTTTTTATAATTTTCTATTTTAATTCATCAAATGCATTTTGACACTCATCGTTCCATGTGAACTCTCTATTTTTCTTTGTCGATTCTGTAAGAGGATTTGCAATTCGAGAGAACTCCCTAATGTGTGCCCTCTCATATTGTGCCAAACCAAGGAAGCTTCTCACATCTCTCACACATTTGGGTGTATGCTAGTCAACTATGCTTTTAAATTTCTCAGGATCTAAATGAATCCCTTCCTTAGAAACAACTCTCCCCAAATAAGTCACTTCAAAAAAAACATTTACTCATCTTACCATATAGTTTATGCTCTCTTAGTTTTTGTAAAGTCTTCCTGAGATGCAATGCATATTCATCATCATCCTTAGAATACACAAAAATATCGTCAAGAAAAACTAATATAAATTCATCGTGATATTCATGAAACACATTATTCATCAAACACATAAATGTTGCCGGAGCATTTGTCAATCCAAAAGGCAAAACGGTGAACTCATAATGACCATATCGTGTTCTAAAAGCGGTTTTGGGTATGTCCTCAGACTTTACTCTAATTTGATGATATCCTGATCTTAAGTCAATTTTCGTGAATACTGTGGCACCATTCAATTGACTCAGTAGTTCATCTATGTGTGGTAGTGGATACTTGTTCTTAATGGTTTTGTTGTTCAATCCCCTATAGTCCATACAAAATCTGTATGAACCATCTTTCTTTTTCTGAAACAAAACAGGTGCTCCCCAAGGTGAAACGCTAGGTCTTATCAACTCCTTCTTCAATAGATCATCCAGTTGGAGCTTCAACTCTTTCAATTCATGAATATTGAACCTATAAGGTGCTCTGGAATAAGGCTCACTTCGTGGATAAAGGTCTATAGCATGGTCAATTTTCCTAGGAGGAGGCATGCCTGGTAGATCATCAGGAAATACATCTGTGTACTCATCTAAAAGTTTTCTAACATATTCAGGTATTTCCTCTTCTTTCTTCTTCTCCTGAAGGTCATGCACATAAACCAAATATGTCTCACAACCCTGTCGAATACCCCTAATCAACTTTATTGCAGAAATAGGAGAAAAACTTGAATTACACTTGCCTTCAAGACGATGTTCCTTCCCTTCTATTTTCAAAGTAAGGATCCCACTTTCACAATCAATGACGACACTGTTATGAACTAACCAGTCCATTCTGATGATTACATCACATTCTCTAATTTCAATTACATGGAAGGTACCCAAAAACTTATGTTCTCCTAACATAAAATCAAGATTCTCAATACAGCCTCGAGTATAGTGTATCCTACCATTAGCCATCTGTACAGGTCTTTTAGCTTGCATCTCAATATGCAACCCTAAAGCTTCTGCCATCTTAAGTGAAAGGAAACAGTTTGTACTACCCGAATCAATCAAGAAACTAACCTTACGTGAGGATATGTCCCCCATAATCCTAATCACCAATGCCCTTGAATGAGAAGCAGTTTTCATGCATTGAACTCTAGGGCTAGAACACTTACCTTGATCATCCGCTTCCTCAATTGTCATGTTTTCCTATTATAGATGAGCTATCTTCGCTTGCATAGAACGGCTGATGGCCTTGTTTGGACATTCAAAAGTGCGATGTCCTTGTTCTCCACATCAAAAACAAAGTCATTGTCTTTTAGCCCGCTCCAAGGAATCAGAATCACGTTGCCAGTGCACAACTTCTTGCTTCTTAAGTGTATCCGTTTGCTTCGGCTTAGTTTTTCCTCCTTGACCATTAATAGAGTTAGTCGATCTCTGTCCATTCTGATTTATTGAAATAGGTCTTGGGGGTCGATGTCATATTGAGATAAACCTTGATTTGGATGCCTTTTTCGTGGTAAACTTCTCCATCTTCTCAAAGTTCTCTACTTTTGCAACCGCATCAAGAAAATCTACACATCCGGATCCCTTTACTTGATAGCGAAGCTCTTCCCGCAAACCCTCAATAAACTTGCTTTTTAGGGCATCTCGAGAAACTTCTAGTGCATACTTATGTAAACGCAAAAATTTCTCCTTATATTCTTCAACATACAAGTTATACCTATCATCCTCATACTACTTGAAAGAGTACAATTCCAGTTTCTTTTCCATCTGATAATGTGGAGAACAATAATGATTCTCTGCTTGCTCTCGAAACTCTTTCCAGAGGATCGGACCTTCACGTGTTCTTGTCTGTATGTATGATTTCCACCATAGTTTTGCGACTCCTCGTAGATGCAGAATTACCACCTTTGCTTTTGATTCCTCACTAAATACGTGCAGGTCAAAGAAATCTTCAAGTTCCTCAATCCATGCTTCAAGATCCTCTCCAGTTTTCTTCTCACCAACAAATTCATTTAATTTTGCTCTTTTAAACACTTGCTTAAGTGCAGATTCACCTGCATCATCGTTCTCTTCGGGTTCACATTGCCGTCTAGCTCTACGTGTGTTTGATGTGCCTGCACCATTACCACCTTTATCATTGAGGTCCATGGAAGCATTTGCAGTACCCTCTTTTTTTTTGTTTGATCTTTCTTTATGTAATTCTGCATTCAATCTACGGATAAGCTCCTCTTCTTCTTCTATCTTTTTCTTCAAAGCCTGCATCTTGTTCCGGAATCCAACTCTGCTCTGATACCACTTGTAACAAGTTTCCTAATCTTGAATCACAATCCCACACAGAATAATAATAGGCCTCGACACCACAAGATATAAAGAAGGAAAACAGAGTATACACAGAACAAGAAGAGAGAGAATTTTATTATCTGTGCAGATTTACAAGTAGTACTGATCTGCGTTACAAAATCTATCAGATAGCTTCAATGTGAAGCCTCATCCACCCGACCACCCCCGAGCTAATCTCAATCCCAATCTCAATCACAATCACAATCTCAATCCCAATCTCAATCACAATCACAATGCTAATCCCAATCTCAATCTCAATCTCAATCGCAATTCCAGAAGCCAAAAAACGATTGTAATGACTGTACGACCATCCTCCTTTTCTATCTCTCAGTCTTCATCTTTTTGAATCTCCACCTTTCGCCAGCGCATGACCAATCACGCCTTCCTAGACCCGCACTTTTAGAATCTGCATGCTCCAAGATAGCGTCTTTCGCATGTCTCATGCAAGACTTCTAGACCACCCATGCATCTACTTTTCATGTCCACCATCAAGAATCGTACCTACAAAAATAGAGGTGATCCCTGCAACGCACTCACACACACACGTCAATCACCCAAAAATAACCTATCTACTTATGTGCGTTTTCTAAATCCGCGAACATGAATAAGATGAATGAATGAAGGATTCTTTTTTTTTTTACAGTGTTGGAAAACAACACTTTTCCAAGCCCTATAACTAAAAAACGGTGAGGAATCAGCTTGAGCTTGTGAGAGACAAAATTATTCAGTTCTTAAATCTGTACAATAGTGTTAGAGATGCCTCAGGTCCAAATCTGCTTCCAGATATCACTTTTGGGCCCTACAAAATCGAAAATTCTAGAGAGAGATGAAAAAACATGAAAAATCTCTTCATTAACCTATCTTCATGGAACCAAATGCGACATAAAACATAGGAACTACAAAAAATTCAATCCGGTAAAGTTTTTCTACTAAGAATACTCTACCTTTCTCTCATACAACATTTTTTCAGATTCCTTCATCTTCATGCTCGAAATTGACATACAAATTTCATGCGACAACTTTCTAGAGAGAGAATGTAAAAACTTATTGCTACAAAATTTTGCAGACATGATCAGAATATCCTAAACATAAAATTTCATTATTACCTACACATCTTTTTTTTTTCCGTGTGGAAAATCAATGTGGCATCTTACAATTCTCCCCCTCCTTTAAGAACTCTGTCCTCAAAGTTGGAAAGAAGGATAATGTTCCATAAACTCATGTAAACCAACCCGTGTTGAATCTTCAATAGGATATGCAAACCACTTTACTAAAATTTCCACTATTTCACGATTCCTAAGACGTCTAATTCTCCTATCCATAATAACTTCTAGTTCAAGCTCAAAAGTGGCATCTTCCTTCAACTTAGATTTGTCCTGCAAAACATGATCAGCATTAGGAACATACTTTTTAAGTAATCCAACATGGAAGACTGGATGAATTTTCAAAGTGTTAGGTAGGTCAAGTAAATATGCAACAGAACCAACTTTCATTAAGATTTTGAAAGGACCAACATAACGTGGAGACAATCAACGATCTTTGCCTAAAACCAGATTTGATTTAGAAAGACTCACTTTCGTAAGACCAGATCATTTGTTCTAAATTCCAAGGGTCTCTTTTTGAGATCGTGATATAATTTCTGACATTTCTGTGCGTCTTTCATGTTTTTCCTTACCTTATTTAGCTCCAAATCCATGTTTTCAAGCATCTCTTTGGAGATTTCAACCTGATTCCGTGAATTAAAAAGTGAATGCGGTAGCAAGCAATTATAACCATACATTGCTTCAAAAGGTGTCATCTTAATAGAGGAATGCCATGCACTATTATATGCATACTCAACCAAAGGAAAATATTCAGTCCAATTGTATTGCTTGTCATTCACATACATGCGTAACATATTCTCAAGCACCCTGTTAACCCTCTCGGTCTCACCATCGGTTTGAGGATGAAATGCAGTACTCATGCGTATATAGAGCACACTTGTGCACATAGAAATCCACAAACACATTTTGAAAATCATCAGTTTGGTAGACCATCGCGATGGGTTCATGCCATCGCGATTGTGTCACACCATCACGATTGGCTCATGCCATCACGGCAGTTCAGTCGGACCATTGGGATGGTTCACTTGAACCATTGTGACGGTCACTGACCATCGCGACGATCCCATTGATCCCACGCCATCACGATTGGCCCATGCCATCGTGATGACTCACTTGCCACATGTTAAATTAGTCCATCGTGACAATACCAGGTACACCATCGTGATGTTTCAAGTTCGAACCATCGCGATTGGCTCACGCCATCACGCCTTGTGATCATCGCGATGGGCTCACACCATCGCAACGGTTGCGTTGATTGTTGACATCGAAGGGCTTGAACATTAATTAAAGAATTGGTCTAAACATCGAATTTTGACAGGTCTAGCAAGAGCTATCCAAGGGCAATCAAAGCAAGGTAGTGAACTATGCAAGGCTTGGGAAGTGTGACTTCTTGGGCAGCAGAGCAATCAAAGAAGCTGACTCGAGGTTGGAAGACTACTCAACCCCCTCAGTCAACTATTAGCTTAGGCTAAACGTCTAGCATTGTGGATTAAATTAGGACGACGATAGGAACGCATCAAGTTCAAGAGACTTAATTTTTCAAGTCTTAGACTAAGATAAAAGTGTGCAATATGAGAACGTAAAGGAAAGAATTTAAGTTTGACGAAATGAGAACTCAAAGGTACAACGAAAAGTTGACTCCTAACGCATACATTGAGACAAGAGAAGAATTTAAAGGAACTAAAAACCGAACAAGCAATTAAGAACAAAGAAACATTGACGATGAGAGTGTGTATTGAGTGATTCAGGAAGTAAATTCATGAACCTTAGATCGGGCAAGCATATAGGTAAGTGAGATCGACGAAGCCTTAGATCATCAGAAGCAAGTGTATGAACTACTGCACGTTCCACTGCTTTATGGAAACGTTTGGGTATGCCAGCACTAAGACCCACCAAGATGAATCTACAAATGGTTGACGGACATATAGAGAAGCCGTTGGGCTTACTAGAGGGCATATCTCTCACCACTTGTGGTGTGGAGTTTGAACATACTTTTGCCATTTGTGATTTTGGAAAAAAATCATGCTTAGGAGATGATTTTACGATGACCATTCATGCATCAGTTGCAAATCGTACAAGATTGGGGAACTAATTCCTTGTACTTGCAACATTTAGGAGTGACTACCAAAGTCAATCTTAAAGACTATTCCCATCGAGATGAACCCCCGATACAATGGAACACCATTCGTAAGACACAAGAAGAAATAGAGTTTGTACACTCATTGGAATTAGACCCCTCATGGTTGCACGAAGACACTCATCTATGGATGTGTAAAGTAGCCAAACAAGAGAAAGAACGATTAGAAGCCAGGACCCTAGGTTCAAAACGACATCCACGAACCCTTCAAGATCCAGCTTATGTATTGGTAGTGTTTCCAGACAAGGAATTTGAGCCTCATGGTTGGGTAGAAATCTTAGCAACGATGGACATAATGGTGAATGAAGAACAATGGACCCCTCATTGTGATGAGGACGGATACGACATTTCCATTTTTTTGATTGAACCTATCGAGGAAGAATTTATCCTAGAGGAATGCATGGAAGTGACCTAAGAATTAGACGAGAATAGTGACGAGGACCTAGAATCCATCATCATGGAACCCTTCTGTTACATAGAAGAGGAATATCTTTATTTTGTTGAAGCCAAAACCCTTGAAGAAGAAAAGGAAAGTCAAAGGGAACAACCTGAGTCATCTATGAAAGATACAGAGAGCAAGCAAAAGAAGAGAAAGAAATCACCTAAGACAGAAGAAGAGGAAGAACCACTCAGGGAAGTATAGGAGAACTTCAAGAAGTATGAAATAGACGATAGAAGAATCATGTTACGAATGCCTAAAAGAAAAGATGATGTTGGAGAAGTGTTAAACGCGGGTTTGCTGTTAGAACGCGTTTAAACTCTATTCGGGTTCTTAGGAGTGGAAGGAGTCTGTTACTCAGAGGCCCTATACTTGATTTTCCCAAATAATCACTTCACATGACAGTTTATTCATCAACTCTGCTAATCAAACTTACTAACAGAAAACTCAGATTCGTTCCTTACATACTTATTATTCTGATTCGCTCACTCACAGAGTATCGATTCATACAAAGATTAAACTTCTCAGTAACCAGCGTACAAGGTGAATGCTACCGTAACATAGACTTACAGTAAACAACTTACAAAACAGCGGTTCAATACTTCACTTAATGTAAAATTTACCGTAACATCAATATGTAACACACAGATACAGATAATCAAACACAACAGAAAGACACAATATGACTCAGAGTTATGAAAACACAACACTTCGGTACTACACAGACATATCGCCCAGACACACAGTCTGGCGATCTGCTGGTTGTCACCGAAAGTGTCTTTTCATTGCTTTATAAAAAGGTTACAACTCGTCGCAGCGACTTCTCAATTCGTGCGAAATATGAAAAGGAAAAAGGATTTACAATTGCCAATCCGGCGGCTTACACTGGCACGCACGGTGGACTCGAACCCGCAGGTATACAAAACTTTATGGCTCATCAAGTATACCCTCTAAATACATAGTTTTAGCTAATTTAAAAGTCCTGGCAATTTTCTTTTTTAGTGAATCCAACATCTGTTTTAGGACTTCGGGTTCTACAAGTTGAGCATTTGTCCGTACTGAACTTGTTGCAATGACCTGGCTCATCAAAAGTTCTACTTGTGTCTGCAGAAAAGCTTCCTGCAGATAGAAGTCGTTTGACAGAGCCGCATCCTGGTTCACCTTCATGTCTGCAATCTGCTTATCAACTCTGGCTAGTCTTTCTTTTTGAGCATCCAGTTGGTTCTCTCTTCTTTCCAACTCTTGATTCTGAAACTGGATGGTCCTGTAATATGCATCTCTTTCTCTTCTTATCCCTGGTATCTCCTTCTGTAGTTGAGCGACTAACATCATCTTGCTTTTGAGAGCAGCATTTGATTCAAATAGGTTTGAATTTGCAAACTCTAGCTGCGTATTTATTTGCTTTAGTAAAGCTGCCATTTCCTGTCCTTTCTGTATTGCTTCATCCAATTGATCACGAGTTTCCTTTAACAGATCTCTTAAGGCTATGCGGGCATCCTCTTTATCTTTGACTAACTGTTTCAAATGAATAATTTTGGCATCAACAACACACAATAAATCAGCTTTTTCTTTGACTTTAGCCAATGCAGCATCTCGTTGACTGATTATTATTTCTTGTTCGACAAGTCTGGCCTGTAAATTTTTAATCTGTACTTGTAAAGCTTAATTTTCTACTTTTATTACATCTATTTCTTCTGGAGTGGACTAATATCTGGCTCCAAAACATCGACTTTATGCTCGAAATCATCTCTGATATTATCAGTTACTTCTTTCATTTGTGCTGGTAGTTGCTGCGTTTAATGAATCAACATTTGTCCCATGGATGCAAGCTCATTAAATACAAGTAGCGAAGGAAACAAAAGAGAAGGACGTGGTTGAGATGAAGAAGTGGTGAGGAGTTAATGGGAATTGGGTGGAGAATAGTTTGGTGAAGAGGATGATGAGTCGGTTTCGTCAAGTACAATGGGTGGAACAGGGACAATGGGCTTAATTGGAGGTTCGGGGGGAGGAGTGAGAAGAACAATATTAGTTTCTAATACCTTTTCAGTGGATTGTTGTGTAGTGTTATCAGGATGGGCATCTGCAGATTCCACTGTTGTAATCAATTCTTCAAAAATTTCGGTAATAATATGTTGTACCTCTTCTTGCTTATCCTGTTTGGAGTGTTGCTGAGATTCTTCTTTAGAAGAACTGGCTCTAGAATCTGCGGTATCATCATGCTCTTTTTGCTGGTTTTGAGATGATTGAGCTGATGAATCATGATGCATCGAAGTAGCTGTGTCGTGGAAAGTTTCTTCTTCATGTCCTTCTTCTTCATTGTTGTCGGCTTCATTTCCTCCGGCCGAACCCTGTACTTGACTGTCAGATGAACTTATTCTGATGCGTTTTCGGCGGAGTAGCTGGAAGATTTCTTTGTCATCTTCTTCATCATCTTCCAGGATTTGCACGGATTCTTCATGATACAAAAAAGGACCTCTGGGTGGTGGTTGCGCTGCTTGAAGGACCGGAAACAGGAAACTTAGTATGTGGGGGAGACGAGAACATGGCATATCTCCTTTGTTAACCTGTTTAATTACCGAAACGCATTCACGATGAATGCTGCCAAAATAGTAAGAGGCAAAACTAACAGGCTCTCTAGCAGATATATCTATCGCTGAGTAGAATGGGCGAGATATGCCATATGTACGTTTCTGCAAATTTAGTATTGCTACTAAAAATTGCAGGGCTGTTCTTTCAGGCTCAGGACGACAAAGGATGGCATATTCATTTGAAGAATATCTAGGAAACAATTGGATCATTGTAGCTATCGGCAGATTAGGGCCATTTTCTCGACCTTCCGGAGAGAGTCAGAAAGCATCAGCAAAAGTCTATAGAGTGATTACTACTCGAGATGGTAAGGAAGTAATTGGCCAACTCTTCTCCCCAGCAGGTGTGGAAGCTATTGCGTCAATAATCTGGGCGTAGAATGGGTGACATTCCACTGAATGCCAAGGCAATTCAGTGAAATTGGACAACCCACGTACACGCAAGAACTCACCCACATCCGCAGGGAGTCCGTCACAAAAGGTAGCAAAGTTTGCCAGAGCTTCCATGATACGCACACGAATAGCAAGCAAACACAGGGATTACAAGAAACACAAAGTACACAAAGCACGCAGACACAATAGCGATTAACAACGGAATGGAAAAGGTTAAGTAGATACTTGGCAGCGGGAAGCGATTGAAATTGTTTAATCATCGCGTGATGTTGAGATGATAACCTCATAACTACGGTGTGCATGCATGAGTGGAATCAATAACAAAAGGTGGCGATTATTCATGGTTATGTATCCAGACGAGGAGTTTTATCATTATGTAGCAAAACAAGGAGTTTATGGTTTTTATCCAACTAACAAGCAAAACCAAAAAAGAAAAAGAAAAGAAAAGAGAAAAAGAAAAAAAAATACGCGGGCAACCGTAGAACACTTCAGTGCGAATCAGGCGCTTGATGATACGGCCGAAACTTTGAACCATTTATCACTTTCGGAAGAGGAATTCCGGTCAAAGTAGTCAATCGAAAAGTAGCTGGGACCACTTGTTCAGTAATCCGTTAAGGACCAAACCATCGTAACTTGAATTTGCCAGCAGAACGATTTGATTTTGCATTATAAAACAGTACAAGTTGTCCTACCGTAAAAACTGGAGTTTTAAGATACCGATCATGTGTACGAGCTTGCCTCAACTGCACTTCTTGAGAGTCAGAAAACTTTCCCAGCGATGCTCATCTAATTCTCTGAGTGTGTCCAACCGAAATGGTAAAGAGTCTTCAGGTAACATTTTCTGAGAGATGGCCACACGTAAGCTTGGTACTACAAGTTCCATTGGTGCAATTGCCTCCATTCCATATGCAAATTTGAAAGGAGTCAGTCCGGTGGCAACTTTGTAAGTAGTCCGGTATGCCCATAATACTGCAGGTAGTAACTGATCCCATCTTTCTGGTGATTCCACAGTCAATTTTCGAAGCATAGTCAACAACGTTTTGTTTATACTCTCAGCTAAGCCATTAGCACGAGGATAATACGGTGAACTGAATTTATGCAGAATCTGAAAAGTGTGTGTGAGCACTCGCATTAAACTGTTGATAAAGTGGGTCCCTTGATCTGTGACAAGTTCCAAAGGTAATCCATAACATGGGAATACATCCTTCATTAGACATTTTGCCACCGAAACAACTGTGGCGGACCGTAAAGCCCAAGCTTATGCCCATCTTGTAGCATAATCTGTGCATGTCAGAATATATCTGTTGTTGCTAAGGATTGCTGGAGGTGTGATTGGTCCAATAAAGCCAAGACCCCATTTCTGAAAAGGTTCTAAAGGTAAGACAGGCTGTAGAGGGAAAAAATGGCGTTGTAAAGGCTGTCCAGATCACTGACAATTGTCACATTGCTGCACAAATTGAGATACATCTCTGTACATAGTAGGCCACCAGAGCCCACTTTGCAGAATTTTTCGGTGCGTTAAATCTGCTGCAAAATGTCCACCGGAGGGTATGGAATGTGCCAGAGCGATTACTCAGTTTACTTCATGTGGAGGAATACAACGAAGTAAAACCCCAGTGTGATCCATATAATACAACTCTCCGGCAATCAACCGGAATTTGCGACTGTAAACTGCAATTTTTCGGCGCATTGCAGAGGAAGTTTGAGAAGGGAGACATCCATCAGTAAGAAAGGTTAATAACTGATCATAGTAAGTAGGTGTCACAGGAGGTTGTGTAGATTCATCATTAGTCATTTCAGTAACATAAATAGCTGGTGTGGTGTCATCAACACCGACCGGAGCTTCACCAGAATCCAACTGAGAAAGAAAATCTGCTAAGGCATGTGCAGTTCCAGCTCGATGAATCACTTCGTAATCAAATTCTTGTAACAATAAAACCCAACGTGCCAAGCGGCCACCTAAATGCTGCTGCCGAACCAGATAGACCAGCGTAGCATGATCTACATGAAATACGAATTTTTGGCCTAGTAAATAATGCCGGAATTTCTTTACAGAATACACTAAACCAAGACATTCTCTTTCAGTTACTGAATAATTCTTTTCAGCAGGAGCAAGCCTTCGACTTGCATAATAGACAGGCCTAAACCACTTATCAGTTTGTTGCATTAAAACACTTCCAATGGCTATATCTGATGCGCCTACAAAAACATGAAAGGGGCGTTCCCAATCAGGAGGTTGTAGAATTGGAACCTGCGTTAATAAAACTTTCAGACGATCAAATACAGTTTGACATTCCGGTGTCCAATCAAACTGTCGAGGAGTACTAGTGATTAGCCGATTCAGGGGTATTTCCAAATGGGCAAGCCATCGTAAATGTCGACCATGCCACCTGACATGACCCATGAATCGCATGACTTCTTTCGGTGTAGTAGGCTCAGGTGCTTCTAACACGGCTGCAATTTTGTCTGGATCAACTTGTATGCCTTGTGCAAATACAATGTGGCCAAGGAGTTTACCACAAGAAACCGCAAAGACAGATTTGGTGGGGTTCAAACAGAGTCGGTATTCTCGGCATTTTTCAAAGCAACACCGTAAATGATACAGGTGTGCAACCATCTTACCGAGTAAAGAGAAATCATCTAGATATACTTGCATAAAAGAAGTAAGATAGGGTGAGAAGATTTCTTGCATACATCGCTGAAAGGTACTGTGAGCATTTCTTAATCCAAACCAGATGACTGTGCAAGCAAAAACACCCCAATTCGTAATAAACACTGTATTCGGTATATCCTGCTCAGCCATTCTGACCTGTTTATAACCACTATAACCATCGAGAAATGAGTACATCTCATGTCCAGCCACTCTGTCTAGCATGGTGTCAAGAAATGGAAGAGGAAATGGATCAGGTATGGTGGCTGCATTCAATTTTCGGTAATCGACACATATTCAGAGCTGCTTGTTTTTCTTTGGTACAATCACGATCGAGGAGATCCACTCAGCATGCTCAATAGGTACAATGAATCCTACCTTTAATAGGCAATCAAGTTCTGCTTTGACCTATGCTGCATACTGAGGGTTCATACGGTAGCTGGGTTGTTTAATCGGCTTTGCTTCAGGTTTGAGTACGACCCTATGTTGATAGATGCAAGGGTCCAGACCTTTCATATCACGATAATCCCATGCAAAAACATCAAAGAATTCACGAATAAGTTGGATCAAATATGCTTGAAATACTTCAGACAATCCTTCCTTTATCTTGACAGGTCGTGGATTTACTTCATCTCCTAAATTATAGGTGATCAACTGATCTTCTGGAACATAGAATTGACGAGGTTTTCCTGAATTGTCAATTGGTTGTAAAAGTTGCTGTATAGTGGCTTCATCCATAACAACAGTATCTGTGATCCCCACTTCTTCGGTCACAGGCAACATCGTACAGGCTGCCGGACTCCAGTTATCTACAATAGTTTGCAGATCAACAGTTCCTAAGGAGATCAAATCAATGTTATTCTTTAAAAATTCTTCTTCTTCATCATCGGATAAACCATCTAACATGTGGACCGGTTCTGCTACATATGGTCTAGCATGTAATTCACAGGGCTGAATAGCATCCAATTTGACAACATATTTACGATTGTTGTCTTTGAAAGTGAGTTCTTGTGTTGACCAATCCTGTATAACCTTAGCTTGTTTCAACCAAGGACGGCCAAAAAGAAGATTATAATCAAGACTGGACTCCGGTAATTCTAAGACGACAAAGGTCATCTTAAACGTTGTTCCCTGCAAAGTTATCGGGACATTCCGTACGAGTCCTACTGGATGAACTCGAGATTGATCTGCCATCCTAACGAAAAATTGAACAGGCTCGATTTGCGTCCACCCTAACTTCTTACAAAGTGCTGCAATGGCTATGTTTACACCAGACCCACCATCAATTAGTACTTGAGTAATTTTGTGATTTTTGTACCATACCGTAATCAAGGGGACCGAATGATCCACCGTAGAATCAGCTTCCGGTTGTACCGTTGCTGTCGCTGGAATGCAGGAAGATCCAGGACTGAGCTATTGTTGGATTTGCTGCCGAACTCCCGGTACTAGTGCAAGTAACTGTCCAAGAGGGAGAGTAATGGACGCCTTAGATAAAATTTCCCATGCCTGATCGGCTTGAATTGTACTTTTCACCGGTTCTGAAGGTGATGTGCCTGTTATAGTGGTAGAATCTTGTTCCTGCGATCCTTCCTTTGGCAGCGGAACTTGGGTTACTAGAATGGGATCTGGAAACACTGTAGGCTCTTTGGTGGTCCATTGACTAGCTTTGTCATACCTGTTGTTCATGGATGCCAGGTTCAAATATTTCTGCTGCTGGTTGTAGCTGCTTACCAGATCTGGTTTGAATCACTACGGCCTGAGTTTCTATTGGTGAAATATATACCATATTGGTCATAGGGTTCTGACGCTCTTTCTTCCTTTGATCATATTCAGCTGCATCTTTACACAATCTGTGTATGTGGCCTAATTCACCGCAAAAATGACAGCGAGGGGGTGGCAAAGAATTACCTTCCTGTGATGTCCCTGTCTGCCATCGATTTGTATTGTAATTTGTATTTCGCTGTCCTCGATAATTTCTGTATCCTTGCTGCTGATTATTTCTCATATGAGGTGGTACATAATGAGTGGTCGGCTGCCCTGATTCTTGTATGATAGCATTGACAGTTGCTGATCCCTGCACTTTTGCATTATAAGCACAGTTTTCGGTCGAATGTCCAGTTGTATTGCAGATAGCACAATACATCTGATTAAGGGCACATGTGACACTAGTATGCCCTGGATTCTTGCACTTAGTGCAGTACATTTGTCTAGTCGGATCCTCTACAACACTTTTACTGGCTTTTAACCACTCCAAATCTTTGGTAAAGCCTCCAACCTTATGCTCAAGCTGGAAAGCCATTGCAATAACCGCATCTAATGTCATAGCTCCCACACAACGGATGATCATAATCTGTCTAAGTTGCGGAGTTAAACCATTAATAAACCACTGAGTGATGACATCATCCGATAAATTAGCATGTGCTCGTGGTAGTTGTCTCAAATGAGTTCTGAATAGGGTGGCATATTCCTGCACTATTTGATTCAGCTTCTGTCTATTGTTCTGCAGGTAATCGAAAATTTCCACAGAATTCTTCTTTCGCCGAAATCTCTGCAGAAACGCATCCCTTACTGCTTCATAGGTGCCGAAATGATTGATATCATATTCTGTAAGCCACGTGGCAGCTTCATTAACTAATGTTGACTGGAATACTATGGCCTTGTATGCCGGATCGGGTGGATGATTAAGTACTGCATAACTAATTTCAAAGGTACGTACATGAGCATCAGGATCATCACCTGGAAATCCATCGAATTTTGTGTAGGTGACTCCTGTTGGAACCGGACGAGGTGGAAGTAGCTGTTGCTGCTGTTGTTGTTGTTGTTGTTTCTGTTGTTGTTGTTGTTGTTACCCACTCATGTTGGTACTGTTACTATTTCCTGAGTTCTGAGGATGTGCTTCCGTTTCTTCAGAGTCTGTATGATGAGACTGCTCTTCTTCCGGTTCGAAAATAGCGCTTAACCTCTTACGAATTTCTAATTCGAATAGCTTATCCTCTTCTGCGGTATCAAACGTAGGCAAACTTGCTCCGAACAGTGGTGTCCGGAATGAAGATTCACCGGGAAGTATAACACTGTCACCAGAAAATTGTAAATTTTCTACAACCAGGACCGAACTACCATCGAAATTAGTGGAACTTTCTCAAATCCAGGGTATTCTTTCACCTTCAATGACCTCTCTAGATAATACACCTCTATCCGTAGAGAGATTTGAATCATGACCATACGGTGTCAGATCAACTACACATTGCGTTCCTGTGGACTCCGAAGTTACTGTCTCTTCTGCAGATTGCACCGAGATTTCACCGGAATTGACCGGAATTGCAATATGTTCCATCGGAATGCTACCAGAATCACTACTAATATGCTTCGCTTCTTCGACGACCAGACCTAACTGATCTACGCTTCTTCCTCCTAGGGGTGTCCTTCGCAAATTTGGTACCACCCAAGGCTGTCTGCACTTCGGATATGACTCACCGGATCGAGTAACCGGCATATAGCACCTTTGCTACACTTGCGTACTACTCTATCTTACTGTCGATTCACAATCTATGGTTACCTTCCCAAATTCACTGAGCAACGCTCTGTTGCCACTGTCCGATAATCACTTTGAAACAATCGATTGCCACTTTCCCACAGACGACGCCAGTGTTAAACGCGGGTTCGCCGTCAGAATGTGTTTAAACTGTATTCGGGTTCTTGGGAGTGGAAGGGGTCTGTTACTCAGAGGCCCTATACTTGATTTTCCCAAATAATCACTTCACATGACAGTTTATTCATCAACTCTGCTAATCAAACTTACTAACAGAAAACTCAGACTCGTTCCTTACAGACTTATTATTCTGATTCCCTCACTCACAGAGTATCGATTCATACACAGATTAAACTTCTCAGTAACCAGCGTACAAGGTGAATGCTACCGTAACACAGACTTACAGTAAACAATTGGGTTCAATACTTCACTTAATGTAAACATTACCATAACATCAATCTGTAACACACAGATACAGATAATCAAACACAACAGAAAGACACAATATGACTCAGAGTTATGAAAACACAACACTTCGGTACCACACAGAAGTATCGCCCAGACAGACAGTCTGGCGATCTTCTAGTCGTCACCGAAAGTGTCTTTTCATTGCTTTATAAAAAGGTTACAACTCGTCGCAACAAATTCTCAGTTCGTGCAGAATATGAAAAGGAAAAAGGATTTACAATTGCCAATCCGGCCGCTTACAGAAGTATATGATAATCGAGAGAAAACCAAAAAAATCATAGTTACCATAAAAGGAGAAGAAGAAAAATGTACATACATAGGGCATGATTTGATGAATGAAGAAAAAGAAGCAGAGTTAATTGCCCTATTGCGAGAATATAGAGATGTGTTCGCTTGGAGTTACAAAGATTTGAAAGGATTAGTCCCAGATATATGCTCCCATAGAATTTTTATGACTCCAGATGCCAAACCTCCAAAACAGAAACCATACACGTGCAATGATAACTACGTTGCTAAGATTAAAGAAGAGATCGAGTGCTTGATAGAAGCAGGATTCATTTGTGAAATTGAGCATATAGAATGGGTATCCTCCATTATGGTCATGCCCAAGAAAAATGGAAAATTGCACGTGTGTATTAACCTTAAAAAAGTTGATGCTGCCACGATTAGAGACAGTTATCCTCTTCCTAACACGGAACACTTAATGGAAAGAGTTGCAGGCACGGAAGTTTACTGCTTTCTTCATGGTTTTTGAGGCTATAATCAGGTAGCCATTGCTCTAGAAGATCAACATAAGATGGCTTTTGCCATAGAATGGGGCATATTTGCATTTTGTGTGATGCCATTTGGGCTGACAAATGCACCCACCACTTTCCAATGATTGATGTGTCATGTTTTTAAGGAGTTCTTACGCAAGAATTTGGAATTTTATGTCGATGACATATGTACTCATTCGAATGTGAGGCAGACACATATCCCAAAACTAAAGCAAGTATTTGACAATGCCGAGAATATTAGGTTTGTTTGAACCTAAAAAAGTGTGTTTTCATGGTCAAGCAAGGCAAAACTCTAGGACACATTGTGTCAAAGAACGGAATTTGGACAGATGAAGAAATGGTGAAAGTAATTGCAGATCTACCTAGACCAAGGAACATAAAAGAGGTACATGCCTTCATGGGTCATTGTGGTTATTATAGACGATTCATACACATGTATGCTATCATAGCCAAGCCTCTGTACTCTCTTTTGACCAAGTTTGAATGGACAGATGAATGTGAGAATTCATTCAATGAACCTAAACGATGCTTGTGTTCAACACCAATATTAACAACCCTAGATTGGAGCAAGCCATTCCGTGTACATGTGGATGCATCCAACTATGCGTTGGCACAACCTACGAATGAAGGTAATGTAGATCTCCCTATAGCTTACACAAGTAGGCAATTGAATGCAGAAGAAAGAAACTACACCACTAGAGAACGAGAAGGACTAGGAATGATCTACGCAATAAAGAAGTTCATGCATTATTTGTTGGAAAATAAGTTCAAGTTCTTCATGGATCATCAAGCATTATTGTACTTAGTCAATAAGCCTTGTAAGACAGGACGATTAATACATTTGTTTCTATTGCTCATGGAGTATGACTTTGAAGTCGTAGTGAGGAAGGGAAAAACCCATCTTAGAGCTGACCACCTCTCTAGATTAACTTCTGGAGAAGCTCCTCAAGGAATAGCAGATGAACTACCCGACACATACCTATTTAACCTTGAGATAGTACCAGAATGGGCTAAGCCTATTGTCCTTATTCTCACATACAGGCCCAAGAATCCTAGGATTAGAATCAGAGAAGGAGAAATCACCAAGTCACAAAGATATCAAATAATAGCAGGAAGTATATATAAACAGGATAATCAGAAGATTCTTGCTTGTTGTGTAGATGAATAAGAACACGTGAATTGGTTGCAATTAGCACATGTAGGTTCATTAAAGCAACATCATTCAAGACATCGTACATTGCAAGCACAGACTAGGAGTATATTGGTCTCCTATGGAAGCAGATGTCTACAAGTTGTGTAGAGAATGCCTAGCCTGTTGTGAGACCACTGGTAGAACATGCCACATTATATCATATGTCTCTCACACCAGAATGGAATGAACCTTTAGTGACGAACTTGAGGATGAGAAAATTCCCTCAAGGAATGACCTTAGCACGGCAACAAAGTCTAGAGCACGAAGCTCAAGACTACTCACTTATTGATGACAACGTATACAAAAGAGGAAGAGACGGATACCTAAGACAATGTGTTCATGAGAGCGATTATTTGAGCGTATTAGAGATTGCACACCAAGATGTTGCAGGAGGGCATTTTGGCCCGGATAGCATAATCAAAGGCATACTCTTTGCAAGATTATGGTGGCCCACTCTTCACATGGATGCACATACTTATGTTAAGAGATGTGATGTGTGCCGAAGAACTCAATTTCCTACTCGTAGAGATGAAATGCCATTGAAACCCATGATGGGAGGATGTGCATTCTCCAAGTGGGGTATAGACTTCCTAGGACCCATTAACCCCCTGCAAAAGGAACACATGTAGAATACATCATAGTTGCAACAAATTATCTTACAAAATGGGTAGAAGCTAAAGCCACAAAAAAGAATGATGCACACACGACTGCAGAATTCTTATTTGAAAATGTCTTTACAAAATATGGACTACCTATAGAACTAGTGAGCGATCGAGGAACTCACTTTCTAAACCAGGTCATTGAATATTTGTTACAGGATTTTATGGTGATTCACAAGAAATCCACACCATATCATCCTCAGGCCAATGGTCAATCAGAAAGTACTTACAAGATCCTTTGCACTGTATTGACGAAACCCGTGAACAATAAACATTTAGATTGGGACAAACAGTTACACCACGCTGTTTGGGCATATCGACTAGCCTACAAGACCGTACTCAATGCAACTCCCTTTAAGATGGTTTTTGGTCAGAACGCTGTGCTTCCTTTGGATTTTTTGATACCCACCCTTAAGGTTTCACAAGAACATCAGAGGACTGGCCATGAATTATCATCAAGAATAATGGATTTGAAACGATTAGGCGAAGCCAGGCTGAAAGCAGCAGCAAGTATATGTGCAGCCAAGAAACACTAGAAAGCCAATTTTGATGCAGATGTGAAAGAAAAAGGCTTAAAAGAAGGATTATTTAGTCCTAGTGTATACACTGAAACAACATGCACGAAAATTAGAAAAGTGAGGTTATGGATCTATGATCATTAAGAGACTCTCGACAAGTGGAGCGATAGGATTAGCCACCCTAGAGGGAGAGATAATGCCTAATTACATTAGTGGCTGTAGAGTCAAGCTTTACCAGGAACCTCTTATTGAGGATATGCTTAGAAGACTCACGACTACAGAGAGAACATTATAACCATCTAGAAACAACACCCAAATACCCCATGGCCATGTGTCAGGCAAAGCCAATTGCTCATCCTAGCATAATGGATAGGAGGCCATTCATTACATTCAGGCTAAAGCACAGCAACCCTTGCCAGGAGCTCAGGGCTTTAATTGATTCACGTGCTGCGACTAGTGCGATTAGATGGTCCCATTATAAGGACTCAGGAATAGAAATGCGGCCAATTGAGGCATACCTCATAGGGCTAGGAGGCATGGAAACCCCTTGCATGGGTGCGGTGGACCTTCCTATCCTCATACACGAAGTGACCATGACAGTGAAGCTCCTAGTGTGCCATGATGAAGACCTAATAGAACCCCTAATCCTTGGCCAAGATTGGCTATACGATCACTCAATGGACCTAAATCTTAGACAAGGCTCCTTGTAGATTGGAACCTTACACCAGCAATGAGTGATACCCCTTGACTTCCTTAATAACACTCCGCCTAAGGTATGTAACCTCAAACCATATGAAATGAATGCGAAGGAGGACCTAAAGATAATCAAGAAACTATAACACACCATGTAGGTAGTTTGGGCATGCAAACAACTCTCAGAAGAAGAAATTCAAGCAACTATACCACACCATGCAGGTAGTTTGGGCATGCAGATAACTATTAGAAGAAGAAAGTCAAGCAATTCTAGAACAGGAACTCACCACAGGAGGGTTCAAAGAAGCTTACATTCAAGGCTTCAGAGAATTGGTTAAATCACTCAGAACCAATGAGGCACTTTGCTATTTACAGAGGAAACCACTACCGAAGTTTGACCCACAAAGAATCTATTTGCTATCCAAACTGGGTCAGTATATCCGCATACCAATGGATGCCCAATCTTTGCACCAGGCCAGGGAAGCTCGACTGATTCTAGAAGAACCTCTTGAAGAAGCGACCATAGTCATCAACTCCCCTCCTCATCTTTCTACTGTAACTACCACTACCACTATCGAAGTAACCACCACACCACCTGTTGCTCTTTCACCTCTCGCCCCTCTAACGTCTCTTGTACACCCTGCCTCTCCTAGACTGTCCATATTCATCAATAGTACTATAGTAGAAGCCCTAGTTGGCTCACCTCCACAAACTCTTCCCGCAACCCTCCAACCTATCATCCCTCCCCTCGCTTCCACCATTCCTCCCAATCCATTTCTCACTCCATCCTTTGCTTCTTTTCCCATCCCTCCAAGACCTATATTCATATTTCCACCTCCACTGACCTTCTCACCAGTCTCACTTCCGTGCCCCACTATATTCCCTATCTCCTCCCCTCTCCACCAAGAAATACAAGAAACCCGACCTGTAATTTATTCGTCAACCTTTGTAAATCCGGTATTTACACCCACTCACGCACCCACTATCACCACACTTTTTACAATCACTGCACTCAACACCACGTCTAGTGACATGGACATCTCACCACCCACCGCACCACCACTCACCTCACCTCTTTCACCACCCCATTTAGGCACGTCACTCTTCTCCACGTTCACCACTGCATCCACCTTCCCATACCTCTTTCCCCATCCCCTTGCATCAACAACCACAACCACAACATCTTCACTCACTTCACCATTAATATTGTCACCCACAATCAACACCACTTTCCACCAGATGTTTTCTTGCATGACACAAGTTCGAGATGAATTCGCATCTCTTGAAACTAGCTATTATACACTACAACAAACCACTACAGATTTACACGTTAAATCAAACTCGTTAAACATAAAAAATGCCTCACTTAATGCACAATATCAAGAGCTACGTGAAACCTACCATACCCTCGAACTACAAAGCGAACAGAAGACGAAGGAAGCCATTACGGATATCGACAACCTATTAAGGTCTCAAACAGTTAGAAATGCGACCCTCACTTGAAATATGGGACTATTACGATGCCACCTCGCTGCGGCCAAGGAAGAGAACCAACGATTGCAAGAACAGAACAGAGAAAATTTGGAAGTAGCTCCAGATCAAGCAGACGAAACTCTGAGTCCCAACCACTTTAAAGTTGTACCATCGGAGTCAATGCAGATATTATTGGATGATCATGCACGACTCTTAGAAGATTATGACAATATGAATGAAGCATATCAAAAACTATAGAACGACCATAAAATGCTATTGTTGCAAACACCTGCGCAACAACCACCACCAGCCCGTGAGGCCACACCTCCAGAGATCATAGAAGAACTCAATACTTTATGCACTCAGGTGCTTACTCTTCAAGCATAGATTGTTGTTTTCTCTGATCCCCCCAGGCCTGATTCCCCACCTGAACTCCCAAATGATGAAGAATCTGTGCCTATCCCGGTGGAGGAAACTTATGAAGAGGCCTACGAACCACAATCCATCCCAGGCGGACGTGTCATGGCTGAAGGCCAAGAAACCTTTGAGCTCCTTACACCCGCATGGATGAAGTCAGTAGAAGAACTTGGAAAGACCCACTCTACACGCATGGAGGCACAATTACATGCCATGGCTATGATAGAGGAATGCATCCTCCAATCAACTTACTTCGCTCACTTGGCCCCTCGCAGGTATATCTCAGGCCATGAGCTTTAATACAAACCATCACATGCAACTCATTTCAAGCCTGACAACTTACCACCAAACGCACAGAGTGGTGAAATCTTTCAACGAACTTGGCACTAGGAGTTGTTACAAAAATATCCCAAAATGATGAGCATATGGGCCAAGGCACCATTGCATTTGAAGTATAACCCATGTTGGGGACCTAAGCCAAGATGCCGCTCCTAGAAGGCCTTTGCAATCAAGGTTCAAAATAATAAGCAGTGCCAGGACTGGCTTAATTATCCTTATTTCACTCCACGCTGTGGACCACCCATAGTCAGATACATGATGGCCACGATTCACCATTGGCTCCCTTGCTTACACTGCATGGATGATGTTTCCGCACATATGACAATCAAAATATTTGACATGATGCAGTCTATATTTAAAATCTTCCGCCGCATCAAGGCACCACATGTTAACACCCCCGGGATTTGAGCATGGTAATCAGGACTTAGCATATGATATGAGCACGATACCATCGCTCCGGGTGTGCTATGCTTGGCATTGCTGAATCAACTATTTACTGGCATGTTATAAGATGACATTCGAAGAGCTGTTTACTACCGGATTTTGGGAGTACCATTCCGAGGTTTTCATAAGCAAGCCCACACACCTACTTCAATTATTTGCTTGTGAACAACTTGTGTACTCCACACACTACCGACTTCCGCCACGAGATGAACCTCAACCCATAGATTGGGAAAAACTTGAAGTTGATCTTGCAAGAGGTATTCCCATCGCGGAGCACACCCTCGCTCATGGCCTTCTACAAAACTATATCCGACACACCCAGCAACAAGGTTCTATCAAGGACAATAGACTCGAGAGGGAGGGGGGTGTTGGCAGTAGCCAAAGGCACAGACAACGAGGAAGCATGTGAAGGTGGATTATGACAAAGTAGTGGGGAGCAAGACAGTCATTTTTTCTCCAAGAAATATATTGGATAATACTTTCTCAAAACCCTCAATAGTGATTTTCATCACTCTTGTACCATATCTATCATAGAACAACCACTTTTGTAATTAGTAGCTCAATTTTGTGGAACCCGAGGAGTCCTCAAGCGATTAGCTTAGGTAGAACAAGCATACCAATTTTGGCTATTTTTAGATCTCATTTAGACCTTCAAATAATGCCTAGAACCTATTTTTTAACTATGCCGGACACTAGATGTGAAACGGGTCAAAACTAGTCTAAAAACTATAAAAAGAGCTAGAGAGCTTATTTTTGAGGGTGGTTAGTGTGATCTTTGAGCTATTTTGAGCTTCTGATAGAGATCTTGAGCAATAGTGTCTATTTCCTATCTTCCATTGTGTCTTGCTTGTCTGTTACATGTGTGTGTGCATCTCCATGCTTCTCACCTTCACTCTCACTACATCTCACATTCATGATCTTCATATCACTCCTATCTCTTCCGTAGATTGAAATTAAGGAGGTGGAGCCTCTTAACGTGGTACTTGCCATCGTACTAGAGCAACAATCCTATTGTTGCAAGAATTTGAGTATGACATTGTCCATCAGCTCGGCACAAGCCACAGTATTGCGGATTTTTTGTCCCGCATTGATCATGGAGAACCCCCTGAAGGTGTTGAAGATACTCTTCTAGATGCGGAGGTCTATATGGTGGTAGAGATCAGGAATGCTTCTCAAGGTTCACCAACTTGGTTTGAAGAGATGTTGAGCTTCTTGGAGAATGGGATCGCTCCATCTCATTTGCGATCTGTAGCTAGAAAGAAATCAGGACTTCGTAGTTTCCACTTTACGATCATTATGGGACAATTTCACCACAAAGATCCAACTAGAATTTGGTTGCAATGCGTATCACCCCATGAGGTAGCTGAGGTTATATCCAAAGCTCACATTGGTGATGCAAATGATCACTTCAATCATCTGATTATAGTCTGAAAAATCCAACAAGCCAGATTGTGGTGGCCAACAATGTACGTAGACATTGAACATGCGGTGAGGAATTGTGATGTGTGTCAATGAACTTGTGAACCTCGACATAGTCAGCATTTCTCACTTCAGCCAATCCTACCATTGGAGCCCTTACAGAGGTGGGGCCTAGAATTTATTGGTCCGATCAAACCACCAGCCGTGAGAATGGGAGTCCTATATATTTTGACTTGCACCGATTACTACACGCGATGGGTGGAAGCCTAGGTGACCAAACACACTAGAGCCCGTATAGTAGCTGAGAAACTCTAGAACAAAATCGTTCCTCGATACAGACTTCCTCTAGAATTAGTTTCAGATAGGTGAACTCATTTCTTGAATCAATTAATTTCAGAACTAACCTCGCAGTATTAGATTATGCACAAATTTGGTTCTCCCTATTATCCACGAGCAAATGGATTGGTGGCAAGTACCAACAAGTTCCCCGTATATATGCTACAAAAGATGTCAATGGACTCTATTGATCAATGGGAAATTATTCTTCCCACTATACTCTGGGCATATAGAACATCATATAAAGTTTTCATGGGCAGCACCCCCTTCAAAATACTCTACGGATAGGAGCCGATTCTTCCATTTGAATTCACAGTACCAAGACTTCAGATTGCAGTCTAGAGGTGATTGGTATCGGACTACTCATTTGCATATCGGGTGGATCAGTTGCAACAATTGGATGAGCATCCGTACCACAATTTCTTGCTACTATATGAGGTGTAGAGTCGCTAGAAGAGATGGCATGACTAGAATTTATGAACGAAGATTTTTCGGCCTCAGGATCTAGTGTTGTACTTCCATTCCAAGATGAAGAGAAAGATGCGGAAACTCAAACTACAGTGGACAGGCCCGTTCCAGATTCACAAACTTTGCGAGCCTGGTTCCTTTTGGTTGGCCACATTGGTAGGTGAACGCTTACCAACGGTCATCAATGCGTCTAAATTGCAGCCCTATTATACTTTTAGATGGTAAATTCAATTATGAAGAAAAAAGTATATTTATCTACATAAATAAAACATATTTTTTGAAAATAAAAAAGTACATGATCGTGCAATAGTCAGCAATAATCACCGGAGTAACTATTATACATGAAAATCATATATGAAATCAACAACGACGTTGGTCATGTCATTTCGAATATGATAGCACACTTTTATTATGAGGGCCATGATGAGTGCAAAATCACTAGAGTTAAGAACCATTTACCGTAATAATGATGTAGAATTGGTGCTCCCAATATAGGAATGCAGACCATAAAAGGATGAGGACCATGCCAAATGTGGCTTATTTGGTTAAGTTGCGAGGAGAAAGCGAGCAAGCCGAATAGAGTGACAACAGTCTACAACAATCAGTAGATGATGCATCAGTGTAGATATTGTTGATATATTTAGGTAATGATGTGTGTGAACACTCTAGGACCATTAGGGCACTTTTTTCCCTCGACTTTTATATACCCTATTGCCCTAAGGCTACTTATCTTTGTACATTCTAGTGGTAATACATTCAGTATTGTGTGTTGTGCTCCATGCTTCTTCTTCTTCCTTGTGCTATTTGCGTGCTTTCGTAGACGTCTAACTCCAGCAATTGGTATCAAAGCAGGTCACCGCTTCATCCAAGGCGTTGTCTACACCTTTGCGGTTGTAGTCTCTGAATCGCACGAAATTTGGTAAGCATACTCAAGGTGTTCAAGAAATCAAAATAGCTTTGCTGTGTGGTGCCAAAATCACGATCTGAGCTGGTTTTAGCCTTCAAATGCACTATTATAGCGCTTGTGCAGGCTATTTGTCTTTTTGTGCCAAAGATATATACCAGTTTTGGTTAGCCCGTATAAGCATCTCAAAGTCTGTTATAGGTCTAGTAGAACTCGTTTGGGTAGTTCTGTTCAAATTTTTTAGGTACAGTCATTTTTCTGCATCAAGGTATTTAAGTTAGTGGCCATAGATGAAATTAGTGATGTATTTCATATGTTGGCTATTGAGGATAAGTTAGATGGTATGAATTACCCATTGTGGGCTTATATGATGCAACATGTATTGGTCGCAAAGGGACTATGGAATATTATGTAGGGTGTTGAAAGACGTTCTGTTAACCCTGCAAATATAGGTACTGCAAATACATGTGCTGGAGCTGATGGAGATGGTCTTGAAGATGATGATATTCTGTAGATTCCTAGTTGTGCTACTGATTCTATTGCACTTACTACAAAGAAAATCTATTGGGATGGCAGAGATGCTTAGGCACATGCATTGATAGCTTCGTCTATCAAAGGTGCCATTATTCCTCATATTTGCTCTTGCAGAACAGCTAAGGATGCTTGGGATACACTTATCACATTGTACCAGGCTAGGAAAGAGGCTCGCGTTGCTTACCTTCGAAAATAATTGGAGAGTGAGCACATGAATGAAGGTGATTCTACAAATAATTAATATTGATAAAAAATGAAGACTCGGTGGTTCCAAGAAACACTGAAGTCGTGAAAAACACTAAGGTTCAATGTCATCTCACTTTAGAAGAGCTGCTCAAAGTAAAACCGGAGTTATGGAATCATGTGAAGGATTAGGTTCGAGAACTTGATTCCCATATGCCAGAAGTTGGTTCTGAGCAAAAAATCCCAGAGATACCTTTAGACAAAATAGGGGACATGTGTGAGGGTGAAGAAGGTAATACTTATCTTCCAATCACCTACCAAGGTTACACAACCAAAGCAATCATAGATTCTGGTGTTGGTGCTGCTATTGCAACCACCTCCTTGTGGAAGCGATGGGGCAAGCCCACATTAAGACCAACTAGAATGAAGCTTCAGATGGCTGACGGCCATGTGGAAAAGCCTCTAGGATTGCTCGAAGGGATAACTCTAACCACTTGTGGTGTAGAGTTTGAGCACACCTTTGCTATATGTAACTTTGAAAAAAATAATGTCTACGAGATGATCCTAGGAAGACCCTTCCTACGACAACTGCAAGTTGTACAGGATTGGGGAACCAACTCCTTATACTTGCAACGCTTAGGGGTCACAACCAAGGTCATTTTGAAGGACTACTCCTTCAGAGATGTACCACCCCTACAGTGGAATCCTATCCACAAGGAGCAAGAAGATTCAATCTCTCTGCATTCTAAAAGTTCATCTGATACATCCTGGATGCATGAAGATACTCATTTGTGGATGTGCAAGGCCGCAAAGGAAGAGGAAAAACGCTTAAAGGCTAGAGAAAAAGGAACTTCTCAAGGAGATAGACCAGTTAGAGACCCAGCCTATACGCCGATGATATTTCCAAATGAGGAATTTGAGCCTCATGGTTGGGCAGAAATCTTAGCTACCATGGACATTACTGTCAATGAAGAACAATGGACACCTCATTGTGATGAGGAGGGTTATGATATTTCAGTGTTCATGTGTCAGCCCTTGCTAGAAGAATGTGACTCTAACGACTTCATAGAAGAGGAAGAGAATGATGATGATCTAGAGTCCATTGTGATGGATAGTTGCTTTATTTTAGAGAAGCACTATCTAGAAGACATAGGAGTATTTACACAAAAAGAAGAAGAACCTCTCACAAGCATCAAAACGGTAAATTCAAAGGATGGGAGTGAAGGTAGTAAAAAGAAAAAGAAAAGAGAAGTAGTGAAACAGGACGAGGAGGAACCATTGTTTGAAGTACCAGAAAATTTCAAAAAATACAAAGTTGAGGACCGAAAAATTTTGGTACGAATGCCTAAGAGAGAGGCCGATTATATTGTTCCTAATATCATGGAACAAAACAAACAATTGCTTCATACTCCCCTTGATTGCCAATATGGGTGAGTTGTGTAGTCAAATGTGTTTACTACAAGCTTCATGAACATAAGCTTTTACAAGCCTCAAGTATCGCAAGTGTAGTATGCAATAAAGTGCTTGGTTGAGGCCTAAAGTACTCTCCAAGTTACAAATTATGTAGCCATAACATGACAAGATTACACTGAGTAATCATAAAATCAAATGATGCATAAGTATGAATAAATCAAGAACTTTGACTTTGGAAGATGATCATAAGCATGATCATATAATCTCTCACATAAGTATCTTCCAATAGAAACCACCAAGTTGCATCCACTTATATGTCCACTTGAGTTGAATCCATGTAAGGTATGTGTAGCATGTAGCACACATAGCATAGATCGTTGATGTAGTTGAACCCGTTTCTTCAAATTCTTCTCTTCATAAGCCAAGTTGAATGCCTTCCTTCAATACGTGTTGATCCACTTGCTCCATAGACAAATGCCAAATAATGAAGTGTTGATGAGGGTTAGTGTTGAAGACTTTGGGTAGCTCTCGTTGGCTCTGGATGGCTCTGATACCAGTGTGTGTGTGAATGGATATTAACCACTCCAAATATAGTGCGGAAACGTGAGTTGAAATATGGAGTAAAGTGTGAATCAAAAAATTACATAAGTAAAGGTAGGTTCAAATATATTCTATTCATAGATATGGAGAAGAAAGAATACTCAGATTCGTAATTGCAAAAGAACCTTCATGTATGAAGTGTGTGCGGGTGAAAACCTCAATGTACCTCCTTATAATAAGCTTCAAAAATGATTTTTTCAAACGTTCTACTCAAAAGGGTTTGTAGTTGGGGGCACATGTGAATTTACATCACATAACTTTAAACACAGCTATGCACACAATAAGTGTAGATGGTGTGCGTGACTTGGTATATGAATGATTCTCTTCATCTGCAAGTCCAGCAATCAGTATCACAACCTTCTGCTCGTGTCGATGATAGCCTTCCATAGAGTTGACTGGATTGTATCACAATGCCCACCACTTTTTGAAGCTCTCTCGTAGAGAAATCTGATCCGCAGCTTGCAGGCGCTGGAGTCTTCCTTGGATTCACTATTTGTAGGCTTCAATTGATTCATATGTCCAAATTTGCATTGGCAGTACCTGTGGATACATATATATATATACTTGTATGGCAATATTCCTGCTCGGGCAAGCATACGTGTTGTGAATAGATGCTCATGAATCGTGTGCATGACTAATAATCATTCATAAATGATTATGTATGTTTTTGCATATTATCAGCTTCGTCATGCACATGCGTAGAACCATAAGTCTTCATGAGATGAACGCATGTAATACAAAACTATTGACTCTTCACACAATGTGAGTATAGCGCTACTATACTATCATCAATCGACAGTGAAGTATAAATCATAACTGTGAGATAAGCATGCTGTAGAATATATATAAATGTTACTCAGACATACTTTGATCTTTTCTGTGAGTCAGAGATCAAATATGAGTCTGAAGTAACGCATTGATCTTCGCACACTTTTCTACAGATCATGATCTTGATGAGTTAAATACAACTTATGTACCTGTGTATATGTCAGACTCTATCATGACGTACTCATCATGGATTACGATGAGTTGTTATTTCAATATCATGAAAACATTAACATAGATAACTGTAAGACACCTCGATGTACATCGCCATATAGACTTTACTTAAACTACGAGTTGTAACAAGATGAGAGTGTATGTCAGACAGAACCATATAGCGCTGTAGTTCTCTATACATATATGCTATTATAGAGATAGAAAGTAAATGCATCAAAGAAGGTAACGAGCTGATGTTGCAACAGAGAGAAAGATAAACATGGGGTCAACAAACTGACATATATCGAGAATAATGTGTTGCCCAATCTTTCTATTGAAGTGTGGTGAATTTATATACAATGATATCAAGCAGCAGAGTTCACCGCAGCTACATTTCTTTCTAAAAAGAAGTATGATTTTGATTTCCTTTATTCAAGGAGTTCAGCGTATCTGTTTCGTTCAAAAATGTTCTCCTTGATTTAAGGAGTGATGGCGCAAATTGTCTCCTACGTATGGAGTTACCTTTTTTTTTTGTTTTACCTTATGTATGTAAAAAATCTTATAAGGGTAGATTCATATGCAAACACTTCTTAAGATTAGGATCGTATGGGAAAATACTAAAGATAGGTTGATTTGGAGATTGCTTGTTCCAACAAAAACTGCATTACAGTTGAGTTAGAAAATGAAGCACTCAAGGAACTAGGAAAGGCAGAAACTCCTGGTCCTTCCAGGAGTACATAGGAAGATAACAATGTTATTCTTGTCCAAAACTATGTGATGCAGAGGGAACATTTTCTCAACAAAGAAGTCAAGGATACGATGGAACTCCCTACTTTTGCAAAGGTGGTAGATACACATCAACCAAAGGAGTACCAAAAGCAGAGGAAGCAGGTGGTCTATGCTCAAAGCCAAAGGAGAGTACGAAGCTAGGTGTCTCAGCCAACAAAACAAATATGGGTACGAAAAGGTGAGCATCCGGATGCGGCTAAGTTAAAGCCTCTGACTAAACATCATGCGAGTAAACCATGACAGGCTGCTAATAAGAAATCATTCAAGGATTCGTCCATGAAAGTAACACTTATCTGGGTACCTAAGCAATCGATGAAGGCGGAACCACAATCAAGACACATTTGGGTGCCTAAGGCTTGCTTGCGGGCTCAAATGGTCACCCATAAGCTTCATGCAACAAAGCTCCTTTCACACACAATCACACATAATCCAATCGACACTCACAGGATCACTTGTAAATGGGTCCCTAAAAGGCCTCATATTCAAGTAGTCACTCCTATAAAGTCTCCTATAGCCCACCAACAATCCCATTGTAAAAACATGCATTACATTTGGCGACCAAAAGCTTGTAATAAACCCCCCGACCCCAAATTGTAAATTCATCTCCACCAACTAACTGCATCATCCTCACACTGCATCTTTCCACTTAGCTCATAGGACTATTCGTTCACTAACTACACACACAATCACCGAGCACTCACTGACATACTAACCTATCATTGACCTCATGTTAATGTTGTAACGGGGACAAAAATTGTCATCTCTTGTCCACTACAATGTTAAAATGTGTTTCTATATCCTCACAGAATCGACAAGCAATAACATGGCAGAAGCAAGAGGCACCAGTTCCCAAGTGGGGTCCAGCGCCCAAATAATGGATATTGAAACTCTCCTCCTCGAACCACAACTCACCGAGAGGCCTTAAGAACTCAAGGTAGTGCATGTCTTGCCAATTTAGGACCCTCTGCAGGGGCACTTATCACAAGTTGGCAAACATGCACACTGGTTCAGTGATGTTGCAGGTCCACTAGGGGCACATACTTTTGGGAAGCTGAATTAGAATTTAATGGAAAGTGGGAAAGGTACCATTTCTTTACCCTTGAATTCGAGAAATATTAGGATGCAGAAGTAATGAGATCTGTATGGACAAAGACAGGTTTGGACAGCTATTTTAGAGCACTCTTACCTAAGCCTAATTTTTTGTGCTACTCCTACCTGATCAGTACGATCACCCCTAGTAGAGCCAAAGGAGGAGATAGTACATTTGTACTCCCCTCACTAACACTAGGCCATGAATTGAAAAGATTTAAACTTACACTCAACTTGGTACGGGAGGCCTTAAACATGAATGGTATACACATTCCCACAAAGAAAGAAACATTGATCCCCGGAAGAATGAAGCACAAAGATCTTAACAAATTAAAGGATATGGTGGCTATGACACCTACCATCACCCTCCACTTATGCACAATCATGCAACACTTTGCCTTCCCAGCTCAGGAGTGCTTCACCATGCCACCCAAAAGAATTTGGTTTAGGTTGTACTTGGCGGAGACAGAAAATCTCACAATCAATCTACCCCACTGGATCATAGATCAAATCCACTTAGCACATCAACGTTGGAATAAGAAACATAAGAATGTGCTTCATGGATGATGCACGCTAACAAGGATCATTTACAAGTGCTTAGCTTATGATGTGCCTATTCAAAGAGCATTAGTGTGGTCCCGAGCCCATGAGTTCCAGAGACGACCATCAACAACAGGGCCACCATCGAAGAAAATGAGAGGAGCAATCTAGGTACCCTGTGTGCAAGCAAGGGGTGCCACCCTCACACCAGAGGTGACACCACCTCAGAACAGATGTGTCCGTCCATTTACTATTCGCTTACCTAGACTAAGTGTAGAAGGATTCAATCTAGTTTTCCCTCCGTTTCCCTCTGACTTGGAGTTCCCACAAGGTTACATCCTGGATGATTTGATAGATGAAAAAATTGCACGAATGATTAATGAGGCTAATCTTGAGACGGAGGAAGCCCACACCCAAGGACCACAACCTACCACAGTGACTTTTTCTCCTACACAACCTGAAGTAGTGGAAGTAGACAAAGATGAAGAAGAAACTGAAGAGGAGGCAGACGAGGAACACGACTAGAAGCAAGACAAAACCTCAGAACTAGCAGGTGCCCCAGCCTATACTGTGCAGATCAAGAGATTGTATGAAACTATGAAAAGAGTCAAAGAGAAGCACAAGTTGTCACTGGAAATAGGGAAAATGCTAATAACTCAAATGTTGGGAGAAGAAGGAGTTGACGAACAATTTATTGAGTCCCTGAACCTTCATGCGGATGCACTTGGCCTGGATGAAGCTATTCATTCAGCTCTCGCCTACATTCATCGCTTTGAGAAACGAGTGCCTACCCGTTCCCTTCGCTCTAGAAAGCAAATTCACATAGAGGTATCGGCACCAGGAGATACCACACAGACGAAAGAACATCATGAGACACCGCCATCACCACACTGCTCACCTCTCACTGCACAATTCACTTCGCCCCATGACACGACCACCCCAACTTCCACAATCACCACATATGTTATTGGAATTCCTCTCTCTTTAGGCACCCAACTTGGAGGGGTTACCATGCCTACATTCACAACACTATTCATGAACATCACATCCACCCTGCCTTCTGTTCCCATTTACACAATCACACACACTTTTGACACAATGGAGACATCACCAGCCACAGCACCACTCCCTCCCCACACACAGCCACAATCTCCCATACCCCCTCCACCCACATCACCACTTGATTCCACTTCATTCACGATCCCCTTTCCCTTCCCCATCCCCCCTGCATCCTCTCCTTTCCTAGCATTCTTAAATGTAAATAATGTGTTTTCTACATTACATCAATGTGTATACCAACTATAGAGCAAATATCAAACTCTAGAAGATCGCCATCGTCAAATAACTATGGACCAGCAGCAACTACAGAGGCGGCTTGTGACCATAGAAGAAGAAAACACTGACCTGAATTAACATTATACTACGCTTGAACATGCCCACTAGACCTTATTGGAAACTCCCCAGCAATCCGAATCTTCCGAAGTTAAAAAATTAACATCTTTACTTGAACTCTATCAGTTAGAGAATGTCAAAGTTTGGTGCAACCTGACATTATTAAGGAAGCACATGGCCACGGCCCTAGAAGAAAATAAACGGCTTCAAAAGCAGAACGAAGAAAACCTAGAGGCAGCAATGGAAGGCTCCCCTCATGAGATTGACCCATAATAGTTTAAAGCAGTCCCCTCAGAGACGATGAAATCAATCCTGGAAAGCTATGCTGATCTGCTAGAAGCACATGATGACATGGAAAAGAACGAGATGCACTGCGCTCCCAGCTAAGGGAGCAAGAAGAACAACCCAAGGTCATAGAGTCGGCATTGACTTCAGAGGAGGTAAAGGTGCTAAAAGAGCAGGTTGAAGAATTGCAAAGGAAGCTCATTGAGTATGAGAGACAACCGTCCCCAATTATTGAACAAAAAACAGATGAATTCGTGCCCATCAAAGTGGATGAGTCGTATGAGGAACCCTATGTTCCTATGCCTATGCCGGGCAGCCAGCAAACATCGAAAGGAATGGACACCCTTGAAGTCGAAGAAACAAAATGGCTTCAAAAACTTGAAAATATTGTGAAAACCCATGAAGATCGCGTCGTAGTACAAATTCAATCAATGGCTAAATTGGAGGACACTATTATAAACTCCGAGTACTTCTGACACATGTCACATCATCATTGGATAGGAACAAACGATGCTCAATACATGCCTTATTGTGTGCTCTTAGCTGATTACAATGCGGAGATCCAACGAAGATATGGCAAAGCCTCAACTTTTGCCACTCAATTTGGTCTCGATGATCTACCTGAACGTGCTAAACAAGGATCAACCTTCCAAGCCACCTAGAGGATTCATCTTCTCGAAACCTATCCAGAAATGGTTTGTACCTGGAATAACATGCCACTATTTATCAAGTACAATCCATGTTACGTTCTAGTCCTCCGAAGACGCAGATGGGCCGAGTTCGCCATCGCTATCAAGAACGTCAAAGGCTGTGCAAAATGGTTGAATTATGTGTATCTAGCACCTCCACAAGGACATGCCTCGGTGGCGTATATGATTTCCACCATCCGTCACTGGAGTCTTAGACTACAGACACCCCTGATGTGATGGCACAAATGTGTATGAAGATATTTGAATTAATGCTGTTCACATTCAGAACATTGGGAGTCGGCTTCACCGTAGGCAACCAAGACTTGGTGTATGACATGAGCACTACCCCCTCAATTAATGTAATATATGCCTGGCACGCAAGAATAAAGTACCTCCCAGCATGCTACAACCAAACTTTTGAGGAGATGTTTGTCACAGGGTTCTGGGAATACCACTCTGAAATATTCGTACCCAGACCCTCCCATATCCTCCAACTATTTGTTGTGGAGAGGACCTTACACTCGGAGCAATTGCGGTTGCCACAACCGGATGTTCCATGGCCAGTAGATTGGGACGCTTTATTAACAGACTTAGCACGGGGGCTGCAGCTAGAAGAACATCACCTAGCTTTAGATGTGGTTGAATACTATGTCAAACGCTCCGCCAAACAAGGTTTTGTTAGAGACAACAGATGCGAGAGAGGGGGGGGTGTTAGTAGCAGCCAAGGCAGCCAAGGACCCACAAGACAAGGAAGCCAAAGAAGGGAGTCAGAGCAAGGAACAAGGAGGCAAAGTAGTCAACACAGATCTGGCAAATAGGCCCTATAATTTTTCCATGAAACAATATTTCCCAAATAGTGATCTTACTCACTTCACGTCATTGTAAATACCATTTTTTGATTATTCCTACTCCCTTTTGTGCAAGCCGAGGAGTCCTCAAGCATGAGGAGTACTAGAAGTATTTATGTACCAATTTTCATAATTTTCAGAGCTCATTTGAGCCCCCAAAATAGCACTAGAACCTAATTTTCAACTAGACCCGACACTAGGTCTAGACAAGACCAAAGCTAGTCAAAAACTATAAATAGAGCTAGAGAGCTCATTTTTGGGGTTAGCTTGTTGTAGATTTGAACTTGTATGAGAACTCTTTTGCAATAGAAGTGATTCCATTGTCTTTCTCTCTTTATTCTTGTCGTGTGTGCGTGTGTGTGTATGTGTGTGCATGTTAGTGTGCTTCTCACTCACACATTTGTGCCATCACTTGTTCGAGGTATTCATACCATCCTCATGTCTTCTCACATTGACATTAAAGGAGGTGCTACTCATCACTAAGCTACAAAGTGTGTTCCAGAACATACATGGCATACGTGTCATGATGTCCATGTATTAAAAACTTGAAGTTAAGTGCATGAAAAGCGAGATTTCATGGCACCCAGAAATTAGAAGCCACTCTTCTATCTTTGCAGAGCATAAGCTCTCTCTCTCTCTCTGCACATACTTACACACACAAGCTATATATATATATATATATATATATATATATATATATATATATATATATATATATATATATATATATATATATATATATATATATATATATATATATATATATATATATATATATATATATATGTGTGTGTGTGTGTGTGTGTGTGTATGTGTGAGAGAGAGAGAGAAAGATGTCCGATATGTTGTTCGATTTTATATACATCCGCATAGACCTGCGAATGAACCCATTTTTGGATTATTGCGATATTGGTGTTATTAGCTTTTCTAAGGCACCATTCACCATTGAATGCGTTGACTTTTGTTGGAATCCTAAATTGGAAGAATCTTGACATTCTCATCTCAGTCTTCCCAAAAGGCTCGGATCTTGTGTGTTCCCTATGGAAGAGAATAAGTGAAGATTGGAAGTGGGTGGCTGGTATCACACAAAACAACTCTATCTGACAATCGAAGCGCCAAGAGGCTATGGAACAAACACTTCAAAAAATAGAAACGTCTCTGAAAACAAGACACCAACCTGTCGATCAACTTCAAGGATATTGATCCTAGAGTCAACATTACCTATGAAGAATGGAACACTTTGCAAAGCACACATCTTGCCTGGGACCGCTCTAAAGTTTGCCTTCTCATGGGGCACGACACGCCTAGCCTCCTTGGTCTCTAATGGAACAATGGAAATTGCCTAACAAAATCCCGAACATCAAAGAAATCATTGAATATCAGGTTAACCTCAACAAGAAGTGGTGTCTATCGTGGACGCAGCTGCGGTGGGGCATGAAGTTCATGGCTATCTAGCACCTTCTCATAGAAATCAGAAAGCCTGTTCTCTTATGACAAATACTTCATCGTGGAATCTAGACCAACCTTAAGGCTAGCAAAAATGTGGGGTGCCTCCCTAGTGCAAGCGTTGCTACCGGTCCATCGAAGATATTTCTCATATCTTCTTTACTTGTCCCAACTCCAACAGGCATGGACAAACTGTTGGAAAGAAAATTAAACTTGAAAAACATATGAGTTGGAAACAAGGTGTGTTTGGAGAAGCAATCGAATGCTCCACTACTCTTTGGAACGCCATCAAAGGGGAGGTCCTATGGAATATCTAGCAGGAAAGATGTGCTTATAACTTTGGCGACTCCCCCAAGGATTGGTCGATTCAGAAATCATTGTTCGTCCTTGGTAAAAGAATCGCTAACTGCAAGAAATCCTCCTACCCCCCTTCAGGCATCATCAAGTGCTCCTTTTGATCAACAACAAGCTCAAACCCAAGTGGGCCCCTCATGAGGGCGACGAGAGGGTGATTAACCTTCTTTGTAATGCCATCTAAACTTTGTAAGATCTTCCCCCGCTCTATGGGACTTCGGGAGTCCCGTGGGCGCTAGTCCCCTTCACTTGTACTTTTCATTTCCTTTATTTTATACAAGTCCAGGAGAGTAGGCTAAGGCCGAACTTCCTCTTATTTAAAAAGAAATGCTACTATTTTTTCTAAGTTTTGGACAGCGGTATGTGCTTTTATGATCAAACGGTCGTAAATAATTTTTATCAACAGGACACACTAAAGCAATGGTTGTAAAGCAATGGCAACAACAGAGTTACAATGGTTCATTGTAGGTCTCGACGAGCTGACATATATAAACTTTGTATCCGTAGATAAGGGAAAAAAAAGCATCCCTTCATATCTCAGATTTATGTAAAACCAGCATCGCATTGAATATTGTTCTTCTTACTACTTGAACCTATCAAACTTTGAGGTATACCATGGTTACCGTAGCCGCTCAAGTGATTGAGTAGGTATTGGACTGGATTTTGGGGTGTAAAAAGTACTCCACTTATATTTCAATGAAATCATACGACTTCTTTTGAATAGTCCTGAAGCTATACAGAAAACATAAAGCTCTACATGAATGTTTTGTTCAACCAATCATATCTTTCTTTTGAATTGTCCTGAAGCTATACAGAAAACATAAAGCTCTACATGAATGTTCTGTTCAACCAGTCATATCTTTCTTTAAATACCTTTGCTGATTTTTATTTATATAATTTGTTTTGTGTCTTTTAATCATCAATTGTATACATGCTCGACTGGCGCAAGCGTTTCTTACTTGTATACTTCGATGAAAAACATTTAAAAATAAACCACTACTGTGATTGTCTGATTTTTACTCTCACAATAGTATAGGACATAGCAATAGATCTATTGAGATTGTTTCAATCGCCACCTCGATTCCTAGTCTCTCAATAGTATAGGGAGTGTGTAGGGACTATTGTGATTCTCTAATTCTTTGACTCTTACTCTCACAATAGTCACTTAGATTCCGACGATAACACTTAGTGTAGGTCACCAGGTGTATAGAAACTATTGTGATTGTTTGATTCTTTAACTCTTACTATCACAATAGTCACTTAGATTCCGATGAGAATACTTAGTGTAGGTCATAAGGTGTATAGAAACTATTGTGATTGTCTGATTCCTTGACTCTTACTATCACAATAGTTATATACAGTTATGTGACAAAACTCATACATAGTATAGTGAATGCATATGAAATATTATAAATGGCTGATTCTTTGACTATTCCATTCTTAATAGTTACATAGATTCACTTCAAGATTATAATTACACTTTCTATTTAATTATACTATTGATTTATTTATCCATACACTTACTCATAGTCTATTTTTTATTTTTGCACAGATGGCAGGTAAAATAAACAAGCAGGAGCGAACATTTTTAGAAGAATTTGTGTGCTCGTACATGTATCAAATGAGAGAAGATGAAATCACTATAGCCATGGACACTTTTAGTTACAAAGATTTCATTGCTCAATTATCCAGAACAACATTTATTAATATTGAAGATAAATTTGGTAGTGTGTCCAGTGGAGCACGTCTTAGATGAGCAAATGTCAAAAGAGCTTACATGTATCTTTGGACAAATCATCAAAGTAGCAGAGTCATTGGAGGTGGATATCACCAATATGCCCCGATTCATCGATAAAATTAAATTTATCGATTTACATTATCAGACTATGAAGAGAGGAAAGCAATTAAAACCCGACATGAATGAACACCTTGTGAGAGCACAGGTAGATCCAAATACAAGAGATGCATATGTGAATATGGGAGATCAAACATCGAGCAATCTTTGTTTGCTCCCATATTCCTCTATTCTTTTTGAAGATGCAGCTCTCGTGGGGGAAGGACAATATGGAATGATCCATAAAGTCAAGATATCCCACCTGAGATTCAGCAATGAAGTGTTTGTGGTCAACCTATTCAAATTACATGGTGCTGACATACAAACACGAGAAAATGAAGCCATCAATGAAGCCACAGTGTTATCTATTATGCACAGTGGAATTATTAGTCCACTTGGTTTTAGACACCATTGCAAAAGTTCGTGCCTCATTTTCAAATTTTGGAATGGTGGTACATTGGACATGTGGATAGAATGAATGAAGAAGGAATACCTAAATGTACCACGAAGGAGAGGCGTGAAGGACACAGAAGGAGACATAACAACCGTGAAAACAAACATTTGGAAGCTAATCAACGGCCTATTACAAACAATATCATTTTCACACTTGTACTATACCCCATAACGATCTCCATCGAGACAACGTCTTGTTGCATTTTGAAGATCAACAAGCTTACATCAGATTATGTGATTTTGGTAGAGCGACATATTTACCAACCAAAAAAAGTTTTCCAAAGCTACCTAATCTAGAAATATCTACTAGAAGTGAGTGGATTCGAAAGTACTGGTGGATTGCACCCGAATGCATATCCACTAGTCCTCCACCTTTTAATTAGAGTCAGCTCCTCTTACAACTCCTGAAATATATAGATTTCAATAGTTATCCCATTGATAAGAATGGGATTTACAAGTTCACGTATGTTTTAGAACCAGCTTCTGACAAACATGTATCAAAAAGAGTAGAGGCACATGAATTGCTTAGAGTATTGTCGCATCTAACTCGATATGGTTTACAGATATCCATGACAGATGGATTACGACCATATTCAAAACGATATGTATTCATTTGAACTATCAGGATTAAATGAAGTGTTTACATTTGAGTTAAGTGGAAGAAATTAAGTGTAATCATTTGTATTAAGTGGAGTAAATATTGGTATCATTTGAGTTAAGTGGATGAAATGAAGTGTAATCATTTGTATTAAGTGGAGTAAATGTTGTGGTATCATTTGAGTTAAGTGGATGAAATAAAGTGAAATCATTTATAATAAATGGATTAAATAATGTGGATTTATTTAATTATATGGAGTAAATGAAGTGCTATCATTTGAGTTATGTGGATTAAACATTGCGGATTCATTTAACAAATGTGAATTAAATCTTGTGGATTCATTTGAATTATGTGGAATAAACGAAGTGTTTACATTTGAGTTAAGTGGATGAAATGAAGCGTAATCATTTGTATTAAGTGGAGTAAATGTTGTGGTATCATTTGAGTTAGGTGGATGAAATAAAGTATAATTTATAATATATGAATTAAATAATTTGGTTTTATTTGAATTATGTGGAGTAAATGAAGTGCTATAATTTGAGTTATGTGGATTAAATGTTGTGGATTCATTCAACATATGTGAATTAAATATTATGGATTCATTTGAATTGTGTGGATTCATTTGAATTCTCTTGAAATTAAATTAGTGTTTTTATTTTGTAGAAGTAAAACATGGAAAGAATGCTAGATGTGAATGATAATCTTGATCATACTGAATCTCAAAGGATTTTATCTGAGCAAAATGCTCAATTTGAACAATCATGCTTAGCATTTTTATTCCATCAAGATTTAGAGCCAAAGGGATTAGAAGGAGAAGCATTATCAATGAAAGAAGTAAAAAAGCTATGTCCAAATTATTTTGTTCGTGATGTTCTCTTTCAGGTTACAGGAAGGGCAAAAGAAACAGCACCCTTAAAACTTTCAGACTTACAACATAAAGGATTAGTAGAAATGCTGCTTTGACGCTTTGCCCAAGTTGAGAGATCATTACCAAATAATAATCAAATAGCATTATATTTCATTCAAAAGGGTTTTGTACAAGATATTCTTCATTGATGTGTAGATTGGGATAATCCTCCGAAGAATGCAGGTATCGGTTTGGGTCGTCCTCAAAATCGAGCCGAATTTTGTAATCAAGGAAATGAAGGCCCTCTTCCTCGAAAGCGGCCCTACATTTTGCTACCTGAAGAACATAATCTTATACATGATTTGTCGTCACAAGGGGTTGAATTATACAATGAAGGATTAACAATTCCTACATTACGAAGAACAATAGATGATCAAAAAAAGAGGATTGATGATCTAGAAAATCAAGTGAAAAATTCACAAATTTTTGTGGATGCTTATGAGAGCAAATATGGAAGACTCTCAGAGACATCATCATCTTTTGATCGATTTACTGCCGATGAGTTATTGAATCAAGAAAGCACTGAGTAGGCAAGCTTTTTTTGTAATCAAAGACATGACTTGTATTGGATTTTGCAATTGAATATAATCATAGTATTCATAGTACATCATTTTCTTCATTTTGAATATCATCATCTATGACAGGTACCATGTCATCTATTTCTTCCATGTCTGTACCATCATTATGATCTACATCTAAATCATGATCACTCCATGAATCATTTGTTAAACTTTCATGAGTTTGAAATTCTCCAAAAGCTTGTTGTGTTGCTTTATAAGATATCCTGGTTGGAGCATGTAACAAATGCATATTACATACATATACCAAATCATCAGCACGTGATACACTTAAGCAATTTCTTCGTTTTGAATGAAGAAAATCATAGGCACTCCAATTACGTTCACAACTACCACTTGAAGCTGCTACTGAAAGCACTCTCATAGCTATATGTTGCAACTCCAGTGCTTCACCTCCATACTCTTTCCACCAAATAGGAGGTGGATGCTTTTGAATCGCTTCAATATGCTATAGATCTCCAAAAGATCCTTCTCGATTTACATATGCTACTCTTTGGCGGAATGCATCTCGACCATCTGTTCCTAGAAGTAATAACTAACATGTAGTTTTGAATTTTGCCATGACTTCTTTGTTTGACGCTTGACCATTGAGTTGAAATGTTGAATCCAAAATGAATGTTGTTCCATGCAAATGAGTATGCATTTGCGTCCATCTCTTCTCTGCTAATGATACAATCTGTGTTTTCTCTTGTAATCAAAATTGATTAAAGTTTTTTACTTTTTGAATAGCTTCTGACATAATCCAATAAACGTTTCCAATCACAAATTTATCAGTATCAACCATTCGTAAAAGTTCCACAAAAGGTTTAGTGATACCAACAATTTTTTCAAGATTATGCCAAAAAATTTGTGATTGTATTAGACATGTACATTTGGATGCTGCAACTCGATAAGAAGAATACTTCTCTAGCCATGCCTCCCATTTTTGATCAACAAACATTTCTACAAGAGCTGGCTTAACTTCTGATAATCCATTGAGCACAATGTAAGCAGTTGCAAATCGTGTGGCACAAAAAATCTGAAGTGCTTTATTGGGAGATTTTGATCAGAAGAGCGAATATGAAAATTGATGCTCTCTAATAAATTTGACCACATGATTTGCATCTAATAAGCTTTGTTTAATGAAAGATAATCTACCGATATCTTTCAATAATAAATTTATGTATGACCTGCACATGGAACCCAAGTAATGCCTTCATACTTTTTTTGAATTGTAATTCTAGCACTTCGAAAATTAAAGTCATTATCTGTCACTATCGCAATCACATTCTTTGGACCACCCACGCGTGATATAGCATGTTCATATACCTTTACAAGAAAAACCGAACTTTTCTCTTTAAGAGAAGTATCAACAGCTTCTAAAAACATGTTTCCTTTTGGAAATATAACCATGACATTAATCAATGGTTTCTTTTGATAACTTGTCCATCCATCCAATGCTATTGTGCATCCATACATGGGTACATAATCAAGTATTGTTTGCTTTATATCTTCAATACTTTTTTTCACTTTATCTACATAGTCTATTCGCATTTTGTTATAATCTAGCATAGTGAAACCTTTTCGTGCAGTTGACATCAAAGTATCTTTGAAAATGGGATTACGAATAACATTGAAAGGAATCCCACATGCTAAGAATGCTTGAGTCAATTTAAGATGAAGCTCGAGATAATCTTGCTTTTCAAAAACTACATGTATAGTATTTTTGTGATTTCCTATGGACAAAGCATGGCAACAAAGTATTAGATCCACCATTTTACTATATTCACCAACTCCACTCTTTTTTGATGCAGTTGAAGAAAATGGAGTACATGTATCTTGTTTATTCTCAAAAATAGTTTGAGAGACTATTATTACCTGTACTAAAGAGATGCTCTTTTATTCGAGTTTCATTTCCTACATAACGATGCCCACAACATTTGCATTGTATTGTGGATACTGTTTTACCCTCTTGATGAGCAATCACATATGACCATTCTTTTCCTTTTCCCATAGTGCTTGCAAATTGCTTTATGAAGACTATACCTACAAAAAGAACAATATAAATCAATATCAAATAAGATATTTTGATCAACGTAGAGTCAAACAATTATGATAGACTTTAATTCTCAATCATACACTCATATACAAATTACAATTACACATACTATTGTGAAGTGAAACTCAATGTTGAGTTAAACAATCACAATAGATTTTAATTCTCAATCATACACACGTACACATTTACACATACATATACGTACACATACTATTGTGAAATACGAATCAATATTGAGTCGAACAATCACAATATATTTTAAATTCTTGATCATATGCACATACACTTACACATACTATTGTGAAGTAAGAATCAATCTTGAGTCAGACAATCACAATAGATTTTTCATTCACAATTATACATTCAAATGGATACACATACTCATACACATACATACATATACTATTATGAAGTGATTCTTAATGTTGATTCAAACATAATCTACCTATATCTTTCAATAATAACTTTAATGCACCACAATAGATTTTCAATTCCTAATCATATGCACATACACTTACACATACTATTGTGAAGTAAGAATGAATGTTGTATGAAACAATCACAATAAATTTTAAATTCCTAATCGTATGCACAAATATTTACACAAACTATTGTGAAGTAAGAATCAATAGAGTCAAACAATCACAATAGATTTTTCATTCACAATTACACTCTCATATGCATACACATACTCATACACACACATACATTTACTATTATGAAGTAAAAATCAATATTGAGTCAAACATAATCTACCTACATCTTTCAATAATAAATTTAATGTATCACAATAGATTTTAAATTCCTAATCATATGCACATACACTTAGACACATCCTAGTGAAGTAAAAATCAATGTTGTATCAGACAATCACAATAGATTTTAGATTCCTAATCATATGCACATACATTTACACATACTATTGTGAAGTAAGAATCAATATTGAGTCAAACAATCAGAATAGTTTAAATTGTTTAAAATTTATAGCAAAAAATTATACCTTGTTCTCTCTACGACACTTTAAGTTCATAAAGTACAAAGTAGCTTTTATGAAAAATGAGTAAGAATCAATCATAATAGATTTTAAATTCACATATATATATATATATATATATATATATATATATATATATATATATATATATATATATATATACTATTGTGAATTAAGAATCAATGAGTCAAACAATCACAATAGTTTCAATTATTTAATATGGCAAAAATTTATACCTTGTTCTCTCTACAACACTTTAAGTTCGTAAAGAACAAAGTAGCTTTTATGAAAAAATGACTCTAGTTCTACTCTTTTATAAAATATTATTCGATCAAAATTTTTTTTATGGAAATATTTTTCGATCAAAAGCTTTTTGATTGAAAAAAACTTCAATTGAAAAATTATCGATAAAAAAGGGTCGAATTTCCGTGCAAAAACTATTCAGGCATGTCCGAATAAGCTGACGTGTCACTGAATAATTTTGTCGAATAATAAGAGCTTGCTGTAAAATTCCATAATTATTCACGAATAAATGAATTGTCGAATAACGAATAATGCAACCTAGCTTATAACCCAAATGGGCCATTTATTTTTGTACACTCAACTGATAATACAATTATAGTTTTGTTGTTCTCCAAGCTTCTTTTTCTTCTTTCTTTTATTTTTTATGTGCTTCTAGAGTACTCTATCTCCAACAATTGCAACCAAAGCAAGGCCCCACTTTCTTTAGGGCATCATCAACATCTTTCCAATGAGAGTCTCACAATCAGACAAACATTGGTAAGCATATTCGGGGGGGAGACTAGGAGTTCAAAGAAAAGTAAGCATACTTGAAATTTTTATTTGAGCTCCTTTCAGCCTCTAAATGGACTATTATAGTGAGTGCGGAAGCAATTTTATGTGTTTGTTCCTACTTGGATATGTAGTGTTAGCCAATACAAGCATCTCAAGGTCTATTACAGTTCTAGTGGAGTTTGATTGGAAATATGTTGGTGATTGCGGGTAATTTACATTCTAGGCATACACGATGGATGATGATCATATATTTCCTCCTACTCCTAGAGTTTCTACTACACCAAATATAAGGCAAATTGATTGGGATGGCAGAGATGCTTAGAAATTTGCATCGATCGCTTTATCTATCAAGCATGCCATCATCCCTCATAATTGCTCTTACAAAATGACAAAATATGTTTGCGGTACTCTTGCAATACTATACAAGCCAAGAAATGATGCACGTGTTGCTTTTCTATGAAAATAATTGGTGAGTGAGCATATAAATGAAGGAGGTTCAATGGAAAATGTTCTGCCAAAGATCAAGGATTTGAAAGAGCAATTCATTTCTACTTATGAAAACTTGTTAGATATTTGACTTGTGTAGATTGTCCTTAATGGTCGTTTAGAATCCTATCAGAGTTTTGCTTCTACTCTTTAGTTGATGATGAAAGGAAATCCAAATGCCTTTATATTTAAAGTTCTTTATTTTGTTGCAAGGAGACGAATCTAGATATAACAGGCTAGTTATGTGTGTTGCAAATCAAGATTTCTGAGCTAGTCAAAGGGAAAATATAAATGGAGCTCATCTACTAGTAAGCAAAAAATTTGTTAGTTCTACATAGTTGAAAATTAGAGCGATCCTAAACTAGCTGCAAAGGAGGAAAAGAAAAAAGACGTTTGAATGGTTGTTGTAGAGACCTCTACACCTTAAATAGAGTTTGCTAATCTTATTCAAAATGAAGAATGAGAATTTACTAATCATGCGAGCTATGATCCATCTTCTCTTGAGGAGTGCATGTCTATACTAGACTCAGATATTTGGTACTTTGATAGTGCTACCACCAAACATATTACCTCAAAGTGTAGTTTCTGCACATCTAGTGAGTCTACTCCTACACCGAATAATGTCACAGGTGCTTACTATTCTTATCTTGTCATGGGATTTGAAAAGATAATTCTTACTATTGTTGATGGTAGTTCTTTCAAATTTTCAGATGCCTTACATGCACTAGTGATCAAGAAAACTCTCATATAGATTTTAGCCCTAGTTATGAATGGCTTGATTGTTACATCCGTTGATGCAAAATGTATAGTTCATGATCTCTGCAATGAATGCATTTTCCAAGGATGCATGGGTTTATTCATTGAAAGCAAAGTCCGAAGTGTTTATGTTCTTTAACGGGTTCCTCCTTACAGTTGAAAATATATCAACATGTCA